>BSBM01000391.1:23717500-24395000 GCA_027924585.1 Larix kaempferi | reverse complement strand
GTTATATATTTGGAAACGTGATTCAATTTCCTACATTTCATCTTTTTACTCAATGCAAGATATTTTGCGTAAGTATCTCAAAAAATCCAAATAAGTTGAGGGATGCCTGATTTTTCAGTTTTCTATTGCATCTAACGCGCCAAAAGTGACCCTCATTAGCTTGCATTGACCCTTAACTTTACGACACTTTCTATTTTTAATGCTAATTAAGGATTCAATAATTCAAGACTGAATGTTTAACTGCTGCATCATTGTACTAGGATGCTTAAGTAATCTAAACAGCAGATTAAGAATGTTGTCATCATTGAATCATTATTTAGAGTTTGGCATGTTGTTGTTACAATTTAATACTTCCGCATCATAATCATAGCAATTTATGCTACTATGAAAATTTTTAATTTTAGTGAAATTTTAGGGGGTTTTACATATAGTCCGTTACACTAGGTAGCGATAAATATCTATTGTTCATTATTGCACTGGGTAGCAAGAGACATTTTTTCTCTATTCCTCTAATTGGATTTACACAACTTTGTATATGCCTAATTTGTCTTAGTAAACTTGATTATTAAACTACAATGTTTCCTTATATATTGTAAATACATTACGCTTTCCTTTTATCATGTTTCCACCAAGGTATAATTCATATATATGTAGTATAAGTATTATTGGTTTGTTCATATTACTCATATAATAATAAAAATATACAATAAATTTTCCTCACACTAATGCCGTTTAGTTTTCAAAGTTTAATTATTTTATCTATGAAAATGGTAATAGTGAAAATATAAGGAAAATTGAGTTTATTTCAAGTAGATTATATTGTTTCATTGTTTTACTTATAAAAAAGGTAAAATGCATATTGCAGAAGGAGGTTGCACATTGATTTTGTACTGTCCAAATTCATCTCCCATATATGTTATTAAACCTCCAAAGAGAATAAGCATCAACCAAATCCTAACAAAACAAACACGATATTCTTTCTAGAAACCTCTAATATATTCACATGGAGTCTTCTCCTTTAATTGCTTGTTGTACACTAGTTATCTCTCTCTTCGTTCCTTTTATAGCATGGCAATTGTTTATTATCTTTTAGACAAGTAACTGTTACATCAACTAAAGAAGCAATGCCAGGTACACATAATGAATAACAAATCAAAGTTTCATTGAAAATTATGTTTGTCCAATCCACGGTGGAAACATATATGAAAGAAAATAGTACTTCATATTAATAGAACGTACAAATCTAACAAAAGCCTTACCCATTCATCTAGGGCGGACCATGTGGATTTGCACACCTATCATCTATAGTCTTCTTGTGTGCTTTATTATCAACTTCTACTTCTAGTAGTCGCTTCTTCGATTTATCCATCTCCTTATAGAGACAATCAACATTACATGGTTATAACATGACATAAATTAATGGCATTTAAACAATTTAATTTGAATGAGATATTGTGTAAAAAATGAACCCACCTAGTGAAAAATGAGGAATTGTACATTAGATGAACATTGTACATCAAGGAATACCACATGTAAGACTTTCTCTATTGCCAATGACTCCTTATTCTCATCAAACATTAGATTAAGACAATAACATTGTGTCGATTTAAATATAAAAATAAATAAACATTTAAAATTTTAATGCCTTAAATTTATAGGAAAAACAACATAATTATTATTTAATAAATATATTTTTATAAAATATCAAACCATAATTTAAATAGAGTAAAAACAACATAATTATTATTTAATAAATATATTTTTTATAAAATATCAAACCATAATCCAAATTCATAGAATATATATATTTTAGAAAAATCAAATTTATAATAAAAGTTGCCAAACTCACAATTTCAACCTCCCAACTATGTTCCCTATGTTTCTACGAATATTAAAAAAACTAAAATGAAAAAAAAAAGCTAAAATTAAATGAATCAAATAATTAATATACAAATTTTTTATTGAATGTCCCAATCATGACAAGAAGGGATAAGACACACAATGCCAATATCTTCATGCTTAATCAAAAGGTTTATAAGATAAATCTGTATTCGTGAAGACTAAACAATTCAGTGTTTTGTGTAATCTGTACCGAAATAAGGCTAAAGTATTCCATCCCTAAATGCTATAGGGATAATTTTTATTGGAAGTCAAACAAAACAGGTTCAATATTCATTTCAAGATATCAAGAATTAAAATTTATTACATTGAATGTTGCTATAAGAGGTCATTTTTCTTGACATTCTAACAAAACAAATTCAATATTCGTTTCTCTGGCTCGAAAATGCATAAGTTGAAAAACACTAGAGAAATTGCTTAACTGGAAGTGTTGGAGTATTCAACCACTTTCCTAGTTGCAATGAAGCCCATGCTTGCAATGCACAATATTGATAATTCTTGATCCCAAGGTATGATATTAATTCCACTCATGATCATAATTACAAATTCAAAGTATCAGGTTTTCAATATCCTTATGGGATTTGACAATTGTTTTCAAGATAAGGTGACATTTTCTTTGTTGTGTTGCCAAAACTAATAAAAACACGTTGGATATTTGACAAAACTCTTATTTTTTGCATAGATTATTAAGAAAAAATCTTAATGTTTTTCAATATTGCTAAAGGAGATGATGGCGAATTGGTGAATATTGAATCATATTTGTGGCATGGCAAGAATGTTACGACCATATTTTAATCATGGCAAAGTACAAACCATTATGTTTTTGAGTGTAAATTTCGTCTTATAGTACCTAGATTAATAAAGAAACTCACTGGGATAAGACATCTCTAGGAATTCAATCTTTTTTTTCAATGTTTGATTCAAATTTCGAAAGATACATTGTGCATGGAATTGAACGGCATGTATCTTATGGTTTTATTTGGCTTGTAATTGATGGTTCTAAATAGAGTGAAATCAATATATAATTAATTAGAAAATAACCATATTGTATTCTAAACATATGAATATTTATCATATAAATAATCTAAACTACCATGTTAATATTTTTCAAGTATGAAAATCTTGCTAAAATGGTGGGACTTTAACAAAAAGTTACATCCACAATGGCACACAAATTTGTAAATATATTATTGTGTATAATTATTAAAAAAATCATACCGACTAATGTTGAGTTATATTGTCCTTATTCATATCTATAAATATAGGTTGAATTCATTTGTTGTGTGCTATTTTGCTTATGCATTTTCAAGATAAGTTCCCAATGCCCATGACACCTTCAAAACTTTACTAACATCACTTAAACCTGCCAACAACTCCTTCAAGCAAATGGATTTAGAGCAAAATTATTTACAAGATAGCAATGGGCTCTAGAGTGGTGTAGTTAAAAAAATATAAAAACATTTTAACAAACAAAACTTGCAAAAATTAGGCAAAGTCTAAAACATATAGAAGTAAATATTCTCACTCTCATTTGTACCCTCCAAGTCCATATGAAAATCAATAACAAAGCCAATGTGAAGGCACACGTATGCAATGTTAAATGCAGTGGAAGGATGAAATATGACCATTTGTTAGAGGTCCACAAGGCTAGCACATAAAGTCATAATCAATTAATATCATCATGACCTACTTTTAAAAGCATCTAAAAAAGTTTTCATATTTTTATAGAGAAAATCTAATGCTCATTTAATTAAATTAAATTACATATGTGATAATTTCATCTTCTCATCCTTTCAATTAAGAGAAGATAAATAGAAGCAAAGTTGCAAGTATTTTCTGTTGATGAGTTGAAATGACCTAGGAAAAATAGTAGAGATTATCATAGATAAGAAGTTTCAATTAGATCTCAAACCATTTGGAATAAGGAACGATCCAGAATCCAACCATTTACTTATTTGAAACCCAATAAATCCTATTATATCAACGAAAAAAATCTATTTATCTTGACATAACCTGATGTTTATTCCTTGTTAATGATGGTATGGAGCCCTCCCTCGTAGAGAGATACGCCTGGATAAAAACCAGGGAACAAAATTGAAAACCTGAACGTCTCAATCTCGAAATGAAAGGAGTGCACCTGCCTTTATCTCTGTTGCTGGGACTGGTTCATTTACTGGATCATCTGGTTCATCGACTGGATAAACTACTGGTGCCAGCCTTTATGCTTTGAGCCGGCCTATCTTTGGTTTGGCTACCTTTGCAACTGGAACTTACTGTTTACTCCAACGTCACCAAGTCCGGGCGCCAATGCTAAGAAATACATAATGTGAGATAAAGCTATACACTTATACAGGATGGAAACGGAAAACGGGGCTTTATTTGGGTTTAACTGTGTTGGGGGATTATGATTTCAACATTATTGTACATAATGTAAATAGTTTCAGTTATGGAAGATGAGGAGTCTTGGAATCTATCTTGGAATCCCAAGTCCAAAAGTCTCCTATCTAATGTATAAATAAAGGCTTTGGATTATGAATTAATTGAATTCAGGAGTTATTAACCTGTCAATTGGTATCAAACCCTGGATGTCCGCTCCTGGATGCCTGCCATAATTCCTGTAGCTGGCATTCTGTCCATTCTTCTCTTTTTCCCGGTCCTCAGGCTTGCCTTCTGCCATATTCTTTTGGCCCAAACGTTTTTCTGCTCACTCGTTCTGCCACATTCATGATAGTCTGGCCTCTGCAGAGATTGACACGCCTCTTCCATGGTTGTTCACCGTCCATCGTTCCATCATTGTTGAAGACTATCGCTGGAGCCTAGTTGTTTGCATACGGGTGCATTCTCTGGAATCTTTATGCTTTGGTGAAGAGACTAATTGTTGGTGCATGCGCTTCTTTTTGGTACTATAGTGCCCTCTCAGTGAGTTGAGTCCCGTGACTGAAGAGCTACTTGATCATTCAATCGAGCGCGGAGGTAAACCATTCTTGCAATTTTTGCTGCATATTAATGACCGTTGGAAGCTAGGGAAACCCTAATTTTGACCTAGACTCAAACTCTGCGTGGAAGTTTGAATGGAGTTGCTATAGGCTGCATCCATTCGTGGATACCGTGAAGTGGAGATTGTTGCACGTGACTGGTGTATGCTGCGCCGGTGGAGAAGCTGGAACGAAGTTCGAGAACCATTGTGAACTGCTGCGTAATCTTTCTCTCTATGTTTTCTCCAAGAGGAGTTGTGATCCAAGGAGTGGAGTATTTCCACTCTGTCTGCTGAGACCTTCTTCTACCTATTTGAAGATGTTATGACTTCAATTGAAAGGAGATATGATCCTTCTTTTGAACCAGTACGTTAATGGAGAGCTGCATACCTGTTGATGACGGTTGATGGGAGAACACGACCTCCATTTGGATGCTGCAACCTTATTAAAGAGCTGCGTGGAAGCCCTCTCTTCATAGCTGCGTGATAACATTTCTCTCTGTGAGACATTTCATCTAGCTACTGGTATGGTGCTGCGTATTATTTCTTGGTATGGCTACAATTTTCTTGTGACTGCATGGAGGTAATAGTTTTTAATACATTTGTTGCAAACCCTAATTCCTACGTGGAGATAAGATAAAGGTTGTTTGGGCCCTTTATTTATATATTGTAGTAAGCCTGCAATATTCTTGGTGTGGGATTCATTGTATTGAGCATGCAATACTTTTGGTGCACCCTTCATTTATACATTGTATTAAGCCTGCAATATTCTTGGCGTGGACTTCATTTAAATAGTGAGACACCCCATATCGTGGAGAATGGGGAAAAATTATTGATCTTGAAGGTTGTCAGCCAATTTTTATGAAGTGTGGCTAAGTTTGACTGTTGCGCCTTTTTTTTTTTTTAGCATTGAAGACATAAACCTAGTGTGATGCACCCTTGCTTAATAAATGAATCATTGTATCTCAGTGAGATTT
This sequence comes from Larix kaempferi, assembly GCA_027924585.1. Classification (NCBI taxonomy): domain Eukaryota; kingdom Viridiplantae; phylum Streptophyta; class Pinopsida; order Pinales; family Pinaceae; genus Larix; species Larix kaempferi. The sequence goes on along the minus strand of BSBM01000391.1, from coordinate 24,389,150 downwards.
GAGTTAGAATAGAGGGTGAATGAAATATAAGCTTGTATGTAATAGTGCTGTAAAAATGTGTGTAATAACATTATAGGGAGTGTTGCAGAATAGGGAGCTGCATAATTAAATTATAATAAGAAGCACTTTGTAAAGAAGGGGGCAGAAATTTAAATCTGCACCCTCATATCCTCCCTCCTATATATTCTACTTAAAGTTGCAGGTTCAAGTCTAAGTTGTAGAAGATGCATTTACTAGCATTAATAGTTGGTGCTACCCTCACTGGCAAGGACACTTATACAGAATGGTCAAAGAAGATCAAGGCTACACTCGTCTACAAAGATTTGTGGGACGACATCTGTGAAGGAAAAACGACTGTCATCGACGAAGGCACAGTCATCAGTTCATATCCAAAACCTCCAACATCATAGAAAGAACGTGCTATCTGGAAAAACAGAGACAAGAAATCCTTAGCCATGATCTCTACTACTGTCAGTGAAGAGGTGAGCCAACATATATTTCCCGCAAAATCATGCTTTGAAGCTTTAAAGACTTTAAAAGATTTGTATGACTCACACTCTGAAATGGAAGTGATTCAACTAATGTTAAAGCTATTTAGTTTGGATGTAAAGGATAATGATCCTATGTTGGTTGCATCTAAGATGAGAGCAATCATGCACAAGAGTCAAGCCTCTGGTATGAAACCAGACCTTCCACTTGCAACATTTGTAAAGTCAATTTATCCTACTCACTCCAACTATCTTGAATCTCTGCAAGCAAGTGAAGAGTTCAATGACCCTGCCTTTGACACCCTGGTAGAGAAGATTGCAGACAGAGAGAAAACATTTGGAAAGAAGACAAGTGAGCATACTGGAGAATCTCTTTGCTTTGTTCAGAAATCAAAGAACAACCCGAAAGATCCTTCCAAGGGAGAAAGCAACAAAAGAGGTAGAGGAAGAAGAAATTTCAGAAGCATATAAAACAAAAACAACTCAAGTAAAAGATGAGATATGAAGTGCAAGCACTGTAGTAAGACTTGTAGTAAGACTGGACATGAAGCAAATAAGTGTTGGGATTCTTGGGACTCCATCAAAGGAACACATAACCAGAATAAATAAGACAAAAATAAAAACCAAGAGGCTCGTAAAGCCCCCGATTCTGCTCATTGTATTGTTGCACATTGCAATCTTGGAATTAATGAAATATCCTCTCTTTCATCTTACAAATATGGTTGGCTGCTTGATATTGGTGAAACATCTCATATGACCTTTAGAAAATATTGTTTTGAAGAACTAAATGCCATTCTAGATGGCATAATGTACTTTGTAGACAAATCTAGCCTCAACCACATGGAATTGGCTCAATCAGGCTTAAGTCGCTTGGATTCCCTGATTTTATGTAAAAGAATGTTTGCTGTATTCCAGAGTTGTAGAGAAGCTTGTTGTCCTTAGTGCAGATTCGACAACAAGGCCATTCCATCCACATGTTCGATGGAATTGTAGAGATAAGAAAGTCTTTGACAATAAGGTCATCATAACCGGTTATGAAGATTGACAATTGTTGAAGTTGAGGGGATCTTTTGCAAGAGTTCAAAACTTTTCCTATCTCTCTCAACATGAAAAAGGTAATATGTCATCCAGTTTACAATGGAATGTTAGATTTGGTCATCTGAATTATAATAGTCTTCGTTTATTAAGAAAGAATGATGTATTTGGTTGGCCCACCATTCCTAAAAAAAATAACAAATGTGATGCATGCATACTAGGAAAACATAGTAAGCAACAATTTCAAGAGTCTAAATTCAGAGCATGTAGAAAGTTAGAGCTAATGCACTCTCGCTTATGTGGTCCCATGCCAATTCTTTCTGCAAATGGCAATAAGTACATCATGACCTTTGTTGATGACTATAATAGAATGTTGTTATGTCCCCATTTTGACATCACCATGGAGTTTCATGTTCCCTCCCTAGTGATCCTTGATCACCCTCCTAACCCATTTGTTCCATGGGTCATTAAATAATTAATTAGGAACATATTACTTAATAAATGTTTTTGGAATTAAATAAAGTTGGGTGGAATAACTAGTTGCACATGTAATTATTATTTTTATTATTATTCATGTAATTTTTATGAATGGATAATATTAGAAGAGTCCAATAAGGCACATAAGGCTTATTTGGCTTGACAGATGTTGCCAAAAAACTGATAATGGAAGAAAGCAGAAAGCCATAAGAAAGCAGGACAAAAGTAGAAAAGGGAAAGAAAGCAGGAAAGGCAAGAAAAACAGAGAAAGCAGGGAAAAGCAAAGAAAATAAGAGAAAGTAGAGAAAAGCAGGAAAGTGACAGGAAAAGCAGGAAGAAGTATAAAAGAAGGAAAGTGACAGGAAAAGCAGGAAAGTGACAGGAAAAGCAGGAAGAAGTATAAAAGCAGGCAAAAGCACAGGAAAATCAGAGAAAACCAAGAAAAGCGGCACAAAGCAGAAAGTTAGATTTTTTCTAATTTCTGCACTCAAGAAGGAAGAGTAAAAGCATAAAGCAACCAGAAGGATTTAGGAAAGCTAGCAGAGCCTAATTTTAGCCAGTGAGGGTGAAATCATGAAGGCAAGTGGGTCCAAGGAAAAATAAACTTACCAAAGAAGCATCCAACTCACCAAAAGATATTCTCTCCTAAAAAATGATTAATTATTATTTTATTATTTTCATGAGAGAAGTCTAGAAAGAAAGAGCCAGTGTCCAAGTTCAATGCATGCAACTCATGGATTACTTTCCCAAGAAGCAAACCAAGTTATAAAATAAGGTGGTGCACACCCTCTCATAGTTTTTTGGTCATTTTGCTTATTGTCTTGAGAGCTTTGCTTCTCAGAGGTTAAGTGATGCGCCTCAACTAGCTTTGGGTGATGTGTCCCAATACAAATATTGTTCCAGATGTATTCCTTTTAGTGTGAGAGCAGCCAGTGCATCCATTTGAGTTTTAATGGTAGTTCTGATATGCTATCCAGTATAGCTGATCAAATTCAGTAGATGAAGAAGAAGTCCAGTTACTCATTGCTCCAACACAAGAGTTTCATTCAGTGAGATGCCCACTTCAACAGGGAACATTTAATGAGTTGAAGTAGCTGTGGTGTGTACAAGATGATCCATAATGTCATACTATAGGACACGGGTCTAATCTGGTGGTGAATACTCTCTTCTTCCTCTTACATTTCTCAAATTTCTCTCGATGTTGTAAAATCCTTAGCCCTTGGGGGTTTCTGGCAATTTTGATGTAATAAATTAATGAAGGAACCAATAAATATAGGATTAAATCTTGATTATGCTATATTACATGTTATCATACCCTGTAATGTCCATTGTCTCATAATTATTAATTTTATTGAGTCATTTAAATGGTCAAAATTCAAGACTAGCTCTTTATGCATGAATTTTTGACTAGTTTTACTGTTTCGGTCATAAATGATATCCTATGAACCCAAATTTAGTTCCGCAAGTTTCTGTAGATTATTAATACCCTATTGAGGCCACTACCACTTTCAAATCATATTTTGGTGTAGTTCGTATAGTGCTTGATTCATCCTGAACCTTAACTAGTTGAGTTGCCACTATAGCAATAACTTCTTCCAAGTCACCCAAACCCAGTCTAATTGCCCCAAAAAATATGAATATTTTGTGTATCAGTATATTATAGGGTATACATAGGCTATAAACCTTCTTATTTCACCTGAAGTTAGTGGAAGGATCTAGTTTTCATATGCAGGTGTACCCAGGAATCTTTGAAGTAGACTTCAACGACAGCTATTGTCGAAACATAAATGGTCCCAGTACTTTGTGGAAAGGATTTTGAATCTATATTAGCCCCTATTTTCTAAGCTACTGCATATCTGATCTACAGCCTTATCAAGTCCTAACCCATCCTTGTTAAGAATTTTGGAATAGTCTATAGCAGTTTGAATTTTTCTATTTGCAGTAATTGCCAGACTAGCTAGTTTAAGTCCTAGTAATCTGATGTATGGTTTTAATTGCATATATTTTGAGTTAATGTGCCATTGAACATATCTGGTACATTACAGTGGTATCAGATAAATTTCCTCTACTCCCATGGAAATTAAGCTCTCCGTTGAAGGAATATTGGTGATCACATCTTCAAGTTGCAGAATGAGGCTCATACAAGTGGGTGAAGAAGTCCTTGAGTAGTATGAAGAGGAAGAGGTGACTTATGTAGATGGAGGTTTTCATGTATAAAGAGATGAGGATGGTTACTTTTGTGACCAAATGTGCCTTGAAAACCAATGGTCCGAACCACCAATGGCTAGATCAAATTTTGATTTAGCAAGGAAGGTCGAAGTAAGTGAAAACTTGCCTCATCACTATCAAGAGTATCTTTCTTTGAGGGAAGAGATACGTAAGGCCATTTCTTTCAAGGAATATATCTATTGCAGCTATGGATTTTGGCCCAAGGATGTGGATGAGGAAACATTGAATAGAAACAACCCAATTTGTTCCACCTCTTAAAGTAAAGGAGAAGAGAAGAGGACCAAATGTGAAGCCTCATTGGAGTCATCTACATGTACTGGCATCATGAGACTCTTTGTATTTTATTCAAGTTGAAATTCTAAGGAACTTGAACCTAAGGCTACCAAGGAGCAAGATGCATCATCTAGCTTGAAGGAGAAAAACCACAGTAACAACCTTTTAAGAGAAGAGCCATGTGGTTCCTCTAGTGAGTGCATGAAGCAATAAGAAGAAGACATCAAGCAAAGGTATAAGAGTAACTCTAATTTTTGTGGAAGTAATTTTTTCTTACATCCATTCGAGGAATATTCCAATTCATGTAATGTAAATGGACCTCCTAATGTTGAATTAGACGTTGGAGACGATTATTGTGTTGTGGATCCATGCCACAAGCAGTTGAACTTAACTTTGCAGCCAACAGAGAACATGCACATATCTTTCCTAGCTAAAGGTTGTGTAATGGGTGAGCATGTTGAACCATGTGCATCCAAAGAACCAATAGATAGTCAAGGGGTTATTGGTAGTGTGGTAAATGAATCCATTTCTAGTTGCATTGTTGGTGATTTCAAGATCACTGCCAAGAGGAATGAAGATGACATGAGTTCAATTGAACTCAATGATAGTGGGCCATCCTATGGAGCAAATCTAGAATACAAGGACACACTTGTTGGGTGCTAACCAGAGAGTTTGGTGGAAGAACCGACCACCGTATCCCTATCACATGAAGAGGAAGATGTGATGCAAAGGTATGAACAAAATTTTGATTTCTATATTCCTTTGTGTCATCATGAGATTGCATCCACTATTGAGGAGGAAATTGGCATGGTTGAGTCCTCTAGTGGTGAGGCTCAAATTTCTGATGTTGAGGATCATTGTAGTAAGGAGGATGTATTGTTGGATGGGAGTCTGCATGATACTCATATGGTGGATGAGCCCACATGTGACAACACACTTGGTGTAGTCAAGCAGTCATGGAGTGATTTGGAGAGCTTACTCCTAGTCACCGAAGAGAGGATGTTGTAAGTGTTGTCTAGAACTGATGATGCACATAGATTCATGGAGGATCTTATTGGGAGAGTTCAATTGGAGGAGATATAAGGTGGATTTGATGGGAGAGTCTCTAGCTTTGAACTATGCATCATTAAAGGAGAGCTGGAAAAGATGAAAGTAGACTTAGACTTCCATATGTTCATGCAAAGAGACATGGCTCTCAAATTCACTGAAGACAAAGCAGTAGCAGAATGAGTGAAATTTCATATGGAATTGGGAGATTCTCTTCCCTCTCCCAGGACTACTAGTAATGTGATGTGTGTGGATGGTTGCACACATATTGCATTGGAGGAGCCTCATATGCAAGGTGAACATGAGCAGTGTTCAGTGATGCAAGTGCATGATGGTAACAGTGATATGGAGATTGGTTGTACAACATTTGTTTCCCACTTGGAGGATTATGTGATTTCTTTATATGAGGAAGAATCATACATGGAGGATGTACCTGAGTGCATTCCACTTGGACCATGCAGCAACAGTGAGATCTGTCCATCTATGAATAGATGCGATTCATAGATGAGGACTTCTAGATGTGAGAGCACATTTTATGATTCCATTGACATCTCTCACAATGCCCTGTTAGATGACCAACAACCTATGCAAATTTGGCTACCATTTGATTCCATTCATCTACACATGGATTGGGTGGAAGATTACATGGCATACATGGAGATACATTGCAGAAAGAGTTCTTCTCATGCTATGTGGTGTTAAATTTTGAGCATTAATTTACAATACTCTAGGATCTTTACTGAGAGAATAACATGTACAGTATATCAATGCATATCAATCATAGCAAGCATATCAATCATCACAAGATGCAATCATAAGATACAATAGACACACAGAGTTTCCATGGGGAAAACCCTAAGGTGAAAAACCCCACAACTTCCTCAGAGATAGATAGAGCAATAGCACAACCAAAGTACAACCAAGTGCACAGATATAGATTCCTCCTAGCAGCTGATCCTCCTCCTCACATGTGCACCACTTTTCGAGTGAAGGAAGTGTGAGTTCTGAAGTGATCAAATAGAGAGATCCCACTCTCTATTTATACTTGTTCCGAGCAGCCTAATAAACCTATGGGGCCGACTTGTCTAACTCAGCCTTATAACCCCACGTTAATTTAATCAGGGTCGACCCCACACATGGTGGTCTAATAACCCATCGGCAAGTTACGACACTTGCGACACTTGTCAATACAAATGACGACACTTCTGTATAGAGGAATAATACATCTCTATAGGAGTACATTAAAATACATAGATGAAATACATTCCGAAGTTACATATACATCAACACTCCCTCTTAACTAGGAAGATATTTCTCGACACAGATCTTCTTCTCTGGATCATCATCATCGAATCATCGTCATCATCACTGCTACTGCTATCTCAATCAATCTCTGATCTAATCATCATAGGAAGTTCTACAGAGCCAGTCCTTTTTCATATTGGATGTAGGCCCACCACCTGTAGGTCTTCATCATCACTGGCCATACTGTGGAATACTTAGGACTGATTATGTGCCTCAACAAAACCTCGAAAGAGCATCCCGGGACTAATTACGAGCACACTACTCAACCTATCGGATCTCCTAGGATATTTTACATGTTGACCTTCAAAAAACCTACTCATAGCATCCCAGGATGTTACGAGCAAACCGCTCTACCTGTCTGGATCTCGATAGAGAATCCCAGGCTATTACGAGCACACCGCCCTACTTGTCCAAATTTTAAAGGATCTTTTCTATGTGAACTTTCACAAAACCTACTCAGAGCATCCCAGGATGTTACGAGCACACCGCTCTACCTGTCCGGATCTCGATAGAGCAACCCAGGCTGTTACGAGCACACCGCTCTATCTGTCCGATTTTTAAAGGATCTTTGCTATGCGAAATTGTAGCAAAACCTACTCAGAGCACCCTAGGATGTTACGAGCACACCGCTCTACCTGTCCGGATCTCAATAGAGCAACCCAGGCTGTTACGAGCACACCGCTCTACCTGTCCGGTTTTTAAAGGATCTTTTCTATGCTACCTACACAACCTGTCCACGACCACAGAGTATCAAACCGATACTCTCCATACATCATCCTGATGTACATCATCACATGATCAACCTGATCATCATCATAGCATCAACCTGATGCATATCATCTGGAGCAACATCCTGAAGCTCGTCATCTGTGATCATCCTGATCATCATCATATCATCAACCTGATGCATATCATCTGGAGCAACATCCTGAAGCTCATCATCTGTGATCATCCTAATCAAACAATATATCCATCTGATGCATACAAAGTATCTACCTGATACATATCATCATACATGATCTACTTGATCATATAATGCATCCACTTGATATACATAATGCATCCACCTGATACATACATAAGTACATGATCACACTGATCATACAAGTATCCACCTGATACATACATAAGTACATGATCACACTGATCATACAAGTATCCACCTGATACAAACTTAAGTACATGATCACACCGATCATACAAGTATCTACCTGATACAAATCCATGATCCAACTGATCATATCAAGCATCCAATATGATGCATATACAAATACATGATCACACTGATCAAATCATCCAATATGATGCGTACATACATATAAATGATCCAACTGATCATATCCAACATCCAACATGATGCGTACATACATATACATATAAATGATCCAACTGATCATATCCAGCATCCAACATGATGTGTACATACAAATACATGATCAAACTGATCAGAGCATCCAACTAATGCATATACAAAGCAGTAACTGGAGCATCGTCCTGATGCTCATCATCCGACGCTTACATCCACAGCCATGGGAAGGATCCTCCTCTCACCATGCTTGGAATGGCTTCAACAGATGTGTCCATCACTTCTTCCTCGAAGTGTCATCGATCTGAAAGACACCAATCCTCTCTCTGAATCACTCAAAATTCACTCTAGCTAGTGGCTTCGTCAGCACATCTGCAATCTGCTCATCTGTCGCAACATACAGGAGCTTCACTGCTCCTCTCCGCACCATATCCCTGATATAGTGATATTTGATCTCTATGTGTTTTGACCTTTCATGGAACACCGGGTTCTCAGACAGCTTCACACAACTCTGGTTGTCACAAAAGATACCAGTAGCCTCCAACGGGAGATCAAATAACTCAGACAGTAGCTTCTGGAGCCATACTGCCTCACAACTAGCCGAACATGCTGCAACATACTCTGCTTTGGCTGTACTCAGTGCTACGCAGGATTGCTTCCTACTAAATAAAGAGATCACACCTGATCCCATACTGAAGCAGCACCCAGATGTGCTCTTCCTATCTACAGCACTTCCTACCCAATCTGAATCAACATAACCCTGCAGGTTAAACTTTTGATTCGCATCATACTTGAGCCCATAGTCAATTGTACCCTTCAGGTACCTTAGAATATGCTTTACAACAATCAAGTGAACACCTCTGGGATCCGTTAGGAACTGGCTCAATGTGTTCACTGCAAAGAAAATATCTGGTCTAGTGTTCATCAGGTACATCAAAGACCCAATCATTTGACGATACATAGTGACATCAACCGGCTCAGATGAAGCATCACACAGAAGCTTCAGGTTCGATGCCATAGGTGTGGCCATGGCCTTGCATTCCATCATCCCGAACCTCTTCAGGATCTCTACTTCATACTTCCCTTGTCCAAGGAAGATACCATCTGCACTCTGCCACACCTCCATGACTATAAAATAGTGCATCATCCCCAAGTCCTTCATCTCAAACTCGGCTGCAAGATTCCTCTTGGTATCGGCAATCAAACTATCATTACCTGTTACAAACAGATCATCCACATATAGAAGTAGTATCACTGGATTGCCTTCCTAAACCTTGTAATAAAGGTTGGAATCTGCTTTACTCTTGGTAAAGCCCAAACTGGATAGGAAACCGTCCATCCTACCATACCAAGTCCGGGGAGCTTGCTTCAAGCCATACAAGGCTTTCTTCAGTCTGCACACATATGACTCCATGTCATGTGTCTCAAAACCAAGTGGCTGCTCCACATACACTTCCTCTTCGACTACACCATTCAAGAAATCTGTCTTGACATCCATCTGGTGTATCTTCCATTTCATCATTGCAGCTAGGGAAAGTACTGATCTGATGGAAGTGTACCTGGCTACAGGAGCAAAAGTTTCTTCATAATCTATTCCCTATTTCTGAGAGAAACCACGAGCTACAAATCTTGCCTTGTATTTCTCTATGCTACCATCTGCAACATGTTTGATCTTGTAGATCCATTTGGAAGTCACAACAGACTTCCCTTCAGGTCTTGGGACAACATCCCAAACATCATTCTTCATTATTGATTGGTATTCTTCGACCATGGCATCCTTCCATTCTTTCTTTTCTGTTGCTTCTTCATAATTGGAAGGTTCTTTGTTCATGATATCATAGAGTAAAGCAACATAGTTGGTATGAGATCTAGTTCTCTTCTTTGCTCTGTGTTCTTCTGGAATGCCATATCTTTCTGCATCTTGAATGAGCTCTCTAGCCCATGCAGGTTTCCTCTTGTGAGAGTTATTCTCACAGGGTGGATCTACAGGTTCTTGCGGATCTTCAATTTCACGAACTGCATATGGAATTGCTTCAGTCATAGTAGTGTCTTGTAATCTAGTTTCCTTAGGTTCTTCATAATCTTCATAGGTGTCTTCCTTGATTTGATGAATGCTGAGTTTTCATCAAATGTCACATCCCTGCTGACATCAATCTTCTTGAACCCTGGAAAGTATATTCTGTAAGCCTTCGAGCTTTTACTATAACCCACAAAGATACCCTTCTTTCTTGAAGGATCTAGCTTGGTCCTCTTTTCCTTTGGGACATGTGTGTATACTGGACAACCAAATATTCTGAGATGGCTGACTTCAGGTTTCTTACCAGAAAAGACCTCTTCTGGTGTCTTGTTGTCCAATATCTTGTGGGGTGTTTTGTTCTGCACATATACAACTGTCCTAGCTGCTTCTGCCCATAGATGCATAGGTAGATCCTGGTCATGCAACATTGCCCTTGCTGCTTCCATGATTGTTCTATTCTTTCTTTTTGCAACTCCATTCTGTTGTGGATTGTAAGGAGCAGTCAACTCCCTCTTAATCCTTGAATCACTGCATAGCTTCTTGAAGTCACCTGAAGTGAATTCTCCACCATTGTCGGATCTGAATGTTTTGATCTTCTTATCAGTTTGGTTTTCCATCAAGGTTTTGAATTCCTTGAACTTATCAAACACTTCATCTTTGTTCTTCAAGAAGTAAATCCAAGTCTTCATGGAGAAGTCATCAATGAAAGAGACATAGTAAGCATACCCACTCAGAGATCTGGATGACATCGGGCCACATACATCGTAGTGGATAATTTCCAAGATACCTTTTGCCTTGCTTTCATTGCTTGGAAATGCCTTCTTTATGTTCTTTCCTTTTGCACATCCTTTGCAAACACCTTCATGCTTGGTCTTGATTTCAGGAAGACCTTCTATAGCTTTACTTGCAATTGGTAATGCTCTGTAGTGCATATGTGCAAGTATTCTATGCCAAAGTTCATTTGGCTCCATGGATTCATGTACCATGGCATGTTCAAGTTGTCCCTTCAATTTGTACAATCCTCCCTCTTGCTCTCCAATCACCACTGCATCATCAATAGTTTTACCCCTTGGCCACATTAGGACTTGGCCATCTACAAATGCAACCCTCATGCCTTTTGCATCTAGTGCAGAGATGGAGAGTAAGTTCTTCTTGAGACCAGGTACAAATAACACATCTTTCATCTTCAAGGATTTTCCAGATTCGAGGTTGTAGGAGGCTTCCCCACTTCCTTTGATAGGGTATTGATAATCATCCCCAAGTTTCACTTTATGCGGTGATTCATGTTCAGACAGATTTACAAAATATTCTTAAACCCAGTCATATGTTTAGAAGCCCCACTGTCAATTAACCAATCATTACAACCATGAGAAATAGTACCTATGAGAGCAGAGATTAGAACATACTCTTCTTCATTTGATGAGTCATCATCATCACTTTCTGCTCTAGCTTTCTTCCTGGGAGGTTCATGATCCTCAGCAGCATGAGCATGATATCTTCTTTTGTTGTTCTTCTTCTTCTTGTTGAAGTTGTTGTCTTTCTTCTTCTTGGGGCAATTTGAAGCAAAGTGTCCCATTTCATTACATTTGTAACATCGAACATGAGATAGATCTTTCTTCTTGTGACGAGAGTGAGAATGTTTCTTGCTATGAGATTTCTCCCTCTTAAACTTGCTTCCCTTGGTGTGAGCTGTGAGAGCTTGATCTTCATTCCCCATCTTTTCTTCTCGTGCCACAAGCCTGGCTTCTTCTTGTGAGCATTCTTCCCGCAGTCTGCTGAAGGATACCAACTTATTTCTTGCACTGATTCCTTGGATAAAGGAATCCCATGACCTGGGTAGGCCATTCAGAGTGGTCATGACAACTTCACCATTCTCCACCATTTCATCCACTGCTTCTAGTTGTTCCTTGATCTGAGAGACCCTAGAAAAATAAGATTGAATGGATTCTCCATTCTGAAGCTTTACCCCTTTCAATTGGTTCTGTAGAGTCATCTTTCGATTTATGTTCTTCCCTTCAAATAGCTTGGAAAGGGAAACAAACATCTCTTTGGGTGTCTTCAGAGATGACACATGGGGGATGAGATGGTCCTTGATAGAATCAACAATGATTCTCTTTGCCTTGACCAAATTCTTCTTGTGGAGGGCTTTAGCCTCTCCTCCCTCTAGGATAGGGACCTCTTCCCTTATGTAAGTATCCAATTCATTTTCTTCCAGGATTAACCCAATCCTATACTTCCAGGCTCGGAAGTTATCAGCCCCTTCAAGCTTATCCTCAAGCTTGGTGTGGTGAAACATCTTAAAGAGTACTTCAAATGGAAATAGAAAAGATTTAGGTCTTACCACTTGATTTGCTGAAAACTGGATCCGGTCCCAGATTAGGGTTTGTCAGAGAAACCCTAAAAATTCAAAATGTGAATTACAACTTTCTGAAAGGATAGAAAGATGCGCCTTGATGAGCTGATCAACCTGGTATATTTAGAATTTGAGATCTGCAAAGCTTCACCCTTCAGAAATGCCTTTTACTCTTCCCGGATTCACTGAGGAGGACCCTTAATTAGGGTTTGAGTTTCCAGGAGATTTACCCAACCAAAAATATCGATCCAAAGCTCTAAACTTTGATTGTTCCAAGGAGCTTCCAGCTATGTCTTCAGATTTCATAAATTCCTATTTTTGTGGAAACCCTAATTTTTAGGGCCAAAACTGAAAGTGCTCAGAATTGAATTCTGATTGGACAGATAGATTCACCTTGCTGAGGAGAGTCAATCTATCATATTGTTGTTTCCAAATCTGTGGAGAGAAACCCAAAAATAAGAAGCTCTAGCTTCCACAACTGCAAAGTGTCTTCTTCTCAAGTTAGCTCTGATACCATGTTAAATTTTGAGCATTAATTTACAATACTCTAGGATCTTTACTGAGAGAATAACATGTACAGTATATCAATGCATATCAATCATAGCAAGAATATCAATCATCACAAGATGCAATCATAAGAGACAATAGACACACAGATTTTTCGTGGGGAAAATCCTAAGGTAAAAAACCCCACAACTTCCTCAGAGATAGATAGAGAAATAGCACAACCAAAGTACAACCAAGTACACAGAGATAGATTCCTCCTAGCAGCTGATCCTCCTCCTCACATGTGCACCACTTTCCGAGTGAAGGAAGTGTGAGTTCTGAAGTGATCAAATAGAGAGATCCCACTCTCTATTTATACTTGTTCTGAGCAGCCTAATAAACCTAAGGGGCCGACTTGTCTAACTCAACCTAATAACCCCAGGTTAATTTAATCAGGGCCGACCCCACACATGGTGGTCTAATAACCCATCGGCAAGTTACCACACTTGCGACACTTGTCAATACAAATGACGACACTTCCGTATAGAGGAATAATACATCTCTATAGGAGTACAATAAAATACATAGATGAAATACATTCTGAAGTTACATATACATCAACATGTGGAAGACAGTTATGCAAGCAAGTTGCCATGAAGAAATTGGCATACAGCATGTTGAGGCATTAGCCTTGCATAAGGAAGATTTGAGCTTGCTTCTGTGGAGGAAATTCCCATCTTTGGATGAGGCATACATGTACATTCTTGTTGGACCAGCCAACAATGGAGACCATGCATCTACTGTTTCAGTGGATGATCTTTATAGGGAGTTGCAACTGGCCTACTTTCCTTCACTCCTAGCACTTGAGGATGTGAAAGGAAATTTTGGTTTGATGGAGGGACCATTTTTATTGATGCTTCATGAGAAGCAAGTGACACATGTGTCTACTTTTCAACTTTATTTTGATCATTGGGACACACCCTTGGTCCTCCTTCAGTATGTTGAGAAGCAATGGCATCTACTAGCACCACTTGATACTTGTATCATGCACAACAGTGCAAGAGAGTTCCACTTGAGCCCTTGGGGTGTCATATATGATTCCAGTGTGAGCCATGGGATTGGAGTGTTGTTTGCACATGAGGAGTTTCACATTTTGTTGGAAAGGATCAGTGAGTTGATGAATTGCATTGGGAGTGGCACACTTCCAACATTGTGGATGGATCCTAGCTTACCATGGAGTGACAGGTTTTCACAAGAAGCAATGATGATGGATGGTATGCATTAGGGACCATGGGATCCAGGCATTGATGGGTGGTTTCAGACACTGTTGATGTTTTGGAGGGTGCAACTGAGGCAGTGAGATCCAGTAATTCCATGGAATGATGGAATTTCTAGGGTGTCATGGATGTTATTGGAGTGCATTGGTGGTTGTCATAGTCACATTGTATTCATCAAATTTACTTGGGATCCTGGAATTCTTCTCAGATGTTTTAATTGGGAGGAACTTACATTTTCAGTTGCAGAGATAGAGGAGTTAGGCATTGGGGGATGGTAATAATTAGAGTAGTGTAGCGAAATCATGGTGGATAATCCCCAGTTTAGCTTGGATTTTGGGTCCCAATGCTATTCATTCCAAAAACAACCTCGAGGCAACAATTGGAAGAATAACAAGTTAAGCATCACCATGGATTGTTGTTGCTTGAGGACACAAACTTGGTAGGGGAGGAATGCTATGCCCCCATTGTTAACACTCAAAAAGTGCTCACTAGCTCATTCCCTTATTCACATGACCCATTTGTCCACTTTTCCACCATTTGAGCCCCTAAAGCCATCAAAATGTCACCAAAAAGACCATAATACCCCTTTTCCCCCTCAAAATATGTATTTTTTCCTCAAAAAACACAAAAAACCCTAAAAAAGGGTCCAAAATTCCCAAAAAATATTAGAAGGGAATAAAAATATTCAAAAAAGGAAAAAGAGGGAAAAAGAGACCTAAACCATGTTGGTTAATACCATTGGTTTCCTCAAAACCATAATGGTATTCCCCATCACCAAAAACTATAAAAAGGTGATAGGGGCTCCTCACTTTCCATCCACATTTCATCTTATCCTTATGCTGCCAAATTCCCTTTGAGAGCCATTGCCTCCCATTTCGAGTTTGAAGATCCCCATTGAAGCTTTGGAGAAGAAGAGACCATTGGATATTGGAGCTTCTCAACCTTGGAGTTGCTCAACACCCATCATCCTCACCATTTGAGGTAATACAAAATCAAATATTTTTCAAGTTATTGTTCTTCCATAGATCTTATTGCTTATGTTTTGAAATCTAGTTTTTTTATTTATTTGCACATGCTTATGTTAGATCAGATTATATTAGTTTATTCATAGTTCTTTTTGTTTTATATTGAAACTGCTATTACAAGTTAATAGGTGCACCCTTGCACATGCTTGGTTGAAAAACCAAGCAACACCCATTTTGACATCACCATGAAATTTCATGTACCCTCCCTAGTGATCCTTAATCACCCTCCTAACCCATTTGTTCAATGGGTCATTAAATAATTAATTAGAAACATATTACTTAATAAATGTTTTTGGAATTAAATAAAGTTGAGTAATTATTATTTTTATTATTATTCATGTAATTTTTATGAATGGATAATATTAGAAGAGTCCAAGAAGGTGCATACGACTTATTTGGCTTGATAGATGTTGCCAAAAAATGATAATGGAAGAAAGCAGGAAAAAAGCAGAGAAAGGCAAGAAAGCAAGAAAGGCAGGAAAAACAAAGAAAGCAAGAAAAAACAGAGAAAACTAGAGAAAGTAGAGAAAAGCAGGAAAGTGACAGGAAAAGCAGGAGGAAGCAGAAAAGTAGGAAAAAGCATAGGAAAAGCAGTGAAAATCAAGAAGAGTGACACAAAGCATAAAGTCAGAAATTTTCTAATTTATGCACTCAAGAAGGAATAGTAAAGCATAAAGAAACTAGAAGGCTTTAGGAAAGTTAGTAGAGGCTAATTTTAGCCAGTGAGGGAGAAATCATGAAGGAAAGTGGGTCCAAGGAAAAATAAACTTACCAAAGAAGCATCCAACTCACCAAAATATATTCTCTCCTAAAAAATTATTAATTATTAATTTATTATTTTCATGAGAGAAGTCTAGAAGGAAAGAGCCAGTGTCCAGGTTCAATGAATGTAACTCATGGATTACTTGCCCAAGAAGCAAACCAAGTTATAAAATAAGGTGGTGCACATCCTCTCATAGTTTTTTGGTCATTTTGCTTATTGTCTTGAGAGATTTGCTTCTCAGAGGTTGATTGATGAGCCTCAACTAGCTTTGGGTGATGTGCTTCATTGCAAATCTTGTTCCAGATCTATTATTTTCATTGTTAGTGCAACCATTATATTTTTAATGGCAGGTCTGATATGCTATCTAGTATATCCGATCGATTCAATAGATGAAGAAGAAGTCTAGTTACTCATTGCTCCAACACAAGAGTTTCATTTAGTGAGAGGCCCACTTCAAGATGGCGCATTCAATGAGTTGAAGTAGATGTGGTGTGTCCAAGATGATACATAATGTCATCCTACATCCCATGGGTCAAATATGGTGGTGAAGACTCTCTTCTTCGTCTTAGAGTTCTCATATTTCTCTCTATGTTGTAAAATCCTCAACCCTTGGGGGTTTCTGGCAATTTTGATGTAATAAATTAATGAAGGCACCTATAAATATATGATTCAAAATTGCTGATTCTATATTAAATTTTATTATACCCTCTAATTTCCATTGTTGCATAATTATTAATTTTATTGAGTCATTTAAATGGTCAAAATTCAAGACTAGCTCTTTATGCATGAATGTTTGACTAGTTTTACTATTTCGGTCATAAATGATATTCTATGCATCCAAATTTAATTATGCAAGTTTTTGTAGATTATTAATACCCTATTGATCCCACTCCCACTTTCATATTAGATTTTGGCGCAGGTCGTACAGTGCTTGAGTCATTGTGAACTTTAACTAGTTGAGCTTCCACTATAGCAACAACTTCTTCCAAGTCACCCAAACCTAGTCTAATTGCCCCAAAACCTATGTATATTTCGTGTATCAGTATATTAGCGGGTAGAAACAGGATATACACCTTCTTATTGCAACCGAAGTTAGTGGAACGATCTAGTTTGCATATGTTGGTGTACCCAGGAAGCCTTGGAGTAGACTTCGGCGGCAATTGTTGTCGAAACATAAATGGTCCCAGTACTTTGTGCAAAGGATTTTGAAGCTATCTTGGCCCATGTTGTCTAAGCTGCTGCACATATTATCTACAACCTTATCAAGTCCTAACTCATCCCTCTTAAGAATTTTGGAAGAGTCTATAGAAGTTTGAATTTTTCTACTTGCAGTAATTGCCAAACTAGCTAGTTTGAGTCCTAGTAATCTGCTGTGTGGTTTTAATTGAATATATTATGAGTTAATGTGCCATTGAGTAGATATGGTACATTACAAATGTGTTGGGTATACTTTTTGAAGAAAAAATTTGAATCATTTCAAAATTTCAATAACTTTCATGCATGTATATAAAATCAAGCATAAGCACATGTTGGTACATTTCGGTTTGATAATGGTAAAGAATATACTTCTAATGCTTTTGAAGACTATCTTTAAAAAAATGGGATTACACATCAAACTTCAGTTCCCTACAATCCCCAACAAAAAATGTAGCAGAAAGGATGAATAGAACCTTAATGAATACACCACGTTTAATGATGTTTTTCAAGAATGTGAAGCTGATGTTTTGGGTTGATGCAGTAATATGTGTAGTATATTTGAGAAATAGAAGCACATATCATGCTCTTGAAGATATTACTCCACATTAAATGTGGTTTGGCCACCTTCCTTTGGCCAGGCATCTCAAGGTTTTTGGTTCCACCTCCTATGCCTTAATACCAAAAGAGCAAAGAAACAAGCTTGGTGCTAGAAGTCGAAGCTGCATTTTCTTGGGATACTCAAAAACATCCAAGGCATATTGTATTTATGATGAGGTAAACAAGAAGTTTGTTGTTTCCATAGATGTCATTTTTCTTGAAACTAATAAAAATGACCTGTCTATTGAAAGACAACTTGATCGTCTAGAGAAGTTTGCCCATCTAAAGACATATTATGATTTTGATAATGAATTTCCACATATTGAAGGGGGGATTCCTATCTTGGATCAATCTATGGAATTTACTTTTGAAGAAGCACCAACACCCCCTCATGAAGAAAATAATGAAGAAGAAGTTCCTGCCACTTCAACTGAACAAGAGACTCAACTGGATGATGTGATGGAGAGGATTGGAAGATTGAACCTTGAAGAGAATGAAGCACCACAAATTGATAAACATGTGCCATCAAGGAAGATTTCGAAATGGGCCACAAAAATACTTGAAAGTGTTCATTTATATGAAGTTGGAAAGAGGGGGACGGGAAGCTCAATCAGAGAAGAAGATGGAGGAAATGCAGATAACTCAGTTGATGACATGGATGTCTCATTTGATTGTGAATTGAATTTTTCTGCTAACTTTGAACCAACTTCCTTTGAAGAGGGAGCTACTTGTGATGAGTGGAAAGAAGCCATGCATAATGAGTATGATGCACTCATGAAGAATGGAACCTGGAAGCTGGTTGACCCTCTAATTTGAAGCAAACCAATTGGAAGCAAGTGGGTTTACAAGAACAAATGCAAATCAGATGGCTCACTTGAAGAGCACAAAGCAAGGATCGTGGCGAAAGGATATGCATAGAAAGAAGGAATTGACTATGAAGAAACATTCTTCCGCACAACAAAATGGGGCACCATCCGTAAGATACTCTCCTTAGATGCACACAATGGATGGAAATTTCATCAAATGGATGTAAAAATAACATTCTCGAATGGAGACTTGAAAGAAAACGTCTTCATGTCTCATCCAGAAGGTTTTGTTGTGAAGGGACAAGAACATAAGGTATGCAAACTTGTCAATTCCTTGTATGGCCTGAAACAAGCACCTCGAGCATGGTATGAAAATCTAACCGAGCATCTTCTAAAGCTGAATTTCAAACATTATAATCTTGATGACACAACAATGTTTGTAAAGAAAGTTGGAAGATTTGTTGTGTTTCTTGTAGTGTATGTAGATGACCTTTTGATGGCAGGGAACAATGAAAGTTATATAGCATCCTTAACTAAATATTTAAAGAAAGGCTTTGAAATGATTGATTTAGGACATCTTCACTACTACTTAGGAATTGAAGTGACTCAACATCCTAAGTACATATTCATCTCTCAGAATAAGTATATTGGAGAATTCCTGAACATATTTGGCATGACATACTATAACCCACTCTCAAATCCAATGCAACAAAATCTAAAGCTCACTTCAAGTGAAGGAAAAGAATTTGAGGATGTGACCAAGTACCTACAGCTTGCAGGAATCCTTATCTACCTTACCACCACCAGACCATATATTTCTTATGTTGTTAGCATTCTTTCATGGTTCATGCACAAACCTTGTGAAGGACACTGGTCTGCTGCAAAAACATTTCTAAGATACTTGAAAGGGATTCAAGACTTTGGACTCAAGTACTCTAAGGTGGAAGGATTCAAATTCATTGGGTACTCTGATTCATACTTTGATGGCGACAAAGAAACAAGAGTGTCCACTTCTGGATACACGATGAGTCTTAGATCAACAACTGTCTCCTAAAGATCACATAAAAAGTTATTTCCAGTAGATTAAAAAACAAAGGCAGAATATGTAGCTGCTGTAGATGCATTGCAAGAGATTGTGTGGCTCAGGAAGATACTTGAAGATTTGCAGGAGAAATAAGAAAACTCAACTCCACTTTTGATTGACAACACTTCTGCAATCAAGTTGGCCAAGAATCCCAGGTTCCATGATTGAACCAAACACATAAAAACAAAGTATCATCTGATTCGACACCATGTAGAGGCCAAGATATTTCATTTATGTAACAACTTTGGAAAAGAACTAGAAATTCATAAAAATAAAATTTTTGTGGGGATGCATAACTGAAAAGTAAATTATATCTTGAAAGTCCTAATTACGCATGTTAAAGTATTTTGACATAAACTGTCGTACTTATGTTTCTTTCGATATAGGGGTTCTTTGAGAAGAGATCCCAGGGCTTACTTAGCTTGCAAAGCTAATGCTGCACTTGATACTTTGAACAGATCCATCGACGGAGTAAGGGATTTCGTCATTTATGGTATGATTTCTTATGTGATTGTCAAGTCTCCGTCTAGGTATCCTAAAAGGTACTAACCCTGTTTGAATTCTAAAGGTTCTAAGAGATATATTAAGTTCCCTTGAAAACATGAATTTGATACTACGTGCATGATGGAAATATCACAAAGGTCAATACACTTATTATTCTTTTTATGAGTTTAGTATCCTAGAATTTGAAAGTCGATGGGAAAAACTATTAGTATCATTGCAATATAAACCTATCCTATGGTCCACACACTAAAACACTCAAAGGTTTTCGAACAGGTTAAGGTACTATGCTAATTCCACAAGTCGGGCCCTAACTGGGGTTTGGGAAACCAAGAATGTTTACGATGGGGAAGTGATGGGAAAAGTCTTTTCAGTTCAACACATGGGTCTTGTCAATTATGATGACTGGAGAATTGAATGTGGTGATCTGCATATGGATTCGAATTGGTTGTGGGTGTGTGTAGAATCTGGAGGTCTTAACTGCAACTGTCTGGTCTGTCTGAATCACATTAATGTTCTCGAACACATGGCTCCTTCGAACCCTAACTCCCTTATCGATGTGTTTCTCGTCATTTTTGTTGTTTGGAAAGTAGAGGTCTGTCTCCTACGGCTCTCTGGTTCTCAGTGGACTCGGCCCTTGGCCTTGGCTTCGGTCTTTAGCCTTGGCCTCGGCAAGTTCGTGAAAGCTTTGGAAAGCTCCTGCCAGGTAATGTATTCGTAACCTATCAACACTTCGGGGTTTTTATGTTGTCATTTGCATGCAACCAAAATAGTTACTGAGCGGTTCTTGGTTTTCTTGTGGCAGCAAGCTCCAGGTATCAAGGAGGGAGGAGAGGTTTTGATGAAAAGAAGAAGGGAACTCAACCCTGGTAATCCCCTGGTCCTCCATGGGAGATCTCGGTATTTGCAACCCGTGGTAACATGGATTTTAGGGGTGACAGTCTTTACTTTGACCGTTTTGGGGTGAGTTAGATGTATAGACCTGTCGCAACCTTTGGTAGTTATGTTGGAGTTCACGTCTTAAAAGTTTTAACATGCATTTTGGATGGGGTTGTTCATACGAACTCGGTTAAATATTGAAGTCTTAAGAGGGTTTTAGTCTCAGTCCTTAAAGGAATAGTTTCGTTGTGAATACACTTGTCCCATTCTTGGAATGGTCCTTGGATTGTTTATGATGGATATTTAAATTCCATGCTTCGATGGTTGGTTAACTTTGTTGACGGTCCCCTCGGCCTATTTGGAAAAATCAAATGGCGAATGCCAAGAACTTACAGTGCTTTGCTTATTGATTTAAATTTGTAATTTTGGCCGTGGAAGAGTTTCGATTGCTTGTCTTTCGTGCATGGAAGTTGAACACTCTAGTTTCCTGTATGATGCTAAATCGTATAATATGGACTGTGTTAAAAAAGGTTATATGGATGAAAATGTAGTGCTTAGTGTTGTCATAAGATTTGGTAGAGAAGGCTTAAGAAGTTAAAACTTCCGAATTCGTATGGTTAAGCTCTTTAGTAGAGAAATCGTCATTTGGATGTAGCTTGTTTGATGTGAACCTGTGGGGGCTCGATCCCGAGCCTGAGATGTTTAGCATTACTCTAAACTGATAGAAGCTAAGTTATTTCGATGTTTAGCTATCCTGGTTCGAAACTCCTTTTATAAAAACTGTGATTGTAAACTTGTTTATGGAGAAAGGTTTTTCGACAGTCCTACGTACCAGCTTAGGTTGTAATACTTTTGATTTCTAGGGTTTTAAAACAAATTGCCATGCTCTTGGTTTTTATGCTTGTTTATAAGGGTATCCACCTATACATGGACCTAAACAAATTTAAATGTTGAACTATTGACTGCAACAGTCGTGTATGCTTAACTGTCATGAGTTGTAGGTGATGGCTCTGCTTGTTTGCTGTTATCTGAAATATACTTGTTCTTTTATAAAAGAATTTGGTTGTGTTTAAAGTATCCGTATTTTGGAAATACCAAAACAGAAATTTGTTTTTCCTTTAAAGGTTAAGAATGCAAGAAAATCCGATCCGTCCTAGAACACAGAAAGGTCCTCTGAATGGCTAACGTAGGGGTTAGGGCAATGGAAAACTGAAATATAATTGGTTTTTAAATCTTGAACTATATATCGATATTTAACAAATTTCAAGTGATCAGCTGTTTTGAAAAGAATGTTTTATATAAATTTTGAAAATGAAATAATACCAATGCTTATCTGTGCATCTGAAATTTATTACATCTATTCTTCAATTCTTCCCTATACTAGAGTACACCACCTTCAGGTGGAAGGAAAAATACAGAGATAATTATTTTCATTTTTAACCAGTCAATCCTAATTCAAAGATCAATTTAATTATAAACCATTTCATCAAAAATAATAACAAGTAGAGTAAGAAATAGAAGAAACCTGAACAACAAAGCTGAGAAAACATCCACAGGTGACCGTTCCTCCCAACCTATTCCTAAAGCACTCTGCAGAATGCTTGGGACCCTCGAGCCTGTTCACTGAACCACCAGGATGAAGACACCGAATAGGAGTAGGAGACCTTCCTTTGTAAAGACTCAGCAGTCCTTCAAGCCTGCCATCCTTCCTTACTTTGTACTCAACTGATGGACATACTCACTCTGCGAATAATTAGTTAGCTACCCCTCATCAAATTTCCTTGTGTGCTCAAAACTATCATAGTTTCTCCAACTAGCCCCCAAGGGAAAAGAAAAATAATAATTGATGAGCCTCCTGCTCAATTCGATGGCTTCATAGCTTTCCTAGGTCTTTGGTCAGTTATATCATTTATTGAGCCACTTGCTCAACTCCTCCACCCTTGGAGAGTCATGACCATAAATATAGGGTAGTTGCCTCATGTAATAGCGAGTAAGTGATTCCAGATGCTGCCACTTGTCTCCTTGTCTCCTAAGCAGTTTCACTCTTCCTAGTGGGTCAGTGAACACTCTTCAACAGTCCCCTATGGATGAGTGTCTCCACTTTTAATTTATTAAAAATAAAAATAGTTAATTACAGTCATCCGTGACCACCTTGGTCATAAAAAAATTATAATAAAAATTAGATCAATGTTTTTTTCAAAATAAAATGTTTTTCAGTTCTAGGGTTGTTACAATTTACATCATTGTTCCACGAATAATCAAATTGCAGACATCTTCACCAAAGCACTTGGACGAGAAAAGTTTGAAAGATTTAAAACCATGCTCGAACTTACAAACACCCCTTTGGATTAAGGGGGGAATGTTGGAAATCTAATCCTCTGAGATTATGATTTCAACATTATTGTACATAATGAAAATAGTTTCAGTTATGGAATATGAGGAGTTTTGGAGACTCCAACGGATCTCTTGGAATCCGAAGTCCAAGAGTCTCCTATCTAATGTATAAATAAAGGATTTGGTTGATGAATTAATTGAATTCATGAGTTATTAACTTGTCACACTAGTTGCAGCCCAATCCATCATTTATGGTTTTATTATTTAAAGAATGAGATGGAGCCTGAGCTATTCTAAATGCAGTTTCTAACTATACTAACCTATCCTAGCTAGGAGTGAGATTAAAGAGAGTGAGTAGTGAAATAACAGTTGAACATCCATATTTAGAATTCAAGTAGTTGTTTTAAGAAATAGATAAAAATTGAGAGAAATAAAGCTTAAATTTGATAACATTATCAATATTCACATCATTGGCTTCACTACTCGTAGCAAGCAAATATTGAACGGAAATAACATATGAAATAAGAAACAAAAATTTGTAGGAAGAGTCCATTCAAAGATATGAGACAATCTTCACATATGCATGTGACAGAACATGAAATAGTTCAAGAGATTCAGACACAACATAAATATTCATGTGTCAAAATAGCTAGTCCATGGCTTCTCCTCATTCACGGTTCAACAATAGTACATGAAAAGTTTGAGAGCCAAAAATCCACTCATTCATGGATTCCTTTACAATTTATAGAGCCAAAGGGGATGATTCTTGGCCTTCCATTTTCCCTAGTGACTTTTGTGATGTTTATAATTAATAAATAACAAGAAATACATTTAATGCACCCTTTTGGCAAACTTTTGACTCCCTAGTATAGAAAATTGATATGACCCTTGGGTTCCACTTTTGTCTTTTCTAGCTATTTCAAATTCTCCTTTTCGATTTTTCATGAAGAATGTTAAATGGAAATTTCACATTTAATAAATGAGGTTAAGATGAGCCCTTAAATTATATGTCCATGTGAATTTTTTGCCCACATGGATATGTAAGTTTGGAATTTGCTTCTTTCATAAGAATTTGCACCATATAAGCTTCGTAGTCAAATTGATCTTCCTGGTCGTTGGCGATGTGGTCTCCTTCTAGATTTAAATGTTTGTACTATTGGTAGGTAGTATGAGGGAATTATAACCACTAGGCCATAGATCTCGTTGATACCTTTTCGGCGATAGAAAGAACGTTCACAGTGGATACCCGAGTCAAAAGTTATGGATAAACTACAGAAGCGCCAGTTCATTGTGTTGTTGTTGCCTCACATTAGGACATTACATATTATCTATCATCAGAGCATTAGGAAATTATCGTACATCGATTCCATTTTTATTCCATCGGCCATCATCGAAGACAAACTGGTTTCTTGAGCATTTATTCTTTTGAGGTGTGCTGCAAAACGTTCTTCATGTTGCCCAGTTCTTCTTATACTTGGTTCTTGGATGGTGTGCTCTATGTGGATGTTGGTTGCTTTAACCCTAAGAATCTTCAAGTTCGTCTTCATCTTCAATGCTTCTCTCTATTCCATGTCCTAGGACCAATCTTCTAACAAGCTTATCTCGACATATCTTCATGGTTTATTTTGTCTTATTTTTGTGCTCTTTCTTTAAACTTTCACTGACCTGAAAATACAGGAACATTCCCCTTTAGGCTTTATTAACTTAAAAAAAAAAAAAAAAAATATATAAAGCAAAATAATAATAATAATAATAAAATATAATAAAAGAAACTTACTAATGAATAAAAATATTATATAAAATAAAGTTAAAACTAAATCAAATAAATATTAAAACCAAAATAGTAAAATAAAAACTAAAAAATGGAGTAGTCTATTTATTCTACCACTTTAAGGTGGGTTTTGGTCAGAATATGGTAAAATTCAAATTTTACGTGTTTAAATTGTGTTTTTGAATCTATAAATAAATTTAGCACCCTCAAATACTTTCTTAGCACTCAAATTATGCAATTTCCATAGATAATATTTGTGATTCTAAGATTTTTTAAAGATTTCCACTCGAAAAAAAGTTGAAAAAATAAAATATTTAAACTACATCATAAAAAATAAGTTATTAATATCCTAATATTCTATGCTATGCTAAAGCATACGTTCTCATATCACCAGACTACCCAGTCCATTTTAAAACCCCTTTATAAAAGAGCATTCACGTGAAGGGCAACATTTGTGACATGGTGGCACCCACTTGTCTCCCACTTCACAATCTCATAGCCTTGAGAACACATAATCTTTGAAACATGTTCACCATCCTCGCGTGAGTTTTAACGCAAACCCTCGGGCCTCGACATATCAGTGCTTATAACTTATGTGTTTTGTTACCGATGAGCAGTGTTGGAATTTCGTTTTATCTCTAACCTTCAAACAAATTTTTTTTGAGGTTTTCAACTTTTATCTTCCCCGTCGAAAAACGTTTTGGTAAAATAATAACCTTTCAAAAATAAAGTTTTATTAAAAAAACCTTCATTAATTAGTGATATTTTTATTATGTCCCCGAAGGGGAACATAAATGAATCGTCGGGTGCCTATTATTGTAGGCTATCGAACCTATAAATTTACCCTAGAGCTATAGTTTGGATATAGTTTGAATATGCTATATTAAATCCAGTTTTTTTAAAATGGCATTTTTTAAAAATATGATTGGTTGTAAAACAATGACGCCAGCCTAGTTTTTCCCACCCCAAGAGGGGGCGGCGGGCTAGTGTCATGGTGGTTTCTGGCTTCCGTGCAAGGAGTTGGAGAGTTCGTATTGGAGAATAGCGAATACATTTATTGTTGATAGCGAATACATTTATTGCTTGTGTAACCATATTATAACCCAATGCATTGAGCGTATGGGTGGCGAGTGGTTACATGGCTCAACGCATTACATGGATTATTGACAATCTATGCATGGTATGGCCACCAGTAAGTCGATTCCATATATCGATGCCTTGCATTAATAGTAGACAGAGTTTTCGGTACAGGATAGAGCCTTACTAATGAGCGCTTTAATTGTTGTTTATTGTTTATTATTATTGTTAAACAGGTGATGTAAGCCGTCTTGGGTTTTGATATTTGATTTTATCGTGCACATTGCATTTGGTAATATAATAGCCAAGGTGTTCATAACAATACAACTCGTAAAATGTGACCGAGGATGTGAGTCACCACCCTCCCGCTGGAGTTCTTAATAAATGTTAATAAATAGTGTTATGATGACAGCGTCAAATCTTTGTACTGCCATGACCTTTGGCTCTGCGGAGAGGCTTTATCCTGTTGCATTATCTGGGAGGCGTTAACAGATGAATCGTAGAAATTGTAGCCGATAGTCATGGAGGAGACAAAGGGCGTGAAAGGTCTCGGCTTGGAGGTCTATCGATTTTTTGTGATGCAGTCGAGTTACAGTGTTGGCAGATAGAGCTTGTGACAGGAGCTAGATCCGTGTTGAAGAAGCGCATGTCATAGCTTTGGGGTTTGGCTGATTGCAGAGGCGCAGCTTCATACCGACATCGAACTGAGACTTTGATTCTTGTTTCTGGTAGGTTTGGTCACAGTAAATCATACACTTAGACTGCTTTTTAGTTACTTATCTATTGATTGATAAAAATTTCCCTGGTTTAACTTATGTGTTGTACGTGACAGCAGGTTGCATCGAGGTTACAAAGGCGCAGCTTCATATCGACGTCAAATTGAGACTTCAATTCTCGTTTCTGGTAGGTTTGGTTACAGTGAATCATAGGCTTGAACTGATTTTTGCTTGCTTACCTATTGATTCATAAAAATTTCGCTGGTTTAACTTATGTCTTGTACGCGATGGCAGGTTGCATCGAGGCTACAAATGCGGGGCTTCATGCCGACATCGAATTGAGACTTCAATTCTTGTTTCTGGTAGGTTTGGTTACAGTGAATCATACACTTGAACTGTTCTTTACTCGCTTACCTATTGATTCATAAAAATTTTCGCCGTTTAACCTATGTCTTGTACGTGATGGCAGGTTGCATCGAGGTGTTCAAACTGCGTAGAAGCATGTGCTGCTCCTTGGGTAAGAAACAAACTATTTGCTGTAGGTTTTCTACGTTTGTTAGAAATGAAATCAAGAGTGAAAAAGACCCTCAAGTTCTGAGGATCCCACACCAGTTGGTATCTGCGGTCCAACTTGTGCAATTGACAATAGTTCTCTAGGCTCTGAACCTAATTATTTCTACTTGCTCGTTTGGGTCGTGCAAATAAGTCATCGTGTACAGTAGCTAGAAAACGAAATCTCATAATAAGTGGTGTGGTAGTCTCAATCGTATGATCCTTCCCTGGTAGTAGATGTTGATCACTTCCATTCGTTCGTTGGTAGATGTTCTATCTATCAGCGGTAGTAGATGCTCTCCATTCTTAGTTCCTTCCCTCAGATGGTCGTATATTTACTCTCATTGCATTCCAATCCATTGCATTTATTGCATTCTATCCCCTGCTTGTAGGTATAAGTCATTTTATCAGTTTAAAGGATTCCGTCGAAAGGTGGGAAGCATAGATTGCGACGAATGATATTGCGTATAAATAATATGCCCTCCAACGTAGGTTGTTCAGTAGCGCTTCTTTATTTTTGCAATAAAAAATAGATTAAGCCCTCTTCCTGCTAATATCATTGTTTAAAGCACAAGCCCTAAGGGAAGTCCTGCTAGATCACAGCCTTCAATTTGGCAAGGCAGGCTTTACAGACCGGCTCACTTAACCTACCCCAATTACGTAATGGCCCAACCTTACAGCACGTTGGATCGCATGGAAGGTGCAACCTTAAATATGGCAAATAAGCTATTTTGCTGGGTCGTGCAAATAAGTCATCGTGTAGAGTAGTTAGAAAACGAAAGCTCATAATAAGTGGTGTCTTATTATATACGTAATAATAGAAAGGTGATTCTTAAAGAATATAAATGCCGAGCGGATGGTTGGGAGAGGTGTCTGTGGGTCATCATTTCTGTGAGAAAGGGCGCTGAGGGCAATAAATCCACCCATACCTATGGGCACAATCCCAGCGTCCGTGGCACCTGCAAGCATGATGTCTGCTTCACCTCTACGAATATTGGACTTAAACTGTTCTTTACTTGCTTAGCTATTGATTCATAAAAATTTCGCTGGTTTAACTTATGTCTTGTACGCGATGGCAAGTTGCATCGAGGTTACAAAGGCGGGGCTTCGTACCGACATCGAATTGAGAATTCGATTCTTGCTTCTGGTAGGTTTGCTTACAATGAATCATACACTTAAACTGTTGTTTACTCAGTTATCTATTGATTCATAAAAATTAGTCGTTTAAATTATGTCTTGTACGTGATGGCAGGCTGGATCAAGGTGTTGAAACTGCGTACAAGCAGGTGCTGCTCCTCGGGTAAGAAACAAACTCTTTACTGTATGTTTTCTATGTTAGTTAGAAATGAACTCAAGAGTGAAAAAGACCCTTGAGTTGTGAGGATGCCACAGCAGTTGGTAGCTGCGGTCCAACTTGTCCAATTGACAATAGTTCTGTAGGCTCAGAACCTGATTATTTGCCTATTATTCTAGGCTGTTGAACGTAGAAATTTACCCTAGAGCTATAGTTTGGATATAGTTTGAATATGCTATATTAAATACAGTTTTTTAAAATGGCATTTTTTTAAAATATGGTTGGTTGTAAAACAATGACGCCAGCCTAGTTTTTCCCACCCCAAGAGGGGGCGGCGGGCTGGCGCCATGGTGGTTTCTGGCTTCTGTGCAAGGAGTTGCAGACTTCGTAATGGAGAAAATCGTTTTCTTTTATCGTTTGATAGCGAATAAATTTATTGTTGATAGTGAATACATTTATTGCTTGTGTAACCACATTATAGCCCAATGCATTAAGCGTATGGGTGGCGAGTCAGCGAGCTTATCCTAGCACTCACACCATGGGTTTGGAACTTAGTTAAAGCAATTTCAATTGCATACATAGTAACTTGGCATCTTATTATTATTATTACCATATAACTGTACCATATTGATACTAATACCTAACACACACATGTATATAATCAACGCATTACATAATCAAAGGATTAGACATGAATCGGGCCTGCCGATAATTTTCAATGTCAATTTGTAAAGTATTGGGTACTACAAACCATTGAATGTACTATATATGATTTGATTTATCTATATTCAAACATTTATAATTATAAACATATTGGTTACCATAAAAGGTTACATGGCTCAACGCATTACATGGATTATTCACAATTTATGCATGGTATGGCCACCAGTAATAATTGAATTGTTGTCGATTCCATATATCGATGCCTTGCATTAATAATAGACAGAGTTATTGGTACAGGTTAGAGCCTTATTAATGAGCGCTTTAATTGTTGTTTATTGTTTATTATTATTGTTAAACAGGTGGCGTAAGTCGTCTTGGGCTTTAATAGTTTGATTTTATCATGCACATTGCATCTGGTAATAGCCAAGGTCTTGATAACAATACAAAGTTTAAACTCGTAAAATGTGACCGAGGATGTGAGTCACCACCCTGCTGCTGAAGTTTTTAATAAATGTTAATAAATAGTGTTATGATGGCAGCGTCAAACCTTTGTACTCCCATGACCTTGGGCTGTGCGAAGGGGCTCTACCCTATTGTACTATATGCGAGCCGTTAACAGGTGGATGGTAGAAATTCTAAGCGATAGTTCTGTGGAAGACAAAGGGCGTGAAAGGGTTTATTATACGATTTTGTTCTGGTGGGTCTGGGGTTGGGGGTCTATGAATTTTTCTCATACAATTGAGTCACAGTATTAGCAAATAGAGCTTCTAACACCAGCTAGACGCGGGTTGAAGAAGCCCATGTCATAGCTTTGGGACTTGGCTGATTACAAAGGCGTAGCTTCATACCGACATCGAATTGAGACTTCAATTCTTGTTTCTGGTAGGTTTGGTTACAATGAATCATACACTTAAACTGTTCTTTAGTTAGTTACCTATTGATTGATAAAAATTTCCGTGGCTTAACCTATTGAAACATGGAAGTCTCATCTTGACTATAGTCATTTTTTACACAGTACATGGGGTATGGTATTAACGGAAGTCTTAAATATATAGTTGTGTTTCAACTATTACGGCACCAATTCGTATTGCAGATTGGCCATAGCGTACTAGAGGGTTAAAATCTTAAATAGTTAAATGGACACCTTCTCAAAACTAAAAACTTTCATCTGTAGGGTTGACAACTTAACTACACAATAAAAGATCAAATAATGCGAGATCATGTCTCAAAACTATTAACCATAACTTATATGAGATAAAAAAAAATACCAAATTGCTTGCAATGCACATGGGATGGAGCTCAAATCAAGAAGGGAGATGCCGAATGATTCCATCTAGTAAAGAAATTAATCGAAATCCAAAATTAGTGATATTAATCATTTCACTTGGATATATTTATAGATATATATTTTAGGATGTAGCGTTAATAGGTGCTTTCATATATGTATTTTTTTGCTATGCGCCATTAAGAGCTGCATTTATATATATATATATATATATATATATATATATATATAGCCATTCTCAACTGTGCATGGCAATCTCGGCTTTAAAAAGACCAATTGTGGTTTCCAAGCCATCTGAAAGCACCCAAGTGGTGACGGTGCTCAACATTGCACCGGTGTTTTGATAGGCAAATAAGGGTAAACAGGGGGCTTTTCAACATAGAGTCTCTTCACGGATAAACAGAGAAACCCCTGGTAGAATTTTCATAAGGATGCCAACGGCTGGCAGACTCGATATCTTGATAAAATTTCATACTTTATTCTTTTTATTTTCGACGGAATAAAATTTCAAAGGGCTACCAGACTCAAAACCCTCAGAAATAGTCTATAAAACATTAACGAAACATCTTATACATTTTAACTTCAGGCTATAAGAAATTCTCTAGGCGATAAACCAGAATTTCCTGATAGCAAGCACAGTTACTCTAGCTCGAATAATATTGAGTGTAATACGAAGATGTTATTGCAAGCCCTATAAAGAAAAATATGGTTGAACAGAGAACAATAACGAAGCTTAAGTAAAACTAAATTCTAGGTTTGGGAGGATATAGTTGTAAACATTTACCTGCACAGAGGTAAGAATCCATGTACCTGGAGGAAACTCTCGTCTCCTATCGAAGCCACAATCCTCCACAAATTTCTACAGTCGACGCAATGGATTGTAGTGCTTCGCTCGAGCTCTCAATATAATTTTTTTTCCAGTATCTGCGGTCCTCGAGCTTTCTGTATAAACACAATATGTTGAAATAGGGACGTGCGCTAGATGAAGGAACGTCGGTACCAAGATTATGTTGT
Source organism: Larix kaempferi (assembly GCA_027924585.1). Classification (NCBI taxonomy): domain Eukaryota; kingdom Viridiplantae; phylum Streptophyta; class Pinopsida; order Pinales; family Pinaceae; genus Larix; species Larix kaempferi. The sequence goes on along the minus strand of BSBM01000391.1, from coordinate 24,357,299 downwards.
GTCACAACGATTACAAAGAAACAGGTGTCAACAAGATACACCGCCCATACTATATGCTTACAGGTGCTATATAAGCTGGCAAATTAGCGTCTGCATGCAAGACAAGGGTAATTGTTTATAATTTCTCCCTTGTGGGTAGTGTAAATGCATTGGTAGAGTGCGCTCAAGATTTTAGACGCTAAATAACAAAGGTGGCTACAACAGCCAAATGTAGCGTATGCATGGAATCATTGTTACTTGATTAATACTATGGCATCGATACACGACCGACACGTGTTTATACGAGTAGAATCTGATTATATTTAGTCTCTGCGGTCGTACAGCTATCTGTATAAACACAAAATGTTGAAGTAGGGACGTGCGCTACACAAACGAACGCCTGTAGCAAAATTATGTTCTGTCACAACGATTAAAAAGAAACAAGTGTCAAGAAGATATACCGCTCATACTATCTGCTTACAGCTGCTATATAAGCTGGGAAATTAGCGTCTGCATGCAAGACAAGGCTAATTGTTTATAATTTTTCGCTTGTAGGTAGTGTAAATGCATTAGTGAAATGCGATCAAGATTTTAGGCGCTAAATAACAAAGATGGCTGCAGCAGCCAAATGTAGCATATGCATGGAAGCATTGCTACTTGATTGGTACTATGACATGGATACACGACATGCGTTTATATTAGTTGAATCTGATTGTATTGAATAGATATATTCATAGCTGTTCAGCTTGTTGAAATATGTATGCTCCTTTTTCTACATCGGTGGATACGATTCAATTCTTAAAAATATATTTAGCAAAAAAATATACTTTAATCTGGTACGAACATCGATTCACTAATTTTATTTAAATACAACAGGGTTGTGCTGATTCTCTCTATGAAAAGTTTCATGTTGATCCCTGGACTTTGAAATGATTAGTGACAAATGATCATAGGATCAATGCCTAGACATTTTCTATGTTGAAGCTAAAACTAACTGCTTGGACCAAGAAGACTCAAGCTAGTGGTGTTAAGGCTTACTGTACAGACTAGTCCAATAAGCGCTTTAATTTTGACTCTTCCTCTCCAATGAGAGATGATTTCTAGATTGACTCAAACTCCAATAGAGATATGATTTGTGATATTACTCTCAAGTAAGAGGGTTATATTATAAAATAAAGTGATCTAGGCAGGTTGATGCTAGGCTGTCCAGCTGAATCTTACTCACCGAAGCGCCAAAATATGCTTATTGCCGAGTCAGCTCTAGAGATAAAAAAGGCTTGATCGCTCCTTGTTCTCCTACGTCGAACAAGCCTTTAAATACCGAAAGCTTTAAAATAAAAAAGGTGTGCATCGTGTTAAACCTAGTATTTCTGACCAGCTAAACCCATAGATCATGAGTAGTCAATGTTAATTGTAATTGCACACAGTAGACTAAAAGAAATATTTTATCTAAGATCTATACATACGCGATACTGGATATATACGTGATACACTGGCATAGGATCAATGCCTAGACATTTTCTATGTTGCTAGGATGAATGCTTATTTTTTTTGTGGCTTCAATGCTACAAACTTTAACATTTCTGTCTTTGTTAAAACCGGCGTTTAAAATTACAGGCAGTGTCATTACTTTTAAGCTCTATTAAACTGCTTAAGTTCCGTTTTCCCCTCCGCATTGCAATAAGCTTGAGGCATCGCAAAAAGTTTTTACAAATCAAAACAGTAACTATAAATTAATCACTTGCTCTATTTTCTTTTAACTAAACTTCAACCAGTTTAAAATCAACAAAATTAGATTCTTTGAACAAGAGATTTAAATGTGACAAAGATCCTTAGTTAAAAAATAGAAATTACATTCTTCGAACAACAGATTTGAATACGACAAATATCCTTAGTTAAAAAGTCAACAAAATGATATTCTGTTGTACAAAACTTTGAATACAACAAAAGTATCAAGTCCAATGTGGCTTCCTTTTAAATGACTATAGTTTTTTCACATTATACATAAAACGGGTGTACTTATTGGTATTGAGTATTGTGGTCTAGGTTTAAAAATTCACATTTTAATATAAAATTTTAGATGTATAGGCACAATAAAATTTTAGATGGATAGAAATAAAGATTATTTAGATTTGATAGATGAATAAAAATAAGATAAAAAATATATGTTTTGATAATAAAAAAAAATCGCTTCATTATAGAAGTTTATTGCTGGCAAATTTTGCCTTCGAACTTGCTTATAATATGTATATGGGTGGTATCAATTTCTACTAGTTTGTGGAGATCACGATTTTGTTGTCTACAATTTGTCACTGCTATTCGGCTCTGGTTTTTATGCTTATGAGCGATTTTTTTTAATGTCCGATGTTTGATGGTTTGCATTGCTGGTTTTGCCCTTGTATTTTCTTCTGCTGCAATTTAATAGTCCCTTTGTTCAATATTTTTTACTGTTTTGAGATAGGGTATATTACTAAATCGAAACGGTTTATATAGACATAGTTTTGAACCTCTGTATTTTGATTTTCAAGCTATTTGATCGTTAGTTTTATTGCAATGCCATATACTTAAATATGCTTTGATAACATCTTTGACAACTATAAATAAATTTTAATACAAAATTTACAAAGAGATAATGTTGAATACTCTAATCTTGGTTATACTGTCGTCAATTCAACATATGTTTGCTGAGAAAATCCCTTGCCTATGAGGTTGTTGAATTTTGCTTTTGCATTGTTTGCCTTTCTCCTTGCATTTAATTAAACAATTCATTACTAAATGTGAACACCTTATTAGCAAATTGATTCTAATTTATCGCCCAGCCTAGAAGAATTTATGGCGATAGTCAATTGACTGTAGATCGAGTGGTCCGGAGGAATGTTGTTGTCCTCTCCACTTAGGTTCAAAACTCGCTTTGTGGCGCTTGCTCTATGGGACCTAACTTTGACTATGTAATCGAGCTAGTCATAAGTGGACTTCAAGAAAATTCTAGAAACTCCAAAACCCTGACCCTAATCAAGAGTTGAGACATATATAAACACTTAAAATAACCCTAGACAGTTACTAGGCTATGTTAAATAGTGCTTCAACATGAGGAGAAGGGGTTCCATTATGATGATCTTATTGTATTATTTCATGGCTTGCCAACAATGAGGGAGTGTATATTACTTTATTCATCATTTTGTGAAATTAAGCTAACATGATGAATTAAGTTGTCAGATATCTTGTGACAAACTATTGCAATGGAATGTCCATGGCAATTTATAGATCACTTGTTCAAGAATGGTTAAGTGTCCTTACTAAACTAAAGACAAATCGCTGTGCAATATTACTTTAAAATCAAGGTCAATCCCTCTCAATATTTCATCAAGATACTAGATTTTGAAATTTTGAGAGAAGATGATACAAATCAAGAGAAGTCATAGAAATAATGTATCTAGAAATGATAATATGGGCTTCCTGTGAACATACCAAACAGGATAATGCATGAGAACCACGATGAGCGCACCAAGGCACAAAAGTTGAAATGGAGAACAAGGACACAATGATGAAATACCATAAGAGCTTTGTATCTAAATATCAGAGTTGAGCATGGGTGAATAGAGAAAAATATTTAGGAGCCATGAGCCACCAATCCTTCAAAATGTATTGTTGTTGAGCTCAAACACTAGAAACTTGATATTGGCTTCTTCCATTTGCAAGGCACCCATGAAAATTGCTTTCCACTCAGAAACTAAATCCATTGTGGCTTAGGTTATTGAAGATTGGTGCATGCAACAATAATCCATTATGGATAAATTTGAATTTTTGGATCAAAAGTATGACACTTTAGGCAAAATTCTTTGGGACATGGAAGTAATACGCAAGGAGAAGAATCAATATAAGCAGATCCTAACTACCCATGTAGACTCTAGATTTGAAGTGGAGGACTAGGTCGATAGGTATTCTAAATCATTCACATATAACTGATTTTTAGTACTTAGTATCATATCATTTGTCTTGTTTGTGCACATAGGAGATTATTGTCAATGCCTTGTTGGTTGCCTAATATTGAAGAGCACTTGAGATCTTATCTACAACCATTTCTATTATTGTACTTAGTTGCTAGTTTTAAGAATCTTGTTCATTCAAATTTTTCTCTCTTTGTTTTCATAGTTAGTTCTCTTTATGCAAAGCTATGTAGGCCTATGTTTACTTAGTAAAAATCAATTAAGAAATCTATTTAAGGACTTTGATTTCGAACTCCGCTCATGAGTAAGAATCCCCACAATATTGGTATTAGCGCAAGTTTCCAATCTAGCTTGAATTTGGGTAATACTTTATTCAAATTCAATTTCAACTTTAGGTTTTTTAGGAAGGAATCCTATGATTAATTTCCATAAGTGATTGGTGTTAGATTGATTTAAGTCTACAATTCTATTGTCATCAAGACCTTGAATAGATTTTGTTTGATCCAGCTACAAAGCGATCATGTTCACCCCTCATAGCCACATAGGTCCATATTGCATTAGCTTGAAATCTAATTTTTACTAGATGTCGAGCCTTTCTCTCATAAGGTGTGCATTGTTGCTATTTCCAAATTTTGTAACTTCATAGTGTGATCTACGTTACTTATTCTTAAACATGTAGAATCGCTTCAGACATTAAATCACCATCTCTATTATTGCACTTAGTTGCTAGTTTCAAGAATCTTGTTCAAATTTTCTCTCTTTGTTTTCATGGTTAGTTTTCTTCATCTAAAGCTATGTAGCGCTATGTTTACTTAATAAAAAGCAATTAAGAAATTTACTTTCCAGACTTTGATTTCGAACTTTGCTTATGAGTGAGAATCCCTACATCATTGGTATTAGAGCAAGTTTCCAGTCTAGTTTGAATTTGGGTAATATTTTATTCAAATTCAATGTCGAGTTTAGGTTTTTTAGGAACAAATCCTATGATTGGTTTCCATAACTGATTAGTGTTGAATTGATTTAAGTGTGCAATTCTATTGTCATCAAAAGCTTGAATAGTTTTGATTCATCCACCTACAAAGCGATTATGTCCACTGCTCATAGCGACACACATACATATTGCATTAGCTCAAAATCTATTTTATATTATATATCAAACCTTTCTCTAATAAGGTGTGTATCGTTTCTATTTCCACATTTTGTAACTTTATAGTGTGATCTATGTTACTTATTCTCAAACATGTACAATCGCTTTAGACATTAAAGCACTATAACAAATTATTGTGGGCTCAGCAAGTCCCTAGCTGCTCCTTGTTCTGGCTATACCAAACAATAGGAATATGGCCATCCACACAAACAAACATCAAATTCTCGTGCCTATTGTATTTGAGCAATGTCAAGTGCCTTTTATGACCCTTCACCAAAATCAGCCTCATCTTGCCTGCAATATAATGGCTTGATTGATGGAATTTCTTCTTTATTTAGATCGGCTTTCATAATCAAATTCAAGTATCTAACATTAAACTGATGTTATCGATCCTTAAAATATAATTCAACACATAATAATGAGTTATTTTATTGTCATTCTATCCATGACTAGAAAAATGAAGGTTGCCAATCCATTCGATATTAAGGACATAGTGTTCCCATTATTGGAATTGATTGTCACAAGCCACGCTACATATTCTTATCTTTTATGCAGCTTGCATATTTGATTTTGTTCGGTATGCTCACGGCTTTGTGTTTTGCACATCCAAAATTCATGGCTTAACAATTATTTCATGCTTAATGAGTCTTAAGCATGATTTTTATTTGTTATGTGCCTCAACAACATAATTGGAAATTCATAACATAAATAAAAAAAAACCAAGATTTCAATATGAAAAGACATAATTACCACAACAATAGATAGTTCTAGATAACAAAATATTATAATAGAAATATCTTTATTAATTAAAGCAATATTCATTTGCCTCTTCAAGGGGAAAACCTCCAAATCAAGCCAATCTACAATTACAAAATACTCCACAAGACATCTTGTTTCATTGCTTCTACTTGTAGATATATAGTTTCTAGTGAAGAAACTTTTTACTAGGCTGAACCTTCTAATAAGCGTACTTAGTAAAGGAACTTTCTAATAGGTGGACCTTGTAATAAATTTTGTTTCAAATATTGTTTTCATGTTATAGAGACTTTCTAATAGGTGGAAGATTCTAGTAAACATTTTTACAAATATTGCTTCCACACTAAATCTACTTTATTGACATGATTTAATATAGATGATCTCAATACATAACAATCTATCTATTAAGACGGTTAGGCCAGGCCACTAGCATTAATTGTTTTTTTTTTTTTAACTGGGGTTATGTAACATTTTCCTTCATTTGGACATGATGGAAAATTTGAAAGAGATGTTGATAAGAGGCATTTACTTGTATCATTGAAATTGACTTTGTAGGATACACACATAGTGATTTTGGATGTTGATGAGACAATGTTGAATAGCTCTTTTTATATGGTCTCATTTCCTAGCGTTTCATTGGAGCTTCATTGACACTATACACTAAAGATTTTGTTGTTGTTATGCATTGATTAACAATCTCCCAACTTTTAAACTAATTGATGGTGATATTCGTTGATATTTGAAGATGTTCTTGAGTCTTCAGCTTTGTTTACAAGACTCTTGACCTTTTATTTAATAGAGCTTTATAGATATTTGAAAGCTGTTTTGGAATTTTTAATACACTTTCAAAGAAATCAAGTTGCTAATAGTTCTATTAGTGGCCATATCCCCTGGGTATCAATGATGGCTACTATAAGATCGATGGAAATAATGATGTTACACAAAAGAATCGTGGAAGTTGCCAACATAATTGCTTTGTTTGCATAAAATGTTAATAATATTTTTATCAAGAATTTATGTCCTCGATGTTAAAAATCCAAGCTTATCATTTATGATGAATCCCATGATTCGAAAGTGCTCCAAAGTTAGATTCTTGACATAGACAGTTGGTTTAACTATAATCTGTTTCTTGGTCTTGAAAAGGTCATGTCCATTAAGTTGAAACTCACAGGGCTTTGTAGGCATGATGTGAATCAAAACTCAATCACGATTTGGACCAAGTTTGTGAAATCCCTTTCTCTCTCCTTTAGTTCTTCCTTCTACAAATAGGGTATGAATATTAAGTGGCTTCACCTCAGTCAAGGATTCAACATTCTTGTATGAGAGTAATTCCATCAATTCAATCAGTTGTCCATTCTTCTCAATATCACTAATGCATTCGATAATCTTATTGTCAAATTTAAAAGTAGATTACAAGAATGTTTGTAGCTAGAGCTGACGTACATGGAAATCGCTATTCCTTACGTTGTGTATAATCAAGCACAATTGATTGAAGACAATTTTTTAGATTATTGTAGAATTCAACATCAATCATCCTCCTCAATTGTTTGCATATCTACATTTTCAAAACTTGCACTTCCTACTACTACAAGGTCATTTTGTTTCTCACAATCTGCTTTTTTTTTTCTCCGTCTTCTACTAGGTTTCGTAGATATTGTAATAAACAAGGACATGATTAGTGCAAATGTTTCAAATCCAACAAGAAGAAAAGATGGTTTAATAGTCTCCTAATCAGGGAAACCATAATGCTCCCATTGAGGTATTTGATGAAGACATAAGCTATGAAGAGTTAAGTGCACTCAATAAAGTTAGCATCTAATTACACCCCAATCTTGCTAAATCTTGATATAGTTTGTTTGTCACTCTATTTGACACAAAATATGATCGTTCGCATTCCCTTGCTAGGCCTAGCGAAATCACTAGTGTCAAAAAGAAAGTTTTAGATGTGAGTGTTTAATACATAAGCGTAAATGAAACAATATGATATAAAAGAGAAATTATAAATCATGTGTTAAAATTATAGAATGTTTGAAATCCAAGAAGAAGAAAAAATGGTTTGACAGTCTGCTGATCAGGGAAACCATAATGCTTCCATTGAGGTATTTGATCAAGACACAACTTATGAAGAGTTAAGTGCACTCAATAAAGTCACCATCTAATTACACCCCAATCTTGCTAAATCTTGATATAGTTTGTTTGTCACTCTCTTTGACACAAAATATGATCTTTCGCATTCCCTCACCAGCCTTAGCGAAATCACTAGTGTCAAAAAGAAAGTTTAAGATCTGAGTGTTTAATACAAAAGTGTAAATGAAACAATATGATATAAAACAAAAATTATAAATTATGTGTTAAAATTATAGGTTCATGGCTTTAATCTATATATTATAAGCTAATTGCAAATAGAATTCTAAGTAGTAACAATTGCTCATAAATTAAAGTTCAATAGAAAGATTAAGGAAAACAATAATCACAAATTTGTTTTTGAAATAATTTTTTTATGTTCAGTCTTTAATTTTCTATGCTTTATTCTTACTTTGTCCTGAGATGCAAAATCATTGTCGCTTATGCCATTTATGTTTACATTTATGAATAGTATGAGGAATCAATATTAGCTATGCCACTATTCTAATTCACTCTTACATTGGCAAATAATTAGTAGTTGAATGGTTAACAATCAAGGTACAAACTATAGCATGAGCATACAACATAGTGGTATACTGAGTTTAAATATTTAAACATTTCTTAACACACATAGTTATATTTTATTGATATATGAAAGTTTAAAACTATAAATATGTTTAAACATTTGCTAATTCACTTTACCATATTTGTTTATTCTTCTAAATTCTTGGTTTGCAAAATTATAGCTTGCAATATTTTGCTACCAAAAAATAAAAAAATAATGTCATTTCACCTTTCAAGAAACATTTTAAACTAGACCTATGTAGTAAGTATATTATGTAAGACAATGCACATGTGCCGTAGCCTATATTTTATCAACCATATGGAAACATGACAAAAAAGCTTTTTCTATTTTGTGGTCGTTTAGAGCCTTACTTCACACCATCTTCATCAATGATAAGTAGCAAAGGCAGGCATCAATTTTGTCAGCAATAGGTGTTTTGCTCCTTCCCTATCTTCCTTCAATTCCTTTCAGTGCAAAGCACACATGCTTCTGCTTATGAAATGCAAGCGAATGTAGACATGGATATGATTGATGAATAGAGTTTTTTAACTTATATCGATTCTTTTAAGAGCAGTTGGATTTAGTGTTTGATCTTGGCAACTTGACATCATTATATTATTATGAATAAAAGTTTCAAGCTCTAGTTATAGTCATAGATGTTAATGAATATTAGAAGCAAATCCTTATACTAATACATGGGATTGGGCTTATGTTTATGATCATATCTGCTTTAGATATATGTAAAAGGTTATGTATAATGATTCATTGACATTAAATAAGCAATGTAATGCCTTGAGTTTGATTCCCTTTGTTATAGGTCACCAATAAATCTAATATTGCATTGAATCTAATGATTCCCCCCGACTAGAATAAGAAATCAAGTGTGTACTGATGTGTCATGAGAAACATTATATCCATATTTCTTGATAAAGTGACTTTGACCTTTTAACCTTTTAAGTGCCAAAAGCTTTCCCTTTGACCAAAATCGTGTCTACATAGTTTCATACAAAAAAACATTTTAGTGGTTATAAGATAACAAACTCAAACATAGCTTCAACAAAAAAAGAAAGACAAAAAACACACACAGAATTTTCTTGTTTGCTAATTGCCATTTTTTTTGTATTGATACCAAATTTTGCATATTTAATAATTTTACCTTAGCAATTAACATGCTGGTTTTTTCTATTCTAGTAGCAAGACAAAATACATTTCATTTCAAAATTTCTTTGTTGTGAATATGTTGTTCCCTTTGCTTTGCTTATTTGCAATGGCAACAACAATCTACAATGTTTACAACATCATGGTTTGGAAAAAAAAACCATGCCCTTTGCTTATTTTGTTTTCCTTAGGGTTTGTTTCTCTTCACTTGCATGCAGGTTTTCTGATATAAACAACTAGGGACATAGAAAAAACAAGAACAAAAAGCAGGAAAAACATATGCCGTCGCAAATGTGTTTGTAGACAATATGGGAAAAGACAAAAGTAAAGGCGACAATGTTTTAAGAGAAAATGGTCTTGGCATCAAATATTCTAATTGGCAAGAAATTGATGAGGCTTTGGCTACAAGCAATTTGTTTTGACTAGACAATTTCCACTATGAGCCAGGAAATTGCTTGTTTGATGCACTTGCAGTATTATTGCATTTTCGATATACATCAATAGAGATAAGGAAAGAGATTGTTAATCATTTTCGTGTTCGTCTAGATCAAAAAGATCCCTCTGCATTGTTGTCAATGCGCACATAATTGACAGTTGACTATTTGGTGGAATTGCATAACATAGAAAATGCCAACGAATATCTCAATCGCATGTCGCAGTCTGCTTCGCAGCCAGATAATCAAAATGTATATGGACTATGGGGTGATATATTTTGCATCAAGTGGTTTTCAAAATGGTTGAATGTTCCAGTCGCTGTTTGGTCATTAACAAAAGGAACAAAATACCTTCACTTCAATTCTGGAAGATCTGAATATTGCTACAATATATTGTTCCATGACCACACACTAGCTTCTGGCCACTTTGAACCATTATTGTCATATAAAACAATGCAAGCCGAAAGACAAGCGACTGATATGCTTTGTCAAGGCGCAAATGTAAATCGATGTTTATACAGGCAAGTTGAAATGTCATTTCAGCTTCAAGGCAATTGTCATGACTCCTTGTTCGAATCAATCTCCGAATTGACACTCTTCGCTAATGGACAAATTGTTAGAAAAGCAATTGCGTAAAGCTTCTATAACTCTATTGCTTCAAACGATATTAGAGCAATACAATGCTTGGACAAATATCTTGATAAAAACACATTAGCAACTACACCTCTTGTTAGTGGATGGGAAACCTATATCGTGCATTTGGCAGAGCCATATATCATTGGCCACATAGAAGGAAATCAATTTGCTCTTCAATGGTTATGTGAGCTACTAGACACTAACATACATTTATGGAGCAATAATTTGCAAGAAAATATTGTGACATTCCATGCAACAAATAAATCGTCAAAAGTTCTATGCCTGATGCAACATGTAATAGATAAAATGCACTCGCATTTCCAACCGTTGTTGCAACAACATTGTGGAAATAAAATGCTCTTTTCGCTCAATTGCAACGAAAATACTTCTATTGCAATTGGAACGGATAATTTTGAAAAGAACAAACAGACAATAGCGAAAGAAAACACTATAGAAAAGAACATTGACAACGGACCATTCAACAAACCAATATACATAGATGCAATTAAAGCAAAGGAACAAAAACAAAAGATAAACATAGGGGAAAAAAAGTCTTGCATTGCTGATCAATTTTCAAAAACCAAAATCAAGACGCAAACATGCATTGATGGCAATATGCAAAAAACTTGCGCTTGTTGAAACACAATATGCGTAAACAAGGAATGGACATTCTTCAAAAGCAAAAGGAATGTGCAAAAGCAAAAAAAGCAGTTGTTACATACTTAAAAGTTATTCAAGACACACCTATTCATGCATGTTCCGTGTGTAAACAACTGCATTTAAAAAAAGACATTTCTAGTGTAAACAACATAGTTAAATTAGCCTTTCAAACTCTTACAAGTACAGAAGATGTGACATACCCCATGCTACTTGTTCAAATTTGTAGGCCTTGCAAGAAAGCAATCGCTAATGGGAAATTGCCCATGTTTACATCACCTACATGAATCCGACGCAATAACATATTGCCATCTGTAGCTATACTGACTCCTTTGGAAGAACGATTGGTGTCACCAAGAATAGCCTTTGCACAAATAAGACAACTTGGTTATAAAAGAGCACAAATTGGGCTGATTGGCTCAATTATCAATGTGCCTGCAAATTTGGATAAATTTCAAATAGCATTGCTTAGAAGTCTAGATGACAATTTGACAGTTGCAGTTATGCTAAAGCGAAAATTGGAATACAAAAATGCATATCTATCTGGAAATATTCGGCCAAAGATCATTATGACTGCGTTGAGTGATTTATGCAAAACTGAACTTTACAAAATTGAAGGCATTGTAATCAATACTAGTTGGAAAAAAATATTTGATGAAACAGCCAAACAAGAATCAAATACTCAAGAAACAACAGAACAAGTAGCTGATGATGAAAATGAAATAAACATAGAACCAATATCAGAAACATTGATACATGGATATGGAGAAACACATCTAATAGATGATCTAGACAACAAAATCATAGAAATTGCACCTTCAGAGAGCTTCCGACCATTGAGCATTTTCCAAGACAAATACTCTGAAGAGCTAAACTTTCCTACACTTTTCTACGGATTCAATCGACCTAATGAAATTTTCAATCACTTCTCTTATCAACAAATATCGCAGTGGGAGCTACAACATGAAAGTACAGACTTTGAAACACGTGGCACAAACATTTTCTTCAAAGCAATTAAAATCATAATAAAACAAGTACAAAACACTGCTTGGATATCAATCCGCATGGGAGAGTTAAAGGACAAAAAATTATTGGCAAAAGATGTCAAGTCAAAAGACAATCTTGTAAAAATACTCCAATCTTCGATCGGGTATCGTACATTGAAAGCAATCAGAACATCGCCTGATTAGTTTGAAAATATGAAAAAAGATCTATTTGCAATGATTCGACAGCTTGGTCCTCCTACGTTCTTTTTAACCTTTACGAGTGCTGAACACCTTTGGGCACCTTTATGCAATGCATTGAAACAAATCGAGGAAAAACATTTGGGAAAGTTAGAAGACAATGCATTGGAAGAAAATATTGACACGTTAATAAGAAGACACCCAGTGATTTGTACTCGCTACTATAGACACAAAATAGCAGCACTAAAGTCTCTTATGTTAAAAAACAACACAATATTTGGAAAAATACAAGATTTTTTCTTTACGACCGAATTTCAACAAAGAGGAAATGAGCATGAACATGGACTGATTTGGATTCAAAATGCACCTGTTTATGGAAAAAATTCAAATGAGGAGATTGTTGCTTTTGTTGATCGCTATATATCCACAAACTCGTCTTTACTTGATCAAAATCTTATTCAAATTCAAACGCATCGACACACAAAAACACGTAGAAAACATCGGCATTCCACATGAAGATTCAATTTCCCATTGCCTCCTATGGATAGTACCATGATTCTAGAGACACTAGAAAATGCTTCAGACGATCTCATTCAAAGAGCAAAAAAAGTGTTCTCTCTTATTGAACATAAAGAATATTCTAGAAACGTGTCATTTGCACAATTGCTTCTAGAGCTAGAACTAACCAAGGATGAATACATTTTGCTGCTACGGTCTTTGCTTCCTCGTGCTACCTTAATACTAAAAAGAGATCCCGTTGACATTTGGATTAACTCATTTGCAAAAGCAATACCAGAGTTGTGGCAAGCAAATACAGATGCACAATATATCTTAGATGCTTATGCTACAGCAACATATGTAAGCTCTTACATCACCAAATTTGATAGATCCATGACAAATGCTTTCAAAAAGATCAAAGAACAATGTCTCATTGAGAATGATGGAAAGATTGAAACGATACGTAAACTTGGAAATGCGCTTTTGAACATGCAACAAATGTCTACTAGACAAGCAATACATATCATACTCTCGTTACCTCTGCATTCATCCTCCAGGAAGACTATTTTCATCAACACTGCTCCAGACGACAAAAAAATAGTTGTCTTGAAAAAACCATCGCTTTTGGAAAAAGAACCAGATGACTTTGACGACATTATTTGCCCATCAATTTTGTACAAATACATTGCACGTCCTATTGAGATTGAAAACATCTCTTTGGCAGAATATGCATCTTCCTATTCTTGCATGCACTCAATTACAAGAAAAAGAAATAGACCATGTATCATACGATCTATTCGCTACAACAAACAAAAAGACCCCGAGAATTTTTTTAGAGAAAAGATGATCCTCTTTATGCCACATAGAGACAGTTGCAACCTACTAAAGAGCAATTTCAAAACATGGTCTGATGCATATGTCAAATTCAAAGAACAAATAGACATTGTAGAACAAAATTTCATGGCATCAACAACGACAAAGTGGGGTGACCTTGATAATGCTGCTGAAACAATTGAATTGCAAGACATAGCGATGCCTCCTCTAACAACAGACAAAACAACAACTGTGTCTGGATTAGAACAATATGACATTCAGCATGATCTAATCCGCAAAACTATGTCCAATGCATCAAAACCTGGGATTGTGTGCAACTTGACAGAAAAGCCATTTCTGTTGGACATGCATGAATACCATGCAATACGAAGAAATCTAAATACTCAACAACAATCAATCGTGAAAGAAGTTATTGCAAGGAAAAAGAACAATCCCCTCACTCCATTTCACTTGTTCCTGACAGGAGGAGCAGGAACAGGTAAAACTTACACCGCAAAAGCAATCTATGATGGTCTTCTACATCACTATGACAAAGAAATTGGTAGTGATCCTTTAAAGAAAAAAGGACTTATAGTTGCATTTACTGGAAAAGCAGCATATAATGCAGGTGGCGTTACAGTCCACTCTGCTTTCAGACTCCCATTAAGTTCAAATATGCTTCCGCTAAATTCAAACACCCTAGATCTTTTGACAAAAGATTATGAACAACTTCGAGTATTGTTGATTGATGAAGTCTCTTTAATAGGGTCTCGAATGCTATACAACATTGACAAACGACTACGTGAAATCATGCACACACCAACAAAAGCATTTGGAAACCTTGATGTCATATTCTGTGGTGATTTGTGTCAAGCACAACCCGTACATGATTGTTGGATTTTTGAACAACCAAGATTCCAGCAGCAAACATTTCCTTACACATTTTGGTTCGATGCAATAAAATGCTATGAACTTACAATAGTTGTACGTCAAAGAAATCAAACATTCATATCAATCTTAAATAGAATTAGAACATGCTCACAAACATCGGATGCCATAGATTACTTAAACCAACATTGCTATAGACAACCACCAATAGATGCAACGTTACCTTATCTTTTCCATAGTAATAAGGATGCTCAAGAACATAACTCAAAAATGTTGTCAGCTATGCAAACAAAAACATTCACGCTTGTAGCACATGATAGAAAAATTGATTCAATTGAAAAAAATGACCATAGAGAAAACACATTGCGACTTCCGTCTATGATAGTAGTGAAAAAGGATATGCTTATTGAACTAGTTGGAGGCAACTACTCAACTGAGGATGGGTTGGTTAATGGTGCAGAAGGTGTGTTTAAACACTATGCACAAACAAACCATGATATTGTTTGGATTGAGTTTACAGATCCAAAAGTTGGAGCCAAGCAACGTGCAACTATGCAACATCTTTATACACCTGTTGTAAAGTCCAATTGGACACCAATCAAAAGAATTGTGATACAAACAACACTTGAAAATAAAATGAATATTATTTGAACACAATTCCCAATTCAGTTAGCATGTGCAAGGACAATCCATAGAGCACAAGATTGACAATGAACAAATTGGCATTTGACCCAAAAGGAATTAAGAGACATGGCCTTGTTTACACTACGCTCTCACGTGTTAGAAATATTGATTGTCTTTATCTTTTAAATAAGTTAGAACAAAGAAATTTTAAAACTTGTCCAAAAGTCGCTACTGAAATAGATAGATTAAAAACAAATGCAACTTTGCAATTTGAATATGGCCTGCTTTCAATGCCAAATGCAAAGCAATTACTCATTGCATCATTGAACACACGCAGCTTGCTTTTTCACTATGACGATGTTGTAAATGATCATGAACTTATGCAGGCAGACATTTTATGTTTGCAAGAAACTCACATGCACACACTTACCAAAGAAACGATAATGATAGAAAAATACAATTTCTTCTCAGCATTTTCAATGCATGGAATCCTTACATTGATTAAAAAACACATTGCCATCACCGATTCTAAAAACTATACAAAAAACTCGACCGAAGCAATTTGCGTAGATCTTGAATTTGGCTACAATGTGTTGAAAGTAGTGAACATTTACAATAGACCATGTGCTTTGCTTGATGATCTCTTTCATATATTGAGTTTCATTTTGTCAACTTGCACACAAACCACTCAAATCCTAGTAGCTGGTGACCTGAACATTGACATGTTGCAAGAAACAACGTCAAAAAGAAAATTGCAACTGTTTATGGAAATGAAAGGCTTGACACTGAAAACAACAAAGGCAACAACGAACACTGGTTCCATGCTTGACCACTTTTGGACAAATTTGAAACACATAACTATTGTTTTCAATATTTCAGATGCTTATTGGACTGATCACTACTCAACTTTCCTATCAATCTGTGATAACAATGCATAGTCTATTCAATTTTGCATTGTCTAATTTTGTTGTCCCCTTATCTATGGACAGATCCATCGTATCATATTTGCACAAAATCAAAAGCAGGTACTATTCTTTCTCTTGCAACTTGCATGCACTTTAAACTATATCAATTTGGTTTTTTCCTATTTGTAATGAGGTAAATTTAGATCAGCTTTGGGCATCTGCAACATTGATGTCATAGCTATGAGTTTAAGTTCTGTTGAACTTTCTAATATTTTTGTAATCTAATTTGTGATGTAAAATTTTGATTATTTTTTATTGTTGAAAGTTGTTTAGACTTTAATTTGTCCACAATTCAGATTTTAAAAAACTAGCACTTATTGCATAACATATGTAAAAACTCTTTACAAAAGTATTCACATGCTATTTCCATTTTATAATAATTTAGACGATATATAGGCTACATAAAATGTTTTAATAACAAATTCTTATGTTCAAGATAATTGTAAATGAAAATTTGTTCAATATTTGGCTATAGACAACATAGTTTTCAACAGTTGTTCTGTTCAAATTCCTGGCACTACATAGACTTCATGCTATGCATATGTAAAAAATCTAGTAAAAGAATTATAGAAATTTGCTTTTTTTCTTTTTTTTCCCTATGATTCTTTGTTTTAATACTATCTATTTGTTTCCATATTTTCCATTTGTTCTAAATCTCTTCTAATCTTTACATTAATTAACAATATTAGGTACATTTGACTTGCTTGATACTTCTTGCATGTACAGCTGTTGAAACTAAAATCCAAAATTCCAAAACAATGGAAAATAGTTCTTTGCTTATGCTCAACACAACAAAAACAATATCAACATCAGACAGCTCAACAATGGAAACAATTTCACCTGTTCAAAGTCCAAAAAGGTGTGCAATTATTTTGGTTCTAATTGCTTTTTACATAATTTTTAACACATGCAACTTCTTCATCTTCTTTTATGATTTCCTAGCACAGAAAACAACAGAATATAACTATTGCATTGACAAATATCTTGTCAATCTTGATCCAAGTTTGAAATTTTCTGCTATTAATTGCTGATAATTTCTTTCTTGGCCTTCTTCTCTAACTATAACAATAGCAGGTTCAAACAAACAGCTGCAGAAGCAGCTACTATTATAGAGCTATGCACAATAACCCCAAAAATTGTTTTTGAAGGAGACATCTTGGCCGTGTATGGGCCTGCACAAAACAAAATCCAAGGTTCTCCTGTAAAGGCACAATTACTGCATGCAGACTTTGTTGACAGAGATGGGCTGATGACAATCACTGCTGGAATAAGTGACAACTTGATCAAACGTTTTGGTAGCTATTTCTCAACTGGCAAAAGTCTAAGAATCACTCGATTTGGGCTCAAGAAAAAAGGCCAGTACGACAGAGGCGATGCCAAGTATTCAATAGTCATATTTCCACATACAATAATTGAGACAATTGATCAAGTTTGCAAAATGAGAAAGCTAGCTCCAGATATGACAATTGCTGATCTGTTGTCATCAAACGATTCCTACTCTGTTGGCTCTGTCGCAGCAATTGTCGTTGCATGTGAATACAACAACAAGCAATTCGACTTGTATATCAAAGACGGTGGAACGGCAAACGACCATGCAACAGTAAATATGTCATTTGCATGTCTAATGTTCTTTTGGAATTGCTATTTTTTAAAGCTAAATAAAATTTCTGTTGTTTTATATAAACAAGAAAATAGGCGAAAAACAAATACAAATAGCTTTAACGATTTTTAATTGTAGCCTATGCTCATTGACTAGTGTCTTCTACTATTGCAGTTACAAGTCAATGAAGCCTTTCAACAACTGCTCTTGCAAATTCAACAACAACTTGCATCTGATAATCTTCCATTCTATTTGTTTAAAAACATTGTCCGAAATGACACTAAAGGAAGCCACATGCTCCGGACCTGTGCAACTACTTTTATTGACCCTCTTAATGATGATTATGCAATTCAAAATTTGCTTCCAATCATTGACTCAAAGACACAGGTTCGTTGGAAAATTGCTTCTTTTCCATTTCATCAACAAGGAAAAACAAGAACAGAATTTACTTTGGTGCAAAGTAGTTTCATTGCTTAACAGCTTCTTCTGTTTTTTTGTCTCTTGTTCATTGTCTGATAGCATTGACTTTGTTATCTATAGTAGGCTTTAGTTGAACACTTTTTTAAATTGTTGTCATCTCTTCAGAACATTATCATCAAGACTGATATAGATTTTGCAAACAAACTGCTATAGGACTTCCTTTTTGACAATATAGCTACTCACGAATTTATCTTGATTTCATTCTCCACTTCTATCAGACATTTGTTATGCAAATTTTGAAACCCCAACCAACCTTTCCATGCTATAAAAAAAAAAACAATATCTGCTTTAGTCCCCAGTAGTTAAATCTATATAGACTTATTTAAGTAAATATTATTTTAGCCATAACTATGTTAACTTTAAACTTACTTAACTAAATATTATTTTAACCATAAATATGTTAAGTTTTTGATAACATAATCCACTAGGGAAAAAGTTTTCGACAGGCTAAATTTCGCTATTGTCAACAGACACAGTTATATATATATATATATATATATATATATATATATATATATATATATATATATATATACACAAACAACTCCACAGTGAAAAGTTCTTGCAACAAGCTCCATGTCACCAGAACCTGCCCCTGCCAGAAATAGAAATTATTGAATATAGATATGTGCAAAAAAAACGGTCTAGCCGTCTCAAGTCTGCATTTTACCCATCCTTGACCTATCAACACTATGACATCATTCCATCATTGCATAGTTGCAACCATGGATATACAACCTTCCCTTGCCATAAATAGAAACTACTAAATATAAATACGTAGAAAAAACCAGTCTAGCTCTGAAAAACAAAAATGTAAGAAATATTTAAAATAAAGATAATATCTGGGAGACTACTGTCAAATATAAAAAATCCAAAATTAGTTGCTTCCAAAAATAACATAATCTCTCGTATGGATCAAAGCAATCTCATTAGGCTCACTTTTTTACAAGGAGCCCAAACATGTGCTCAAAAACTACATACAAGCATTGATAAGCATATTGCTAAAAATAACTATTATCATGATTCACTGATGACATTGATCATATGTTGGCTGAAATATGCTCATCTGATTAGCTTGTGATGACCCAAAATATATAAACATCCCTCACATGCAAGCCCAAAAGTCTAGCTCCCAAAAAAGCAAGTTGCAAAAAATAATAGTTTATTAAAAACTGATGAACCCAATTGTCAAACAAGCTTCAATCGCTGTGAAAGTCTAAATGCACTTGTATTACCACCAACGTGATGTACTCTAACTAAATGTTAGCACTTCATTTCTGCAATGAAAAATGGCAGTTAACATTTTCCAAGTACATCCTCCCAATCGGTGGACCCTTTGATATCTCCTCGACTTTTTGTGGTTTTTGACTGCATCTTGTCTGAAATATGCTCAACGACATCGTGAGCTTGTGATGACCAAGAATATTTAAACATCTTAGATACAGACTCCGACAAGCATGCATCTCTTTGCTAAAAATCTAGATGCTATTGAAACCTCCCTTATGCACAAATGCATCATTCAATATCAAAGTGCACCTTTTAAACTATAGTGAACTGCATCTATCTGAAGCTAAAAAAATAACACTTTCAGGGATCCTGTCCACTTCTTGCTGTTATGTAGTTCACTGCTGTTTTATGTTTGAAGTTTTATTCAATAATGCACTATTAACATTGATTTAAATTTTTTTATGCTGATATATCTAATTGGCTTTTGTTAAGGTGTTATCTCAATGTTGTAGGCTTCAAGCAATTTTGATATGTACAGATTTATGTAAATGGTATTATAGCAATATGCATAAAATCTACTTGATTGCAATTTTAACAAAGTCTATGTTGATCAAAATGCTTTGGCACCTTTTGAATGGAACTTTCCCCTGCTTGAATATGAAGTTGCAAGTTTACAAGATTGAATATGCTTTGGCACCTTTTGAATGTAACTTTTTCCTACTCGTGACAACATCTTTATCTCAACATGTAATCAATGTCAAGCTCTCTTTGCAAACAAGGCTTTTAAGTACCAAAGGTGCATCCAACCAATTCATTTTACCTACCACACCTAAAATTATTAATGCTAGATAGCACAACAGTGACATAACTAGATTTCTGTGATCGGAAGATACATCCACCATGCTTACAGTGCCACGAAACGGGTTTTCCATTTGTTTAACTCGTCAAAACTGCATTTGCAATGGCATTCGAGAATTAGATTTTTTGCTTTTTGCAGAAAGTGCATTGAATATTTGTACTTTCAATCTGAGAAACAAAAGTATCAGAATACAACCTTGCATCCCAATTAAATGACAATCGTCTTTGCACATACAATATTTGTTGCATGCTAGGAAAATACAATTTGTTCTCTTTCTACGACTGCTTTAAAACATTGGTTGCATTGCAACAAATTTTACATTCAACCCCAGAACTTTGTTCACAACACTCTTATTCATCAATTTGCAAGAATTGGTTTTGCAATGTTTCTTTGCTTTTACCCAACCGCTAACAACAATTAGCCAATGGCTACATTGCGCATTCGCATTGTAACTAGTCATAGTGCTTAGAATCTAAGTTTAATTACTATTCAAATAGAAAAGAATATTGGCATAATTCTATTTAAAAACATGCTGATATTATATGCATTTCCTATCGTCATTTGTTCTGAGACTTTGACAGATACACGGAATACTAAAAGCAAGAAATCCATTTGCACCTCCATATCGATGCCTTTGCGCTCAATGTAAACAACCACTGATTCAAAGCTCTGTGGTCTGTGCATTTTGCAAAAAAGAAATGGAAATTATATATGAACATAATCTGGAATGCAATTTGGACACAAATGATGGGCTGATAGAATGCACACTGTGCAACCCACAGCTAAAAGAGCATTGTCCAGAAGTAGCAAATATTTCATTTGAACAATACTCAAAAAACATATCATCGATAGTTTTCAATCTCCGAAGGTTTTCCCAGCAAGGGCTATTTACTTTGGCGCTGGATAACATAATCATCAACGTAAAAAGAAACTGATTTCCAGGTACATAAATCTATTTTCTGTTCTAAAGAGTACAAGTTTCTTATTCAATATTACCGACATCTGCAATCTGTGTTTAGACAACAAGGCCCGCAACATCAATAGCATTTTAGGAAATATATTTATGTATTTATCCATCTTAGGAAAATAAAATTGAATATGAAGTATATCCTTAACCTTCTTTGTCAAAAACTTTAATAGTTGACTTTTATTTACATATGCAATATTTTGAATATTGACCTTGTTTTCCTAAAGCAATTTCTCATAGCATTCTATTAGTTGAGGGATTATGAAAAAACTCTGTACTGGGCCAAAAGAGTGAAATTACATATTTTCTATAATATTTTCGACGTAGCCAATCAAATTGTTGATTCATATCTTACATGTATTTCAGCCTTTTAATATATTTCTTGCAAATAGATAGGATATTGTTTAATATCGGGCATTCCTTCTCGAGTCAATAATAAAACGTGAGCATAAATTTCCTTGCAAACCTAAACTGATATTGTGTTCTTTCTACTGTGACTTTCCAATCTGGACTTTCTTTGACTAAAATCAACAACTTTAAACCCAACTCTTGCGATTGGAACTTTTTTCCCTTAGAAATCCCTTCCAGCATTTGCATTTGCTACACCCTGTTCAATGCATATTCAATCAAGGTTGTCATCAGACTCTGATCTTATTTACAATATTTTATTTGGATTTCCCACGATCTTCTTCTTCTTATGCAATTGATATGCAATGGTTTTTTCTTCATCTATTATATTCCCTGAGATATATGCTGCACCATTTGAGATCTGGCTTGTACTGAACTATAATATTTACCTGTGACAAAACAACAGATTCTGAGAGCCATTCCGATCTCATCAAGTAAGACCTGTACAAAGATATTGCAATAGATTCTAGCACAGCTCACACAACACCATCAGAGAAGGGATATCCTCCACATCAACTTACATGGCTACGTCATTTGGGCAGCAAGATATGTCTCAGGTCAAATTCCCCAACATGTCGATATCAATCTAATTGGTCATCTCTCATCAGCTTCTTCACTTTCGCCTCAGATGTTAGAAGAGAGGGATTCAAGAGTCATTCGGCTGCTTATTTTAGACATAACCTCCTCCTTGCTTTCCTTTTTGGGGATTTTGTCATTGCGTTCTTAGTAGTATGCTTTAGCTTTTCTTTCTGATTTATATATTTTATAAGAGTGACCTGTGCACTCCCATTTGTATCCTGCACTATTGTAATTAGCAATCCCTTTGTCCTATTTGTGGTTAGTACTTGAGCATTAATAAAATTATCTCATCTAATTCTCAAGGCTAAATTTTCATTATTGCATCCTGCTCTCTGTGTCCAAAAACAACAAAAAAATATGGCTATTTATCATGCATATCCCTACATTCATGTTATTTGTATTTGTTCAGAACTTTGTTATCCTTGCTAAGAAACTACTAGAATTAAATGGATTCATTGTTAATTCTTTTGAGCTGCCTCATTCCTTTGAGCACATAATTGATCACCATGCTCTGAGATGCCACATAATTCTCCATCAACTAGATTTTGCTGAGGCTTACTGGTTCTTATTTATAATATGATGATTTGCGTATAGAACTATTTACATTATCTAGCTGGCAAACCTATCCATTACTCTTCTTTCTGGCTCAATTGCAGCCTTGAATTTTATGCTCATGTCTCACATATCTTGAGCGTGTGAACTAGAGAACAAAGATGATTCTTCCATTTTGAAAAACACCGCACACATCCATCTTTCTTCCTCTATGTCTATAATACTGCATTGGCCACTATTGCACCACATGCCTAACGGCATCTAATTCAGAGATCAATATTCTTGGACATGGCACACTTGCTTCAAAATTGACTGTCTGTCTTTCCATGCTACTCCTGATGCATACATTGTCTTCTTTCTCCTCTCTGGGCTCGTCATTGAAAACTCTGGTTTATTCTTGGACATGACAAAAAACAATTTCCTCTACTACAAAGTCTGCAATTCCTTGCACGCAACCCAGAAACCACCATGGCACCCCCTCTTGGAATGGGAAAAACTTGTCTGGCGCCATTGTTTTACAACCAGCTATATTTTTAAAAAATACCAATTTAAAAAATTGGATTTAATGAAGGATATTCAAACTATACTCAAACTATAGCTCTAGGGAAACAGAAAAACACCTTTTTTCATCACTTTTGCGATCTCAACCATGAGATCTGCATTGTTGTCAATTGACCCAGGATTTATGGGTCCAAACTACTCAATTTTGACAGCATGTGCAACAGCAAATTGCTCTTTATATGCACCTGCAAACCATATTCATAGAGCTGAAGCAAACATCATGCTTAGAGGTGCAACAGACACTGGGATTGTGCACGACTGCATTTAGTGTCCTTAGGGCTCTTTCACAAAGAAATGATGACCCACAGACCCCTCTCCCAACCATCCATTCGGTTTTTTTACATTCTTTAGGAATCAGTTTTTTATTACCACGTATATAATAAGACACCACTTATAATGAGCTTTCGTTTTCTAACTACTCTACACCACCACATATTTGCATGACCCAATCGACCAAGCAGAAATAACCAGATTCAGAGGCTACAGAACTATTGTCAATTGGACAGATTGGACCGCAGCTACTAACTGGTGTAACATCCTCAGAACTTAAGAGTCTTTTTCACTCTTGGGTTCATTTCTAACCAACGCAGAAAACATACAGCAAACACGAGGAGGAGCACGTGCTTGTACGCAGTCTGAACACCTCAATGAAACCTGCCATCACGTACAAGACATAAGTTAAACCACGAAATTTTTTATGAATCGATAGGTAAGTAAGTGAAGAATAGTTTAAGTGTATGATCCACTGTAACCAAACCTACGAGAAACAAAAATTGAAGTCTCAATTAGATGTTGGTATGGAGCCCCGCCTTTGTAACTTTGATGCAACCTGCCATCACATAACACTAGGACAATTTGGCCGCTTTTTGTTTTAAACTACAAATACATTGCATTCATGGTTATGAAGATACTGATAACATTCATATTAATTTCTGCATATACCTGTCCTTTGGACATCTACAATTGATACACATAATATACATTGGGTTATTCAGAAGGTTGAATCTCATCATTCTCAAAATCTACATCTGTCTTTCAATTTTCCATATCATTGCAATCTGCAACCATTCCCAACCAATGGTTTGACAACTCAATCATTTTATTTGTCAAGTCCTTCTCCTTTAAAACTTGTAATATTCTGTCCATGAGTTTTTTTCCCATATAACCATGCATGAGAAACCGCTGCAGACACCAGCACTGTCAATGGATACTAACCACTGTAAATAGTCGGCATAAACTATAATATGTCTAGCCTGGCAGCGACATTGAATATTGGAGTGACCTTTTTTCCAATGTTTCCAGTGATGCTTACGTCTAGCACTATTCATTAATACAATATTTTTATGTTTTCCTCCTTAGAAATTACATGGTTATAATCCAATGCACTGTGTTTTCATCTTCTTGATTGAATTCTCAATTAATTTTTTTTTCATTTTTATGCATCTCAATGTATTTTAATTATGGCTGATGCATTACTTGTATATTTGGAGGCACATTCATGCAGGTAAGCATTTAAATTTTACAATTCTACGTGTCTCATTAAATCTAATGAATTCTTATCTGCTCCATCTCTTATGATTTTGTTTAACTCTTGTGTTTAATATTCAGGATATAAAAGATTATTTGCTTATTCTACTTCAACTTGCATACCTTTCAACTACTCAACACATAATTTTGGCTGTAATTTTACAATTTGTTCAGCAACCAACGCAAGAATTGATTCTATTTTGCCTGTCTGATTTAACAAATATAGCACTGCAATTGGACTAACATCTTTCTCCTGTTTTTGTATATGGCAGGGCTCAATGATCAGATCTGATGACGACCAACTTTGTGCTGGTTTACTTACTACTGTTTTTTGTATAACTAGCTATAGACATTGATCACTGGTCACTTATTACCATGTTGAAGATACTATGAAACGTTGTGTATCTCAAGTTTTTTGTTGACTGCTAGCTTTCTTCTTTTGTTTTTGCATTTAAAGAAATAAATCATGATGCTGGGCAATTTTAATAGTATTGATGCTTACGTTCCCAATTTGTTTCCAATCTCGATAAGTCTGCAGTTTTAATACTCTTGATGGTTAAGTTCCCAATTACTTTTCAATCTCAATATGATGATTTACTACTTGCATGATAAAGGAATTCCATAAATATGTTTGAATTTTTTTTGCCATCAATAAAATTTACTTAGAAAATTAATTTGATTTCTAAATAGTTGTTATGTTCCAGGGACATATAATAATAACTCATTTGTACCCATCAATCTGTTTATACATCTTTCGAATATTTGAAATTACATGTCTAGGTCTGATATAGTTTCAATTTTACTAAGCTAGAGTTTATAAAAATAAATAATTTATAGTGATTATCATTAGCTAAGACTATACCTTAGTAATGTTGTCCTTGAGTTTTAAAGTGACTAAGGCTTTTAAACTTGTATTTTGTATATTGAATGTAGTGTATTTTTACATGCATAGGTTTTAGATAATTATTGGTATAATTCTTTTCACTTTTGATTCAGGATGGAAATTGGTCTCCACGGATTTTAGATTTTCGAGAAAATGGGACAAGTGTATTGAATGCAGCTTAATCGCCACTGAGTTTAGATTCCATGAGAATGACACAAGTTTACAGTCTAAATTGATTTTATGATCATGGTTAATTTCCATCTCTTCTGTTCAAATCAGTTACTAAAGCTACTGAATATTTTGTGTTTGGATCATTATTTCCCATTGCTTTTGCCAAACAACTCATGGTAGCTGTTTCTACAAGTACAAAATACTTCACAAGACATCTTGTTCCATTGCTTCTACTGCGATATATAGTTTTTAGTGAAGGAACATTTTAGTGGGATGAACCTGCTAACAAGCATTCTTAGTGAAGAAACTCTCTAGTAGGTGCACCTTCTAGTGAATCTTTTTACAAATATAGCTTTCACACTATAGAGACTTTCTAATAGCTATAACCTTCTACTAAGCATTTTTACAAATATTGCTTTTAGACTAAATCTACCTTATTGACATGATTTAACATAGATGATCTCAATACATAACAACCTATCTATTAAGAGGGTTAGGCCAGACCACTAGCATTAATTGCTTTTTTTTCTTTTTTAATTGCAGTTATCTAACAATCTTCTTCATTTGGACATGATCAAAAATTTCAAAAGGATGCTATTAACAGGAATTTACTTGTATAATTGAAGTTGCCTCTATGAGAACACATAATGATTTTGGATCTCGATGAGACAATGTTGAATACATTTTTTTTATATGCGCTCATTTTCTAGCGTTTCATTGTGACTTCATTGACACTATACACTAATCATTTTTTCTTGTTATGCATTGCTTAATGATCTCTCGACTTTTTAAGTAGTTGATCGTGATATTCCTTGATATTTGAAAATTTTCTTCAGTCTTGAACTTTGTTTACAACTCTCGACCTTTTATTTAATAGAGATTCATAGATATCTGAACCTTGTTTTTTTTGCAATTTTTAATACATTTCCGAAAAAATCAAGTTGCTAATAATTGCATTAGTGACCATATCCCCTGGCTATCAATGATGCATCCTATAACATCCATGCAAATAATGATGATATACAAAAGAGTGGTGGAAGTTGCCAACATCATTGCTTTGTTTGCATAAAATATTAACAATATTTTTATCAGCAATCTATCTCCTCAATCTTAAAAATGCAAGGTTATCATTTATGATGGAACCCATGTTTCGGAAATGCTCCAAAGTTGGATACTTGACATAGACACTTGATTCAACTACAATCTGTTTCCTGATCTTGAAAAGATTATGTCCATTAAAATGAAACTGACAAGGCTCTTCAAACATGCTATCAATCAAAACACAATCACCATTCCAACTGCGCTTATGCAATCTCTTTATCTCTCCTTCAGTTCTTCCTTCTACAAATATGATATGAATATTAAATGGCTTCACCTAAGTCAAGCATTCAACATTCCTGCATAGGAGCACTTCCATCAATTCAATTAGCTATGCATTCTTTTCAATATCACTAATGCCTTTGATAATCTTATTCTCAAACTTAGAAGTGGATTCCAAAAATGTTCGTAGCAACAACTGACGTACATGAAAATCACCATTCTTTACATTGTCTACAATCAAGCACAATTGATTGAAAATAAGTTTTAAGATTATTGTAGAATTCAACACTAGTCATCCTCCTCAATTGTTTCCATATCTACACGTTTAAAAGCTACACCTCCCACTACTACAAAGTCATCTTGTTTCTCACGATCTTCTTCTTCTTTTCTCCCTCTTCTACTAACTTTCATAAATATTGTAATAAACAAGAACATGGTTAGCCCAAATGTTTCAAATTCAATAACAAAAAAAAAATGATTCTACAGTCTCTTAATCAGGGAGACCATAATGCTCCCATTAAGGTATTTGATGAAAAAACAAGTTATAAAAAGCCAAGTGGACTCAATAAAGTCACCATCCAGTTACACCCCAATCTTTCTAAATCTTGATATAGTTTCTTTATCACTTTCTCTCACACAAAATGTCTTGCAAACATAGAATGTCTGCTTGCATAGATTCATATCATTCAGAACATCATCATAATGCAAAAGCAAGCTGCATGTGTTCAATAATGCATGAGTGATTGCTTAGCATTTGGCATTCAATGCAGACCATATTCAAATTCCAAACTTGCATGTGTTTTTAATCTATCTATTTCAGCAGTGGCTTTTGCACGAGTTTTAAAATTTCTAACACATGAGAACGCAGTGTAAACAAGGCCATGTCTCTCAATTCCTTTTAGGTCAAATGCCAATTTGTTCATTGTCAATCCTTCTGCTCTATGGATTGTCCTTGCACATGCTAACTGAATTGGGAATTGTGTTCGCATAACATTCATTTTATTTTCCAGCGTTCTTTGTATCACAATTCTTTTGATTGGTGTCCAATTAAGTTCCAAACTCATGGTGTGAGTGCTAGGATAAGCTCACCGACTCGCCACCCATACGCTCAATGCATTGGGCTATAATGTGGTTACACTTGAGCAATAAATGTATTCGCTATCAACAATAAATGTATTCGCTATCAAACAATAAAACAAAACGATTTTCTCCATTACGAAGTCTGCAAATCCTTGCACGGAAGCCAAAAACCACCATGGCACCAGCCCGCCGCCCCCTCTTAGGCTGGGAAAAACTAGGCTGGCGTCATTATTTTACAACCAACCATATTTTAAAAAAATGCCATTTTAAAAAACTGAATTTAATATGTTTTGCTATCATGTGCTACAAGTGTAAATGTTTCTGTTTCCATAACTGATAACATTCTCGACTTATGTTCTTGAACACTCTTATTGCTATGGAAAAGATAAGGAAACATTGTATGTATTGGTGGTTGTTTGTAGCAATGTTGATTTAAGTAATCTATGTCATCCGGTATTTGAAAGCACGTTCTAACTCTACTTAGTATATGAGCATTCTAAATCCAAGATGTATATGAGCATTATGACTCTCTTGCCTAAAACCACAAATTAGCACATGTTAAAGTTTAATCACAACTAAAAATTGAAATTTTATTTCAATCTTACTTAACATGTCTTCCTAAAGCAATTGCTCTTTCTTTCTTTCACAAGAACAGATGCCAATCTCGGGGACATTGCCACCTCGTGGCTCTTGTTAAACTGTTTAATTTCTTTTAATTAACATGATTTTATTTTTAAAGAGTTTAATTTGGAATTAAAAGATAACAATAGACTCATTTACCCATATTTTTTTTGTTGATCATGTACTCTAAAAATGATAAAATTGACAATCATGGGGTTCAATTTTATTATAAATGTATTTTTGTGGGGAAGGCCAAAATTAGGACCAAGCCAGTCGCTACTTTCTTCTTTAAGCTATTCACTTTCACTTGGCCATAAGTGGATAGGAATATACCACATTGTTTCAATCAATTACTAAAACTACAAGAATCATAGTAAGTTTTAACATAAATCAAATAAATAATTTTAGAATGTGAATGTCATGCGTTAAAATCTAGCAAGAATGTTGGAAGGACGTATAAGTTGTAACCTCGTTCAGTATTGGAGGTGTACAAAGTGGGACTAGGAGTCTCCAACAACAAAACCCTATTTGCATGTCAAGATTCCTATATATATTGTAGTCTTTGTCCAATAACAAGTGTTGACAATTTCATTTTTAAAATAAACAAAATAATTTCATTAAAATTTATTTTTAGATTATCATCAAATTTATCAAAAAATTGTAAAAAACATCTTACCACAATTCATAGCTACAAGTGATATGATTGTCCAGACTACAATCAAGACTAGATTTTCGGTAATGAATTAATTAACAAATATAATCAATCATTACATTCACTTAACTTGTGGCTTGTAAACACAGACAGGTCACAAGTTAAGTGCCATGAACAAATGTGCAACTACCAATTATCCATGCATGAGATATGAGCTATTCATGCATGAGCATCCATTTACTTATATATATTTTGAATTTGGAATGACAGTCATAAAATCAATCTCGCCAGTACACTTGTCTCATCCTTGTGCAATCTATGAAAAGCATAGGCACTAATCCACCCTAAATTCTAAAATATAAACACCTATCAATATAATAAATTGATTAAAAATACATAATAATGTAAACAATTTCTTTATTTTTTAATGAATTTTAGTTTTTGCGATAAATATGTTATAAACTAAATAAAATTTGTGAATTTAAATCTAAATATCAATAAAAAAAATTATAAATTTTTAATAAAATTATTTTTTATTTTTAACAATTTAATGTAATAAAATTATATTTAATACATTATAATTATTAAAATTAATATTGATTTCGAAAAATTGACCAAAATCTATTCCAATATATAGAGGCACATATAAATATTTGACCAAGTAAACCTTCACGTATGAGAAAATGTAAAGTTGCAAATTCCTACCAATTATAAATTAGATTCAGTTTAACTAAATTCCATCAAATTAAACGTAATCCTAATCCTAAAATGGTATGCTTAAATATCAATTTTATATCAATTTAAATAAAAAATCAATTGCCCAAGTCAATTTTCCTCATGCAATTAGTTTACCTAGTTTAAAATTAAAGGAATCTTGAAATCGAGCCAACGACTCAGCATAATCGTGCAGACTATAATCTTCCTGCATTACGATGGTCAGGTAAGTTGCGTTTGAATGTTGAAATAAACCTTCTCGAGGAAGGAACGATCGAATGTGTAGATATCTGTTACTATGTATCATGAATATGGTGAATTTGAACCAAGAATGAGCTACGTTTATGTTATATTCTTAGCGTGTAACTTGTGTGTATACCTGGGAAACCTCATTTCGACTACTACAGGTGGATTTACACAGGTCCTACTATTCACAATGTGTGTATATTAAATGTAGACCATCCCCGGTACATGATAATTAAGGCTGTAAGCTCGAAGACTATGCCCCTCGAAATGGCGTTTTGAAAAATCAATTAACTGTCAAAAATATGTTTTCGTTTAATATTGGCTGGTTGATGCAGATAGGTTAAAAAATAATTACGCTGAAAACGTATTTTAAGGGAACGGTTCCTCTCAGACCTTCGTCGTCTGTCAGAAGCCTATCAGGAACTCCGCCCTATCATTAATCCATTCGACAGTATCCGTCTTGCGAGAATTGGCATACAGAGCCAATTAGACCCTCTCTCCGTCCGGAGCCTGGCGGTCCTGGTGCAAAAGATACTGGTTCCATCCTGTGTGCCCTACTTCAAGGAGAGGCCTTACGAATCGTACAATGTTTACACAAACCCTAACCAGACAGTTCTGTGTCGGGATGCCTACTAGAGCATGTAGTCTCAACTGCTATGTGACCTCCTTCAAAATAATGAGGTCCTAAGGATGGGAGTCGTCTTCGATTTTGGGTTCATCAGAGCTATACACTTCTTTGGAAGAGCACTGGAGACAATTTTGCGTGGAAATTAAAATTGGCATTCTCAACGAAGAAGTGACGGATCCATTTGTCAGAGAGGCCATCGCGGAGCTTCTACATCCGAATCCAGAGTTGGATGACTTTGTTGAAAGGCAGTGTTCAACCCAGTCTTGGCAAGGAATTATAACTGGCCTATGGCCAAACACTAAGTATATCGATGTGATCGTGACTGGTGCAATGGCTCAATATATTTCTAATTTGGATTACTACAGCAGCGGGCTACCCCTACAGAAATTCATCTTTGCCCAAAGTCCTACTAGAAGAACGTTACCCCAGCTCTCAGGACGGGACATGCAAGCAACCCTCCTAGAGTCTTTGCCTCCAATTTTATGAAGAAGAAATACATTCCCTTTCCCTTGTCAAGTCCTTTCATGTATCTAAATCTCCAACAATTAAAACTATTCAATATTATCACATGGACGACAATCAACAATAAACGGAAGGAATATTACAACTACATGAAAGACGACAATGATGTTCAGTATGAGGATTAGACATTATTTAAGAAAAGAAAGACTCACTGATTCATGACGGGCATGAGAAGGTTAGACAAAAGAATTTTCCTCTCCAATTCCTCCTCGATAGTAGGCATCAACTTCAGTTCACTAGCAGAGGTTCCCGAGCTGTACAAAATTTGCCATGCAATTTCATCAAGAAGGTCTCAATAAGTTCATGCAATCGGTGGCAAAAACATGAAGTAATTTGAATATGAATTTCTCAACATTTTCATGCAATCCGTGGCAAAAACATGAAGTAATTTGAATATGAGATTCCCAACATGTTCACGCAATGCTGGTCGTTGCTCGACAACTCCATTTCAAAAATCGAAGAAGAGTGCAAGGGCTACTCTTTACTATTATCGTCGATATTATCGCGGAAAGAGGGAGAAGCGGAAGGGACTTCGTTGAAATTATATTTGGCGGCCGCAACCGGAAAGAGAAGCCGCAGACGGAATGGCGAGCACAGAATTAGGGAAGCTAAATTTGGCATTGAGCCCTTTCAAGCAAATACATTGCGGCATGACGACGTCGAAGGCTCGGGCGGCTTGCTCGACGGTTTTGTAGGAACCTAGATATATTTTCTCTCTCGATTTCGGCATCCGAATTTTGGATACCCATTTTCCCATGGTCGTAGTCGAATTCCCTTGAATTGTCGGGAATTTTCTGAGCGATCTTCGTTTGGAAGAGCACAAACCTGATCCTCCATCAATTAATCATGGGAAACCGACCTTGCTTCTAAGCTATTAGAACCCTAGGTTAAAATCCTGGACCAGGATTGATAGATTTTTATGCAAGATTTGCATTGTTCCAAGATGATGCGTTCGAGATCCCAAAAGAATATGGAAGCTCCTCCAACATTCTACAACCATCCAGATTGATATCTTGGATGTTTACCAAACACCCAAAGAAATCTGGAAGCTTCCTCAAACGGCTGCAGCCAGAAAGATTGATGTCTTGGGGACTTTTTAAATTCTCACAGGAAGCTGGAAGCCCCTCCAAACTTTCACACTAAGACAGATCAACGTGTTGGAGATTTGTTAAATTTTGAAAAGAATTTGGAACCCCAACAAAATTTTGCATCCAGACAGGTTGATGTATGAGAGCATAGTCAAATTCTTAAAGGAATCTGGAAGCATTTCCAAACTTATGCATTCCGACAGATCGATGTGTTAGAGTTTACTGAAATTCTCCAAGGAGACTGGAAGTTTTTCTAAACTTTCGCACCTCGACATATTGATGTGTTAGACATTTGTTAAATTCACCAAGGAAACTAGAAGCCTTTCCAAGTTTTTGCAAGCAGACATATCGATCTGTTGAAGATTCGTCAATTTTCGTAAGTAGTCTGGAATAGTATGTAGATTGGAGAACCCTTTTAGCTTTAAATATTTCAAGCGGCACATAGAACCCAATTCTTCTAGTAACGTTAATGAATAAGCAATACTGGGTTAATGAATAAGCGGGTATGGATAAGGGCTAAGAAATACAGCGACATGCTCAAAGTCCTAAGAATATATTCATCTTCTCTTCACCCACCCACCATAGTTCGTATTACTTTTGTGAAGAATTCCATGCGTGATTTAAAATTAGAACACCAGCAAGCCAAACTTCTGCCCAATTTGGCAATGAAACTGATATTATTATTGATATCAATGAAGAAATCCAAGTAATTAACCATGAAATGCAAGTAATTAACCATGAAGAAGATGAGTGTCGGGGGAAGGATTTGAACCAAAAAAATTACGTCTATGCCGATCACGTCACAGGTGCAGGACGTGCTTTTCATCTTTTCAAGGCCTACGAACCCGCGACCAAATTTCTTAGTTTTATTTGTCAAAATCGGTTATTAGTGAGGAGAAGTTTGGAGCCTTTCCTACAGTTATATTAGAGAACGAATCCCTTACCAATAATTTTGTTGTTTAAACCATACGCTAATCATGCATCCTAGCATCCAAAATTACCCTTAGTAATGGCAATGAATCCAAAATTACCATGCAACAGCAAAATCTGAGATGAATGGATTTAATTGACTATCGACAAGGATCTACTTTATTACTATAATGTATAAAGAGAAATCTTCCTTTACGGAAATTTGCAGACTATGCTGAATCGAATAGGCCACACTCCATCAAAATAAATTAACTTAGGTTTATATTATTACGCTAATGCAATAATTAATGCAATAATACTTACTACATATTAATATAGTTTAATCTAATATAGTTTAATCTATAGTAAACTATGTGGACCATAAGAATATCTAATATATTTATTTTATTATGCTTTCATTTTGGTATGACAAATTAATATATAATTTATTTTATTTGCCATCTATTATATGAATTTCTATTTATTGTTTATTAGTACTTTCAACATAGTTTTTTTTTCAATTTTTTCGACTACAATCCCTACCATAAATTAGCTAGACTTGCTTTCAAACAAACAAAATTATATTGTCTAAGTACGTACAACTTTCTATCATTTTACAACATATTGAAATTCTTCTCAACGTTTCATTTCCCCATTTTAAAATATGCTAATTTAAATTTATTTGACGACAAAAATGCCCCTTGACGAGCATTTACCCATCTAGTTCCATCACTGCCGACGAGTGCATATTGTTGAAAAAGTCAGAATATTACCAACGTAGCGCTTGACGACATATCGCCTGAAAACTCACTTTCATGCCAACATAAGCCTGGGATGGCTTATCGTAATCTTGCCAACCATGCGATTGTTTAATCATAATCTATGCATTGGTTTGCTTGTGGCCTTGCCATGGCTTACAATACTTCAAGCCACACTTAAACCAAAGTTTTTAAACAAAGGGTGTTTTAAATAATAATAATAAGAGGTCCCCACTTGCATGTTAAAATTATCGTCCAAAGACCACAGTCCACGGAACCGTAAGGATAGTTGCATATCAATAGCTTAGGTTGAAAATTGTCAAATTTATGTGAAATTTGTTGTAGTTTTTTGTAGCGAGAGGAGCGAGGTGCTCTACAGCCTAGTATGGGGATGTTGTAACCTTTGATTCCTAACAAAATAATTAAAAAAATTCATGTCGACTCATAAAATAAAAAAAATTATGGAAAGTATTTAAAAATAATCCATGTTGGCTCATAAAATAAAATATTATGAAAGGTAATTAAAAAATCCATGTCCGTCTATAAAATAAAAACTTAAAACTTAAACCCGGATCTATCAATCAAGAGAGATCAAATTTCTTGAGTTTAAATAAAAAAAATACACCTCAAGAAATTTGATTCGGTGCTTGATAAATTCTAGTTTAAGATGGATCTATACTGATTTTAATATAGTGCAAGTGCAAGTTTTACGTTTGTTGTTTTATACTTAAAAAAATATGTAATTTTATGTTCAATGTGAGTTCACACAAACATTTTAAAATAATATAATATTATTAATAAAAGTATTTTAACGTTTATTTTATTTAGGAATATTAAAATATAGGTTAATATGAGTTACTTTTAAAGTATATTTTTAAATTTAATTTTTATTTTTTACGTTTACTATTTGTTTGAGTTTCCAATAACCAAAATGTTAGGTGACTAATTTTCTACATGAATTTTATGTTTAATGATTAATTTGCTACATGGATTATATGTTTTTATAAATTTTTTCTCCAAAATGTATATAGATATATATGTAAAACTAACTTTTTACATAAATGACATTTTTAAAGTATATTTTTAAATTAAATTTTTATTTTTCCAATAACCAAAATGTTAGGTGACTAATTTTCTACATGAATTTTATGTTTAATGATTAATTCGCTACATGGATTACATGTTTTAATAAAATTTTTCTCCAAAATGTATATAGATATATATGCAAAACTAACTTTTTACATAAATGACATTTTTAAAGTATATTTTTAAATTTAATTTTAATTTTTTAAGTTTACTATTTGTTTGAGTTTCCAATAACCAAAATGTTAGGTGACTAATTTTCTACATGAATTTTATGTTTAATTTTATGTTTAATGATTAATTTGCTACATGGATTACATGTTTTTATAAATTTTTTCTCCAAAATGTATATAGATATATATGCAAAACTAACTTTTTACATAAATGACATATTTAATGGTTAATTTGCTACATGAATTACATGTTTTTATATATTTTTTTCCCAAAATATATATGGATATGTATCCCAAAATGTTCAAAATGCTCATCACATGATTATCTTGACAATTAATGATTATCTTCACAACTCTTTTACAGTTGAGTTGGGAAGTTTTACGAACTTTGGTACCATAATTTCAAATTCACATAGTTGTAGTGTGTGTCAATTCCCTTTTAAACTTGAAATATGATGGATTCATGTACCACTCTTTGATATTTTAGATTGTTATACTTAATTTAATTTTTAGTCATATTTGATCTACAATGGCATGACATAGTGGAAGACATCACAATGAAGAGTTAATGTGATGAACATAAGCTAATAATGAAAAAGAAGAAGAATAACATATTCTTTTTGTAATGAGTGACATAGATTGTTATACTTAATTGTATTTTTGGTCATATTTGAGGCAATGGCATGACATGGTGGAAGACATCCAAATGACGAGGTTAATGTGATGAACATAAGCTAATAATGAACAAAAGAAGAATAGCATATTCTCCTTATAATGAGTGAGTTTATAAGTTTGAGTAGATGCTGTGAATAGTTCATTTACTCTACATTTTAGTGAATCTAGGAAATTTTTTATATCTATAAGGGAGTTTTATAAGGTGGGAGTTTGGTAAGTTTTATTTAATTTTTGGGATTTATTTATTTTTAAATATTTTATTAAAAATCTAAAGAGCTTCCATATTTTTAATGTTTAAAAGATATAAGGATTGGTGCTACGATATTTCTTTAACTTCTATGACTCGACGTTTACAATTTTAATTAGTACGAGGGAGAATCAATGAAAGGAGTGATACTTAGATTCAATGTATGTCATCACTACACCAAATTTTACCTTGGCGGCTTGCATTCCCTTTCATTGACGATTTAGAATTTGCTATGCAACTTGCTTCTTCAGTGCAAGGGACCAGAGACTTGAAAATTATTGGAGGCTTAGAGGAGAATGACACATCAACTTTTCTTCATGAAGGGGTTGGCTTTCTAAGTAACACAGATTGACGACTAGGTTTGTAGGGAAATCATCAGAGGTGTTTTGACACTTTCAAGACTCATATTTGAATTTCACAAGTTGCATTGGATTTGTAATGACGAGCTCATCATAGATGGCCAGGTTCGTTGACAAAAAATTCACTTTCATCGACCCCCAAAATTGTGAGCAAAGTAGTTTTTAATGAAATTTGAGACCTCTTTCTTGCAATAGGCTTGCTCAAATTTAATTTTGTCAGCTTCCTTGCTATTTGTGTTATATAGGAGTTAATTGTGCTAGTAGGAATTGACACCATCTATCATCAATTGAAAGATATTAGTCTTCGAACTAGGTCAGTTGATCACCTGGTGCACCTCGTGCTTGGAAGCTAGTGAAAGCTTGAGTCGTTCTTGAAACTAGTTCCAAGTCAACCAATGAATAATAAACATTGTATAAAGTTTTTCGGAGCCGAGAGGGAGTCTTAATATGAGGCAAAACCACTTACGACATGAAATACAAGAAGGATGCTTATGACTCATGAGACTCACTAGATGTAGCCCAAATGAAGTCCTGTCGTGGGTAAATTTGATTGTGCGGAACTTTAATGACCAGTATAACAACTTCCCTAAGGACGTGATCAATAGAACAAGTCAATCGTCAAATCATGACATAGATTGGAATATAGCCACTTATCCTAGCTTGACAGTTTCCATGAAGTTCTCAAATTTGGCAAGGCGATTTAAAAATCAGAATTGGAAGATAATGACTAGGAACCGCACATATGAGGTTTAGGAGTAGCATCAATGACCTTGAAACTTACCTTAGAACACTTGATCAACAAACAAATCCCCAACATCAACTATGTTAAAGCAAGTCATTAGAGAAAGTGAAAAGCACTAAACCAAACTGTCCAAATAACTCATGCAAGGAAAATAGTAGTATTGGTAAAGATCCTTATGAAAGTATCGATAAACATTTAAGCAATCAGAATTCCTTTAGATTATTCAACATTCAGAGATTAATCTAGGTTACACTCAGAAACCAAAAAATTTAGTTTGGGGGGACCTGCTTTTCTCTTCTGAGGTCAAGAAAAGAATGGGAAAATGTTGTGGCCACAACACCTACCTAAAGGCATAGGGATCTATGAAAATTGGGTAGAGAAAAGAAATTGGTTGGTCAAGGTGGAGGTACCAACGAAATGTGTGTGGATCAACGTGGAGGTATAAGAAAATGAGACCCAAACTTTAGGTCGAGCTTCCAAGGGTTAAACCTCGTGTGTTCAAGCCCACCTTTACCGTTCTTCTAAAGCTTAGAGCATTGAGCAAGTATACAAATTCTATTTATCATTTCTAAAATCCTAGTTTAATTCAGTTATAATATCTCAATGCAAATATTTGTTTCCTTCCATTGAAAGCGGTTGAAAATCAAGGCAAATTAATTGTGGCTTTGTCTTGTTTTCAACTGTTTTGCGAACAATGGAAAGTGGGATGAGACCAACACCGTTATTCAAAACTATCATTCTTTCGGGGTGGCCTCTAATCCAAATTTGATGGGGGCAAGAAGCTGCTGCTAGAATATTATTGAGGTTGCAAGCTTGTAGAAGCTGTCGGAGCTTGTAAGCTATTGTAGGAAGTTCGACGCAGTTGTTGTATTTCCATTCATTGCCATGAAACTCTGCGTTTGAAACTCTGCCTTGAGGGGGGTTCTCCCTTTATATCACCAGCACATTCTCCTTCGCATGAACTTTAATGTCTTCCTTCCTCATCCTTGGCATGTCCACCAACATATGCAAAGCTTCCTTATCCTCCATAACAAAAACCTAGAGTCATCACCGTAGCCCATGAAATAGTCATAAACATAAAATTGCATACCGTTGAATCCTAATAAAAATCGAAAGAATTTTTTTCCAGAATTAACAAGATCGAATCCAAGTCTGATAATAGCATGTGCAATGATATGGGTAGTAGTGGGTAGACACCTTCATTTATTGAGAGGGAAAGAAGGCTTTGGAAGCAACAAGTATCGAGTGCTAGCGAACCAGAATTGAGATAGACGTGGGCGGTGGATCACACCAAACAAATGTAGTGAGCTAGCTAGATTGTTTACTTCCTTTTTTTCAACGGAAACATGTTAGGAGGCCCACCCAAAGAGACGTCACCCTATCGACATCTCAAATAAAAAAACCTTACTCCAATACCCAGGAATTGAACCCTTAACTTCTGGTCTGTAGTGATTTGTCAAATGAGACCCAACCCACTTGTCAAATGAGACCCAATCCAATGAGATAACAACTTGTTAGGGCCCAGCTACTTCCTTGCATTCGAGAGTGAGAACTTCACTTTCTCGTAGTCTCTCTTTATTTATATCTCCACCCGCAAGTCATAATCTCACAAACTTGTTACAGAGCATTAAAGGTGGTTGATAACGTTGCAAAAAGAGAAAACTTGCTTTTTTTTTAAATTTTTACTATTAATCTTGCCCCTACGAGGATTTATGTTACATCACCACTATCTTTTTAAAGGATACATCACCACTATCTTACATAATCATAAATTTAAAATATTAATTTTTTATAATTGTTGAAAATATTTTTTATTTTTAAAATAATTTATTTTTAATATATTTGAAAACTTTTGAAAAACTATATAAACAAAATAAAATGTAATAATAAGTCAATGATGTATGACTTTTGAATGAGAAATATATTCCTTGCTATACTCCTTGCTTTGGTAAGAACTAAAAATAAAATAATATAATCTATATCACGTTTACTAATAATAATAATAGTACATATAATTTTAATTAAAATTAATCTTATATTATAGAACATAAATTTTTATTTTAAATTAATAAAAGTCAAATTTATTTATTTATATATATATATTATATATATAGGAGAAGTCTATTATTCTATGTTTTGGATTTTTAGGTTGTTTTGGTTGGAATCCATTAAATATTTTTTGGTAAAATCGAAATTTGGAAGTGTTTAAATTTTGTTTTTGAATGTGTAAATAAATTCAGCACGCTCAAATACCTCTATGGCATCATATTATGAAATTTATTATTTCACTGTATTGAACATATATTATTAAATCAAACCTTAAGTAGTAATCATGACTATAAATTTACACAGTGTTTATTTCTTATGGAATAAAATAGGATATTATATTATACGAAACGCAATGGGAAGAACAATTATGCCATGGTTTAGTTAGGCACCATACCTTTTATAAGTATATTTATTTTTAGCCTTTAATGGAATATAAACACTTCATTTCAAATTATTCCATAAGCTCTACATTAACACCTCATTTCAAATTACTCCATTTGCTTTATAATCTATTCAGTGATAGAGAAAAGTACACTAACAGTTACATATGAGAGTACAAAAATACATCGTAATAAGGAGGCGAGGTAAAATAAGGCAATGCCAATAACAAGGCTTGAAACCATTACAACAATATACTAATTATGAGCTCAACATGTCATGGGAATAGAACATGGATGGAAATGATAACATTCCATCTCACAACTACTTGGCTAGACCCAATTAACAAATAACATGGAATCTCATACAAACAACTTAAGTTTAAAACTTAAATTTTAATGAGTGCAAAGCCATTATGCGTGTGTGTGAGAAAATGTGTTTGATCTCTTAAAATTGGTTTTCCTTTATCATAAAAAAGACTTAACATATGCATGTTATACAACTTGGCTTAAATGAATACCGATTAAAAAAGGGAGGAAAGAAAATGCATAATGATTGTCATGATGATATGCAATCATCATCTACATTATTGAGGGCTAATAACCCACTTTGAATAGAGCCATGTTTCTAATGATCGATGGATATATGTTATTTTTTTAAAGGTAGATGCATCTCAACATACTCAAAACAAGCTCCAAGGGACCTTATGTGACCCTTAACGGAGAGGGAGCAAGGGGTTTTGGAGTGGGAGATCCTAAGATGTTTTTTTTTGGGGTTTGTTCTTGCTTTGTTGGGTGACTTTCCAGCCCATGGTTTTTGACCCATTATAATATAATATTGTTGAGTGGATTATGGTAAAGTGATGTTGTAAACTATCTAAATAATGTATTTTGAATTGTTTTGTTAAAACAATGAGAAAAATATGTGGCTCCAAGTTTGTTAATTTTTTTTATTAAGGTTTTCTTAAGTATATCTCTTGTGTAATGTTATGTGTGCCACTTTTATTTTTATTTGAGATATTATTATATTTTTTTTCTTTTGTACATGTTTATCAAACTCTTTAACGATGAAATCTAGACTATTAAGTATTTGCCCTTCGCTCAAATAATAATTATGATTGATTATTAGACTCTGTTCTCCACTAAGATAATAATTATGATTAATTAGTACTTTTATAAGAGCTTTCTAGCAATAATATGATGACTTCCTTTCTCTCTTTTTTTTTAAATTTTTTTCAAAGCACTCTAGTTTATCCATTTATTTTAAAAACAAAGATCAAGTATTAATTTTGGTAAATTTGAGGCGTATTTAGTAGAAAACTAGATCCCTGACATCATGTAACAATGACATCAACAAATGTCAACCAAGTATTACTTCAAAAAAAGAAGCAACCTTTATCCATCTTAAATTTGAATGTTGTGGACTTAAAAATGGAGTAGTCTAAATGTTATACAATTTGAACTCTTTTCAGCTATCATCATTGGAATCCAAGTAAACAATATCTGGTTAAATTGTAAGTTTTTATTTTTGAAATTACACTTTTGAATACATAAATGAACTTAGCACCATATACTACCCTTATTGCACTTGGATTACAAAATCTAAACATCTGATATTTGAAATTTCAACAACTATTTTGAATTTTTTGTTGGACTTTGGACAAAATGTTCGGAAAAGTGTAGTTGAAAAAGGTCCAAATCATAACATGTTTAGAGTACTATCTTAAAAGTTCAAATATTTATAGATTCAAACCTTTTTAAGAGTGTATCAAATAGTTAAGGTAAGCATGAGAGATTTGTATTTTGTTTTACTTTTTATCCCTCTTAATGCTTAATAAATTGGAAATCAAAATTGATTTACATAGGTGACTATCTACAAATGTAACTTATGTTAACAAATGGGTTGAAGTACATATGTATTTTAAATACAAACATTAAGTATTAGTTTTGGTCAAATTTGACACATATCTTAATAGATAACATTGGATCCAAAGAGAATTTGGTTTATTTTCACTAACAAGACTATATCAATTCTAGGCAAACTAGACACACATAACTTAATTGATAGAATTGGTTGTAAGTTATTAACAAAAATTGAAACATTTTTGACATATACTTTAATAGACAAGATCAATTGCATATTTTACGCAAATTTTACACATCTTAGTTGATGAAACAACATATAAATCTTGGTTGAATTTAGCACATGTATTAAAAAACAAGACTAGATACACTTTCTACATTCTACAACCTAGGTGAAGTAGATGTGTTACACTGACACCACCTAAATATCGGTCCAATATAATACTGAAAATAGAATAAAAACCAACCTCTATCCATTTTAACCTGAGATATATTAGGTATCAAGAAAGATAAAATTTGTGAAGGTGTGAACCTTTTTGAGGGTGTAAGAGTTACATTAAGGTTGGCACATTAAATATTTAATAATATGAATCCAGGTTGAATGATACTAACGATAAATATTCGAAGAAGTGAATAAAAGCAATGAAATTGAGTTCAAGATGGTCCCTAGTAGCCATAGAATTGCCTTGTAAGAATTTATCCTTGTGCTCATGGGTATGATAGAAAAATTATATGTAGGAAATGGTTTCCTCCCCACCCATATATTTCATGGGAGAAGGAAAGTGTCACGTCCCCAGTGGCCTCTGTGGCCTATCGCAACCACATGGGATCTTTTTATTTTCTTTCTACTTATGATACCAAAACATTACTATCTAATACTAAGTTATTTTTTTGTGTAACAGGCTATGCCACGTAATCTCTATTCACTATGCGCGATCCTACATGCATATTACTCTAGTTCAAAAGTGATACTACACGAACTACTTTGGCCTTGCGCACTTCTGCACCTATCAATTTCGTTATCAAAAAGCTACACTGCATGCACGAAACCCGACTGCTGCGATCCACTACGCGAATGCCTTTAACCACTGCTTGAATACAACTATGCAGGTTAACCATTGCATGGTTACTTAGCTTGCAATGACAAGTCACTAGATTCCTGCAGAGTTAGTGCTACATGCATAACAAGACTTCATATACATACAATCAACTATATATGCGAATAATTCATGATGTGAAATATCATATATTCAATAGTTAGATAACAAGAATTATATTTACTTATAACTAAGAAAACTTATTTCTCAAGCACTATTTCAGCATCATTCATCTCATCATTCATTCAGATCAACATTCATACAATGGAAACGAATAACAACAATGAAACACCACATAAAACGTATCTTGAATGAAGCCTCTCCAAGCAACTGACTGTGTAAGAGCAACGTTCCACCCAACCATAGGCACTCTATCTAGTATATACTCTTTCTGCTAAGAGGCCACCCCCGTGCTAGGCATGCTTACCTTAAGGAAAGGGGAACCATCCAAATCTCTCTCCCTTAGTCAAATAGGCACAAGGCCACAACCAAGCCAACCTCTACTAGGTGAACATGCTATTATAGTCATACAAAATCAATTCTCAAGCCAATCCAACCTCGGTTGGGTTAACAAGATTTTCCAAGTACCAGAGAGAATACTAACTAGTGGCTCACCACATAGTTACAGGCACCTCGTGCATACTTGGTTAGCTTGCGGTCCACAATGCTTGCCCCACACAACACCAAGAACGTACCCTTCACCGCAATCCATCAGTTGTCACCTTCCTCTAGGTGCTATACCAACGTGTGTGTAGAAAGACCACCAAACCCCGCTATTCCACCAAGAGGTCACAACCTTCACTAGTATCTTAGCCAGATATACACTCCATACCACTCTGGTACTCAATACCAGCAATCGAACTCACACATTCTCAATTAGTTAGGGGTCCACACTACCCACCCCACACAACACCATGTAAGTGCTATTCCAGTGTGTGCGTAGAAATACCACCCAAACCTCGTAATTCTACTGGGAGGTCATGCAACCGCTATTGG
This sequence comes from Larix kaempferi, assembly GCA_027924585.1. Lineage (NCBI taxonomy): Eukaryota > Viridiplantae > Streptophyta > Pinopsida > Pinales > Pinaceae > Larix > Larix kaempferi. The sequence goes on along the minus strand of BSBM01000391.1, from coordinate 24,312,911 downwards.
ATCTCAATCCACTTGGTGCTCAATACTCTATTCACTTCTCAGGGATCACAATAAATCAAGTAGGAAAAACAATAAGATCTGGTTTACCTCTAGAATCACATATGCCTCACACAGACTTAGCTAGCTTTGGGTCCATAATACTCACCCCACACAACACCAAGAAGGTACCCCTTCACCGTTCAATGGTCCCTCAAGCATCACCTTCCTCCAGGTGCTATGCTAGTGTGAGCGTAGAAAGATCACCCAAACCCTGTATCATCTACCTACATGTTATGTTTTCCCAGGGCTTACAAATCTTCGCTGCGTATAACCAATGGCTCTAGGAAATAACTTTGGCCACTATCCAACAGACCACTTTGCTATAAAAAGACTCAGAGGAAACCGCACTCAGGATAACTCAACATCAGGGAAACAAGGCTTCTCAGGTGTGCGACTGAGGATTCACAATGCTTCACTTAGTTTGACTTAGACCACTTCTAGGAACAAACTCTATCACACAGGTCTTCAACACAAATTCAAGAATCTTAGGATCAAGCTAACAACTAGGTAATTTGATGCAGGAGTATTGGGGCCTAGGCAGATCGGTCGAGATTGATCGACCGAAGGGAGCCGACCAGCGGGAGTGCCGATGACCACTGGTGCGGAAGCAGGTTGACTTGTCGAAGTCAACAAGTCGAGCAGAAGCAATTGGGGTGCGACCGAATGAAGGATCAACAGATGTCGCGAGGTTGAGGATCGACAGCGAATGGTCGAAAGATGATGAGCGATGTAAGAGGTCGGGTAGTCGACAAGTGGTCGAACTACAACATGACAGAGTTTAGAGAAGCCAAGTGTAAAGGGGAAAGGAGTGAGCCGACAGGACAGTCGAGATGTGACTGACTGCTGTAGCAGGGTCGGAAGGACAGAAAGTCAATGAACCATACTTAGTAGCTGTTCGGGGTTGCTGAGGAAGTTATGATAGTTATGGCGAGTTGGTGAAGGACGTGACAGAGGACGTCATGGACAGAGGCTGTACAACACATCTGGAAGATGACAGTGCAGATTCGTAGGATTTGGAAAGGATCGGTGAATGGAGGGGACGCGTGTCTCGGGATTGTAATAATCTTGGAAACAACACCCGCAGAGTAGAAGAGGGAAAAGAGGTCTTCAATCTAGACACTGTTGAGTAGAGCAGAGCAGAGCGCAAAGCTGAGAGAGTTGTGAAGAGTCACACAGGCCAAGTGCAGAGTGTTGAGATCGAACCATAGCTTAAAGTTCCGAAGGTGAACCAGGAGAGGGTGAGGTCAACACATAGGGAGAACACACCACAGTTACTTCGTTGTTGTAACGGCTGAGGCCAATTGTAGTCAGTTATTTGCTTACAGTTATTTTACATTGTAACCGATTTCAGAGAAGTAATATAAGCCAATCCAAGCATCTTGTTCTACACCTTGTTTGTGTGAGCATTGTAGTTTGTGTCATGTGTATTGTTAAGCAAGAACCTTATTTCCATAGGCTGACTTGCATCAGTTGGTATCAGAGCCCGGAGGCGAGTCTGGTTGGAGAAGAGAAGACCATACCAACCTGACTTGCGTTAGTTGGTATCAGAGCCCGGAGGCGAGTTCGGTTGGAGAAGAGAAGACCATACCAACTTGACTTGCGTCAGTGTTGAAGGTGTGAGAATTTTCAGCAGAGGTTGAAGATGGCTCACAGAGGTATTAATGTCCGAGGATGAAGAGTACGTGGCACAGCAACCGTCACAGTGGATCGTGAGATGTTCGATGAATGCGTCCGAACGATGCGGACTTTGACAAATGAAGTCGCATCGATCAAAGAAAACTAGAGGCGTGGTTGCATTCCTAAAGCGCTAGACCACAACGACAAGGAAGTCAAGGAAGTGGAAGCTCGGGAAGCTGCAGCAAAAGAACCAGAGGAAAAACTCATCAAGCTTCTGATAGAAATGAGAGGTCGGGCGAAGATAGATGTGCGTATGTACTCGAGAAGCCTGGACCCAGAAGACTTAATCGATTGGTTCAGAGAGATGGAGAAATACTTCGATGTGGAGCAGATCGAGGATCCTAAACGTGTTAAGATGGCGTGTCTAAGGTTGAATGTCACATCCCCATTTTGACCCCCTTTTTCACTAAATCGTAAATGATGTAATTATTGTAACTTAATCATGGTGAGGAGCTCAAGGCCAAGGCCCCGCCATTGATTTGTCGTTTTATGTACCGAAAATTAAGAGATAGATGCCTATGGTTCTTGTGCTAGAAGGGCACGATGTAAATAAGACATCATGTAAATACGAATTTAATGAAAAAGAACCCACAACCGGCTACGCAATGCAACAAAGAGATGGGGGCATGATCTTTACAAGAAAGAGGGAGGGAAATTATCCAAACCCTTGAGCCAATGGTATTAATCCATGTGTCAATGGGGAAACCCATAAACCACCAACTAGCCATTTTGTCTCATGCACCCAATCATTTACTTCTTCCAAAGATTGGTTGAGACAATAAATGCCTTGGGATGGGAGAGGTATGGCTGTCAATTTTCGGGCATGGGCAAGCCATCAACTTGGAAAATCGTGTTTTTGCTTGTGGGGCAAGAAAACCCCCACGAAATTGGCCCAAAGCCATTCTTCACCCATGGCCATTCTTCCTCTCACGGAGTCTGAGCTCCCTGAAGTTTATCCTCACGTTTTTTGGCCATAACCCTGTGTTTTTTCCATGCCCAGAAACTCGTTTTGGTATTTTGGAGCAGCTGGGGAAGGAGGGATGCGATTTCAGACTGGGGGAGAGGTCGTTTTTGCCCTTGGGGCGTTTTTCTGAAATGGGTTGCTCCCCTAGTCGATTTTCCTAGTTACAAATTCGTTTTGAGTCTACCCACGTTTTTCTGGAACTGGTAGAAACCCACCGTTGGAAACTTCACTGTATAGGTGTTTTTCTCATGCCCAACCCTTATGCTTTTGATGATGCATGCACCCATCTCTTAACAGCCTGAGAAACCCAATTGCTGATTGGCTTGGCTGATTTTGATATACCTTTGGCTATGTGAGAGCCTGTTTTCCCTTTTTCCTTGTGGAGATCATGCCCAGCTCGGGGGTGGCAGTGGAGCTGAGAGATTGAGGAGCACACTGGCCTACGGTTGGGTGGAACGTTGCAGAAGTGTAGCTGGTTGTTGGGACTACTTTCGCATAAGATAAGTATTCTCTTGTATTAAATTGAAATTACCATATGATGAATATTATGAATGTATGTGGATGGGTTAAATGAATTTACTTCCGCTGTGATTTTCTTAAAATCATACATTTCCATACGTCTCTGTCATATTCTGTGAATGCTTATGGTTGAAAGTATCATGGGGCTAGACGCCCAATTCAGCATCACGTCTGTTATGCACTTGTATATGTATAATTACATTTTTAATTCGAATGTTTGTTTAATATGTATGGGGCTGGATGCCCGATTTAACCTCACGATCCTCTCCATCTAGCTAATGGAATGGGAGGGGACGTGACATTGAAGGGTCATGCCTCGTTGTGGTGGGACAATGTACAGGCTGACAGACTCAAGAAAGGCAAGGAGAAAATCAAATCTTGGGACAGGATGGTTGCCAAGTTGAAGGGGAAGTTCTTGCCAAATGACTGTGATTTCCTTGTTCAGGAAGTTACAAAAATTTTGATAGAAAGAGATGACCGTGAAAGAGTACACGGAGGAGTTCTACCAATTGTTGATTCGGTTAGGACAAACTGATGAAGGAGAAGAAGCTGTCGCCAGATATGTAAACGGACTGAAGTGTGCTGTTCAGAATGAGTTCAGCATGTCGAGATTTATAGCAGTTGGAGAAGCCTATCAGCTAGCTCTAAAGGCGGAAGAGAAACTGTCGAGAATTTCCGCAGCGACTAGAGGCAGGATGACTAGTTGGGGTGGAAAGACTGTCTCTGTGAAAGGTCAAGGTAGAGGCTACAAGAGAGAAGGTGTCGAAGATAGTCAACGCACAGAAGGGACATCGACGAAAGAAAGAGCGCAAGAGAACCGACACAATGGTCGTGAGAAGCGTGGTCGAGGCGCGTATAGTCGAAGTGGTCCATCCGACAAGAAGGGAGTTAACAGACCAGCCATAATTTGTTACAAATGTCGAGGAACGGTCCATAAGGCATATGAATGCCTAGAAAACTTACATGCTACAGAAGAGTCGAAACCCAGATGTTGAAAGGATGAGCAAGTCGATGAGAGGGAAGAGTCGGCATCAGATAGCAGTGGAGGTGAGAAAAATAAGAACTGAAATCTGACGGTTCAGAGAGCTTTGATCCAAGAAGATCAATGCGACCCAATGGAACCAACACAACGGAAGGCAATCTTTCGAACGAAGGTGCGGATCGGGGAATGGCGTTGCAAGACCATAGTTGATGGTGGGAGTATAGAGAATCTTGTGTTCATGGAAGTCATCGACAAGATTGGGTTGAAGTGTCGTGAACACCCACACCCTCAAAAGATCTCATGGTTGCAGAAAGGACACCATGTTAAGGTGACCAGATAGTGCCTGATCAATTTCAGAGTTGAAGGATTAGAGGACAGCGTACTGTGTGATGTAGTTGCCATGGATGCATGCCATTGTTGTTAGGGAGGCCATGGCAATATGATCGTAAGATGATCTATGACGGTTGAGCTAACACAGTCACAGTATGGAAGAATGGCATGAAAAGGACTCTTAAGCCGAGGTGAGAAGAGCCAGCCGACAGCAAGGACGGTGAGAGCAACCTTTGGGAAAAGCGAGTGTTGATGAGAACCTCCAAGGAATTCCTCGGTGAGGAGGAAAAGCAGTCGGAATGTTATGCAATCATTCCAAAAGGACAATATGTCAAAGGAACGACCGACATGGAGAGAATTCCGGTTGAAGTCGAGGAGTTGCTTGAAGAGTTTAGGGACATAATGGATGATGAGAAACTGACGGGATTACCACCAACAAGGAGTATATCCCATCAGATCAAATTAATTCCAGGGTCGAGTATGCCAAACAAAGCACCATATAAGATGAGTCCAACAGAGGGACAGGAGCTCAACCGACAGGTCCAAGAGTTGTTGGACAGGGGATTGATTCGAGAAAGCTTGAGCCCATGTGCAGTACCAGTAGTATTGACACCAAAGAAGGGCGGGGAATGGAGGATGTGTATTGACTCCAGAGCCATAAACAAGATCACAATCAAGTATCGATTTCCATTGCCAAGGATGGATGACTTGATGGATTGCTTGAGTGGAGCGACATACTTCACGAAGTTAGACCTGAAGAGTGGATATCACCAGATTAGGGTCAGAGAAGGAGATGAATGGAAGAAAGCATTCAAGACAAGAGTAGGATTATATGAGTGGTTAGTCATGCCATTCGGATTGACTAATGCACCCAGTACATTCATGAGATTGATGAATGAAGTGCTGAAACCATTCTTGGGAAAGTTTGTCGTAGTTTATCTAGACGACATTCTGATTTTCAGTCGGACCAAGTCAGAACATTTGGAGCACATTCGACAAGTATAGCAGAAATTGCAGGAAGAGAAGTTGATGATTAACCTACAAAAGTGTTTCTTCATGAAGAAGGAATTGGTGTACTTGGGATTTGTAATTTTAGGTAAAGGGTTGGAGATGGACCCCGAGAAGGTGAAGACAATAGTAGATTGGCCGGAACTGACAAGTACGACTGCAGTGAGAAGTTTCCATGGACTTGCTAGTTTCTATTGGAATTTCATTCGGGGATTCAGTCAGATTTGTGCACCATTGACAGAATGCATGAGAAAGGGCGAGTTCAAGTGGACGGGTAAGGCCCAGGAAGCTTTTGACAAATTGAAGAAAAAGGTCACTGAGAGCCCAGTGTTGGCGCTCCTAGACTTTGAGAAAGTTTTCCAGGTCGATTGTGATGCAAGTGGAACGGCAATTGGAGCAGTGTTGAGCTAGGAAGGCCGAACAATTGAATTCTTCAGTGAAAAAATGAATGGGGCGAAGAGGAAGTATTCGGTCTATGACCAAGAATTTTATGCGATCATCCAAGCATTGAAGAAATGGAGGCATTATTTGTTGCCATAGGAGTTTTTGTTATACACAGATCACCAAGCACTGAGGTATCTGAATAATCAGTCGAAGTTGGACCAGCGACACATGAAGTGGGTGGAGCTACTCCAGAGATATATGTTCGTGTTGCAACATAGGTCGGGCAAGTCAAATAAAGTTGCTGACGCATTAAGCAGGAGAGTTGCGCTATTGAGCACAATGACTGTTCATGCAACAAGAATAGAGTCGATAAAGATGGAGTATGAAGCTGACGAAGATTTTGCAAAGGCATGGAAGGCTTTCCGAGAGCCTTGGAGTGTCGACATAACTCCATCTTTGAGTTATCTCATTCAAGAAGGTTACCTGTTCAGGGGAAGTCAGTTGTGTAATTCGAGAGGATCAGTGAGAGAGAACCTAATCCGAGAATTTCATAATGGAGTGTTAGCAGGGCACTTTGGTATCTACAAGACCAAAGCACTGATCGACGAAAAGTATTTATGGCCAAGGATGTCGACAGATGTCAGAAAATGGGTTCGACAATGTCAAGTTTTCCAATTGGCAAAGGGAAAGAGTTAGAATACAGGGTTGTATACACCATTGCCAGTACCAAAGAACCAGTGGGAGCATCTTAGCATGGATTTTGTGTTAGGATTGCCAAGGACACAATGGGGGAATGACTCAATATTTGTTGTAGTCGACAGATTTTCGAAGATGGCACATTTCATACCATGCAAGAAAACAAGTGATGCCACAGGGATCGCTGTGCTATTCTTTAAGGAAAAAGTCAGGTTGCATGGGTTGCCAAAGAGTATCACGTCGAATAGGGATACGAAATTCATGGGGCATTTCTAGAGGACCCTATGGAAGAAACTCGACATGAAGTTAGAGTTTAGTTCAGCATATCATCCGCAGACAGACGGACAGACTGAGGTTGTAAACAGAAGTTTTGGAAACCTTCTGAGGTGTTTAGCAGCCAATAGACCCAAGCAGTGGGAGAATGTGTTGGCACAGTCAGAGTTTGCATATAACAATTATGTGAATCAGTCGACAGGACTGAGTCCATTCCAGATTGTTCAAGGGAGGAGTCCACATGTAGTGGCATATTTGGTCGAATTGCTGACAGAAACCAGGAAGAGCACTGATGCAGAATCATTCGCAGAGCATATGCATGAAGTTCATGAAAATGTGTGGAAGCGCATCGAGAAGAGTAATGCGGCCTACAAGTTGAGAGCCGACCGGAGGAAGAGACTATTGTCATTCCAAGAAGGGGACTTAGTCTATGCATATTTGCGAAAGGAGCGATTTCCGACAGGAACATACAACAAGCTGAAATTGAAGAAGATAGGACCATGCAGGATTCTGAAGAAGATCTCAGACAATGCCTATGTGTTGGAATTGCTGGAAGACTTGAACATTTCAACAACGTTCAATGTCTCAGACCCATATAAATTTGAAGAAGGGTCAAGCAGCAGTAAGGGGGAAGGAACCAGTATCGACTGGATAGAATAGATTCCAGAACGACATAAAGAAGGGATCGCAGAAGTAATCGATGAGCGCGAAATGGGGCATACTCGTAGATCGCGCATGAAAGAATACTTGGTGCGATGGACCAATGAGGAGTTGTAGGAAGCAACGTGGATTTTCGAAGAGGAGTTTAGGAGACTGACGGAGCAGTCGAATTCTTTTTCACCTGGGGAGACTGATGCAGGAGCATCGGGGCGTAGGCAGATCAGTCGAGATTGATCGACCGAAGGGAGCCAACCAGCAGAAGTGCTGATGACCACTGGTGCGGGAAGCAGGTTGACTTGTCGAAGTCAACAAGTTGAGCAGAAGCAGTCGGGTTGCAATCGACTGAAGAATCAACAGATGTCGCGAGGTCGAGGATCGACAAGGAATGGTCGACAGATGATGAGCGATGTAAGAGGTCGGGTAGTCGACAAGTGGTCAAACTACGACATGACAGAGTTTAGCGAAGCCAAGTGTACAGGGGAAAGGAGTGAGTCGACAGGACAGTCGAGATGTGACTGACTGCTGTAGCAGGGTCGGAAGGATAGAAAGTCAATGAACTGTACTTAGTAGCTGTTCGGGGTTGTTGAGGAAGTTATGATAGTTATGGTGAGTTGGTGAAGGATGTGACAGAGGACGTCATGGACAGAGGATGTACAACACATTTGGAAGCTGACAGTGCAGATTCGCAAGATTTGGACAGGATCGACGAATGGAGGGGATGCGTGTCTCGGGATTGTAATAATCTTGGAAACAACACCCACATAGTAGAAGAGGGAAAAGAGGTCTTCAGTCTAGACACTGTTGAGCAGAGCAGAGTAGGGCTTGGAGCTAAGAGAGTTGTGAAGAGTCACACAGGCCGAGTGCAGAGTGTTGAGATCGAACCATAGCTCAGAGTTTCGAAGGTGAACCAAGAGAGGGTGAGGTCAACACACAAGGAGAACACACCACTGTTACTTCGTTGTTGTAATGGCTGAGGCTGATTGTAGTTAGTTATTTGCTTACAGTTATTTTACATTGTAACCGATTTCAGAGAAGTAATATAAGCCAATCCAAGCATCTTGTTCTACACCTTGTTTGTGTGAGCATTGTGGTTTGTGTTATGTGTATTGTTAAACAAGAACCTTATTTCTGTAGGGTGACTTGCATAATAATTCGATACCACTCTACTTCCTAGACCATCAAAGGAATGCATATTGGTTACATTCTTTAGTTTCCTCTTCGACTCACAGTCATGGCCACTAACCAGAGCTCAGATCCACTCTCCACTCTGTCATTATTCAGGTTCGGCTTTTTCTCAAGCATGTTGGTTGATTATTCTCCACATATGAGAATGATAGATCGATCAATGGATGGATGAGTGAATGATGAATTGCACCCAAGGTAGGGAGAGATAGATACACCCCTCCAAGATCGAGTTACTTGACCACATAACTAATTAACCAACTCACAGACTCATTGATAGGAAAATTGAAAGACTCACTGACAGGTAATTTAAGAATGACATCAATGCAACTGGTCGCTTACCCACTAAGTGATCCCCTTTCCCAGTTCTGCAGGGTGACTGAAACTACTCTGTCACAAATGTACCACAAGAAAACTCACACCCACACCTTCCTTTCCTTAAGATAATAATTGTCTTAACTACCTTCCTCTTAGAAGCATTAAATGATTGGGGTGCATGAGTCAAACTGACATATGATGGCTCATTAATCCTCTCTAGGACATTTGGATCTCATCTATTGTCTTCATGGATTCAATACGTGCCTCCCTAACCTTAGGATAATCATGCCCCATGCTCTTGTTTCCTTGCACAGTTAGTTGTGGATTTATTCATTAATAACATGCACATGCACATCACATTTCCAATACTATTGGCCTTGACCAACGCATGGTACTTTAAACACTTTACATGTTGATATACACATATATATTCGGGCTATCCATGGTAGGGCCTTTGCCTTGAGATCCTCACCATGTTCCATCAATTACATCATCAATATTTGTTAGGATATTTAGACACTTAAAAGTTAGTTAAGATCAACTTGTGTAATATATCCGTTAGGGATAGTGTGTTTCTTTAGTATGCATTAGTATGCATTTGTAAATACTTAATCCGACGGTCACGATATGTTTCCGACATAGAGTGATCCGACGGCTCAACTTCTCTTAGATCAAACCTAACCTTGATCCGTGGCTTAAGACCCGATTGGTCCATGATCTCTATTTAAAGAGCATGGAGGGTCATTGTTTAGTTGATCGATTATGAGAAGCTCATTTGTAACTTTCTTTCTTTGCATAATAAATTGTCCCGTAGAAGCTATTTGGCCGGGGCCATGGAGTGTTTCCCTCAAGAGGGTTTAAACCACGTCAAAACATCGGTGTGTTGATCTGTGATATGTTTGTGTGAAGTGGTTTCTCTTGGTGTTTGGTCCTTTGGTAGTACCCTGTGTACCCGAACATGGTATCAGATCTTTTATGAAGTGCCGCTTCCGGTTATGATCTAGATCTTGAACTGCTGTTGCCGAAACTCGAAAGGGTTTCTAGTTCTAGTATTTCTGTGCATTTCTCGGCTGTGGGAGGTGTTCCATTGCGTCTGGAGCGTCGTTTTCATTGGGAAATAGTTTTCGTTTGATCGAAAACGGTTCCCGGTTGCTTCAGAAACGCGTATTTCATCAGATCTGAAGGTATAATGTTATAGTGACGCATTTTTTTATTTCGTTTTTTGAAAAGAAAAAATATCATATTTCATCTTTTTTACTGTTAGATTTTTTTGGTTCGGATTGTTGCTTTCCTGTCTGCGTATGCTCTTTGCCGTGCACCTTGAACAATCTCGGCAAATCAGAAACAGAAAGGGAAAGGGTTTTTCTCGGCTGCGTATGCTCTTTGCCGTGCACCTAGCGCGATCTCGGCAAATCAGAAACAGAGAGAAAACGTAGACTTTCTGGGCAAGCTAACAAGATCTAACTCCACAAGTGTGAAAAAGTTTTTTTGTTTCGATTTGTGGTTTGTTTTGCAGGAAAAAGGGCAAGCACACAAACTGAGGAGGAAGAGTACAAAAAAAAAAAGCCCCCTTCCTCATTCCCATATTTTACATACCTTTTAATCTAGCTCTCTTGGTTCAAAGTTGCTTTATTCCTTAATAGGTCTTGAGTTCAAGTCTTAGGAAGTTACTTTTAAAAGAAAAAGTGCATGCAATTTTTAATTTCAAGTTACTTTATTGTAAAAGTGCATCTCACTTAAATAATAAAAAATAAAAATACAAGTGAGTCACTTAAGTTTTTTTTTTATTGTTGCACTATTTAAAAGTAATATCATTGTAAAAGTGAAATCACTTATTTTACAAAAGTGGTTCACTTAAAGCAACTTTCTTGTAAAGTGATTGTCAAAAGGTTCATCTTGGGAAGAGGGGTTTTTTTTTTTTTTTTGCTGGACATTCTCTAGCTGCCACGTCACTATTGGGGACATCTTCAACAATTTCTTTGTTCAAGCATAACTTCATCACACAGAGTCAGTTTTCAGTGCCGTTTTTTTTTGAAACCACCTATTTTTTCAAGCTCTTCACATCCAAACTATTGGTTTCTACTTTTACAACCATTAATTTACAAATATGGCCGCCCCTTGTGATATTCTAGTTAACAGTTCCAACTATTTCTCATGGAAATCTCGTATGGAGGATGTTCTACGAAGTAGGAGACTTTTCAGAATTACCGCAGGGAAAGAAAAAGAACCCACTGATGATGATAAGAAAATAAAATGGGCAAATAGATGTGATGAAGCTCGTGGATTGATTGGGATGTCAATCTCTACTGATTTGCGATTCCAAATATCTGGAATTGATGAACCTAATGCTGCTTGGGACAAGTTGGAATCTGTGTTTGGTAAACATAATGAAATTCGAGGTCGCCAACTCGAAAATGAGTTGATTTCTTTAAATACAAGTGACTTTTCATGCATTCAAGATTATTTATCTAAGTATAAAACTCTTAAACTTTTATGTGCAGAATGTAAGATTGAGAGGGAAGACAAACAATGCATTTATCATATTCTTTCCAAAATTGGACCTGCATATTCTATTTTTGTATCTACATTTTACTCCATGAAAGCATCCTTGAATGCAGCTAGCTATCAAGAGCCTAATCTTGAATCCTTTTGTGATTCCTTGATTAGAGAACAAGATAAACTCATTCACCTTGGAATAATCAACAATGCAGATACATCTGGGAAAGCCTTATTGTCCCAACAGAAAGAAAAGTCCAAGCCTCCCAAGAAACAAAATTTTCGCAATAATAAGTCAAACAAGGGTCCCAAACCCTCTCAGTCAGCTCCTTCTTTAAAAAATGACAAAGGATCCAAGGCAAAAGGTAAGAAGATTGAGCGTCATTTCAACTATTGCAGGAAAGATAATCATGATGAATCTAAGTGTTTCAAGAAGATGGCAGCCTTGGAAGCAGCAATGAAGAAGCACCACATCAGCCTAGATTCGCCTTCAGAATCGGCCTCTCATGGACATGCACTTTGTGCTTCTGGTTATTCTTATAATGCATCTTCTTCTTCTACTTCAAAAGAATGGCTCATTGATTCTGGAGCATCTTATCATATGGCTAAGGATCAAGTGATCTTTTCTACTATGCATGAATGTAACACCAAACAAATATTTGTTGGTGATGATAGATCTCTAAGTGTTGTAGGAGCTGGAACAGTTCCAGTAGATAATGGTCATTTTAGTGATGTACTATGTGTTCCAAGAATTTCCTGCAATTTGTTATCAGTCTATCAGATCACTCATTTTGGTGAAGGTAAAACTGTGACCTTTACACCTCACCAAGTTGTAATCAAGGATTTTAAAGATCCTCAACAGGTCCTAGCTACCGGAATTGTTGATGATATTACCAGGTTGTACAAGTTTAACAACTTTGGGTCATCACCTTTCCCTTCAGTTTTTGTTGCTCATAGTGATAACTTGAGCAAACTTTGGCATGAGCGATTTGGTCACTTAAATTATCGCTCATTGCAACAACTATGTAAAGAAAATATGGTGACAGGTCTTCCGATGGTATCTTGCAGGGATGGTGTTTGCTCCGGTTGTGTACTCAGAAAACATCATCGGGACAGTTTTTACAAATGTGCCTCTTGGCACGCCTCGGTTCCCTTGGAGCTTGTGCATAGTGACTTGTGTGGTCCTCTTCCATATGCTTTCTTTTCTGGTTTCAAATATTTCTTAACTTTCATAGATGATTACACCAGACGCACTTGGGTTTATTTCCTAAAACTTAAGAGCAAAGTATTTAACATGTTCTTGGCCTACAAGGCCCTTGTTGAAAAACAATCGGGTCATCAAATTATTAAGTTAAGATCTGACAATGGAGGAGAATATGTTAACAAATAGTTCACTACTTTCTGCACTGAACAAGGCATCCAACAACAGCACACTGTTCCATATACACCACAACAAAATGGTGTAGCTGAGCAAAATAACCGCACTTTAAAAGAAATGGCTAATTGTATGATCCAATCTAAGGGACTAAGTCTTCAATTTTGGTCTGAAGCCATAAATTGTGCAAATTACATGGTTAATCGCACCCCCACAAAAGCATTACAAGGTATAACACCGGAAGTAGCATGGAGTAAAATTAAACCTGATGTAAGTCACTTTCGTGTGTTTGGTAGTGAAGCATGGGCTCACATTCCGGATGAAAAATGGAAAGCATTGCAGCCCAAAAGTGAAAAGTGCATATTTGTTGGATATTCTGAAGATGTAAAAGGTTATAGACTTATTCAACCACATTCTCATGCTATAATCATTAGAAGAGATGTTAAATTTGATGAAAATCTCTTGGCCTGCGAGCCTAACTCGGCGATTGTGCCATCTTTGGCCTGCGAGCCTGATTCGGCGTTTGTGCCTCCTTCTTCTTCTTCTAACTTCCTTGACAGGTTTCCAACTCCAGTTTCTGATGATGAGAGTGAGGATGAAAATCCACCTCCGCTTGCTCATGTTCCTCCAGTTGCACCAGAACAAGTGCTTTCTCGATGGGTCCGTTCAACATGTGAAGCAGCTAGTGATCTTGCCGGTGATCCTAGAGATCAATGTCGAACACGTTCTCAGTTTCAGCGAGACTCTTCTCTTTTGGCTCAAGTTTCCGAGAATCATGATCCAGAAACTTTTGCAGAAGCTTCAGGGAATCCAGATTGGGATGCAGCCATGGATGAAGAATATCGTTCCTTAATGACGAACGATACTTGAGATCTTGTACCTCTTCCAAAAGGAAGAAAACTTGTCAGATGTAAATGGATCTACAAAACTAAGTATGCATCAAATGGAAGTGTTGAAAGACTTAAGGCAATGTTAGTTGCCAAATGTTTTTCCCAAGTTGAAGGGATTGAATACAAGGAAACCTTTCCTCCCGTCGCAAAAATGAACTCCATCCGCCTTGTTCTTTCCCTTGCAGCCTTACACAACAGGGAAGTCCATCAAATGGATGTCAAGTCTGCCTTCTTACATGGTGATTTACAGGAGGAAATTTACATGGAACAACCTCCTGGCTATGTTTAGAATAACTCTAGCCTTGTTTGCCGCCTTAATAAATCCTTATATGGCATTAAGCAAGCTCCTAGAGCTTGGTATGCCAAAATGGATAACTTTCTCCTTGACATTGGTTTTTCTATATGCCATTCTGACCCCAATGTCTATACCAAGAAAGTAGGAAACCATCTCATCATACTTGTTCTATATGTTGATGACCTTATTCTTACTGGTAGTGACCCTAAGCTTATAACCCATGTGAAATCCAGTCTTAAACAAAATTTTGAAATGTTAGACTTAGGACATTTGCATTATTTTCTTGGTCTCCAAGTCCTGCAAACCAAAGAAGAAATTTTTCTTTCTCAGTCTAAGTATGCTTGTGACCTTCTTCGTCAGTTTCACATGGAAGATTGTACACCAGCCCCTTCTCCCTTCCAGTCTGAAGTCAAACTTTCTGCCACTTGTACTTCACTTGAAGTTGATGCCACCTTGTATCGTCAGCTTGTTGGTAGTCTCTTATACTTGACTCATTCCCGTCCTGACCTTTCCTTTGCCGTTGGTTGAGTTGCCCGTTATATGCAGACACCTCATGAAAGTCACTAGAAAGAAGCTAAAAGAATACTTCGATATATTCGAGGTACAGTTTAGTTTGGGATTCATTATAGTACAGGGGGGAAACCTTTGTTGGTTGGTTTCACTGATTCAGATTGGGCCGGTGATCCTGATGATCGAAAGTCTACTGCAGGTTATGTTTTCAATCTAGGATCTGGACCTATTACTTGGGCTTGTAAGAAACAACAAGCTCTTGCTCTTTCTTCAGCAGAGACAGAATATCGAGCAGTCGTCAATGCCAGTCAGGAAGCTTTATGGCTTCGACAGATCCTTTCAGAGTTTGGATTCGAGCAGCAACAGCCTACTCCACTTTGGTGTGACAATCAAAGTGTCATCAAGCTTTCCAAAGATCCAGTTCTACATCAACGCAGCAAACACATTGAGATACATATTCACTTCATCAGAAATATTGTTCATGATCGGGTTCTTGAAGTGCTCTTTTGCCCTACAGATGATCAAGTTGCAGACATCTTCACCAAGTCTCTTACAGAAGCGAAGTTTTCTAAACTTTGATCTATGTTAGGAGTTCAGGAACTTGTCATTAAGGGGGGATAGGCTCTAATGCCTCCTTCCTTCTCCTAATAGTGTCACTTTTGTAAATCCTTCAATCCTATCCCAAGTTGTTCTTAAGGGGGGATGTTAGGATATTTAGACACTTAGGAGTTACTTAAGATCAACTTGTGTAATATATCTGTTAGGGATAGTGTGTTTTTTTAGTATGCATTAGTAGGCATTTGTAAATACTTAATCCGACGGTCACGATATGTTTCCGACATAAAGTGATCCGACGGCTCAACTTCTCTTAGATCAAACCTAACCTTGATCCATGGCTTAACACCCGATTGGTACATGATCTCTATTTAAAGAGCATGGAGGGTCATTGTTTAGTTGATCGATTATGATAAGCTCATTTGTAACTTTCTTTCTTTGCATAATAAATTGTCCCGTAGAAGCTATTTGGCCGGGGCTGTGGAGTGTTTCCCTCAAAAGGGTTTAAACCACGTCAAAACATCGGTGTGTTGATCTGTGATCTGTTTGTGTGAAGTGGTTGCTCTTGGTGTTCGGTCCTTTGGTAGTACCCTATGTACCCGAACAATATTACATCATTTACATAGTTTATGTCAAGGGTTAAAACTAGGGACATATAGTACCCTCTCCCTTGAAACAACGCTGCCCTTAGTACTCTTCAAAAATGAACAAAAATGGGTACGCCTGCCTCATGGAATCTTCCATATCCCATGTAGTTTCATCTGGGCCAAAGTGCTTCAAACTATACCTTTATCTAGTTGATGGTGTGGTTTTGGAGCAGAGTCTCTTTCTTTCCTATGATGTGCATAAGCTCCACTTGGAACTCTCCCTTGGGTTTCACCTCGATCACATGCCAATCAATAATGTGATTAGAATCATGCATATACTTTTTAAGCAACGAAACATCGAAAACATTATGAGCTTTCATATGCATAGGAAATTCAATCCTATATGCAACTGATCCTATTATATCAAGGATTACAAAAGGTCCACAATATATCGGTACCAACTTGGCACAAATTCCGAGCTATAAGGAACTCTTCCTTGGATTAACTCTCAATTAAACATGGTATCCTACTTTAAATTCTCTATGCACTCTTTTTAGAGTTGCATAGCTCTTCTGGTTGTCCTACACTGCTTTCAAATTCTGCCTGATCTTAACCATTTCCTACTCCATTTCCTTCAAAATTTCCCGTCCAAGTGCCACTTTGTTCATCGAGTTTTCCCAACTCACTGGAGTCCTGCATTTCCTGCCATACAAGCTTCAAATGGACGCATACACAGTGATTCCTGATGACCATTGTTGTAATTAAACTCAACCAGACGTATGCAATCTTCCCATTTGGATGTATTATCCATCACATACATCCTTAACATATCTTCCAACACTTGATTTACTCTTTATGTATGACCATTTGTTTGAGGATGGTATGTTGTGCTGAAATTAAGCTAAGTTCCCAGTTCCTTGAACAATCCCTTTCAAAAATTCGATGTGAATTTCACATCTCTTTATGAGATTATTGCCTCAGGCAATCCATGCAATTTGAAAATTTCCTTCATGAAAATTTATGCAATGTCAACAGGCTTACGCATTGACTTGACTAGAATAAAATTCACTCCTTTGGTTATCTTTTCCACCACCGCCATGATCGATTCATGTTGCTTCATTGTCATTGGCAATCCTGTAAATAAATCCATAGATATTTCTTCCCACTTCCACTTAGGAATAGCCACTGGCTGTACTTATCATGCTGGGTGCTGGTGCTCAACATTCACTTGCTGGAATTTCTAGCATCTAGCTATGTAGTGTGTGATATCCTTCTTCATAAATGTCCAAGAATACCACTTTCTTGTTGCTATCATGGTATTTTGATATCTTAGGTGACCTAAGTATGGTGTTTGATGAATCTCATCCATTACTAGCTTCTTTTGGCATTTGAGGCCACCCCATACTGGGCATGATTACCTTAAGGAAAGGAGAAATATCGAAAGCTCTCTCCCATAGTAAAATAGGCACAAGGACACAACCAAGCCAACCTATGATAGGTTAATAGGCTGTTACAATCGTACAGACTCAATTCTCAATCCAAGCCAACCTCTACTAGGTTAACAGGATTTTACAAGTACTAGAGAAGAAATGCTAACTAGTGACTTACCACAAAGTTATAGGCACATCACGTAGATTCGGTTAGCTTGGGGTACATAATACCCACCCCACACAACACCAAGAAGGTACCCCTTCACCATTGAATGATCCCTCAGGTATCAGCGTTTTCCAGGTGCTATACCAGTGTGTGCGTAGAGAGAACACAAAAACCCTTCTATTCCACCAGGAGGTCACTGCCTTCACTAGTCTCTTAGCCAAATCCACTCTCTATACCTGTCATTTCTCCAATTAAATGGTTTTTAGATAAATAATTAAGTGGCCTACCCATTTCCTAAGGGTTATGTGGAAGAATTAAAATATTGACATTTAACCCCAAGATCTATAGTTTCTCATGAAAATTCAATATCCTAAATTGATGATGGAAAAATAAGCCAATAAATTATGGAATAAATGTTAAATGCTCCAAACTGAAGTGGCATTAGGTCCTAGTTAGGCTTGGGGGTGCATAAGTGGACATGTGGGGACCACATGAGAGAATATTCCTCCTTTAAACATGGAGCCATCCCCAAATTCGAGTTGGAAGGGAAGAGGTAACATTCATGAAGGAAGAGGAAGAGTCATAGGGCTAAGAATAGGCAATGACAAATTCTATGATAACTATGATAAACATTATGACACTTATGATAGATTCTATGACACTTATGACACTTATTACAAATTCTATGACATCTATGACAATGTAAGAGATAAAGATAGAACAAGAGGGCGCATGAGAGGAGTTACATATCTCCAAAGCATCCAAGATATTCCCCAATTCGAATTCATGGAGGAGTTGGAGACAAAAGATGAGCCACGTGTCATGTGGGGCCAATGAAGGGTCATAACTCCCACTAATTCAAATTTCATGAGTAATTAGGAGATAATTTGAGTTATAAGTAGGTAAATGAGTCAACTAAAGTTATTAAAAGGAGGCCAAGTCGAAATGGAGCAGCTTTTGGTCATTTGTTATTTGCATCTTTGCAATTTTGGAGAGCTTCAAGCTTGTTCTTGCACGGTGGATGTTCATCCTCCTTGCCTTAGAACCAATTTCGAGGGTGGAAGTGTTAACACCCAAAAAGTGCTCACTAGCTCATTTCCTTATTCACATGACCCATTTGTCCACTTTTCACCATTTGAGCCTCTAAAACCATCAAAAGGTCACCAAAAGACCATAATACATCCCTTTTTCCCCTCAAAATGAATATTTTTCCTCAAAAAGCATAAAAAAACCCTCAAAAAGGGTCCATAATTCCCCAAAATATTAAAAAGGGATAAAAATATTAAAAATATTCAAAAAAAGAAAAAGGAGGGAAAATGTACCTAAACCATGTTGGTCAATACCATTGGTTTCCTCAAAACCATAATGGTATTCCCCACCACCAAAAACTATAAAAAGGTGGTAGGGGCTCCTCACTTTCGATCCATCCATCATCCTATCCTCATGCTGTCAAAATCTCTCATGAGTTCTTGACCATTGTAGCAATCTTGGAGAAGAGACCATTGGAGCTTGGAGATACTCACCTTGGAGTTGCTCAACACCACAACATCCTCACCATTTGTGGTATCATAATACAAAAGTTATTTTTTATTTTATTTCTTGTTCTTGTTCTTAAATCTTTTCAAGTTTATTGTTATATGCACATGCTAGTTTAGTTTTAGATTCAGATTTATAATTGTTTTTGCTTTCAATATTTGAGATTGCTATCACTTGTTGATAGGTGCCCATAGCACTAAGCTTGGTTGCAAAACCAAGCTAGCAGTTTTTGGCGACTCCGCTGGCTTCGAATTCTTAGATCTCATTTTTTTGCTTTAGATCTTAGTTTTTGTTAGTTTTAATCATTTTAATTCATAGATCTGCCATCCTAGACAGCAAATCCATTGTTGTTTTAGATCTTGGCCCCTTCTATTGCCATTAACAGCCTGAAATTTCCATTTTCGGGTTCATTTTTTGGCGTCCGTTTTTCAGCTTTCGCCTCGCGGTTTTTTGCCTGGCAGTCGCGCGGCTCATCGCGACCTCGCGGCTTTTTCCCGTGCTGCGCGCCGTGGCTTCGCGACCATTTTACCCGTTGCACATCGCGGCTGAAACCCGCGCTGCACATCGCGACTATGTGGCCGAATCCCGCGTTGCACATCGCGGTAGAACCCCACGCTGCACATCGCGACTGCGTGGCCGAATCCCGCGCTGCACATCGCGGCTTCGCGACCGAAACCCGCGCTGCCCATCGCGGCTGTTTTCCTGAAACCCACGATGTAATTTTTTTTAATTCGGCCAATTTTTTGAAAATTATTTTTTGCTGTATTTTCTGCCCATTTAGCATATTTTACAGTATTAAATTTCCTGCATTTTTACATCCACATTAAATCTTTTACTATTTAGAATGCTCCATTAAAAGTCTTTTTAAAAAAATTTCAGTAATTGAAAGAGAGATTTTTTTGCATTTTATTTAGATCAAGGTTTTACTGTTTATTTGCTCGATACTTTGCCTAAGTAATTTTTAAGAGATCCATTTATTTCTTGAAGTATTTATGTTATTTGCTTTCCTTCAAATTATTTCAAAGATCCATTATTTTTGAATAGTTTTTTCAAGCATTTACATTTCAAAAACGCTTTTATTTTTTGCAAAACTGGAAGCATCTTTTCTTTCATTTGTAATCAATCGCCCAAGTGAGGCAAATCAATTCATTTTAAATACCACACTTGCACCCATTCTACCACATAATTTAAACTGAGCCTTAAAATTTACCTTAAACTCAACAAACTTTTAACCCCACTTGGGGAGCACTTAAAAAATTTTTGTAGTTAGGTAGTATTGAGAGGATAGGTGTTCCAATAACACCCCTCAATTATTACATTTGAGACATAGTGGTTGTCCTCTACGGTACCAAAATCCCTTATAATTTTGACATGGTTATCAACCAATTTATTGGGAAGGCCTCTCGCTTAGGAGGGTTGAAGTAGCCAGACTAGTTCCGGAAGTCTGAGTGGAATACCGCAATCCATTCAGTAACCGAAGGATACCTTTCGAAGTTCTCGGTGTACACCCAAGAGAGTGTACAATGGCGATAGAACCAAACTGTAGATTCACCCAACCGAACGTGTCATGAATGGGGTATCCTAGTTGCCACTCTTTAGGATTGTCTACCCGGTATCCCTCCCGGTAGGGGGATATCTAACCGTTGATTCAACACTCTATATTGTCTGACTTGGATTTCATCACCTTGTAGAGGATATCGTTTGTTGACTCACAATACTTCTAGTTAGGTGTTTGCATGATACATTACCCACCTTTGGTCTAGTAACATCTCTTTTTTCTAGAAACTATTTGACTTTTGGTATTCTGACCAATTTTGTTGCATCCCTCCACTTATTATAGCTCAACTGCTATAATAAGTGCTTTTTGAGGTTGATTGTTGTCCTGAGAGCCTTTATTTTTTCGCTCCCCTTTTGCACTCATTGTTGCATTAGGGTTTCGAGTTTTTTACATCACCACCTTACACTGAAATTAAAATATATATATATATATATATATATATATATATTTCTCACCATTGAGAATTTAAGACGATCTCGTCATCTTCAGGGTGAACCCCCTCAGTTCAGTCTACTTGGCTCTACACGTCACCGACGTAGAGCCTTATCCCTTGACTCGACACATCATCGGCAAAACACACAGTCATCCGATTCTGACACGCCTCACTTCACATCTGATTCTGAGGTTGAATCCGAAAACCCTACTGAAATATCACCAACCAACCTCATGGATGGACCACAATACGACCCACTTTTCACCAGTACTATTGAAGATACATCCACAAACCCTTCTACTACTGTGCCATCCATGGTAACAACAACCCCTCTAGGCATGCCTAATATAGGGGACACTCCACCTTTAGGTACGCCCAACACAGGACTACCTCCTATTATGGGTATGTATGCCAACCATAGGAATCACACCACCTCTCATTACCACAACCCAGATCCCAGGAATTCTTGGCACTATTCCTAACCCCGGTGTAACCCATGTTGCACTTGGGAACGCTGGCCCATACCAAACCACAACAGTTGGAGGACACATACCTTCAATACCTAGCATACCCTTAGGGGCTACTGGACCACTACATAATGCCACCATTAATAGTTATGTCTTAGTCCATACGCCACACCCATCTGCTAGTTTACCTTACATGGCTAGTCTGAACTTACCAGACTTAGCTAGGCTAACCAACGATCCTATCAGGCGCAACCCTACATGGCCACCCATGCCTACAAAGATCCCCTCGGACATCCCCAAGTTTGAAGGAAAACCTGGGGAGGACCCCCAAAACCACATAATGTCTTTTCACCTATGGTGTTCATCTAACTCCATAGTGGATGACTCCATTCGACTGAGACTGTTGCAACGAACATTCATTGGATTTGCAGCCAAGTGGTACATCGAACAACCACATGGGACCCACCATACTTTTACGTCTCTCGCCTCCACTTTCCTTCAGTTTTTTCAGCTACCTGTACGCTATGATGCATGAGTTGAAATACTGTTGTCTTGCAGACAAAACAAAGCTACCCACATCACCAACCATATCCATGAGTGGCGCAAGCGTCGTAGCCTCTGTAAGATAAAACTTTGAGATGGGTCCCATACAATGTATGGAGTGAAGTCCCCCTCCTTTGGAATGTTGATATTAACATGGATTTTGATAGGAGAGGAGAGATATTCTAAGAACTGTGAGGTGGGTATGTCACTTGTGAAAAGAATAGCCTTTAGTACATGTTTTTCTAACAAATCCATTTTTCAACAGAAATTTGTCAACCCTAGGATCACTGCAGCCAAAGGACAAAGCAACTCATGAATTGGAAACAATAGTAGATAGTCATGGTTGTGAAATATACCCACCACATATTTAATGTGTTTATATGAAACGTATGGGAAGAATGTGCAATTGAAATCTAGGATAGACACATCGTATATATTCCTCCTTGCAATCTAAATATGGTTTAATCATCATATCATAGGTACTACTATATTACAATCCATGAAACCATTAATAGTTCTAATTTATGCTAAATTAATTAAATTTTCTAAATGACCATAAATGACTAAGTTTTAGAGAATTTATATCATGGATTTGAAGTGGGATAGTTTTGGTTGGGTTGTTTCATAAGGGACTTAACATGTGGAGAATAAGTCTTTGCCTCTTTCTCACCCCTTTTTTCATAAGTATAACCCCATTTCTGCCTTAAATTGTCAATGGTCCTTTACCTGTTCTAGAGTTGGTGCTTTCCTTTCCCCAGGGCTCTCTTGGGGTGAGGTGGTAATGGAAGGAATTTTAGATCCTTTCCTGGGGAGGGTGGACCCTGGTTGTCAAATATGACTACTTGGGGTTTATTCCTAATTAGATAATGGTATTTAGTTTCCTCATCCACTAGGCGGGTTTACTCTTTGGATTTTTTTATCTCCTTGATCTCTTGGTGTAAAGTGCCTTGTTTAGAACCAAGACCTACATTTGAATGATACATACTCATAGTCAAGATGCTGGGATCAAATGGTATTCTTTGGCTATAAGATTGATTTCTATTGGAAATCCTTTGTTAAAATCCATGTCGATGTAGTTGAATATGAAGGTAATGATGTTCCTTCAATAGGTTTCAACACTTTTGAAATGGAATTTAACATAGGTATTTTTTATCATTTTTTTTACTGATCACTACAAAAACATCATTGAAATGCGAGGAAAAGAAAACAAGGATATGCATGGATTGGGGTAATTTTCTATTTTGTAATTTTTATTTTAAAGGGTTCCTATATCCAAACATATGCTGGAGTATTAAGAGAAAATGTAAAACATATGAATGAACTCAAGAGTGTGTTACAAAACCAAGAGGAGGTTTCTCTTATGTGTGTATTCTTTGAAAACTAATAGGAATATTAAGTTGACTAGAGCTTCCCCATTGAACCTTCTTCAACATGAGGTGAGAATATTAGTTATGTGGACCTACAGGTCAAATTTAGGGATGATTAAGGAGTATGAATGTACCATCCAAGCCTACTTATATGTTTTCATTGAATCTAAGCCATGCATTTGAGGATTTGAAAGGTTTCTTTGTTGGGAGAGCTCACGTTATTGATTTATTTGTAGGATTCTGATTGCCTCTAGGTTTCCTATTTGAAGAAAACATGCATGATTTATTCCCTTGGAATATTATGGAATTAAAGTAGTTGTTTGAGAAGGTCAACCTAGTTGAAAAATTTACGAAAGAACAAAACCTATGATAAAATTTGGGTTACTAGTGCTATAAAGAACACAACCTTTAGAAAATATCAAAACATCACAAACATGATGACCACCTCAACAAATCTAGCCATTCTCTAATTAGGCCTTATACTTGAGCTTTGAACTAGGAATATATACATGGTGTAAATTTACATAATGGATTCATTCTACTTAGATCCCAAGGATCAATGCCCATCAAAACATTCATACAACATCCGATCACATCTAATCTAGGGTTCATATCAGGGGTATTACAATCCCCTCCCCATTGAATTAGCATGCATTCTACATGCATTGAGTCATCAAATTCAATTGCACATTTAATATGATTTATACTTATAGAAAAATACATGAGTCAACGAAAATGAGGGTCAATTGAAGGGTCCATCGAAGGATTCAACTAATATTGTGCATTGGTCAGTAGATGTTGGTCAAGTTTTTGGATGGATCAAACTCAAAATTTTGGAAACTTTGAGATGGGTCCCATACAATGTATGGAGTGAAGTCCCCCTCTTTTGGAATGTTGATATTAACATGGATTTTGATAGGGGAGGAGAGATATTCTAAGAACTGTGAGGTGGGTATGTCACTTGTGAAAAGAACACCCTTTAGGTATTAAGAGAAAATGTAAACATATGAATGAAATCAAGAGTGTGTTACAAAACCAAGAGGAGGTTTGTCTGATGTGTGTATTCTTTGAAAACTAATAGGAATATTAAGTTGACTAGAGCTTCCCCATTGAACCTTCTTCAACATGAGGTGAGAATATTAGTTATGTGGACCTACAGGTCAAATTTAGGGATGATTAAGGAGTATGAATGTACTATCCAAGCCTACTTATATGTTTTCATTGAATCCAAGCCATGCATTTGAGGATTTGAAAGGTTTCTTTGTTGGGAGAGCTCACATTATTGATTTATTTGGAGGATTCTGATTGGCTCTAGGTTTCCTATTTGAAGAAAACATGCATGATTTATTCCCTCGGAATATTATGGAATTAAAGTAGTTTTTTGAGAAGGTCAACCTAGTTGAAAAATTTACAAAAGAACAAAACCTATGATAAAATTTGGGTTACTAGTGCTATAAAGAACACAACCTATTATAAAATTTGAAATATATCCATGCATATTACATAATGCATGGACATACCCACCTCATAGTTCTTAGAATATCTCTCGTCTCCTATCAAAATCCATGTTAATATCAACATTTTAAAAGAGGGGGAATTCACTCCATACATTGTATGGGACCCATCTCAAATTTTCCAAAATTTTGAGTTTGATCCATCCCAAAACTTGACTAAAATCTGCTGACCAATGCACAATTCTAGTTAAATCCTTCGGTGGACCCTTCAATTGACCCTCATTTTCATTGACTCATGTATTTTTCTATAAGTAAAAATCATATTAAATGTCCAACTGAATTTGATGACTCAATGCATGTAGAATGCATGCTAATTCAATGGGGAGGGGACTGTAATACCCCTGATATGAACCCTAGATTAGATGTGATCGGATGTTGTATGAATGTTTTGATGGGCGTTGATCCTTGGGATCTAAGTAGAATGAATCCATTATGTAAATTTACACCATGTATATATTCCTAGTTCAAAGCTCAAGTATAAGGCCTAATTAGAGAACGGCTAGATTTGTTGAGGTGGTCATCATGTTTGTGATGTTTTGGTATTTTCTAAATTTCTAATGAGCATTTGGTCAGATGTGACCATGGTGCACTTTATATTACATTGAATACTATTTAAATGTAAATATTAATAAAATAAACCACCAAATAGGTTTCAATGTGCAAAATGGGAGTATAATCCCATGAGAGGGGAAATACAAGGATTCTAGAGATAGAACCTTTATTCCCTAAGGTTTCTTAGCAAATGTATTATATTACCACCTTTCTTTTCCAAATTTCCTCACATGTTCTCACCCAAGAAATATGTGGTCTCATGCAAGCCTAAGGTATATCAATTTCAATTTCATGCATGGAAGCCTAAGATATAAGAATTCTAATTTGATGAAAGCAAGCTTCCACCTAGATTTTTCCTTCACATTCAATACTTTTCTTATTGAATTGTATGTGATATTGTTTGTTAATAACCTCAAAGAAATCAAAATGGAATCTATGATTGAACCTATGAGTGAAATTGGGAAAGGGAAGTGGTTATGATTCTTTGTGTGATTGAGAAAATCTAATCAAATTTGAGCCCAAACTACCAATCCAAGAACCCAATTACCCAAAGTTGATCCCAAACTACCAATTCAACAACCCTAAGAGTACTTGAAAAAAACATTTTTCCGTTACCCACAATGGGACATTGGTGGGGGGTGATTTTCTTGAGGAACTAGATAGTAGAGAAGGTAAATTATGGGCCTTGTGTCATGTATGTTTTTTGGCAAAGGTATTTTGGTTGACTGAAGGTTGGTTGTGTGCCTAGAGGGAAAATCTATTGAGCGATATTGTGGTAGATTTCTAGATATAGAACCCAAGTTTGTGTCTTTTCCATTTCGGTTTCATAGTCCTAGCTCAGGGTGGAAATCCGATTAGGTTTCTTATGGTTGGGAGGAAAGAACTTGTTTGCAACCAATTTGGTGGAAAAATTATTGGAAAAACTAAGTGTTTTCCTTATTGTTAGAAAAACAGGATCGCGGAGCAATAACAATAAATAGAAATGCAAATATAATCACACATACACATTACAAGAGAGACACAGATATATCGTGGTTCAACCAACTTGGGCTACGTCCACACTGAATTTTCCAGTCCTTATTATTATTACCGTCCAGCAAGGTGAAGGGATACAACTTGCAGCATAGTCGTTGCACTTCCTCTTCACTATCTCACAGTCTCTCTCCTGATCTTAGAGATCTTTATAATGCATAAAACCTAATACATCAACCCTAGCCGTATTACAATGTCTTTCTTTTATAGGGAAAATACAATGGGAAAAATACCACGGGATACCCAAAACCATGGGCCCGCAAAATAGCTGGTGAAAATAGCCCCCGAACCCCTAAAAATGCAGAATGGGTGTATAGTCCTCCGGGGTGAACGGATAAGACAATATCATCTATGAGACTGGAAGATCTGGCTCCACAACCAAGACTTATTTCCAAAATTAAAAATCTATGTTTGATACTCATGTTTTGAATGCTTTAATTCTATGAGAAAATCCATTTAATGGGTAATTTGCTTTATGATTGTATAGTATTGATGCTAGGAAATTATATCTGTGTGATCCATGCATTTATTTATTAAATCTATTCATGCATGTTTTAAAATGACCATTTTGTTAATGATTTTTTCCTAGCCATTCTTGAGGATCGAGTCTCTTATGGAATGCATAGCTACATTTTGTCGCAATTAAACCTCTAATGATTCAATAAACTATTTTTTGTGTTATATGCAAATTCAATGCTCAATTCCAAGCTAGCGTACTAGTTGAGATTGGTCTGTTTTGAATCTCAACCCAAACACAAAATTGAAAAAGGAAAACCCTTTCACCAAATTTGAACCCCAAATGCAAAAATGAAACCCTTTTACCAAATTCAAACCCCAAATGCAGAGATACAATCATTTTGTTTTCTACCAATATGCTGAAGGGTTGTACTTACTGATGTAATTGTGGTTCGCTGACGACGATAGTCTAGATACTTGTTCGTTCTCCTCCCTAGTGTGTCGTTTTTTTCTATGGGGTCGGTCTTCTCCTTCATGGGCCTCCTTTGCTGCAACATCAATCTACTTGGACAGATTTAGGCTGCGGTGTCTTCTCCTTTGCTGCGGTGTCTTATGCTTTGGGTATCCTTTGTTGCAGTGTCAATCTCCTTTGATAGGCTTAGGCTAGATGGCGACGGCTTCCACCTTGGCCAGGCATTGCGAATGAGAGAGGGTTTGTGAATGAGCTGATTGATGGGGGAGTGGAGCTTGATTTGGTAATGTTTGTTTGATGTTGTTTTTAATTTATGTTTTTAAATATAATATAAATTTTTTTATTTTTTTTATTTTTTATAATGCAATATATTTTAATATTTTGTTTTATATTTTAATATATATTTAATATAATTGAATCTTATAGGTATCATGAGACTTGAAAAATTCCTCAAAAGATTACAAAACCCTCTAGAAATGTCCTTTGTCCATGAGTGGGATATGGGTACCATTAGAAGGTTTTGCACAAAAGTGATGGGTCTTGGGTCTTTGGCCCAAAGTGAAACTTCTAGGGAACTTGTCTCTATGCTAGGCCTCAAACCACTAGATAAACCTATATCATTTCCCTTTTGGTGGGATATGGGAATCAAGAGAATTCTACATATAATTGGACATGAGAGTTGGGACCTTAACCATGGTCAATGGAGAAAAATAAGGGTAGTAGGATCTAAATTAGTCTTCTAGAGGATATAGTAATGAAACCTTGAACCACTACACAAGCCCTCTGGATGGAATATTTGACCTTTGAATGAGGTAAGGGACCATTAGAAATTTTTAGAGACATGGATGGGTTGATGGACCTTTACCATGGTCATTGGAGAAAACAAAGTTTCTTAGGACCTGAATGAGGCTTTTATGGCTCATGGGACATGGAAAAATATTTGAACACTAGGCCCTTTAGAGAATCTATTTGATATTTTATTGGGATATGGGTGCCATTATGAAGTTTTTTGTACCAAGAATGGGTCCTAGGGTCTTAACCATGGTAAGGAGAGGAAATAAAAAAAATGAAGTTCTATAGAAATCTTTTAAGGATCTAGCCCATGAATGTGGTCTCAAAGCACCACATAGGCCATATAAAAGGGATCTTTGACCTTTTAGTGGGATATGGAAGCCAATAAGAGGTTTTGAATTATAAGGAATAGATATTGGGGTCTTGACCATGGTCAAGCAAGGAATAAAATGACAACATAGCCTAAATATAGCTTTTAGGGCTTATGGGACAAAAGGAGGTCTTGAGCCACTACATATTCCCTTTAGAGGATACCTTTAGCCACTAAGTGGGATATAGCCACCATTAGGATATCTTGTTCACCTAGGATGGATCTTCGGACATTAACCATGGTCATATGGGAAGTAGTACAATTAATTCCACATTACATGCTTCTTGAGACACTATTCATGGTCTAAGTATGAAAACTAATGCCTTAGGGACTAAAATATGCTTTTATGGCTCATGGACCATGCATAGAATTTGAAAACAAAACACACGCCTTGTAAATGGAATATTTAGTCCACTAGGGATTGGTATCAAGCCCCAAACCATGCTTCAAGGAAAACCACTAGTGTCTTAGCACCTAAATGGTACTTTTAGGGCTCATGGAACATGCATGGATACCCTGTAAAGGCAATATTTAGCAGATTAATCTAATATGGGAACCATTATGAGGTTTAATGCATTAGGATGGGTCTCAGGTTCCTATAAAAGGATGTTTATCTTTGAGTGTCAATTGTTGACCATTTCAAGTTTTTGCGCATTAGGGATGGCGATCAAGGCCCTCACAATAGTCTTAGGATTGAAAACAATGATTCTAAACATTAGCTAGTCAATTTTTATTCTTTGGAAAATAGAATAAAATTGTATGGAAATGTCAAAATTTTATAACAATAAATATGTAGATCTCTCTAAGATATTTTCAAAATTCCAAAGATCATGAAAAACAAAGGTTAAGGTAAAAATTTATAACAAAATTACCATCTTTGAAACACCGAATTTGAGAATTTTTTGTATTTATTTATATATTTTAATAATGTGCGCATGTTATGGAATGCACATGTATTATTCCCACATGGCATTCTTTAACACATGTGCATTCTATAATATGCAAACATTTTTTTTTAATTGGTAGGAGTGGTTCCACTCACCAATGTGTTTTGTTTGGAGTTACCTTTGGCATGATGACCCTAGTGGCTCGAGCTGAAACAACAACATAACCTTTATTTTTTAAAATCCCTTTCAATATCTCCAATTTTCACATTATTTTTAAGTAGGCTACACAAATCCATCCCTAATGAAATTGCACACACACACACACACACACACATTGTTTCGAGTATGCAAATTCCGAATATGAAATTTACTATATATTGTTTTCTATTTATTTGTCTTAACATAAATCCTAATTTTAAAAATATAGACATATTTTGTTTATGCTGTAACATTTTATCGCCTTACCTATTAAAAAATTGAAATGCCACAATAATATAGACTATAATCCAAAATATAAAAGAAATGTTTGATATGTTAAGGCGCTCAAACCTTGCACTAAAGCTTTACCTCGTAATTTTAGGGCTATGCTGACTTTCTTAATTAAAAAAATATAAAACTGACATTAAAAAATTGAAAACATAATATTGCACAAGAGAAAATTGTTCTCTATAGTTGTATAAATTATTTTAAGGAAATTTCATCATTTAGTTATTCAACTATTGAATTGAGTCAAACACACGCACTTCTTTTTTTAGGAGACGTAAAATACAATTTTTAGAAAAACTAGAATTTTAGTGTCATAAAAATTCTCCATAAATAAAAACTATATATTCTAGGATATAATTTGATTTCCTATATTTCATATTCTTACACCATATTCAAATTAGTTATGAAAGTGCCTCAAATTATCCCTTGAACTCAACATATTATTGTTTTTAGATGCTTACATTGCCACTAACACATCATGAGAGACCATGTTTTTCACTAATTATATTCATTTCATATAATTCATTTGATTCTTCATGGTTTGTAATTCAAACCCCACTGGTTGGGTAACCCAAATGGAACAATATTTCTCTCTCAGAAGCATTATTGATGACTTGGTGAAAATTAGAGTGGTTGTGTTATACTTGGATAGGTAATCTTGGCAATGGTGGAAATAACATAAGAACTTCTATGGAGGGTACCTTTCCTGGATCTATTATGTGAAGACCATCTATATTTGCTTCTAAATATATACTCGTCATTTTGGATAGTTAACCAAGTTGCAACAAACATGTACAGTTGAAAACATTATAGAATCCTTTGATAAATTAGTAATATACACAAAGGGAATGACTAATTCCTTTTTCAAAGAATATTTTATATGTGTTCTAAAAGAGGACATTAAAACATAGGTCTTGATGTCTCACCCCGCTACTTGGTTGGAGGCCTCTAAAAAACCTAGAGAAGTGTCGATAATGGTCAATGCACATGCTAAAAGGCCCCCTTTCATTCATTGACCCCATCTTGTTGTAATTCGAGGCCTTGGTTATGGCCTCCCCAAAGGACAGAATATTAGGTGATTAAAACAAGTCAAACGAGCTGAAACTAAATCCAATTGCATGTCAACAAGGTCTAGATGGGGTGCACTATGGATTTAATGGATACAATGAACATGTATTAAGGGTGATATAAGAATTATTTCTACAAATATTTTCCATAACATCTGATTTAGAACAAAATATTATCAATGAAGTCACAAGTATGAATTTGTGTGCATATAGAGGCCGAGGTTGTGTGTTGCAACTTCTGCCCTACATAGACTAGACATCCATAATTGAAATTATAAAAATGAGGGCTCATTGGAAATATTATACACAAAATTTTGTGTTTCCAGTCATGTTTGAGTCTGGAAACCCTCCCACACCGTCAATGTGTGTGTCTAGTATAACCATGCCAAATTTCAGTCCATACAAGCACAAATTGAACAAATTTCAACGTTGGCCCCGTGCAATACATTAATTAATCTATAGGTTAGGTTTTTGATTATCGATTTGTTTGTGTCAGTCATGTTTGAGTATGAAACCCTCCCACACCATCAATGCATGTGTCTAGTCTAACCATGTCAAATTTTAGTCCATATAAGCACACATTGAAAAACTTTCAACATTGGCCCTATGCAGTACATGATCAAGCACACCATTTGGGTTAGCATGATAATTGTGCATTTCCTTACTGAGCTTCTCTTTGTTTTGAGAATAATTTAATACTATCTACTAAATAGGGCCAACCACGTGAAGGTGGAATATCATCTGAACCCCCCCTTCACGTCACTCTCAATCCCCCATAACCCAACAAAATCTATGTACAAAAAAATAATTTCTTGTGTTTTTTTTCATACTTAAGAAGCAATGTCTCTAATTATAACATATGCCAACATACAGGAAAATGGAAAAAAACACTAAGAAATAATTAATTTATACGTACCAATAAAATTCAATAATTCTATTGCAATATTAAATCAAAATATATAGAGTAGATATATTAAGGCATACCTCACACACTTCAATGGACTTCATCATGTTCTTCATCCAAGTCATCAATGTATCATCCAATCCAGATTCAACATTATAAGGATTGGCCATATCATCATCGTCATCGATGTTAGTTTCGATCATCATGTCATTGTCGATATCATCTTCATGGACATTGTCTACTACATCATTTGATTCAACTAATTCTTCGACATCTTCCTTTGGAACATGATCATCTAACTCATGTTGATCATCTTCAACATCGTATTCTTCTTCAAGACCCTATTCATTGCCTTCCTCTACATTATACTTTACTGTCCTTCCCCTTGCGTGTCTCATAACAAATGACCAACCCCCTCTACCTGGAACCTCACAGTAAAATGCTTGTTCAAATTGGCTTGGAAGAACATAGGGCTTCGTTCCTGACTCAAACAACCTTGTATTAACCATGGTAAATCCATTATCATGTTCAATAATAGTTTTATCGGGATCGCGTTGATTCAATCGTAACCTGTACCATTTTACAATGAACATAACTACGTTGAAGGAGTTAAAGTCATACTGGACAATATATTCCAAATACCCATAGTATCGATTTTCTGAGAGTTCTGGATGTCTGTCACTTCTAGAGGAAACATTGGTCACCTCAAAGACTACATATATCCCACAATCTGATGTTTTCTTCCTTTCATCCAGCTTTTTGATGCAAAATGTACAACCATTGCACCACATATCCTTATGGTATTTTACCTACAACAAGCCATGCACGTAAATATTACATCATGAATTGGTGATTAAGTGCATGTTTATGCCCTGCAGGGAAAAAAATCAATGTGTACATCAATATATTTGCAAAAAAAAAAATAATATGGCTGATTAATATGTTTTTCTGCTTATCTTTTAAACCATATGCTAAATTGATTTCCCTTTGTGTAATATTGGTATCTCCACTGCGATGAGTTGCTTTAACTAATGAAGCCACACCTTCCCATGATCTACCATGACCAGATTGTTCATATCGTTCAATCCATACCTTCATCCAATCAATATTGTTTGCGATGTATAAATGAAGTGCATCCCACTCTCGACCAACTGCTTGATGAAATAAAATTAAAATTTAGTACAAATGTATATTGACTTAACACAATTTACACTTTTAATTGTTGCATATTGAATATTAGAAATAAAATAAGTATGATATATACATAAAAATCAACGGTCAAATGTACTATATTAATTAATCTCCACTAGCTAATAATTACCTTTCACCTTCCTCGATATACCTTTCCCCTTCAGGTACTCCCCTTCGGAATTGTTATTGGAGTCTAGATCACAAATGCGACCTAACTTGAGTTTTGATGCTAATTTAGGAATATATTCACTAATATACATCATGTTCTGGTATACCATATATCCCTCCACCATAAAACCCTCAGGACGTTCTCGTTGTCTAACCAAACCCTTCAAAAATTTCAAGTGCCTCTCAACCATCCACATGGACCTTGAGTGTACAGTTCCACACAATTCAATCTCCTTAACTTGGTGTATGAGGTAGTGTTATTGTGCATTGAAAAATGGCAAAGGTAGATGCTTCTACATTTCACACATGAGACGAGGAATTTCTCTCCTCCAATACTTATATCTTCTTTATGGATTTATTTAGATGACAACCATCTACAAGTGATGCAAACAAATCACGATATTTAACAAAAAAACATTGTATTACATAACAATTAGTGCACAAATGTCAAATAGAAGTTCTACAATGTATTAAAAAAACACTAAGTGCATGAAAAAAATTGCTACTTACCTCATGTATTTCCCAAGATTATATATAACTTGTTTGACATTGTTGTCGAAGTTGTCCAAGAGAGATAGAGGTAGTAGAACATATTGTAACAATATACAAATCGTTTCATTTTTTTTACAAAAAGTAGACAAAAGAATACCAACAATATGCACTAGAATAAAAAATATAGAAATTATATGCATACCATAATAATTACCTTGATGAAGATATGTCAATCATGTGTTTTCACCCCCGCAAAATCACCTTTCTTTGTTATGTATTCTTCATGTTCGAACAAAATCCGGTGGGAAATTTAATTTTTTGCATGACTTCTTTTACAACATTACTTTGCTACTCCGTTAACAACCATGGAAGTGAGTTTATATTAATTTGGTCTCTGTTTCTATGTAATTGAATGACGTCTTTCTATGTAATTGAATGATGTCCATCCAATATTCGC
The DNA here is from genome assembly GCA_027924585.1 of Larix kaempferi. Lineage (NCBI taxonomy): Eukaryota > Viridiplantae > Streptophyta > Pinopsida > Pinales > Pinaceae > Larix > Larix kaempferi. The sequence goes on along the minus strand of BSBM01000391.1, from coordinate 24,278,831 downwards.
CATAATGTTTCAGTCACATTCTTTCTGATATGCATTGTATCAAACATATGAGAAATTTGTAGGTGATCATAGTAGGGAAACCTACTGAATTGTTTATGATAACTTTTCATTCCTCGTGGAAGCCCATTAATTCCTTCATGATCACGACGGCCATCATGAAACATAGGTTATAAATAAATTACAGAAATCAATGTCAATCACAGTAAACAACACACAATAAAAAAAAGCATAACATTTCATATACTATGATAGATAAACAATTTGATCCGAATGTACCTTGACGATTTCTATTATATTGAAACTTCCATAGGTGAGGTGTCATTCTCTGCAGTTTTAATGCAATCTCTTGCTTCTTATTGAATAGATGTTTTTTGGTAGTTCGATACATATGATTCTTAGAGAGGAAGTGCTTATACTCATCAAACACCTCACTTCCTAAACTTTTTGAATGACGAGATTTGATCTTAGGACCACAAACTAGACATGCAAATTTTCTCTTTGTTTGAAGACCTACATAAAGAGATGGATTAACTATGTCAATTATAATTATATATAAAATGAATGGATTATTTAAAAAAACATGCGTGCATAATATATCAACTAGTTCATAAAAATAAATGCAATTAAATGGGAACTTATAATTACAAACCGCAAAAGTGGGTTAACCCTGGGGCATTGTGTATTTCCCATACAAGAATTGCATGGAATTGCAATTTCCTTTGTCGTATTGGTCAAGATACATGATACATAGTGATTCCATTCCAGAACTTTAGTAGCTCGTCAATAAGAGGTTCTATATATATATATACACACACACACACACACACACACACACACACATTCATTTCTTTGTTGCATAATGTCGTATATATATTTTTTTATTTTTCTCGTGTATGGTTCATATATCTAAATGGTTGTAATAATTATATATTTTATATGTTCAAATCAATCAGGTAAGTACCAAGTTAAAGATATGAATGTGTGTGTGTGTGTGTGTATATATATATACACACACACACACACACACATTCATATCTTTAACTTGGTACTTACCTGATTGATTTGAACATATAAAATATATAATTATTACAACCATTTAGATATATGAACCATACACGAGAAAAATAAAAAATATATATACGACATTATGCAATAAAATACAACAAATGAGATGCCACTACATTTAAAAAAAATTGTAGACACATACCTGAAATAATCATTGCCAACATTATGTGCTCCCTATTTATTGACAACCATGGAGAAATGTTATTGTTAATATCAAAAATAGGCCACACCCAGTAAATGGATCTCATCTCTGCAAATAGATTGACACCATCCGTTTCCAAAGAAATCCTAAGATTACGATTTTCTTCTTTAAAGTGAGGCCATTTTTCCTCCATATCTCTAAACGCAGAACCATCTATAGGCATTCGAATAATATCATCTTTACTTTTGTTCCATGCATGGTAATCCATAAATTGCGCTATGTTTTTGCACTTGAACAGTCGTTGCAAACGTGGAATAATGGGAATATAACGAAGAACCTTGTGAGGCACCTTTTTTGTTACTTGGTCTGTTTGATATCTACTGATATGACATTCCAGACATTTTGTTTCAAATTCATGCTGATTGTAATATATAACATGGCCATCGGGGCATGCACCAATTGCTTCATACTGCATTCCAATTTATTTCATGATGGCAGATAAATCTCGATATGTGCGAGGTAAAATATTTGACGGTGGTAACAAAAATTCAGCTATCAAGCTACAACAAATTAAAAAATAAAATTAGTTAATATAATATATAAATGATATTAATGAAACACATTTCATCTGTATTAATTTTACTTATGAATTAACAATAAAATTATTAGACAAACAGTGATAACCTTTAGCGTGATCATATATATGTGATGAAATATATTAAATACCTTAACATCCGTGATTGATGTGTTTGAAAGACCATTCATAACCTTCAAGTTCATTGTCAACAATATAGAAGAGAGAAGATTTGTGTTGGAGCCCTCATAAAGGGGTTCGTATGCCTTCTCGAGAAGAAGTAAATCATGAACATCCTCAAATTCATTATTTTCATAATCATGATCATGATCATCCATTCTAACATTAAATGTATCATGGATCAATGTATTTGTACCATCATCTTCAACTATGTTATCAGTATGATCATCTTCTTCAATATGATCATTAACTTGTTCTCCATTATTCATAGCTCCATGTTCCTCCAGTACTTGTTCTGAAAGCACATGCTCCGGGTGATATGCCGTAGGAGGTATTTCCTTTATAATTACATGAAACCATCAATAGATATTAGTTAATATAATAAATATTAAAATGACACATACATTTACAAAAACTATCAATATAAATATATATATAATGAAAAACTTTCCAATGGACGATATTCATGTCCCCCCTCAGTGTGTCCATGCTCCCTACAATATCTTATGGTTGTTGTGATCTTTGTTCTTCTACTTTTAAAGCCCCCGCATTGACTACATGGACAATAACATTTCCCATCACCCTTTCTTTTCATTCCATCCCACAATCTAACAAGCAATTGTCGATTTTGTTCATCTGGATCAGGAATATTGTTATGTGACATTTTCTCATAAAGAGCTTGACTGAAGATTATCGATCTTAAAAAATCAAGTTCCACACTTCACTACTTTTAATCATAGTAACAATTGAAATAATTGTGTATTTTTGTATAGAAAACAGTCTGTGCGAAGAATATAATTTCCACAAATTGTTGCTTGTATAGCCAGCATGTCGGAATGTTTCTATAACTTATAGTTTCTAAAATTAACACTTTGTTGGAGATCCGATGATATTATCATAGTTACTGTTATAATATATACGTGCATATTTGATGACACTCGTCGGATATGCGACGAGTGTTGTCGGATAACCGATGACCATCGAATATTCGACAACTGCAGATATCAATTTAAACAAAATTAAGCAAAATTCATAATTTTAAAGATGAAATCCGACGACATGGTCAATTTCGTCGGATTTTGGGGTCAAATTTTGTTGTGGGTGGAAAGGGGTAGACAGAGAGAGAAGGTTAGGTGTTTGGGGATGAGAAGGGGGATTAGGGAGAAAGGGGGATATAGGTGAGGAGAATGAGTGTTTGGGTTAGAGAGAGAGAGAGAGAGGTAAATGGAGAGACTTTAGAGGGTGGTAAGGGGTTAGAGGTAGAGATGAAGGGGGATTGTTAAGGGGTTAGAGGTAGAGATAGAGGGGGGTGCTAGGAGATTGGTGGTAAGTAAGAGTTAGGGGGAGATAGATATATAGGGGGTTAGTAAGAGTTAGAGAGAGAGAGATACTGGGGGGTGGCAAGGGGTAGAAAGAGAGAGAAGGCTATGGGTTTGGGGATGAGAAGGAGGACTAGGGAGAAAGGGAGATATAGGTGAGGAGCATGAGTGTTTGGGTTAGAGAGAGAGAGAGGTAAAGGGAGAGACTTTAGGGGGTGGTAGGGGGTTAGAGGTAGAGATGGAGGGGGATTGTTAGGGGGTTAGAGGTAGAGACAGAGGGGGTCATTAGGAGATTGGGGGTAAGTAAGAGTTAGGGGGAGAGAGATATATATGGGGTTAGTAAGAGTTAGGGAGAGAGAGAGAGAGATATTGGGGGGTGGCAATGGGTACAGAGAGAGATAAGGATATGTGTTTGGGGATGAGAAGGGGAATTAGGGAGAAAGAGGGGGGTGTTGGGATATTGGGGGTAAGTAAGAGTTCGGGAGAGAGATATATATAGAGGGTTAGTAAGAGTTAGAGAGAGAGAGAGATTTAGGGGTTTGGGGATGAGAAGGATGATTAGGGAGAAAGGGGGGTATATGTGAGGAGCTTGAGTACTGTTTGGGTTAGAGAGAGAGAGGTAAAGGGAGAGAATTTAGGGGGTGGTAATGGGTCAGAGGTAGAGATGGAAGGGGATTGTTAAGGGGTTAGAGGTAGAGACAGAGGGGGGTGTTAGGATATTGGGGGTAATTAAGAGTTAGGGGGTGAGAGATATAGGGGGTTCATAAGAGTGTGTGTGTGTGAGAGAGAGAGAGAAAGAGATTGGGGGCTGGCAAGGGGTAGCGAGAGAGAGAGAGAGAGGGTTAGGGGTTTGGGGATAAGAAGGGTGATTAGGGAGAAAGGGGGGTGTAGGTGAGGAGCATGGGTGTTTGGGTTAGAGAGAGAGAGAGAGGTAAAGGGAGATACTTTAGGTGGTGGTAAGGGGTTAGAGGTAGAGACGAGGGGGGAATTTTAAGGGGTTAGAGGTTGAGACAAAGGGGGGTGTTAGGAGATTCGGGGTAAGTAAGAGTTAGGGGGAGAGAGATATATATATGGGTTTAGTAAGAGTTAGGGAGAGAGGGAGAGATAGAGAGAGAGATAGATAGATTGGGGGGGTGTCGAGAGAGAGAGAGAGAGAGAGAGAGAGAGAGAGAGAGAGAGGGCTAGGGGTTTGGGGATGAGAAGGGTGATTAGGGATAAAGGGGGGTATAGGTGATGAGCATTAGTGTTTGGGTTAGAGAGATATAGAGATAAAGGGAGAGACTTTAGGGGGCGGTAAGGGGTTATATGTAGAAATAGAGGGGGCTTACCCCCTCCTCTCCCTCAGGGGAGAAAGAGTGTGAGAGAAGGGGTTAGTAAGGGTTAGGGAAAGAAGGGGAGAGAGAGAGATAGGGGGGTCGGGGGATCATTAAGGGCGTAGAAGTAGTGACAGAGGGGGATTATTAAGGGGTTAGAGGTAGAGACATAGGGGGCTGTTAGGAGATTGGGGGTAAGTGGAGAAAGGGAGAAAGAGTGAGAGGATGAGTTAGTAAGGTTTAAGGAGTGGAGGGGGGAGAGAGGGAGAGAGAGAGGAGGGGGGTCAGTGGTAGGGGGAGGCATATGGATGAATGTGTGTGTGAGAGAGAGAAGGGGGCGCTAGTGGGTTGGGGGGGGTGTTTTATATTAATGTGGGGGTCTTTGGGAGTTGTAGGGGGGTGGATTAGTGGGTTTGGGGGGTTAAGAGTGTAGGTAAACATAACACATATGCGTTTTTGTTAACACAAACACACACACATTTTGGTTGAACATAATGTGCATGCGTCCAAAGTTCAGCAAAATCTGATAAGATGGGGCCAAGTGTGTGTAACCATTGAACGCCCAAAACCACATCACATCCGCCTAAGGACAAGGCAAACATGTCAAAGTATAGGTTATAATCTTCCATAGAGATACGTACATTGTGACGCTTTCCCTTGCAAGGTAAGGTTCCCCCATTGGAAACCATGAATTCAAAGTTGGAGCAAGGATGGACAAAACAATCAGCATGTTTGGCGATTCGAGGGTCAATGAAGTTATGAGTGCTACCAGAATTAATGAGTATTGTAAGAGGAAGCTTCTTGAAGTAACCCCTAACCCGCATTGTTTGGGGGGTGGTTACGTCGGATAAAACATGGAGAGATATCTCTGGGTGGTCTTCCTGAGATGGGAAGTCAATAGGTGGCTCCTAAATGTTGACCTGATCATCTGGTGTATTTGGAGCTTCTTCACCAACTTCATAGGTGGGTGGAGAATCCACATCCAAGAGATAGAGCTTTTGTTGAACACATCTATGTCCCTAAGTGAATTTTTCATCACAATTATAACAAAGCCCTTTTTCTCTGCATGTTTGCATCTCTGTTTCGGATAAATGCTTGATAGGAGTTGGTCGAGGAGATGGCGAGATGGGAGGTCGTTGAGAACCCATATTTTGGAAGGGAACAAAAGTGGGTTTGGAGCACTGTTGGGTGGAAATCTTGTCTTCTTCCAACTTAGCCAACCCCAGGGCTTCCATCATTGTGTTGGGACAGAACATTTTGACCTCTGGGCGGATTTCATCCTTAAGACCACTGATAAAACAACTCCTGTAGAAGTCATCAGACAATCCTTCTATGTGGTTGGCTAGTTTCTCAAATTATGTTTGATACTCTCTCATGGTGCCAATTTGATGAAGTTTAGTGAGTGCTCCGGTGAAGTCATCAAAAGCACTAGGACCAAATCGTTGCAAAAGGAGTTGGAAAAAATCTATCCATTTTGGATCGTCATGAGCCTTGATGTACCAATGGTACCATTGAAGGGCTTCCTGTTCCAAATGAAAGGATGCAAGTGGAACTTTTTGGACATCAAAAGTATTATGCAGACTGAAATACTGTTCTGCACGATAGATCCATCCAGTCGGATCAGTACCATTGAAGCAAGGAAATTCAAGCTTCAGACCACGGAAAGTGTTGGAAGAAGAGAACCCATTGGCTGCAGAAGATTCTTGTTGTCGGTTATTGTTCATGGCTGAACGCTGAAGATGGAGGATGAGAAATTTTTCATCCAGATATTGGAGTTTGGTTTGGATGGCTGCAAGTGCTTCCTACATGGTTTTTGCTCTTACGTGGGTGACAACCATAACTAGGAGCTTTTTTTTGGGGGGGGGGAACGGATAGAAAAACACAAACAAAAGCTTATTTAGTAAAGGGAAATTTGGATTTGGGAAAAACTTGGATGGGTAATTGGGGTTTGACTAGGTTTTGGACACTTTCTGATGAACAGGGAAGGAAAAAATGGGGATTTTAGAAGCGGGGTGAAAGAATGAGAAAATTTGTCAAAGAGGGACAAAGAAGCAGAAATGGGGGACGAACATGGTGGCAAAATTTGGAGGCGAGTGGGTGAAAATTGAAGAAGTTATGGCAAACCCTAAAAATAGACAAATGTGAGATTTCTGGCTTTGGGAAGTAGAATTTGGGATAGGGTCTTTAGGAATGAAATATGCAGAATGGGATTGCAGGGGTGTCTGGGAAGTTTCAAGGGATTGCAGGGGTGTCTGGGAAGTTTTTTTTATTTTTATTTATTTATTTTTCAGGAATGGATCTGCAACGACGCGGAAAGGATCGGAAACAGATAGATCTGCAATGGCGCGGAAGGGATCGGCAACGGATGGATTTGAAATGACGTCGAATGGATAAAAAATGGTTGGATCTGGAATGACTCTCAGAATGGATCTGAAATGGCTGGATCTGAAACGGCTCGGAATGGATCTGAAACGGCGCAGAAGTGATCGGCAACAATTCAGCTGAAAATAGATATGGACCTTAGGTATGTGCGACTTCCTATCGGTTCAGGGGATTCACTCGGCCACCAATGCTGTCTGACGGCTTGCGTATTGGGGCAGTACCCCTCACTCCATGGATCAGGTAAAACTGATAACTGCTTTGCCACAAATGATAGCTCTTGGTTTACCTCATGGGTGGGAACTAGTCAATCAGATAGGGGTCGTTTCCCTTTTCACTGGCAGGTCCTCCCAATGGGCCAGCTACTTTGAGGTTCTTGTGATACTCCTCACAATGATTTTTATGGCTTATGCCCACGTACTTCGCATAGTTAAGCGTAGGTATTATTCCTAGATCCGAAGCTGCGACAGATGCGAACAAAAAAAAAAAAAATTGGCAGAAATTTCACCCAGCGAGCCTAAGAAAGTGCTCTGATACTAGATGTGAAGAACCTGCAATAATTAATTAATGAAAACACATGAAATAGGAGAAATAACAGAACTCAGAATCACTTTTATATTGATTGCAGGCCACTTTGAGGGGGAAACCTCCTTTGAGCAAGCTCAATACAAATAAGTTCACGGTACCTTCATTGATCTCAACACAAACTTATATACTAAGTCTAGGCGCCAATACCATGGGTCAATACCATGTGTCAATACAAACCATGGGCCAATACAAAATATGGATCAATAATTACTACGGGACGACTTACAAAGCATATGCATCCAACAACAATAATATAAACTATGGATCAACAAATACTATGGGATGACTTACAAAGCATATGCGTCCAACAACAATATACTAACAAAGTAAATAGAAGGGTTGACATGGGTTCCTAACAATCCATATGGTCCAGCTCACAAACTAAGAGCTTCAAGTTATCTTAGGCATAAATAAAGAACTTCAGGATGAATACTAGAGAGTTGTTTCTTTACAGCGTCAACCTTCTCATGGAGTAGGGGTAGAACTATAACAATATTGGGAAGCTGACATACATAAATTTCTTGGAGTTGTGTTATGCATGACCTATCTTCTATTCATTCCGAAATAATATATCAAGTCTGAACATCGAGGGGGTTCATTGAATCTTATCCTATATCCGTTTCTGAAAATGCAAGGCTGGATTGCAACTAAGAAAATGCTCTTAAATCCAATGCCTGTAATGAAAACAATAATTTTCCATTCAAAACAGGAAAGAAAACCAGAGGGTTATATATTTGCAGTAATATCTATTTTAATAAAAGGGCCAACACAGATATTGTTTTGGTTGTATTTTAAAATTTGTTACCCACCCTTATCCCATTTTGTGGATTTGTGTCGACAACGTTGTTTGGAGGGAGTTATCCCACCCTTCCGATGATAACTTTTGTAGTCATTTTCCATTGGATTGTGTCCATCAAATTAGAAAAATTGCAACATTTATTGCCTTATGGTTATCCCCTTAAAGTCCTAAATTGGTGATATTTGACGCCCTGGGTTGGCTATATTTGGAATCCGTGGAACACCCCCTGTTCACTTTACTTCTAACCCCTTACCAACCCCCAACGTCTCTCCCTTCACCTGTCTCTCTCTTTGTTTCTCTTTAACCCATTAACACCACCCCTTCCTTTTCTCTACCTCTAACCCCTTACCACCCCCCACCCCTCTTTCTCTACCTCTAACCCCTTACCACCTCCCAGCCCCTTTTTTCTACCTCCAACCCCTTATCACCAAGAATTATTCTTAACGTTATAATCGGCGAAAAATAAAATTATACCCCCTCTTAGGCAAAAAAAATTATATTGTTACAAAACACGCACGCGTTATGTAACTACAAAATGCGCAAACGTTCTTTAAATATAAAACGTGTGCGCGTTGTGTTTTGGCGAGCTTTAAAATTTAAATTTAAACAAAATGTGAGTGCGCTACTTAGCACTATGTCTGAACCTCCACATGATCTAGCATGTAATTCCTATTCCTATGTGTCTTCTTTGGATTTTGATTCGGATTTACCATGCCTATGCCTTGGAATATGATATACCATGGCTAATTGAGCATTATATCCAATTTTCTAAGTGTGTCTGTGTTTAGGCGTTGGTTGCAATATGCTACACACCATCATTTTTTTATGAAATTTTAGACGCAGATAACATTTTTCCTGCAAATTCCAAATATGTAATTTTTTTTCTATTTTTTTCTTATTTTTCTTGTGTCATGATTCCTTAACTCAAAAAACACATTGTTAGTGTTTCGTCCATAACTCTTTCATTTCTCAACCATTTTGAAATCAAATTGTATGGTGCACTAAAGGACATTGACCTCTACATCTTGTAAAAAAATCATTTCAAAATGGTTTCATTAAGACCTTCAAAGGATGCACCCACAATTGGCATAATTTTTTCAAGGTTCGATCATTTAGATAATTAAAAAAAATATTATTATTTTTTTTGGAAAAATAGCGGTGCACTAGTAGTACTTGTTCTCTATATGTCTACCAGTTTTCGTAAGTTGATTCTATCGTTTAGGCACTCAAAAGATGCACCCACAAAATCATATACCTTATAATTTTTTTAAAAAATAAAAATTTCATGTTACAAATGATCAAACATCATATAGTTAAGAACATTTTCAATAGAAAAAAAATATATATTCGGAAATGTCATTTAATTTCCCATGTTTCTTCTTTTTTACTCATTGCAAGATTCATTGTGGATGTGTCTCAAAAAATACATGTAAGTTGATGGATGCCTGATTTTTCAATTTTCTATTGCATCTAACGTGTCAAAAGAGACCCTCATTAGCTTGCACACACCCTCTAATGTTCTCGGTCACTTCTATGTGCATTTTTAATTGGGTGAATGATGATCATCACCTACAAGTTTTGGATTTGGAACATTGGAAGTTGCAGGTTAAGAATTTACAGAGAAAGTTCTCCAACCTCACTTTTTCTCATCTTCCTCGATCTTACAATATGAAGGATGTCCATTTATCTAAGTTGGGGTTGACACTCATGGAGGATAAATTTCATCTTTGTATGTTTATGGACAATCGTTTTATGGAAGACTATAGACAACAACTCTACTAGTGGGATTTTGTATATTATTACTGACATCTATTTATTTTTTGTATTATGCACTAGCAACTGTAAAAAATGATGTATGCACTGGGAGATCGATTATAGGATATAGCGGCATGTAGATATAAATGAAGTACATAGGATCATACATGATTTTGATAAGTTAGTTGGTATATTTATGTTATTCGACATCACAACATATGTAATGTGATATACGGTAACTTTTATATGTTAGGCAGTTTACTATTTTGAGATTCTCCATCATGGGACAAGCACAGTATGTGGTTTTTTTTATTCAATCCATGAATAGCAAAAAACCTTTTTTTTTTTAGTTGAAAAAAAAAGAAGCTATGCAAGGAGGGAGGTAGCCTATAGTGCACAAACCCTGCTGAAAGAACCGGCCTGGTAATATTCACTCACTCTATTCATGGAGGTGCCGAGAAAATGATTGATTAATTGATGCTAACTAAGAAAGACCAACCAAAGGGATCGACTCTAACCGATAAAGCTATTTCCTTTTTCTTACCACTTTACCAACTAACCTTCTTTCAATAGGCTTAAAGTACGCCATAAAGTTAAAGCATAATTTCAAAATATTTATTATAATAATGATCTTTCTAATAATTTATATTTATCAATTAATTATAAGCATAAATTACTAAATTTAAATACTCATTATTATCCTTGGGAATAGGGTATGTACACCTTCATTATTATTTATTAATTATTTATTTTATATAGATACTCAGGTTTTTTTGTTGCTTTGTTCATATAGATATTTACAATAAACTTCTCCATATAATATAATTCTATAGTCATTTTTATTTGAAAAAAAAAATTAACTACAACCAAGTGCTCTTTAATTGGCTTGACCAAGTTTTATCCTTGTACACCAATGCTCCAAAGCTACCACCTATAGACAAAGTCTTCCAGTTTCCCATTCCACTATAATTCTTGAATCACCTAAAACCCTGATAGCCATAAAACCTTTATTAGAAGCAAAGCCATAAAACCTTTATTAGAAGAAAACCATTTCTGCCCATTCCACTATAATTCTTCCTTTATTAGAAGCAAACCATTTCTGCCCATTCCGCTATAATTCTTGAATCACCTAAAACCCTTATAGCCATAACACCTTTATTAAAACCAAACCATACAAATAGTTCTGCCCTAGAACTTGAACTAAATCCACAATTAATATTATCTATATTTAAAACCATACCACAACCACAGTAACCAAAATGTTGAACTTCATCAAAATAACCAACAACAATATCATCAAACAAAAATGAAACAAAAATATTCTTGTTTTTCCTTATCTTATATTCTTTATAAAATTCTTTAAAACTCTCCCACAATCTTGAAACTAATAAGACAAAAAAAATTTACTTAGAACAAGGAACATTACACTATTCTCCAAACTATCCCCAAAAGAAAGTTCCCCATTCTTCATAAATATCAAGGCTATATAATGATAATATGCCAATAAACAATATTTAAAAATAAAATAAATATATAATGATAATATATCAATGAAACAGTATTTAGAAATAAAATAAAAATGAAATAGTATTTAAAAATAAAATAAAAATGATATATAAATGAAATTACAATTACAGGATACAAAATGATATAATAAATGTAGTTTAATTATTTTAGGTTTTTAATTTTCATTAAATATATTTTTTTGTCAAATATTTTTAGTATTATGGTTGGAAATCTTTAAAACATTTTAGAATTACATATATTTGTTATAGAAATTGTATAATTTAGGTGTCATGAGTATTTGAGGATGCTGAATTTATTTATGGATTTAAAAATACAATTTAAACACATAAAAATTTAAATTTTACCAAAAAAATTACAAAATTCAAATCTAAAATGTAATTTAAATAAACTACTCCATTATAATAAGAATATAATAAGAATAACCGTTTTGAATAATATTGTGCTTTCAAGTCTCTCTAAACATCCCCAAATCCCGAGGTGCTTCCCAAATTTTCAACAACATTTTTCAGGAGGGCTTATTTCGATTTATTCCCATAATCTGAGCGAAATATGCAAAAGATGCAATTGGATTTATGATAAGAATCGTCGGGCAGAATTTTTAACAGGAATTTGTTCTTCGCAATCAGAAATCTATGTGTTGGGTAGTATAGCCGCCCACTCGGAGACTGCAGCGGCCATTGCTCTGTATGAACTGCCCCCTTCTTCCAACGCAGTCACGGCCTTCTCCTTGGATTCTTTCACTTTCGCCCTTACCCTCATCCCGCTTTCTCCTTCCATCAGCTCCCTAACTGCTCTTTCCACTTCCCCTCTTCTTACGAAATCATCGCTTTCCATCTCTACGGCGATCGCCACCTTAAACTCATTCACCAGGAGGAGCCTGTTTATCCTCTGTTCCGCAAATAGAGGCCAACAGATCATCGGCACTCCATGTGAGATGCTCTCCAGCGTAGAGTTCCAACCGCAGTGAGAAATGAAACCGCCGGTGGAAGGGTGAGAAAGAACAGGAATCTGAGGCGCCCATGAAGCAACAACAAGCCCTCGCTCTTTGGTTCGACTCTCGAATCCCTCGGGTAAGAGTTGAGAGAGCTCTGTTTCCTCCACGGAAAGAAAGCTGCTGGACGGACTGCGCAGCACCCACAGGAAGCGATGGTTACTTGCTTCCAGTCCCAGGGCGAGTTCTGTCACCTGCGCTCTCGGCAGACCGGTTCCGCTTCCGAACGAAACGAAGATAACCGACGAAGCCGGCTGCTTGTCTAACCATTTCAGGCAATCCGGCCCTCCGTCTTTGTCATTGTTTTCAAGCGGCGACGATGATATGAGCGGCCCAACTGGATAAAAGCGGGGCATCCGATCTATATGAGTGGGGTTAGAGATCTTTCCTTCCACAAGAGCTTTGATCGCTTCAGGCTCCAGATCCTCGAAGGTGTTTAGCAAAATGCCCGTCACTTCCCACATGCGCGAGGAATGGTGCACGAACCAGTAAAAGGCATCATCGGACCTGTCCTGAAGGGGAGACAGCATATCCTGGATATCCCTACCAGGGATCGGCGGCGTGCCAGGTACCTCTATTGGAAAATCGGCGTCCTTAAATGAAATTGGAATCTCCGAGACGCGCTTGGGAAGAGATAACATGACTGAAAGCACAGAAGCATTGTTCGGGAAACATAAGTATGTACTTATAACGCTAATCTGATATTAAAATAGCAAATCTATTTTTTGAAAATTGATATAATAATAATAATAAATAATAATGCAACCATCATAATTGGAACATGGAGTGATGGATATCCACTTAGGTGTCGAAATTAAAAATACTAAAACTCACATAATGTATGATATAAAACTCACATAATGTACATCATGTGTGATGTATATGATGACATCCCCTATCCACTTCGATGTCGAAATTAAAGATACTAAAACTCACATAATGTGTGATGTATATGATGACATCCCCAATTGCATCATATTTTGTATTGTAAAAACTTAAAAAGGAATATTAAAAAAATATTGTCAAGGATGGTATATTTCAACACTAGGGCTTTGTATTATAGTAGTGAGGTTGATTGTAATATAGTAAATATGGAGAATATCTTCTGTAGTTTGTACGGGTGTTTTTGTTTTTTTAACCATTTGTTACCAATGTTTTTTTTCAAATGTTTATAATTATTATTTTTTTAAAGATAGATTTTTGTTAATTTAGAATGAAATATCAAATGAGAAATAATAATGATATTTTGGTGAGGGTGTTAACTAAGGATATATTACTTTAAGATTTGAGCAATAGTGTAGAAGGGTCCTCAGTATGGAAGGTATATGGTGTGGTGGAACCTTACAATAATACCTTGTTAGTACATCATATAGTGGAGAATGTGGACAAATGCATGGATTTTCATAATGTTTTCCGATTATTTGACAAATTTCCTAAAATAAATTACATCTAAAGAGATGGAATGTAAATATTTGTGAAAACCCTTATAGGGAAAATTATTACCATGGAGATGGAGATATTAAACACGGCCATTAATAATGTTATGGCTAACATTTAGGACAATGAGGGGAACTCTCTTGATTAGTAGAGTCATAACTTTCTTGGTAAGCAAATAGAAGATGGGTGTACTCCACTTACTTATAACCTGCGAAAGGAATCAAACCCACACTTGACGATTCATCTTCATGGAAGCTCTCGAAGCAAAGGAACAACTTCCTTCTTTGAGGCTTTGTAAATTTCTCCATATGGAGGGTTTAATCAAACCCACACTTGATGATTCATCTTCGTGGAAGCTCTCGAAGCAAAGGAACAACCTCCTTCTTTGAGGCTTTGTAAATTTCTCCATATGGAGGGTTTAGAAAAGGTAAATCAAGTTAATTAACCTCATTTGGAGGAAACCCTCGTTATTGAGAAAAGACATTGAGTAACATTAATCACACTATTAGTTTGGCTCCAAATATTTCCCACTAGCTAACAAAGGCCCCCACTTTGGCCTTCATTATGTGGAAGCCATGCATATCTCCAATCCTTAAGCTTGAGCTTGCATGGATGAAGCTAAAAGAGAATCACTTATTTAAACATATAATGATTTATAGATTTAACGACCTATGCTTAGTAATGAAAAATCATTGGTCATAGATTACAAATTCTTAGAATTATTTTCTAGAGGATATGGTAATGATCCATGGATATTTAAAGGATCTACTTCTTATGGTCTTTCAATCCAATATAGACTAAGAACATGTTATCATTCAAGGAGATTGGTTCATGAACATATAAGGCCTTTTTATGAATCTATGGGTGCCATGTTTTGACCCAACTTGCCAAAAGGGGGTCCCAGTTTGGGTAAGATTTCCAAGCCTCCCTCTTGACTATTGGATCCGTATATGTATTATCACCATTGATCATGCCTTCTTATCCTAGGCCTAGAAGCAACAAAAAGGTTACACAAAACTTGTGCTTGAAAGTGTATTTTCACATATTGGAGTAAAAGGATTCCTAATAAAATTGTGTTGGATACTAGGAATCAAAGCTAGACACAACCATTAGACTATGGAAACATTTCTTTCCATTGAAAAATTTGTTTTGAACATGGTCTTGTAGCATTTCCATGTTTGAAGGATCATCGAGATACAACTTTGAAGAATGGAAAATCCTCCATAAAGAGGCCCAATATCATCAAATTGTGATTGGGTGGCACCAAAAACGTTTTAGGAGGAGAATAAGAAGGTAAATTTGGTCAAGGACCCCACTAAACCCTCTAAAAGGTGAGATATATACAAATATTCTTATGACTTAAGATTCATTCCCTCAATAGATAGTTTCCTCATCTAATTGTGACTTAGGGTGTGTTGATGCCCCGAAAATCGCAGCATCAAGCAGCAAGGGATTCTCCCTGGTAAGCAAGCCCAATTAGATCGCTCACCGTTTGGTGTGGGGAATCCGTCTGGTTAATGGTTCCGGCTACCGTAAGATTTAAAGATTCTTAATCTTTGTACCGGTCGCGGCCCGGTCCACCGTTTATGTATTTTATTTTAAAGATGAAATGCAAGTGCCCTAAGCTAAATGCAGGTAGCTAATCTAAATTAATCTAAAACTGTATAAGCAAATTTATCCTATCCTTGCAAGGAGCAAACTGTAGAGATGAATAATAAACTGCAAGAAACACCTAAAGATCACACAGATAGCCATTTAATCGTAAAGATGTGACTACAACAGAATATGACAGATATTGAGGATAGCTTCAAATTATTTAAAACATTCCATTACTCATTTAAGAGAGACATCATTGTACAGAAAAGAGAAAGATCATCCATTACACAGAAATAATTCATAACAGCAAAGAAAGATCTCACTGTAGTATGCGAATGCTACAGGAATAGTCCAACAAACATTCAACACACATTTCCGGGCAAAAACGTCCTCTCCAGGCTTCTATTGGGCAAAATCCAGTTTCTTGGAGCAAGTAGCAAAGTAGTTCACATACAAGCTAGAAAATTTCTTTCACCTGCAAAAAGTCCTTATTCTGTCCTCCGTTCACATATTTATAGATTTTACCATCTTCTCATTTTCCCAAAAACCTAAACCTAAACCTAGGAGGGAACAAAAATTTGTCTTCTAGTGGTCAATAAGACAAAACCCAGCACACAGCTGTCTTTTACAAAATTAGAACAAAACATAAATAAAATTCCCTTGTCCTTATTACAAAAAAAAAACGAATAACAGTTGTCTTTTGTTTGCTGACTGCGATGCTTCTGCTGCTGCGCCTGCTTCCTCAAGGATATCATAAATTGTCTGTGGCAAGCCTAGTTGGCATTTACTGAAGGATTCCCGAGTTCTTGAGTATAGGCTTGGCAGGTGCTAACTGTCTTCATGATTTCCACACGGCTCTCATCTGTCATGGTATGCTTCTCTGATCTCCCAATAATAAGCTTCTGTTTCTTGTCAAAAAGAACGGAATTCAGGTTGACCACTTGGTGATGCCGGGAAGGAGTGTATGTGGTAAGAGCAAGTTCCTCAACTTCTACATTTCCTCCTCCGACGATCATTGATTGGTCATTTGTAGACACATCCATATCCATGAGTTGTGAGCTAAGTGGCTCCTTTTTAGCTGCCTTCTTGGCTTCTTCTACTGCTTGCAATCTCCTTGAATCGGCTATATCTATCGCTTCCCCGTCAGCCTTCTCCTATGCATATCACCCTGCAATAGCGAAATAGCGCAAGTAAATATTTTGACAAAGACTTTAAATATATATTTGCACACCTCAAGCCTCATTATATTTAAAAGAGATACATTTATGTCGCCTGGGTGACAGGTTGGCCAATTTAACGATTGGGAGTGGCGCGACAGCGGTGATTGTAAGGCTAACTTATGTGCAATGGATGGGAAGCTTATAATTAAAACACCCGCGATCAAGGGTCGAGCCCACGGGCTTAAATCTTATCGACGTTTTATGATTGGAAGCGATGCGACGACGATGATTTTTAAGGCTAACTTATGCGCCATAGTGGAGAAAATATCATCAAGGCTTGTGCTGGATGGGTCGTAAATGGTCGGCATAATTATCATTAAAAACTTCGTCGCAGCGCATAGATTGATTTTTAAACCTTGGGATGGTTTGGGATAAATGGTGTAGTGGCATTATTAAGCGTAGCGCTTGCGATCGCGGTGGGGAAATTATCACTAGGACCTGCGCCCAAAAGATGCACCAACGACCAAGTGACAAGATCGTGAATGTAGCGGCGATTTTTTGGCTATGTCCTGCATGTGTAGCGGCAGTCTTAGTGTTAAACTTTGCGCCGAAGGGATACAACAAGAATTGAACTCGGGGCTACGTCCAAAGATGAGGTGCGGTTATGATGGTGGCTATTATAGGAACAGGTTGTTTTTGCACTTCGGCGGAGAATTTAGTCACAAAATGTGCGCTAACGAAAGATGCACCAAAGAGTTCTGAAGACTTAGAAAATTCTTGTGCCGATGTCCTTTATGAAGTTAAACTCTGCGCTGAAGGCAGCCAAAATAATGCTAGGCAATTGTGCCAAAGGCGGCCAAAATAAGACTAAGAAAGGCGCCATGGTTGGGCTGAAGTGAGCTCTTGAAGTGCGCCTAAAGCGGCCAAGGTAGTTTTAGACTTTGCGCGAATGTCGGCCGAATTAGTCTTAGGACTTGCGCCACGAGAGGCCAATTTAGGATTTAATCTCGTGCCGCAGGCGGCCATAATAGACCTTGGAAACCCGCCCAAAAGCACACAGATCAAAGTTGACTCAAGCGCCGAAAGCGACAAAAATAGAGTTAAAACTTGCGCCGAAGAGGCAGAGTTAGGTTTGCGATTTGCGCCGAAGACGGCAGTCTTATGATTGAAACTTGCACCGAAGGCGGGAGATTTATGGTTAAAACTTGCGCTGAAGGCGGAAGGTGACTTTGCCTTAGAAAAAATAATTAAGAAAACTTTTGGGAAGCAAGTGTTGAAATTTTGCCAAGTTAGAGAGAAAAATAAAGCCTGAAAGACAAGGAAAACACTTGCTACAAAACGTGCAGAAGGAGGGGCCCCAAATACCTTTAAAATTTGGGGGAAGGATGTTGCAGCAACAACAATTGGCGAATCGCTGGCGAACACAGATCTATGAAAAACTCTCTTTCGTCCATAGGAAATTTTAAAAGCTGCTCACCTTATGTGCAACAGTCAGCTTGAGCATTCGAATTTCCACAAAGGAAGTGATCACCTCATCCGTTGGTCATTAGGAAAGGGGAGCTTCGATAAATACATCCTTAAAACTCTCCAAGGACCAAAATATGGGGTTCATTTTTAGAAGATCGATCTTTCAGACGACCACTGTCATCGGACTCCACAGGATTGTAACAACATCTCGTAGACAATATTCTCTTGTTCCTCATTCCCATGCTGCTTGCATCCTTTTGGATGTTCTTTAATTAGCGACTTTTGTCGTGTGAGTATTCCATAAAAATTTCTTCAAGACTTAGCCATTTGCCTGGGTTCTTCAATCCATTGATGTCCTTTTGTGTGAGCAGGATATTTTCTTGGTTTCTCGTGCTCACGGACGAAGAAGAACTCTACTAGGCATTTTGGTGTGGTTGCTTAAATTAAAAGTCTTTATTGTTCTCAGCCATGCTTTAATGAAGCGATATTTTATGAAAAACAGACTCTTGATTATAAGCTCTTTTGGCTTTAGATTTGCAGCATGGAGTCATTTTAATACCCTATGCATTTGAGATGTGATTCCTTTCCGTGGGTCTAACTACAAGGATCTTCTTGAGACGCTTATAAATGTGAGGGTGGATGGAGCCCGAAGATAGTGATAAAGATAATCATGAATTTCTGCTATTAAACAGGGGTTAATGCGACCAACAAAACAAGATCTCTTCATTCTGGAAAATGATCAGCAAAGCCAAAATGCATTGATAAACTTTCTTTTGAGGGTACATTTCCAGATTCATGAGTTGTGAGATTTCTTGAGAGATCTATCTTCACGAAATGCCCAATTGCAGGGCTAGCGGGAAAAAACTATACAAAGGAAAGGGGAAAGGGAAAACTCAAATATTCAGAAAAGAGGACAACTTGGCCGAAACAAATAGAAAACAAGGGACTAAAGTAAAAAGTAAAAAGAAAAAGAACAAATCCTTTATTTATGTACAAAAAACCTCAACGAGACTATGCAAAGTATTGTTTCAAGGTGAGGCCGTTGAGGGGAAGGGTTACTTCCTCTCCCTGGAGGTCTGTTAGCTTGTAAGTGGATGGGCCGAGCTTTGCAGAAATTTGGTAAGGGCATACCCATAAGTGTTGGAATTTCGTGTGCATTTCCTTGCCTTCATGATGATGGTCCCATTTCAGAACTAAATCTCCTACTTCAAAACTTCTTTTACCGGACTTCTTTTTATCGAACCATCTTTTGACTATATCTTGGTGTTGGTCGAATCGGTTCTTGGCTTTCTGCTGGGCTTCTTCAAGTTGAAGCAGGGTGTCAATCCTGTATTATAATACCTGACTACCAGACCCTCGGGAGGCTTGGGACAATTGCAAGGATGGAAGTAATATGTTGGGAGGGAGGATGGCTTCCTTTCCATAGATAAGGGTGTAAGGGGAAACCCCTAATGCATTCTTTGGAGTCACCCTATCTTCCCATAAGGCATTTGGGAGAGCTATATGCCAGCTTCGCTGATTTTCAATCACAGTCTTATTGAGAATTTGGATGAGGTTTTTGTTCGAAGACTCAACTAGTCCATTTCCCTGGGGTTAGTAATTGGTCGAATAATGCAATTTAATTCCCCTTTCATAAACAAGTTCATTTATTTTAAAAGACGAGAAATAAGTGGCATTATCAAATACTAGGGAAATTGGAACCCCAAACCTGGTTATGATGTTCTCTTTCAAGAAACTGATGACTGCATATTCACTAATCTTGCGCAATGGGGCAGCCTCTGTCCATTTGGTGAAATAGTTGGTGGCTGTCAAGATGTATCGATGTTGCAGAGAAGAATTTGGCTTTATCTCTCCTGACTTCTTTCTTATGGGCACTAGGTTAGCAACCCACTCAGAACGCCGAACCTTAAAGATTATCTCAGCATCAAGTAACTTCTTCAATTCCCTTTGAATCAGAGGTTCGAGAGTAGGGTGCATCCTCCTCAATTGCTGCTGAAATGGCTTGATGCTTGCCTTCATTGGTATGATATGCCGAATAATGCAGATGTCATATGTTTTTAGATCTTCATAAGTCCATGCAAAAACATCCTTATATTGTCGAAAGAGCTTGATGAACTTATCTCTTTCTCCTGGTGAACAACATTTACCAAGGTTAACAAATTTTGGTTCAGCTTTGGTGCCCAGATTTACCAATTCGTGTTGCATCGATGAGCTATTGGTTTTAGTATTTGCTGGCCTTTTGAACTTGCTCTGCAGATCAAACAACATTTCAAGTGACCTCACCCCTTTGGGGATGAAATTTCCTTTAGCCGCATCTTTCTTTTGTAAAACAACATCATGCTCTTCTTCGTCTATCATAGCTTCTTGGAACATGTCTTCATTTGTTAGAAAACTGATAATCTGATCGTCATCATAGAAAATTATGAAATTTGTGATATTGTCTAGGACAGAAGGCCTGAAAACCAGTTCAATTGAACATTTGTTATTAGTCGACACCAATCTAGAAGCGGAAGTTGTTAATAAATCAGCTGCAACATTTTGCAGTCTAGGAACAGATTTTATATTGAAAGCATCAAAATGCGTAGTTAAATCCCATACCTCAGCCTGATAACCTTTCAAATGAGTTGAAAGACAGTGAATGGTATCTCTTACCTATCTTACAACTATTTCTGAGTCACCAAAAACTTTCAAGTACTTAACATTCAAACCGATGGCTTTCTTCAATCCGTGGACTAAAGCTTCATATTCAGCAGTGTTATTAGTACACTCAAATTCTAATCTACGGGACAAGAAGTACTTATTACTTTCGGGATCCACTAGAATACAACTAGCTCCGTATCCTTCCATATTCTTGGAACCATCAAAGTATAAAGTCCAAAAAACATTGTTTGATTTAACTAAGTTAGTATCTCTATGATCTAAGTCAGTGACTAAGCTAACTATGTTACAATCGATATCATCAGTCCAAGAAAAATGAAGGAGATTGGACTGTTTATCTGATTCATGGCTAATAGTTTCAGATTGATAATTACCCGGATCAATTTCTAAGAAATAATTCCCCAAAACCGAAGATGAGAAGGATACAGCTTCGTTCTTCCCTTCTAGCTGAGTTACATTTTGTTTCATGTGTGGTTCCCTCAAAATTTTAATTTGATTCTGCCTATTCTGATATGGTAACCATAAATGGGACCAATCAGTTGCAAAGTAACCATTTATTTTTGTAGACCAGTCCCTACTCAAGATCAAACCATAAGCTTCCGGAATATCAACTACCATTATATCTATGAACTGACACACTCTAGAATGAGCAGACAATCTAATAAGCACATCTTTCATTTCCCCAATTACTTTAACAGCAATTCTATCGAGCTGAATAATCTGGGCTAGAGATGGAATTGGCTGCCCATTGATCTTTCTACAAATAGACAGAGGCATTACATTCGAGGAAGCCCCAGAATCTACTAAATCAATTATGCACATTGTGATTGAATATTTCGAAGGTCAACAGAAAAGGTAATGTTGGGGATTTAGATTTCCCACCAATACTAGCTTCATTTATTTCAGGATCTTCTTGAGTCTCTATTAATAGAGTGTTGGGCTGGGATTGAAGAGCTTGCAACAACTTGTTTCATTGTTGGGGATAAATACACATATCGAATAATGAAACATTTGCTTTTACCTTTTTTATATCTTTAATGATGTCATATCCCATATCACATTTTTTTACAACTTTCGTTTGATTGTCTGTCTTACTCAATGTGACTTTTGGTTGATGGACTGTTGTGTCAATGTTTGGCTGTTTGGTAGCTGTTGGGTTAGCTTTAGGTTGAGGCGGAATGACTGTAATGTGTCTTTTAAGTTTGGATGTAGTTGAGCTCGGAACTGGATCTGCAATGGAACCTTTATTGTGAGTGTTAATGTTTACAGCAAAGACTGGGCTCTCCACGGGATCATCTTCTATTAATTCAGTTAAAGGTACCCAGTCCCATAATACCATGGTGGTATCTGGGGAGGGTTCCTCTACTTCAAGTGTTTGTTCCTCTGGAGGATCATCTTGATCTGGAATCTGTGAATCCAACATTTGGTTCATTACTAAACTCATAGAATTAATCCATTTTGGACAGCTCTTTTCAGAGTGCGGCTCTTGATGAAAGGTACAGAAGTGTTCCATTCCTATTTCATTCATATTTAAAATAGGTGTTCATAGGTGGATGAGGCTGGTCACTGTCTTCCCTTTTATTGTAGAATGGTTTGAAAGGCTTCCTGAATGTACTAGCTGCCTTATCTTTTTCAAGATCTACAATTTTATTGGACAATTTCTATATCATTTTGACTACATTTTCCATGTCAATCGATGGCTCTTCTTTGTTTCTTGTTAACAGTAGGGTTTTCTTAGTAATTGTTGGCGTTGCTTCTATATCAAGAGCATGTTTAGAAATGATGTCTGCTTCTTCCTCTACCTTCCTAACTTCTTCAAAATTTTCTATTAAGGTATTTTTCTTGGTTCTTTTAACAAACATTGCTATGGAGGGATCTATTATATAATATTCAACTAAAGATTCTTCTGCGGGTTTAGTTGATTCACTAAAATTATTTAACGGTGTAGTGAACCTTTGGTTAAATTCTTGAACCTTTTCTTTCTTTTCCATTCTCATGGACAATAATTATTTCATGAGTGTATCTACAGTTTTCTGATTCCCATACTTCTTTAAAAAACATTTCTCAAACTCTTCCCAATTGGAAATTGAGCTAGCTTGTAAGCTAAAGTACCAAGAAGAAACTTTCGCTTCAAATGTGTATGGGAAAAGCCTACAAACTACATCTTCATGTTGTACATTTAAAAGATTCAAAGCTAAATAAAAACTCTTAAGATGATCTTCAGTAGATATGCCTTTACCTGGGTCGTATTTGGGCCAAACTTTCTCTGGATTTTTAGGCAAATCGTGGAATGGCCCAACTAGATTTAATGCTCCCCTTGCTCTCCAAGCAGGTACAACCATGGCTCTATGTGGAGAATTAGGTGGAGAATCGTGTGGTGAATTAAGTGGAGTGTTCTTTGGAGTAAAAATTTCTCCAAGATTTTCTGGATCTTCAAAATCGATCTCCTTTAGAGGCTACATGATCTCTTCTAAAGACAAATCTACCAGCTCTTCGAAGCTCTGCACAAGGATTGAATCACGGGTATACTGTCTTTCTCTTTTAGGAATTCTTCTTCTAGGGAGAAAATTTATTGCATTTAAACCATCAATTTGTTTAACATAAGATCGTGTGTGCCTTCCTTAATCAGCTACCACTGTAAAAGGTATAGCATACAATGCTTCTTGTTGTTCAGAATCAGAATTGAGGTTTTCTTGATTTGTCACTTCAAGATTTGGATTGTCTGAAATTACTGTTTCAAGCGGGTTTCCAGTAATGTTTCTGCCAATGGAGGAATCTCCTTTATCAGCCATGCATTGGTGGCCCTCCTTCTAGTGCCAAAAACTATTGATGCCCCGAAAATCGCGGCATCAAGCAGCAAGGGATTCTCCCCGGTAAGCAAGCCCAATCAGATCGCTCACCGTTTAGTGTGGGGAATCCGTCTAGTTAACGGTTCCGGCTACTGTAATATTTAAAGATTCTTAATCTTTGTACCGATCGCGGCCCGATCCACTATTTATGTATTTTATTTTAAAGATGAAATGCAAGTGCCCTAAGCTAAATGCAGGTAGCTAATCTAAATTAATCTAAAACTGTATAAGTAAATTTAACATATCCTTGCAAGGAGAAAACTGTAGAGATGAGTAATAAACTGCAAGAAAAACCTAAAGATCACACAGATAGCCATTTAATCATAAAGATGTGCCTACAGCAGAATATGACAGATATTGAAGATAGCTTCAAATTATTTAAAACATTCCATTACTCATTTAAGAGAGACATCATTGTACAGAAAAGAGAAAGGTCATCCATTACACAGAAATAATTCATAACAGCAAAGAAGGATCTCACTGTAGTATGCGAATGCTACAGGAATAGTCCAACAAAAATTCAGCACACATTTCCAGGCAAAAAAGTCCTCTCCAGACTTCTATTAGGCAAAATCCAGTTTCTTGGAGCAATTAGCAAAGTAGTTCACGTTCAAGCTAGAAAATTTCTTTCACCTGCAAAAAGTCCTTATTCTGTCCTCCGTTCACATATTTATAGATTTTGCCATCTTCTCATTTTCCCAAAAACCTAAACCTAAACCTGGGAGGGAGCAAAAATTTGTCTTCTAGTGGTCAATAAGACAAAACCCAGCACGCAGCTGTCTTTTACAAAATTAGAAAAAAAGAGAAATAAAATTCCCTTGTCCTTATTACAAAAAAAAAACAAATAACAGTTGTCTTTTGTTTGCTGACTGCGATGCTTCTGCTGCTGCGCCTGCTTCCTCAGGGATATCATAAATTGTCCATGGCAGGCCTATTTGGCATTTACTGAAGGATTCTTGAGTTCTTGAGTATAGGCTTGGCAGGTGCTAAGTGTCTTCCTGATTTCCACATGGCTCTCATCTTTCATGGTATGATTCTCTGATCTCCCAATAATAACCTTCTGTTTCTTGTCAAAAAGAACGGAATTCAGGTTGACCACTTGGCGTTGTTGGGAAGGAGTGTATGTGGTAAGAGAAAGTTCCTCAACTTCTACATTTCCTCCTCCGACGATCCCTGATTGGTCATTCGTAGACACATCCATATCCATGAGTTGTGAGCTAGGTGGCTCCTTTTCAGCTTCCTTCTTGGCTTCTTCTATTGCTTGCAATCTCCTTGACTCGGCTATCTCTGTCGCTTCCCCGTCAGCCTTCTCCTATGCATATCACCCTGCAATAGCGAAATAGCACAAGTAAATATTTTGACAAAGACTTTAAATGTATATTGGCACACCTCAAGCCTCATTATATTTAAAAGAGATACATTTATGTCTCCTGGGCGACAGGTTGGCCAATTTAACGATTGGGAGTGGTGCGACAGTGACTATTGTAAGGCTAACTTATGCGCAATGGACGGGAATCTTGTAATTAAAACACCCACGATCAAGGGTTGAGCCCATGGGCTTAAAGCTTATCGACGTTTTATGATTGGAAGCGATGCGATGGCGGCAATTTGTAAGGCTAACTTATGCACCATAGCGGAGAAAATATCATCAAGGCTTGCACTGGACAGGTCGCAAATGGTCGGCATAATTATCATTAAAAGCTGCATCACAACGCAGAAATTGATTTTTAAACCTTACGATGGTTTGGGATAAATGGTGTAGCGGCATTATTAAGCGTAGCACTTGTGATCGCAGCAGGGAAATTATCACTAGGACCTGCACCCAAAAGATGCGCCAATGACCAAGTGAACAAGATCGTGAATGTAGCGGCGATTTTTTGGATATTTCCTTTGTGTGTAGTGGCAGTCTTAGTGTTAAAATTTGTGTCGAAGGGCTACAACAAGAATTGAACTCGAGGCTGCATCCAAAGATGAGGCGCGGTTATGATAGCGGCCGTTATAGGGATAGGTTTTTTTTGTGCGTCGGTGGAGAATTTAGTCACAAAATGTGCGCTAACGAAAGATGTGCCAAAGAGTTCCGAAGACTTAGAAAAATCTTGTGCCGACGTCCTTTATGAATTTAAACTCTGTGCCCAAGGCGGCCAAAATAATGCTAGGCAATTGTGCCAAAGGCGGCCAAAATAAGACTAAGACAGGCGCCATGGTTGGGCCGAAGTGAGCTCTTGAAGTGCGCCTAAAGTGGCCAAGGTAGTTTTAGAATTTGCGTGAATGTCGGCCAAATTATTCTTAGGACTTGCGCCATGAGAGGCCAATTTAGGATTTAATCTTGTGCCGTAGGAGGCCATAATAGACCTTGGAAACCCGCCCAAAAGCGTGCAGATCAAAGTTGACTCAAGGGTCGAAAGCGGCAAAAATAGAGTTAAAACTTGCACCGAAGAGGCAGAGTTAGGTTTGATATTTGCGTCGAAGACGACAGTCTTATGATCAAAACTTGCACCGAAGGCGGGATATTTATGGTTAAAACTTGCACTGAAGGAGGAAGGTGGCTTTGCCTTAGAAAAAATAATTGAGAAAACTTTGGGGAAGCAAGTGTTGAAATTTTTCCAAGTTAGAGAGAAAAATAAATCCTGAAAGACAAGGAAAACACTTGCTACAAAACGTGCAGAAGGAGGGGCCCCAAATACCTTTAAAATTTTGGGGAAGGATGTTGCAGCAACAACAGGGTGTTAGAAAAACAGGATTGCAAAACAATAGCATAAAATAAGATGCAAAAATAAAACACATAAATATAATACAAGAGAGACACCAATATACGTGGTTCACCCAATATGGGCTACATCCACGGAAAAATTTTCAGTCCTTTTATTATACTGTCTAGCAAATGAAGGGATACAACATGCAACACATCCGCTGCAATTTCCTCTTCACTATCTCATAGTCTCTCTCACACAATGACATAGATCGTTTTCACAATTCTACAATACAATAAAAAAAAGTATTACAATGACTTCCTTTCAAATAGATATTACCATGGGAAAATACCATGGCCTACCCAATACCATGGGCCCATAAACCATTGGACAAAAAAAAATGTAAGGGGATAAGCCCCCTGCACCTCCCCGCTGGGACAAGTGTACAGTCCACCTACACAACATATAAAACTGGGGTGCAAATTCATGACTGGACAACAAGATCTATGAATCAAGAAGATAATCGGGCTCCACAACCAACAATCTCCCAGTTGTTGACTGGTCACAACAATTCCACCGATACTGTATCTACTGAACTATGCTCCAAACCTTGGACCTAGAAAACTTGTCATATTCACCTTCATGCTTGAAGGCCAAGTGAAACTAAGCAGGAACTCGGTTTCTCTCTGGTTACTACCTTTGTCAACATGTCTGCAGGATTCTGGCTAGTATGTACCTTTTCCAACTTCAACAGTTCATCTTCCAGAATAAATCGTATGAAATGGTACTTGAGATGTATATGTTTAGTCTTAGAATGGAAGGTTGAGTTATTTGCAAGATGAATGGCACTCTGGATGTCACTGTACAACTTTCTATTCTCCTGGTTCTTACCCAATTCCTCCATGAACCTCTGTAGCCAAATCATCTCTTTACTAGCCTCTGTAGCAACAACATATTATGCTTCCATTGTTGAAAGTGAAATGACATTTTGTAGTTTTGAAATCCAACTTACTGTTGTTCCACCTACAGTAAAGACATACCCTGTGGTGCTTCTCCTGCTATCTTTATCACCAGCCATATCTGCATCAACATATCCCTATAGAATAGTTTTTGAACATACAAAACATATTGTATGAGTAGTAGTACCTCTCAAATACCTGAGAATCCACTTTAATGCCTTACAATGTTCTTTACTTGGATTGTTCATATACCTGCTCAGAACTCCCACTGCATGTGTAATATTTGGTCTTGTGCACACCATCAAATACATTAGACTACCAACTGTTGGTGAATAAGGGACCTTGGACATGTATTTTATTTCCTCCCATGTCTTGGGACACATCTCCTTAATTAGTTTGAAATGGCTAGCCAAAGGTGTACTAATTGGTTTTGCATCCTGCATTCTAAACCTCTCCAACACCTTTTCTATGTACTCACCCTGAGACACTATCAATTTGTACTAAATTTTCCTCTCTCTGGTTATTCTCATACCAAGGATTTGCTTTGCAACACCTAGATCCTTCATTGCAAATGAATTATCTAATTTCCTTTTGAGCACATTTATATCCTGCATGTTAGACCCTACAACAAGCATGTCATACACATACAATAACAAGATAATATATCTTCCATTATCTAGACTCTTGAAAGAAACACAATGGTCAGAATGACATCTATTATAACCTTGTTCTGTCAATATAAACTTGTCAAATTTCAAATACCACTGCCTTGGAGCTTCCTTCAGGACATACAATCTCTTCTTCAACCTGCATACTAAATTATCCTTCCCTTTGATCTGATACCCTTGTGGATGCTGCATATAAATCTCTTCCTCCAAATCACCATGGAGAAAGGTTGTTTTACATCTAACTATTCAAGATGCAAATATTCTACTTCCACTAGACTTAAAGTAGTTCTAATTGAATTCATTTTAACAACAAGAGAAAATATTTCATCAAAATCTATACATTTCTTTTGTGCAAACCCATTTACAACAAGTATGGCCTTGTACTACTTCTTGTCTCCATATTATTCCTTTAACCTATAAAACCATTTATTTTGCAATGCTCTTTTACCTACAGGCAACTGAACTGTGTTGGAGAAAACTCACTATGGTTTGGGGTAGACAACAACAGACAAATGACTACCAGAAATCAACTCAATTCTCAGAACTATGCTATATAAATGACAATGCTAAGATAATGGAGAATGTAACCAACCTTGATCCAAACATTTGATGTAGATCCCCGTTGGAGCTTTTCAATCCATGCACTTGAATCTGCAAATTAGTCTTGACAGCCAATATACAACAAGTACATATAATATATAAACGACATTAACATTATCAATAGCAATGGCCCATGATATAACAAGTAAATGCAACCCAATGTAAGATAAACAACATTTACAACATTAATGGACGAAAATATGAGTATTTCTATTAATGAACAAGAAGAAGTACAATGTGATACAACCTCTTGCCAGCAACCAATCTAAACCAAGATCTGGATCAATCCACTTGTGCCTCCACCACTTCAATCCTCCATGAAAGGCAAACTCAAACTAGATAGGACTTTGGAAGGTGAACATAAAAGGGTTCACAACTACAAGGATAAATGAGTGTAGACTCAAGATAGGGCAAAAATCCACTAGAGTTCTCTTTCTCTTCTTTCTCCTCCCATCCATAAGCCATATGTGCTCAATATATAGTCCTCCCAAAGGTAAGTGAAAGGACACATCGAGGCATTACTTGGGCAGATGGAGGGTCAAAGGTCACCCAATAACCGCTTTTTGGGAGTAAAAAGTAATTAACTAGTGATTTTTACCATTTTACATGCTACCCGCGGGCTATACTGATTGAACTCGCGGGTACGCCTGCTATAATGATGCAGCAAGCGGGTAAGAATAAAAATGAGGAAATAGTATGTCTGAAGGATATAAAGTGGATTCGAGTCAGTGAAATGGATCCTACAAGCCAAAGAATGTTGATGCTCACAAGGTGGAAAATTACGTTGTAACAAATGCCCCCTAATGTGTGAGATTAGAGACTGATGCTACGATGGCCAAAATACATTATAAATCTCAGAAGTGGAGTGATGGAGACACAAGTGGAAATAGCAGGTCACTCATCATAATACAATAGTATCCCTGAATACATGTCGGTATAGTACAACAATCTGATACAATGGCCAGGAATAGGCAGTACATAGTGAATACATGTCATAAGTGATCATAGCCATGATCCCTCTACAGTAAGATATGGTCTCCTAATGAAAAGGAAACAACTGGTGTAAACTGGAGGTACAAACTGCTGATATCTGAGAGGTGATATCTCAGATGTAAAGTCAAAGTCATAAGTAGCATACTGAATGCCACTATCGCCTATGGTTTTCTACACAAGTCTTCGACGGTGCAAGTCCCATCAAGTGAATAAAGGAGTTGGGGTCGAACCTGATGTGACATCATCTGATTACCGGTCAATGATGTATACCGTTAACAGACGCGAGATGACCCACCAATAATGAAAATGGGCATCAAGGCACAGAGCACAATCATCGGAGTGTGAATAAATGATTTGAAGTTGAACACTAGGATGAATCCATCGATCAGGGGACATTGATGTATTCCCAAAACTGTCGATGGCGAGAGAACCTGCCACTAATGATTGCACGCCTCAAGGTACTCAACCGAACTCTAAGCCTCAAGTCCTGGAATAAATGGGTTGAAGTCATCAGAACGAGACTCGCTGGAAGGAGGGAATTAAGGCATCCCCCATCAACCAGCACGAGGTACCAGCTACGCTGAAAGATTTGGAAGAACTCAGGTGAAACGGACTAAATCAATAAGGATGGACGACATGCAATAGTCAAGAGATCTGAGGAGTGTCTGACACTGGGTTCAGGAATTCCTTTGAACAAGAGCATGAGCAGATGGATAGACTCAGGCATCATAGACTTGACATAAACTGTGCAATGCAGGAGGCATTACAAAGGGCTCCATAATGACTGGAAGCTTAACCAATCGATGGAGAAAACTGAGAAACAAGTACAACTCCTAAGGTCCAACTATAGTCCTGACTCATAATGTATGGAGTGGAATGAATGCTCTATTCAAAGGCGACACAACAACTGCCAACAAGAAGTAGTAACCATAATCCCGTCCGGATTTTTGGAATATTTGATTTTTTTGGTCTTTTTCATATTTGGGGTAAGCTTGAAAAAGAATAAAATTGCTTATAGTACAACAAGTGCGGGAACGAGTGTCAAATAGCAAGCAGACTAGTCCCAAGCAGTGGAACATACCTATGATTAATGCAAGGAAGTGCATGCAGGATGTGGACACTCGGGGGGGGTGTTCCCTTAGGGTCAAAAGGTCATCAAATTGTGAAGGGAAAATATAAACTCTGCAGGGATCGACAGAGAAAAGTGCTCAGGCACCAGGCTAATAATTGAGTAAGCGGGAGCCGGCACAAGGCTCAAGCAACAAGTAGGATGATGCAATGCAATCACAACATGATATAACTGAGGGGAGTCCTTAAGGGATATGGCCAGCATAAGACAAAGTAGAGTATGAGTCTTTATCGCAACGTCATGGCGTAACTACAAAGGACTCCCAATCCTAAGGACAAACAACGGCGTGGGCACCAGAATACACAAAGGGGTTCTAACTAGGGTGCCCATGTTCGAAAAAGACCTACCGCCACATAACGACACTTCTATAGCAATGTGAAGGTTCCGTGTTGGTTACGAAGCGAGGTCGCACCTAGGGTTTATGAAAGTGGTCAAAAGGTCAAATGCATAATGCATGTGGAAATGGCATCTAAACTATATGCCAGGTGTGAAACGTACCTGTCATAGGCGTGAAATGGTCCAAAACAACTTTCACCGAAGAAATCTGATTAAAAAATTCTACTCCATGACATTATATTAGTCCATAACGGCATCAAACGGTAAAAAGTATAGACAAGTGGGTCCTGAAAATTATAAATAGTAATAAAAATTTACAATTTACAATTCATTTTTACTATTCACCCATTTGGAGCTTTGGGGTTAGTTTTCACCTGAAAGTTCAGTTGCCGATTCTGGGAGCTACAAGCATCCGTTCATCGAACCGTCCAGAGCAGGTTGGTAGTCTCATCCATACCTTTAATTTCATTGCATTCATTTTAGTTTTCAGCGGTGGGATTTTTAGTTTGGCCGATCCCTAAATGGCTTCGGCGCTACCCGCGGGCTATCACTATGCGGTTCGCGGGTAGGGCATGATACGCATAGTCAATGCACAGGTTGACCCCGGGTACTCGCCCTTGTATACAAATTAGCCCGTGGGTATGGCCGTGAAGTTGATTTTGCAAATAAAATTGACTAAAATCCTTATTTTTTCTCACTCAAGGATGGTTCTAGAGTAGAGGGAGAGGGAGCATGACCAAGTAGATGAGACCGTGTGCAATGATGTGCAAGCACAGCAGGAATTGCAAGCATGTGGGTTGTACAAATTATGGAGTATAGGGGGTTTGAGGGCCCAAAACCTACTGCTCCACCGCTTGATATATTATTGGGATGTTGATGCACATAACTTCAATCTCAATGGGAAAATCCTCACTCTGGAAGTGGACGACATCTACTTCATTACTGTTTTGTCCCGTCGAGGTGAGGAGGCCAGTCTTCGGTCTTGTACTATGGGTGGTGGGATCACCGTCCTTGACTACATAGCGCGGTATCGTCCCGCAAACACACGCACGGTGGGAATTCAGGTGCCCATCAATGCCATAGTAGATCTAAGCATGAAGATCATTGTGGCTACCTTAGTGTGAATAACGGGTTCCAAAGCTCTGCACCAGACATCCAAGCCAATGATGTTCTATGCATCACAATGCATGCAGCCTATAGTATTTGATTGGTGTACCACACTATTGGGGTCTATGAAGACCCAACTAACAAAATGCAAAGAAGGGAAGGCCAAAAAATTTGGGTATGGGAGTATCTTGTGCAGCTTCTTCTTTGAGAGAGTTTCGGGGCTTAGTCTGAGGGTGGATGTCACTCCTCATAGTCTCCGCGATCCAGCCCTGACCCGATGGGCTGAGATCTTGACATAATAGGGTGGTGGCCGTCTGGCATCACCATATACTAAGGAGTTCTTCCACTGGTGGGACTGATAGGTCATTTCCATACAGGACTACCCCTATGCAGGGATAGACTTCCGCAAGGATCAGGACATGCCATTCCCACCAGACGCAGTGTTCGAAGACATTGGTGAGTACTGTTTTTAGGTTTTTGTGTATTAAATTTTTATGGATTTTTTATTATAGATGTGAATGAAAAAATATTTTTAGTGGTAGTATCATATGCTAATGGTTGACTGTTTGCTCGCAGACAAGGGCCTGGTGAGACCCGATGGCTTCCCGAGACATGGTCGCCGGGACAGGGGTGATGAGGCAGTTGATGCTACAGCAGGGCACACTCTATAGACTTTGCAGCACAACCTATCACAGATGGTTGCTAGGGTTCCACAGATAGAGGTGGTGCAACTACCTGAGGCCATGCAGCGCCAAGTAGTGGGGGTTCCGGGTGACTGGGTGCGGTTACTGCAGTGGGTAGCCAAGGCAGTTCAGTATTTCTATGAGACACATCTTGTCGGGGCGGAAGCTAGGCCTCCTCATAGGGAGTAGATATCTCAGGATCTTATTTTTGTATCGATATGTATATTTTTGAGGGATACGGGCTCCAGTTTTGTATGACACTACCATTTTTGGACATATTTATAAAAAAAATTGGTTCTCCGATTCTACTATATGTGTGTATGTACAAATGTATGAATGTCTTCTTTTACTTGTGTGCTTCATGGTGAATGTGACAAATGCCAATCTAATACACAGTTAGCGTATGCATCATATATATGATTAACACTTATTAGAACATGTATGTATGTAATTAAAACAAAATGTCGTTCCAAGAGTCTTACCCTTAGGAATTTCCGTAGTAGCATAGGATCTCGCACACGGTACTACCCATGCAGCTGAGACACAACTAGTTGTGAATCCAGGCGGACTTCTAAAGACTGGATACCATGGGAAATGGCATCCTGAAGTAGCTCAATGATGGCACTATACTCAGCCACATTGTTAGATGTAGGACCAAGACAAGCACCTCCTGAGGACACAACTAGGTGGTCAGGTAAGAAAATAACCCAGGCAGTAGAAGCAAGCTGCTGCGTATGATGGCTAGCACCATCGACAAATCCTAAGAACGTAGGAAACTCTGCTGACATCTGTCAATCAAACGGAAGCTAATCAGCAGACCCGAAAATCAAAAGAAATCTAAACTATGTACAGAAGCAACTATACAGTAGTATACAAAAGTACTAGCTTGAACTAGAGGTTCAAGTGTAATACCGCTTGAGGTAGAGCCCATTTCTAGGCTCCTTCAAGACAGTTCCCTCATAGGCTTCTAATTCATAGGCTCCTTTTTCCAAGACATGCCTCATGACATAAGGACTATGCCACATGGGGTTGAACTTGCCTGCCCCAGGGGTTCTTTAGCTTGGTCATATAAGAGGACCAAGTCACCTTCAGCATACTGCCAAGGACGGAAATACCTATCATACTGAACCTTAACATGTTGTTTGTTGGCATCTATAGCCACAGCATCATCTCGACGTTGCTCGTCAAGTTGCTCAAGGTGGATTAAATGTTGCTCAAGACCTATCATATCAAGGAGGAGCTCTATGGCCAGTTTAAGCAAAGGGATCTCGCATTCAATCGATAAAAGTGTCTCCACACCGTGAACCAACTGAAACGGTGAGAACCCAGTGGCAGTCTTGACTATGGTTCGATATGCCCACAAAGCAGGATATAACATGATGTGTCAGTTGGTCTTGCTTTGTTGGATGGTACGTTGGAGAATGGTCTTCAAAGACCTATTAACTGCTTCAACTTGACCATTTGCTTGGGGATAATAAGAAGATGAGTGTTCTTGACAAAACCCAAGCTTGAGAGACAAATCCTCCATCATCTTGTTCTGAAAGTGACTACCATGGTCAGTGACAATCTCTTTCGGAATACCAAACCGAGTGATAATTTGATTGAACACGAAATGGGCTGCTGTAGCACCATCGGCTTTAACGGTAGGCATGGCCTCAACCCATTTCAAAAAGTAGTCCATGACCAGTATGATATGGTGATTCCCCCCAGCCGAAGCTGGTTTGCAATCCATGAAATCCATCCCCCACTTGGTGAAGGGACCGACAGTGACGACCGGATGAAGGGGCACTAGATACGAGCGTATGTTCCGAGAAAACACCTGGCAAGGGTGACATCTCTTCATAGTATTAACACAACCCTTAAAGATGGAAGGCCAAAAATAACCAGCTCACATAATACGTTGGGTTGTAGCAAGCCCGGATAAGTGACCACCACACGCCCCTGCATGGCAATCATTAAGAACCCGCTCCGCTTCTTCATGAGTCAAGCAACGATGGAGGATAGAATCCTTTCCTCGACGATACAAAGTGTCACCGACGATAGTATAATCGTTAGCGTGATATTTTACATGTCGTCGCTCGTCTCGTGAATAATGTGGAGGAAACTTCAAAGTTTGGAGATATACAATGACATCCCCATACCAAGGGTCCTCGGACAAGATAAGAAATAAGTGCTCATCCACAAAGGAATCTTCATGGATGACATCCTCCTCAAGTCTCAGAAGGTCTGGCATAAGCTCAGCAAACACCAATGATTTCATCGACTTCGCCGAAGCAAAATCGAGATCGAACTCTTGAAGGATAACAATCCATTTATTATACTTCCCCCCTATAAGGCATCATGATAGCAAAAATTGAAATGGATTGATGTGAGCTACAACTGTGGTTGTTCGAAGAAAAATGTAATGTCGTAACCGCTAGACTGCATGGACAGTCGCAAGCGCCAGCTTTTCCACATGAGTATATCTTAGCTCAACGTCTACTGGATTTCAACTAAGGTAATAGATGACATGCCCGACAAGTGCATCATCAACCTGAACCAAGACCATGCCAATCGTCTCTTGAGACGCGGCCATGTAAAGAATAAAATCTCGTGCGAAGTTTGGTGGACTAAGCACAGGGGCCAATACCAAAGCTTTCTTAAGGGCGTCGAAAGACTGCTGGGCTCACTCATCCCAGATAAAGGGTGTGTCTTTCTTCAATAAGCGCATGAAACCTTTGGTAAGATTAGAATAATTGACTACGAAACGGCGTAGAAAAGTGGCTCTCCCCTGGAGGCTCTGAAGTTGTAACAAATTGCATGGAGGAGGCAACTGAAGTATTGCCTCAACTTTAAGAGGATCAACTCTAATACCCTCTTTCAAAACTATGAAGCCCAGAAGGCGACCTGTCCTTACAGCAAAGATGCATTTATTGGGATTCAATCGAATTTTGTAGTGTATAAATCGTTCGATAATCATACGGAGGTGCTTGGGGTGGTCCGCTCTCTTGCGAGAATGGCCAGCAAGATCATCCAAGAAAACCTCCATAATCTTCTTAAGATCGTGAAAGGCGTAGATCATGGCTCGTTGAAACGTAGCTCCGACGTTTTTAAGGCCGAAGGGAATTTTCCAATATGAAAACGTTCCCCATGGACAAATGAATGTCGTCTTATGTTGGTCCATGGGTTTGATCTGAATCTGATTATAGCCTGAGAAGCCATCCATGAACGAAAAAATCTCACTTCCCGCACAAGAATCCAAGATCTGATCAATGAATGGCGTGGGGAAGTTGTCTTTCAGACATGCACGGTTCAAATCTCTAAAATCGGTGCATACGCGGATCGTTCCCTGCTTCTTATCCACATGAACGGGGTTTGACACCCATTCGGTAAGGGGAACGAGGTAGATGAAACCAACTTTGAGTAGTTTCTCCACCTCTGCCTTGATAGCGGCTTCTTTCCTAGGGTTCACAGCTTGTAAGCATTGTCGAGCCGGTTTAGCATTGGGATACGTTCTAATCTCATGTTCAACAATGCAAGGGTCTATTCCTGGCATCTCCTCATATGACCAGGCGAAATCTTCCTGGAGTTTTGTAAACAATTCAATGTAAATAGCAATCTGCTCAGGAGTGCAATCGTCACCGATGTAGACATTCTCAACCTTTCGGGAAGTACGAGAGATATTGATCGACGTAGTTGGGGAAATTTTAGCCATATTCCCTTCCACAAAAACATCATGTGACTCCAAAAGAGCCACAGGGTGACCAACCATCTCTGCTAGAGTCATCCTAAACTCTTCTTGTTCGGCGAGCTCAAGGTTGGGAAGGAAATAAGAGCGGTGGTGCATATCTTCCCAAGGTCTCTCACTACCACACATGGCCTCCATAATAGCTTCATCAGAAGGCTAAGTATCATCAAGGCAGTCGTGTGAACAAGATGAGTTGGCTGCCCAAACTGGCAGCGTAGTGGGATCTTCCTCGACTGTCTGAGAAGAAGAGAGATCCGGCTCTACAATGGCTTGTTGAATATGCTGGTAAGCAAGCTCAGCTACAGACAGTGGCATAGACATCCCGACATGCGTAATGTTTCCAGACATGGAGCTCATGGATGGTAAATTCCATGGATCATCAAAATAGGAAGTCCGGAATGACATATTATGCGAAGGAGGAGACGCATTGTCAGTAATGGTTCCAATAAAATTCATAGGTGCGGAAAAATCATAAGTTCCCATCAATGAAGGGTACATGCCAACACCCATGTTCCTAGTTGTCGGCTGAGAATGAGTAACCTGCGGGACTATGGATCCCATGGATGCTGTGGAAGAGGAGTTAATGAAATCCAGTTGATCGATGGTCACAATATTGCCTTCGTGAGGAAAGCAGATGACTCTAAATACAGTGGATGCGACAGCTTTCATGGCATACATCCAATTCCGACCCAGTAAAAGGTTGTAGTCGATGGGATCATCGACCACCTCGACTTCAATAGGAATAGACTTACCTCCCAAGCAGACAACAAGGGAAGGGATAATTCCATGTGGCTTAAATGACCGACTGTCGAATGCAGTGAGCGTGGTTCTAGACATGAGTAGAGGAGGAGAGCCAAGAGCTTTTCAACAAGTTAACGACATTACTGACGCAGAGGCACCTTCATCAACCATAGTACATTTGACAAAACTCTGAAGGCACACCACCTAGATTTGAAAAGCCACGTGGTAGGGTAAGTGAGGTTGGACATTAGTAGTATCAAACCTGATAATAGTGGGACTTCCCCCATCCTGAACTCCTAGTGCACTCAAAAGGGCATGCTTCTGAGAAGGACAGGCTTGCAAGACTTCAAGAGCCAACACGGCACACGGAGTTTGACCCAAATCTTCCACAATGGAGTAGTTATGGGCGGCTCGAGCATTAGGATTATGCATAGAGTGCTTAAGAACACCTTTCGGTATTCGCGACATATTAGAGGGCTTCTTGATATGCAAGGAATTGTCAGGAGGAGGGGGAGGCTCATTCCCCAAATTGGGTTGTGGTGCATCATAATCGTGTTGACAAGTGGCAACACTAACCTCTGACTGAATCATGTTCACATAACCACCAGTATTGGAAGCAGACGTTGTCGTCTCAGTAGGTCCATAACTAGTGGTGGGAGCATGCGAAGCCATGTTTTGGTGATGAGGTAGGGGATCCTTCAACACAACTGGGCTCTGTGCCAAATGCTTCGATGCTTCTTCAATTCGAGGACATAAGTGAGTAAGATGGTCTTCCCCACAGAGCTTGCAAGGAAACTTCACCTTACACCTAGGTTTACGGTCCTCACCAACATTTTCGCCTTCTCGAGGAGGGTTGGCATTATCTTTACGAGGCGTATTGCAATTGCTGTTATTGTTATTCCCATTGTTTCCACCCCTACGATTGTTTCTCCCCTTTTTCTTACCACCGGGTTGCTGGTTACCTGACAGTTTCGTTGATTGCACATTGTGTACATCAGACGTCGGGATGGAAGTGGGAAAGGTGTGAACCTATCTGGGAGTAGACTGGTTTAGCGACAAATTTTGCATTTGATTAGCTACCAAATCTACAGGGCGAGTGCTTGCAGATCCTATGATACCATCGGCATGTTGTACAGGAACTGACTGAGGCTCATGATGTGTGCACGGTGCATCAGAAATAATGTCATACAAAATGCCAGACTGAGAGTATAATAAGTCTAACTGCTAGACTTTCAAGATGGCTTGTTCCTCAGTCACAATGTCGGACATCGAAACATCCTTAGCAATGTATGGGAGTAGAGACTTGAGGAACCATTCCAATAGGGACTTTAGAGGAATGTTGGCTTTCACTAACCTCTTCCGCTGATGCCACTCTTGAACGTGGTCAGAAATATGTCTGGCCCTGTTCAGACGGAAGGTAGATAAAAGTTCAGTACTAGTATCATAGTGAACTGGCAACTGGAAATGATCTAACAAAACCAAAGCGATCTTGTTAAAACACCTATAAGTGTTTCCAAGCAACTCGACGTACCACTTTGCGGCTGCCCCTATGAGGGTGCATTGAAATAGTCGTAATCTAACGGAATCGTGATTCAATGAGTTGGAGGAGCACCAAAGGTGAAATGTCGTGACATGATCTCCCAGATCCTCACCACCTTTCCCCTCAAACTTAGGAATGTCCGAAGGGATATTGGTAGGGACCGGGGGCCAAGTAGGGTTGTGACACACTGGATCATTCGTGAGCTTCGAAAGATCCGTAAGATTCAATCGTGCAAGGAACGGGAGCTGAGGATTAAACTATGGATAATGAGGACCTGATGGACCATAAGATTTCCCATGGCCATAGGATTGATAACCTCCTCCTGCCTGACCCATATGAGAGTAAGCAGGTATGTGCGTGTTTTGGGCACCATATTGGGGTGGTGGGTTGTACTGGTGGCCAGAACCGACTATGTTGTAGTAAGGGTTGCCACCATGAGTATGGGGCATATACATACTATTCATAGTGGGAACCATGTTGTAATTACCATAATGGTATGGTATGTTCCCACCCCTAGCATTAGGATTAGCTTGAGCAGTCGTGTGGTGACCAAAAGCATGAGATGTATTCCCAGCCCCAACACTAGTGTTACTAGTAGCAGGGATGGTGGCGTTATGTACATGTGGATAGGATATATTTCCACCGCCTACATTGGCATTACTAGTGGCGGCAGTGGACGCAAAAGTATGCGGTATATGTCCACCCCCGTGGTTAGGAGGAGCATTAACATTTGCAAAAGTAGTCTTGGGTTGACGAGTAGCGGCATGTGTATTAGGTGGTGGATGGCGAGTCATGTTTCGAACAACGTTCCTATTAGGTTGGTAAATCCTAGGAGGTGGTCTTCTTCCAACATTAGCATTGTTAGGAGGAACATGACCAGTCCCCATACTATGTGTGTGAGTGGACAACGTAGTTCCCCCAGTGAGGGTAGTGCCCCCAATGGGTATAGTATGGCTAACACCATGGCTAGTGCCAGCGTGACTACCAAACGTAGTGGAAGGCTCAACTGTACTATAATTAGGCATACCAAAAGAGAGTGTGGTTGGGTTGACCGTAGGACCAGTGTCATCATGTAACTTTGGCATCCCGTGTCTATAATTGCGTGGAAACGAAGGAACAAACATGTCGTCCTGATATTCGTCCTTGGGTAAGGTTGGCATCCCATAAAGATAATTATCCAGATTCAAAGGATCAAACAGATCGTGTTCAAGTAGATTCGGCCAAATCGAACCAGGTTGAGTCTTAGGTGGATCACCTACCCATGCCTCACGAGGAGTAGGGGAATCCGAAGTGCGTTCAACTCTACCCGATGGAGTCGAAGGTATTTATTTCTTCAGTATCGGAATGTGCAGCAGTCATGACATCTTGGATGTATGTCTCATAAGAATCTGAAGACTCAGAGGGAGCCCACCGACGTCCCCTAGCAACATGGCATGAAAGCTCGGTAGGCTGTAAACCAGCTAACCGACGGGATCGGTGGAGGGTAGGGCTCCGTGCCACGATATCTCCAGAGAGAATATAGAATCAAAACGTCCCCTAAAGGCCAACTATCGATTAAAAATAGTAAATCAAAAGCACACACCTAGAGAAACTATAGCCAAGAGTAGACAAACAGAGTGGCTAAATGAGCTCCTGACACTAGAGCTGGTATGTCTCGCCTAGGAGAGGCTTGAGACTCCCAAACTATAGCCGGAGGTAACAGAATCAGTTATAGAGATACCCAAGCTTCACTGCATGCACAAGGTCAAGTCCACTGTACAAACACAACTGTGCTGTCCAATCCCTATTTGAATCAGGACACAAACATCATAACCACTGCAAGTACCCTATGCGATACCTAGGTACTTGGCAACTATGGTCACTGCAATATAACCAAGCTCAAGTGGCAGGGATAATTTTAAGGACCCATACTTATTTAAAAGTATATAAAACTTGGCGAATCTTACCAATTCTTAAAATGTCAACTATAAAATATTTGGCGATATTTTTCTAAAATTATTTCAATTTCTAAGAATTTTATATAGTTTATATAATAATTTTGCGATTTTTAGAGTGGAACAAGTTTACCCCATCAAAATTGGGCGAAATAGGGCTTCAAAAAATGCAAATTGGCGAATCTATTTTTGGAAAAAAACATGGAAAAATAGCCCATGGGCTAAATTTCTCCCCTAAAATTATCCTTGTCAGGGGGACAGTCACAAGTGGGATCCGTCGTATGGGCAGGGTAGCTAAGCCCGAAGCACAAGAGGACGAACCTCCAGTACCCCCAGATATGAACAAACCCTGGAAATATCTCCCATGTTCAGCTGGTATCAGAGGGATATCTCTTCAACCAACCTCTCGTGACCTCGTGCTTAACTATGGCTTGAGTAGAGCTTCTTGAGAACACCTATATATACCATGGATTCCTCCAGTCCCTGGCCAGACACCTAATGTTTCGTCTAGTAGTCTTGGATTGTTAACTCACAATGATCTATTTCAAGACTCTAAACCTATGCTAGTTGGTGTACCCTATAAATAAAATTGGTCTAATCAATTTTAAAATTAAGCGTTAATTTTAGTGGCTGTGATTACTCAAGGGATATGATCGTGAAACTAGTGATGTGTAAGACTCAATAGTATGCAAAATCATCAAATCCTAGACTCATCTATCCAATGAAAACAATGCCACTAACATGCACAATCAAACCAATGATTTCGAAATAAATATGCAATCCTTTTATATTTTTCGATGCACAATCAGAATCTAAATGAAGGTAGAAAGCACTCAATGCAAGATGCAATACATAAAAGCAAAAAAAAAAAAATTTGTATTTTCTTTTATAAACAAAAGGAAAATGCAAAACTATGTGTATTTTTGTATTTTTCAATATATGGAAATGAAAAATGCAAGCAAAATCCTACTATCTAGTCACTGATATGCTAAGGAGATCACTAAGACAACTAGGCAGATACCAAATAATAAGACTCAGCCAAAGGAATGAGCTCAAAAGGAAAAAACCAACAAGGCTAAATCCAAAGATGGTTAAAAAACCAACAAGGCTCAACCAAGAGAAAAGAAGAGTTCTGGTCATAACCAAGGCATGGAACAGTCAAGAAACAGGCCAACAAAGACTCAGGATCAACCAAAACCAACCCATCAACAACCAAAGGTCATAAATCAACCAAAGCCGGTGTTGTACGCTATTGTCGAAGGAATACCTACGGGTACCCGCAAGCAGCAGTGTAAATAGAGGTGGGTATACGCGAGCAAAGCTAAGATACCCTGCAGGTGAGGAAAGGAAAATGGGCAATCAGAGAGTCCAATGGCTTAGAAAAAGAAAGTTTTCTATAGTGTATCTCAATGGCAGATAAGTGACACAGAGCTTCGACAAACAACAACTCTAATTATGGACTAATGCTCAAAAATCTGCAAACATGGATGTTTTTCCCAGTGGAGTCGCCATTTCTGTGTTGGACGAAACTCATTATGGCTTGGGGTAGACCACAATAGACAGATGACTACCAGAAATCAACTCAATTCTCAGAACTATGTTATATAAATGACAATGCTAAGATAATGGAGAATGTAACCAACCTCGATCCAAACGTTTGATGTAGATCCCCATTGGATATTTTCAATCCGTGCACTTGAATCTGCAAATTAGTCTTGATAGCCAATATACAACAAGTACATATAATATATAAACGACATGAACATCATCAATAGCAATGGCCCATGATATAACAAGTAAATGCAACCCAATGTAAGATAAACAACATTTACAACATTAATGGACGAGAATATGAGTATTTCTATTAATGAACAAGAAGAAGTACAATGTGATACAACCTCTTACTGGCAACCAATTTGAACCAAGATCTGGATCAATCCACTTGTGCCTCCACCACTTCAATCCTCCATGAAAGGCAAACTCAAACTAGATAGGAGTTTGGAAGGTGAACATAAAAGGGTTCACAACTACAAGGATCAATGAGTGTAGACTCAAGATAGGGCAAAAATCCACTAGAGTTCTCTTGCTCTTCTTTCTCCTCCCATCCATAAGCCATATGTGCTCAATATATAGTCCTCCCAAAGGTAAGTGAAAGGACACATCGAGGCGTTACTTGGGCATATGGAGGGTCAAAGGTCACCCAATAACCGCTTTTTGGGAGTAAAAAGTAATTAACTAGTGTTTTTTACCATTTTACATGCTACCCGCGGGCTATAGTGATGCAAATCGTGGGTACACCTACTATAATGATGTAGCAAGTGGGTAAGAAGAAAAATGAGGAAATAATATGTTTGAAGGATACAAAGTGGATCTGAGTCAGTGAAATGGATCCTACAGGCCAAAGAATGCTGATGCTCACAAGGTGGAAAATTACGTTGTAACATGAACCAAATCTCATGTTTGGTTTCTTACCAAGGAATCCATCTCCTCATTCATGCCTTCCTCCCACTTCTTTCTAGTTTCCACCTGCATTGCTTCTTCATAGCATTCTGGTTCACCATAATCAATCATCAATAAAAATAGAGTGAAGGAGAGTATCGTCCATGGGGTCTACTTAACCTGGTATATCTTCTAACACTTGTAGGAGTTTGAGGTACATGTTGTTCATGGTTTCCTGGCACCTTTTGAGTTTCATTTTCTTTGATTTCATCAAGCACTGTGTATTCTATGTTTTCCTTTTCTTGTTTCTTTCCTTGCAACTGATCTTTGTACATGACCTTTTCATTGAATACTACATCTCTAACCCTAATAATTTTGTGATTTTCATAATCCCATAAACGAT
The DNA here is from genome assembly GCA_027924585.1 of Larix kaempferi. Taxonomy (NCBI): domain Eukaryota; kingdom Viridiplantae; phylum Streptophyta; class Pinopsida; order Pinales; family Pinaceae; genus Larix; species Larix kaempferi. The sequence goes on along the minus strand of BSBM01000391.1, from coordinate 24,235,083 downwards.
AACCAAAATCATCAACCTCGTATCCAATAAAGGTACACTTCTTGGATTTAGCCTCAAGCTTTGTTCTATTTTATTTATCAATATGGAGAAATGCTTCACAACCAAAAGTTCTTAGAAATGAGTAGTTTATCTTTTTACCAGTCCATGCCTCCCGTGGAATGCCACCATCCAAGGATATTGAAGGCCCTATGTTTATTAAGTAAAAAATAGTATCTATATCATCTGCCCAAAACTATAAGGTAAACCCTGCATGCAGTCTCATACACCTTGCACTCTCCATGATTATCCCGTTCATCCTTTTTGACACACCATTTTCTTATGGTGTTCCTGGGACTGTCTTCTCTCTATGAATCCCATGGCATGAACATTAACTATCAAAATCCTTACCGTAGTATTCACCTCCATTATCAGATCTGAGACACTTCAAACTTTTTCCTATCTCATTCTCAACCAAAGCTTTCCATTTCTTAGAAGTGGCAAAAACATTATATTTATGTCGAATGCAGTAAACCCAAGTTTTTCTAGTTGCATCATCAATAAAAGTAACATAATAATGACAGCCACCAAGAGATTGTACCTAAGTTGGTCCCCATACATATATATGCACAAGCTCTAACTTTTCACTCTTCTTTTGCTTCCCAACCCTGATAAATATGACTCTCTTATGTTTTCCATAAACACAGTTCTCACAGAATTCCAAACTAACCTGCTTCAAATATGACAACAACTTCCTTGAATGGAGAAACTGCATCTCCTTCTCACTCATGTGACCAAGCCTATGGTTCCACAATGTTGTATATGTTCCTATGGAAGCTAAAGATATAGAACAGTCAGTATCATGAGGACATAAATACAGCGTACCTATCATGTCTCCTTTTTCTATCACCAACGATCCTTTAGTGATCTTCCATCACGTTTATCCAAACACAGATAGACAACCAACATCTCCCAACTGCCCTATTGAGATTATATCTTTTTCATAGCAGGAATATGCCTTAAATATTTCAGCAACCATTGGTTTCCATTCTTTAAGTTTAACAATAGCTTACCCATTCCAACAATTTTACATGGTTCATCATCACCTAATAAAACATGTCCAAAATCACCTTCAACATAATCATGAAAATATTTCCTACGGGGTGTATCATGACATGAAGCCCTTGAATATGTTACCCAATAATCACTAGTATTATCTAATGCAAGAATCAAAGCATCTTGTAACACATCACCTGCTACATTTGCTTCATGATTAGTCCCTTGTTGTCTATCTCCTTTCTTCTTTGGAGATCTGTAGTCTTTTTTCAAATGTACTTTCTTGCCACAATTCAAGCACTCTATATTTCCCATTCTGGACTTGCATCTACCCTTCCTAGACTTCCCACAATTACCTGGGCTCTTTCCACTCTCCCTTTTCCTTCCCCTGCTTTCCATGGTCAATGCATTACTTGATGTCTCACTTGTTCTTTTCCTTTGCATTTCCTCGCTAAGAATAACACCAACAACATCATCAAATTTCAAAGTGTTTGAACTAGAGACAAAGTTACTTACAACCATGACCAAGCCATTCCAACTTTCTGGGAATGAGCACAAGATTAGAAGAGCTCTAACCTCATCATCAAAGTTCACTCCTATAGATCTTAGTTGACTAGTAACCGTATTATGTTCATTTAAATGGTCAGCAACAAACCCACCTTCTGACATATTCATATTAAATAAATGCTCATTAGAAATACCTCGTTGGAAGCCAAGGGTTTTTTATACAGTTTACCTAATGTGTTCATTAAATCCTATGTTGTATTTTCTTTTGAAATATTGAAAGCCATCGATGAATCCAAGAACAACCATATTGTTCCTGGTGCCTTTCTATCAAGAACCTCCCATTCTTCATCCTTCATAGATGTCGGCTTACTTCATTTTCTTCCCAATGGTAGGATAAGATCCTTCTGATATAGATAGTCCTCCATTTGCATCATTCATAACTGGTAGTTTTGGCCATTAAATTTATCGACCCTAAACTTTCCTTCTTCTACCATTGTTCCCACTTGAACTAGGAACCCTTCTTTCCTGCGATTTGATTTGCTCAATAGGCCTTTGGCGCTAATACCAATTGTTAGAAAAACATGATCATAGAACAATAACATAAATCAAATGCAGACATAAAACACATAAACACAATACAAGAGAGACACCAATATATGTGGTTCACCCAATATGGGTTATGTCCACGAAGAAATTGCTAGTCCTTTTAGTATAATGTCTAGCAAATGAAGGGATACAACACGTAGCACATCTGCTGCAATTTCCTTTTCACTCTCTCATAGTATCTCTCACACAATCACATATATATTTTTCACAATACTACAATACAATACACAACAGTATTACAATGCCTTCATTTTAAAGAGGGATTACCATGGGAAAATACCACGGGCTCGTAAAACATTGTCCAAAAAAAACCGTGGGGAGGATAAGCCCCCTCGAACCCCCCACTAGGACAAGTGTACTTTCCACCCACACAACATATAAAACTAGGGTACAAACACAACTAAACAAGAAGATCTCTGAATCAGGAAGATAATCAGGCTCCACAACCAACATAGGGAAGGGCAAGCGGGGGCATAAATTGGATAACTTGGATAGAAAGAAGCCCAGTAATTCCTTTGACACCAAGGGATGCTTTAAATCAATTAATGATTTTAGAATATTATTTAGCTCCAACTCAATATATTGGTGGGATTGATATAAACAAAAAAAGGAAAAAAAGGAAACCCAACAATGTGTGAGATGCTAAAGAGGGGATTTATAAGTTAGATGGCCCTATACAAACATTGTAGAGCATCCATGCCAACATGTCACCTCTAAGGTGTAAATTATGGAGCTAGTTATCCAAAAATAAATGAAGAGCCAAAATTGTATTCTAGACCACTACATCATGAGTTTTAGGGGTCAAAATATATAATATCATTTCAATATGCAAGAGTGGAATAATGTACAAATTTCATATTGATAATGCAATTATTGCAATGAGATATTCTCAATGTATAATTACCCACTATGAGGGAGATGTTGTATTTTATGTAATGATGACATCATCATATGTCTGCTGGTATATATTGAAGACAAATCATTCACATTAGATATATGAGTCCAACCAAATACAATGATTAAAATATACTAATACCAACTAAATAAGTTTTTCTTATATTCCACATTAAATCACTCATATTACACTTAGCTACTGATTAATTAACATTTTCTTATAGAATACCATCTTCTTTCTTGAAATTATAAAAATAACACCAACACCAATCCATCTTACCCTCAAATGAGATGCATCAAATCCCTTGGTGTGCAAACCTTCTCTCAAATTTTTGCGTCGTAAAAAATGTTTGTACCTAGAGGGATTTGATCTCTCTCCATACTTGATAGATACAAGATTAAGATGGATTTGGGTTTGTTTTAGTTATCAACATAATTATTTAGGGGATGGATTCATATTGATATGGTGTTACAACAATGAAAAGGGGAAATTTTTAAGCATAAACTATACAAAAGTACAAATAAACTTACATATATTTCTTATTTATAATGGGATATTGTTGGGTTGTTGAAAGGGATGTGTTGTTATAACCCCACCAAGGTTTGATTTCGACAAGTGACATGTTTAGATTTCATTGGTTGATGCACCCTATCAAGGGGGGAATTTGATTCATGAAATTCATCGTGGTCATTAAGTTAGGGTGGGAGGTTAAATGTCATAAGTGAAACATGATCTCCCACCTATTCATAGGTGGCGAACACTTGTCATGATAATATTTTTAAGGAAGCAACCATGATAATTTGTTTGACTTATATAAAAGAACAAATCGACTTATGCATTACTTAATTGAGGAAAGAGATAAATTGTATAAACACCAAGAACATTTTGACAGGTTAGAATGAATCATATCAATGAAAATTGACAGCTACAACATTTAATAAGGCTCATGCATGTAGTATACTTCCCTAGATACAAAAAATATAGGGGGGCCTAAATTCAAATTTTCCATTTTTAATTTCATTTCAATGAGCACTAAGGATAACAACCAAAATATATAACTTGTGGAAGTATAAAATAAGTAAGAGTTATTAAACTTATTTTACGAGAAGAAACTTGAAACTAAAGAAACTATATCGCAATGACCGTTTAATGAACTAACCTACCATAAAAATTGAATTATAATCCCAACCCAGTGCCCCATATTCATTCCATTGTTCCAAGGCTATGTATATCTAATGCATATCTCATATCCCACAATAGTCTAAGATCAATACTAAGCACAATCCAAGAGATCACTCACTTGTGGCTTGTGAAATGTTAGTTGTTTGGTTCCCCTAACCAATCTATGATTTGGATTATTTGGAGAACAAAATGAAGGCATGGATATAATACAAAAATACAAATGAATATTTTGCAGAAAACACTTTAATACATCAAAACCCAAATTCTATTAATGTCTAGAATGGAAAAACATTGTAAACTGCAAAGTAATGCAAACTAGTTCTAGATGGTGGTAGCTTATCTCTGAAAATAGATGTGTTGGCTATGTTCATCTGAAAGAACTGAGTTACAATGATGCCAAAAAGGACTTTTTAACATAAAGAATCAATGGGAAACCCTAAACATAAAAAACCATAACCCCGGGAGATGAAACTCCAAAAGGTTTTTGGGCCCCGATGTGGTTAGTTGATACGTCAACTACTCAGGGGCACAAATTTTGCATAAGATCTTTGTTTGGGGCGCTCAATATCCTTTCAAAAAGGTATAGTCTAGAAGGTATTCATGATGTTAGCTCAGATTATGCCTTTGGCAATGCCATGCCAAAAGACATTTTTTTTTGGAATGTCATACCAAAAATTGTCGTTTAGGACCTCAAAATGAACCCGAAAGATTAGGACCTGAAAAAACGTAAAAAAACTGCCAAGCTAGAAAATTGTGCCTTTGAGCTAGTCACACTAGGTGGGTGGCCATCAATGTCCATATGGATTACAAGTATTATTACCTAGCCTCATCCTTCTAAAATCTATTGGACATTTGAATCAACCACACATTTATAGACTAAAGTACCTAAACCCATTAAACAAACCACACAAATATTTCTCCCAACTCTCTTGGTAGGGTGAACCAATTGTGACAACCCAAATGCTAGGGTAATCCCCTCAAAACCTCACAATAAAAAACATCAAATATCATTTATATATCAATATCAAGGCTTCATAAATCACAAAACATGAACCAACAAGGGATCCAAGGTGACTCTACATTATCTACTCACACAAGAGAAATTCCTTTTTAACAACATAACAATACAAGAAACCTCTAAGCATGCTTGTAAAGGATGGAATGATGGTTAATACGGGTTTATTGTGTGAATCCTTGTTACCTCCCAAGGGTAAGAACATGAGAGTGCTAGGACTGTTGGGCCTGACCCAAGTAAGCCAATTTTGGACAAGTCAGTTTTGGAGAGATGCAAAGTACATCACAGTGCAGCATTGGCAGAGTAGGAGTTACAGCGCTATGGAAATCCGACAACGCAAAGTGCAAGCTCTGCGAAGAGCCAGCATGGCAAAAGTTTTGGACGGAAAACGGTGTACATTCCAGTGAGACCGATCGATGGTCTATTTTGGTTAAGATACTCCATGATTCCCAGCAGGAGGGTAAGGAGTGGGGCGGAAGGAAAGTGACCGGTCACACAGGAAAAGGCAGCACTATGCGAACCGACCACATGAAGCCATTAGAGAAGGAACGATGTGGTGAAAGCGACCTGTCGACATACGCTTGACAGAGGGGTTGAAAGCGACGTGACCACGCGTAAAAGGATGGCCACGACAATGAGTCGCTATAAGGGCCTAACAGTCCTAGTTAGCGGGGTAACCGCACCAGTTTTGGGAATGATCTCTTTATAAAGGGCATTTTTGTAAGGGAAGGGGTTAGATTTTGGTCGATGTATGTTGAATATTGATCTTTGTTGAGAGATTGATTGTAAAAGGCTCTGCAGCTATGTGCGCAGTGACCTACTAAGAGAGAAGAGAGTCTGCAGCTGTGTGCGCAGACTGGAACTATTGAAACCCTTCCCATTGATAATATAATCAACAGTTCCTGTGGACATAGCTCCCATCCTGGGGGTGAACCACGTTAATTCCTTGTGTTATGTGACTGAATGTGTTTGCATCTATATATTTTCTTATGTTGAATGGTTAAGTTCATGTTTATGAGTTCATGTGTTCATGCTTTTATATGTATTCACCATAAGGATAAATGATGGGAATAATAAGTTAAGTATCGACATATGTGAGCGAATGTTGAATGAACAAGTATTTATAAGTTAGATGAATGCATGAGTTGATCAGGTAATGCTTAGCCAGCGAAGTCTGTATAGTGTGATTCCCTGAAGCGCAGCACCGGAAGTGCGTTGTTACTTTGTAGTTCGCCGTATGGTATAAGTTTGCAAGGTTTGTAGTCTATTATGCTTGTTGAATGTATAAGTTTACAGTAAGAGAATTCTATTGGAATAGTGTAAGTGTCGAAGAGGAAGCACAGCGCTTAGTGGCGTTGTCATGTTGCTAAGTGTCCAACCCGCATCACGCAGTCCTTGGATGCGCGATAGCTTAAATAATTAACCACAAAGTAGGAGAGCTTCGCGTTTTCCACCATTCAATTGAAGCACGCATCACCCGGTTGTGGAAACTTGATTCCGCAACCTCTCCATAACTTCGCCTTGGGTGAGACCTCAGTCTGCTTGCAGACTGTTGCCGAAGGGTCGGTGAAAAGGGCTTTTGTTGGTTCCCTGAACCGCGCAGAACCTAGGTCTATATTGTAAGCTTAAAGAACACATTTAGATCCAACAAGGACTAAGAACCTAGGAGCTTATTGACACTTAGAAGTCATCCCCTCATCATATTTAGAATTTAATAATTATTTTTTGGGGTGATGCAACTTTTAGGGGATCCATGGTTTTCCTATTTCTTTAAGCTCATTTTTTAACATATGTTCAACTCTTCAACAAGGTAACGTGCAATGTTTATCTAGTCCAAGATTAATAGCAACAAAAATACCTTGATATGGTCTAGCATTGTTACTCTATCTATTGTGGAAGACACCAATTAGGGAATCAATCATGCTTATCTTTGATCTCATAAAAAACATGGATGTATTTAAATCAACTACTATGAAGGATCCCAGTTATGTTGGCCTCTTAGTCAAGGACAACAATTTACAATGATATAATCATACTAAAGCACACCACACATACATATTTTTAGTAATTCCACCAAGTGAAATGTATTATGAAGTGTTTATGTCATTAGTTAACCAAATTAACATCGTAGCACACATCCAAATTATAATAGTTATCCTTGACCATATGGTCAATTAATTGAAGGGGTCTTACATCTTCCCCCTCTTATAATAATGTTATCCTTGACATCCATTTTTTCTCTAGTTATCATTATAACATAATCAAATCAAATATGCTATCAATTCGATACAATATGACTCATGTAAGAATATTTGTCCTAGGATATTTGGTTTTGAAGTAAAATTTCCACAAATTTGATTAGAACTAGGAACCTTGTCATGGTTCAAAGTAAAATGGATAAATATCTTTCATTTTACTAACATAAATTAGATTTACCCATTCTAAAATACTCTATGGTATCAAGGGACTTTAATAATGGGGCTATTTCTAGAAAATTTGTTGAAATTTTTATTTTTTTATTTATGTTATCCATAGGAATGTTTCACCCCACCAAGTAATCCATAATTGGTAGGACCATGGCTCATTTGTCTCACCAACAAAAAGATTTTTGTTTGTAGAATTAAACTTTTAGTTCTTTGCAATCACTATAAAATTGAGACATTCTTCTCAATATGTATTCATTAACAAAATTATTTAGACAGTGCTATAGGTACCATTAGACAGTGCTATTACACATCTATTTTAGTTAAAGCACAATCCCACAATATTTATTATGTAGATCATTATAGTTAAGGAAAATGCCTTGATTATTAATTCTTACACAACTAGAACTTACAACACCGAATAAAGAACATCGATAAACATTGTGTATAAAAACCAGGGATTCAATCAAATTGGTTTTAGTTTTGAAATCAATTGGGTAATTGGAATTATGGTAGTAGTCATTGATTAGTTTAGGGGAAAATCCATGTAATTGATAGTGCTTATTGTCTCCCAATAAATAGATATATATGGGAATACACCAAAATGAAACTTGCAAATAGAAATCCTAACTCATGTAGTGAATCAAACACAATAGATAATATAGAGTACCTTGGATAAACCTAAAGGAAAAACTCTAGCATCAAATGGATACACTCAGTCTTCATTCCTCGATAATGGTATAAATTACAATGGGATTGGGCTCTCTATAACATTTACATATTGCAATCAAAGGGATTAACTCAACGTTCCTTCTCTTCTATGCAAAATAACCCCTTCTCAAGAACTGCACCTTGGTTTATAGGTATTGTTAGCTTCGCTAGGAGTAGCTTGAAACCAAGCATCCCTACCTCTTTAACTCCCAATTTGAAATTTGAAATGCTCTTCCTCTTCCCTTTGTCCTTTATTGACAACATTCTAATTCAAGATTCCTTAAATATGTCCTTTTTTAGAGTTTTTATTTTTATTTTTATTTTTAGTTATTTCTTTATTTTTATTTTTAGTTATTTCTTTATTTTTCTTAAGTTGGTGCTACTATTACTCCATTGACATAGTTCCAAAATTCATGCTTGATTAAAAGATGTATGAATTTCAAGTGGTCATCCATAGAGAATATGATTTCTGCATTGATTAATCTGACATAATGAAGAATTTTCACAAATAGGTTGTAGCAATAAGGATTTCTAGGTTTTCCAAGGTTTTGAAGGGGATTTTCATGCATTATAGCTCTCTTCTATACTTGTGGAGTCCAACAGTAGTACTCAAGCCAAGCTAACTAAAGAGGATCAACCATGCCCTTAACTGTTCTACTTGACTACCCAAGTATTGTTAACAATTAAATTAACACCCTTAACAAGTGAAGTTCGGAAGCACATTTTACCATTCGCCCACAACATGAAGATAAGAAATTTGGAACAATTAAGAGCTTTAATCTCTCATCTTACCACTGCTTCCACAAAGGGAGAAGTATGTGAAGACAAAGGTTTCTCTAAAGAGGCCAAGTCTAGAATCACTTAAGGGCCAAAATCTAGTTTCCATAACTCTTAAAGTGGAAATAATACATGTCATGTGTATTAATTGTCCTAAAAATTCTGGAAAATCACGTCAAATGCCTAGAAAACTATGTAAAGTGGGTTTTTTTTATGAAAATGACTCGGTCATCTAACCAAAAAACCATGACCAAGTCAAGTTTACCAAAAATGGGGAGAAAACCAACCACACCATGACAAAATCAAAATTTCCATATTAAAAATAGAAATATAAAGCTCATATATATATATATATATATATTAATGACATATAAAAATGAAAATGCACTTCAAAATGATGGGTGAAATTAAAATTCACACTTCATTAATAACGTTTAATTTTATGAAGTGGTTGTATTTTGACGTGTAAAATGGCAAATGACGGCTATTTACCTATCAAATTTCAACACTAACCACAACCACAATAACCGAAATGTTGAGCTTCATCAAAATAACCAACAACAATATCTTCAAACAAAGATGGACCAAAAATATTTATGTTTTTCGTAGTTCTCTATTCTTTATAAAATTATTTAAAACTCCTCACAATTTTGAAACTAATAAGACACACAAACACACAAACAAACAAACAAACAAAAAAACAAACAAGCAAACAAACAAAACAAAACAAAACTTATAACCATGAACCTTACCCTAGTTCTCCAAACTATCCCAAAAGAAAGTTCCCCATTCTTCATAAATATGAAGGCTATATAATGATATATATCAATGAAACAGTATTTAAAAATAAAATAAAAATAATATATAAATGAAATTACATTTATGGAAAGGATAAAAAATGATAAAATAAGAGTAACGTTTTGAGAAAGATTGTGCTTTTATTGAAGTCTCTCCTCACATCCTCAAATCCCGAAGTGAATACTTCGCAAATTAGTATGGCTGCCCACTCGGAGACTGCAGCGGCCATGGCTCTGTATGAACGGTCCCCTTCTTTGAACGCAGTCACGGCCTTCTCCTTGGATTCTTCTAATTTTTCTAAATTGATGCACACAAGAATTCTTGAGTATTTTAAGAAACGTAAATGATATAATTAATTAATAATTATTTATTAAAATAAAATTAATAATATTATGATACTTAATTCAAATATTAAAATATAATTTTAAAAGTTTTTAACATTACGCTAAAACCATATAACCATATATACAACTCTAAAAGCCATGTTGCTATTGTTAAAGATACTAAAACTCACATAATGTGTAATGTATATGATGACATCCCCAATTGCATCATATTTTGCATTGTGAAAACTTAAAAAGGAAAATTAAAAAAATATTGTCAAACATGGTATATTTCAACACTAGGGCCTTGTATTATAGTAGTAAGGTTGATTGTAATATAGTAAATATTTAGCAAATTTGTATGGGGAATATGTTGTATAGTTTGTAGTGGTGTTTTTGTTTTTTTAACCATTTGTTACCATTGTTTTTTTTTTAATGTTTTTAAAGATAGATCTTTGTTAATTTAGAATGAATTAATATCAAGTGAGAAATAATAATGATATTTTGGTGCGGCTGTTAACCAAGGATCTATTACTTTAAGATTTGCACAGTAATGTAAAAGGGTGAACATGGAGGAATGCTCAAAAACCTCAATATGGAAGGTATATGGTGTGGTGGATCCTTGCAACAATACTTTGTTAGTACATCATATAATGGAGAATGTTGACAAATACATGGATTTTCATAATGTTTTCCAACTATTTGACAAATTTCCTAAAATAATTACATCCAAAGAGATGGAATGTAAATATTTGTGAAAATCCTTATAGGGAAAATTATTACCATGGAGATGGAGATATTAGACATAGTCATTAAGAATGTCGTGGCTAACATTTAGGGTAATGAGGGGATCTCTCTTGATTAGTAGAGTCGTAACTTTCTTGGTAAGCAAATAGAAGATGGGTGTACTCCACTTACTTATAGCCTACAAAAGGAATCAACCCTACACTTCACGATTCATCTTCATGGAAGCCCTCAAAGAAAAGGAACAACCTCCTTCTTTGAGGCTTTGTAAATTTCTCCATATGGAGGGTTTAGAAAAGGTAAATCAAGTTAATTAACATCATTTGAAGGAAACCCTCATTGTTGAGAAAAGACATTGAGTAACATTAATCACACTACTAATTTGGCTCCAAATATTTCCCACTAGCTAACAAAGCCCCCCACTTTGGCCTTCATTATGTGGAAGCCAAACATATCTCCAATCCTTAAGCATGATCTTGCATGGATGAAGCTAAAAAATAATCACTTGTTTAAACATATAATGATTTATAGATTTAACAGCCTATGCCTAGTAATGAAAAATCATTGTTCATGGATTACAAATTCTTAGAATTATTTTCTAGAGGATATGGTAATGATCCATGAATATTTAAAGGATCTACTTCTTATGGTCTTCCAATCCAATATAGAATAAGAACATGTTATCAGTCAAGGAGATTGGTTCATGAACATATACGGCCTTTTTATGAATCCATGGGTGCCATGTTTTGACCCAACTTGACAAAAAGGGGTCCCCTTTTGGGTAAGATTTCCAAGCCTCCCTCTTGAAATATTGGATCCTTATATGTATTATCACCATTGACCATGCCTTCTTACCCTAGGTCTAGAAAAAAGGGTTACACAAAACTTGTGCTTGAATATGTATTTTCACATATTGGAGTAAAAGGATTCCTAATAAAATTGTGTTGGATACTGGGAATCGAAGCTAGACACAATCATTAGACTATGGACACATTTCTTTCCATTGAAAACTTTGTTTTGAACATGGTCTTGCAACATTTTCATGTTTGAAGGATCATTGAGATACAACCTTGAAGAATGGAAAATCCTCCATGAAGAGGCCTAATATCATCAAATTGTGATTGGGTGGCACCAAATATTTTTAAGGAGGAGAATAAGAAGGCAACTTTGGTCAAGGACCCCACTAGACCCTATAAAAAGGTGAGATATATACAAATATTATTATGACTTAAGAGTCATTCCCTCAATAGCTAGTTTCCTCATCTAATTGTGACTTAGGGTGTTAGAAAAACAGGAACGTAGAACAATAGCATAAAATGAGATGCAGAAATAAAACACATAAACAAAATACAAGAGAGACACCAATATACGTGATTCACCCAATATGGGATACATCCAAGGAGAAATTTCCAGTCCTTTTATTATATTATCCAGCAAATGAAGGGATACAACCTGCAGCACATCCGCTGCAATTTCCTCTTCACTATCTCATAGTCTCTCTCACACAATCATGGATATATTTTTCACAATACTACAATACAATAAACAACTGTATTACAATGCCTTCCTTTTAAAGAGGGATTACCATGGGAAAATACCATGGGCCCGTAAACCATTGGCCAAAAAACAACCGCGAGGGACTAAGTCTCCATGCACCTCCCCACTGGGACAAGTGTACAGTCCACCTGCACAACATATAAAATTGGGGTGCAAACACGACTTGACAACAAGATCTTTGAATCAGGAAGATAATCAGGCTCCACAACCAATAATCTCCCACTTGGAGACTGATCACAACAACTCCACTACTACTGCATCTGCTGAACTATGCTCCAAACCTTGGACCTGAAAAATTTCTCATCTTCACCTTCATGCTTGAAGGCCAAGTGAAACTGAGCAGGAACTCGGTTTCTCTCTGGTTACTACCTTTGTCAACATGTCTGCAGGATTCTGGCTAGTATGTACCTTTTCCAACTTCAACAATTCATCTTCTAGAATATATCGTATGAAATGGTACTTGATATGTATATGTTTAGTCTTAGAATGGAAGGCTTAGTTATTTACAAGATGAATGCACTCTGGCTGTCACTGTACAACCTACTATTCTCCTGGTTCTTACCCAATTCCTCCATGAACCTCTGTAGCTAAACCATCTCCTTAGTAGCATCTGTAGCAACAACATACTCTACTTTCGTTGTTGAAAGTGCAACAACCTTTTGTAGTTTTGAAATCCAACTTACTGTTGTTCCACCTACAGTAAAGACCTACCATGTGGTGATTCTCCTGCTGTCTTTATCACCAACCATATCTGCATCAATATATCCCTAGAGAATAATGTCTGAACATCCAAAACATAATGCATGAGTAGTAGTACCTCTCAAATAACTGAGAATCCACTTTACTGCCTTCCAATGTTCTTTACCTGGATTGTTCATATACCTGCTCACAACTCCCACTGCATGTGCAATATATGGTCTTGTGCACACCATCACATACATTAGACTACCAATTGTTGATGAATAAAGGACCTTGGACATGTATTCTATTTCCATGTTAATAGAATACCATCTTAAAGGAATTGTCATTCGACTCTTCTCCGTTCTCAACATTCACTAAAATTCTATACTTGAGGAAGGATTGATTGACCTTTCTTAGCCAACATATGTGGCATGAATATTGTCTTTGACAAATGGTTTGATGACACTTATCTATGGTCACAATTAATGAGAATAACACATTTGAGCAAGTGTCGGCGGATCCTTCTTCGTTACCCCCCTTCATAGGGATTCTATACTGGATGAAGTGTCGAACAACGCTTCCAAAAGAGTGATTTTGGATTCTAAAAGTGTGGATTTTAAAGGACATCAATTTGAATCTTGTATTTGTAAATTACAATTCCAAAAGTGTCAATTTCATAGCTTCATCAAATAACTCTTTTGCAATAGAACAATGTAAAAATAAATGGTTTCATAAAACTCCATCTTTAACACTCTATCCATAATGTTGTCCCATGCTAGTTTCCTTTTTTACCACTATCCAGGCAAGAATTTTACAACAATATCCTAATTGTTGACCTAACATCCTAACTTCTATTTGTTCAATTCATATAAATTAAAATCATTGATCCCACATATCAAAACAAGGAAAAAGAGATCAATTGAAGTTTCAATAGTTTTACTTGTAGCAATAGTTATCAATCAAAATCATTAAACCTTCAATATAAAATTTAAAGTAATTAAATTTCAATATCAGCATTTTATGTGGATTCATAATATTAGTATAACATCAATTGTTAAAAAATAGCAAAATTCAAAAGATCTACTAAAATATAAAAACAAGCAACAACATTCATTGCAATCCAAAGTTTGTAATATGGAGTTGTACCTTTTTATTAAAATGTTAAGGCAACATAACTCTAATAAAGTCTCATTCATTAGTATCTCTTCCACTCTTGACATTATGCTCTATCTATTCTTGTTGTGCCTTATTTGTTGCAAGGACTTTCGAAGTTAATTCTTTTTTTCCCTCTTGTCCATTCTGCCCTTGGTGACCATGCCCATGTCATTTATCTTCATTCACCTCAATGCACCATCAAATTGCTTGACATTTCAACATCTAATAATGAACCTATATTGAAATCCAATATTTTTTTATTGGTCAAGATACAACCTAGCAGTATTTAGCTCTGATGAGAAATTGTCACAAAGCAACAAGAGTTCCTTCAACAACACACCAAATGAAAAGGATCCCAAAAGCATTCCTTTAATAGAATTATTTTCATCCAAATTTGTCACAAGACCTATTGCAATGATATCTATACGATCTAAACATTTGTGTAACAATTTAACTTGGGTAAGAAGAATATAAATTTAACCTATATTCATTTAGAGTATAGTTATATCCTATAGTAGAATCGACACTTATGATCTCCTTCAACGCAACATGTCATAAAGAGTTGTCAATGTGGTTAAAAATTTGTGATGCATCTCATTCAATAAAAACACATTTTGCTTTTGATATTGTATTTGCACATCTTGATGCATGAGGAAATTTAATATCTTTGTTAAAAATCTTAGGAACATTTACAGCAAGGCATCCTAGTTTGACAAAAAAATAGTTTTATATTGATTCACCCCCCACCTTCTCAATATAATTGTGTGTTCCAGTCCCTACCACACCACTTTATGTTTCCTCTCATCAACATATACAACATCGCTCTACCATTGTTAGGATCCCCAATGTTAATTCAAGCAATATTCCTTAGTCTCTTCCTCCTTGTTTCATAAACACGGCCTCTCCACTTCCCTACCCTTTCAATCCAACTATAGAATCATTGAACACCATCTTTCCTTCCCCTCACTACCAACCTACCAACATCTCTCTACCCCTACTACTCTCAACAACCATGGAGGACTAATGTAGTTTAGTACCTTTGACCACTACAATAGGATCTTCATCCCATATTCATATTGAAGCTCCTCATCCAATGTATGATAAGGAACACAACAACAACCACTTCATCATCTAGTTAACAATAAAAAATTCAATTGTCATCAGCAATGACTTCATCTCATTTTCCTCCATAGTTCTACGATGCCTCTCATTTTTCTTTCCCTCCTTCATACATTGAAACCTACAACATCTCTTCCATAATGGTGGTTCCAATTCCAACAACACCAATGTATTAGTTTAGGATCTTTACAAGGAATTTCTCTACCTCCTTGGTGTCATTCTTAAAAAATGAGGAGACCATTATAGATTTCTATCACATGTTATTTATCATCAAGCCACCAATATACAACATAGACTTCTAGATTTTCTTGCTAACATTAGTTCTTTCTTTGTTCACCTATACTTGTTTCAAATCGAGGCTTCAATAATTATTTCCACATACTTTTCTCTTTCATCATGCACAACCATCTTCAATCGGTCAAATGCACCTACTACAACATTCCTTACTTTAGGAGGAAATCATGGACATTTTTGAGCTATACCAGGAGGAACTGATGTGAAACAAGTGGGAACATCATCCAAGATGGCCCCCTTAACTAACTACAACACACCCATCTTGAGAAAACTCCCCAAGTTCCTGCTTTAGTTAGTTTTCATTATTGAGCATCTTCTTCAGCTATGTACATCTAGATAGGAGCATTCTATTTTCTAAATTTCAAGATGTATGCATTTTATATTATTTCTTGTGTTGGTAGTAATAATGTGGACCTATGGTGAAATTATAAGGCCTTTTGGCTAAGTGAATGAGTAAACAATATTTTCTTGGTTTCTATTGTTGAACATTCATTTTCTCCATTGTTTCGTTATTTTTGCGTTTTTTGAGTCACCTTCCTTCGAGATTTGATAGCCAAATTTCTCTTCAAACATGCTTTGTGTTTTAGTTCTTAGGTTTGTACAATCAAAATTTTGATAAAAAGTGTCTTCTAGATCCATCACAATAGTTTTTCAAATCGACTTTTCGGACCAAACTAGTGTGGTCCATCATCTAGAAAGAGAGAAATATATGAGAAAATTTATGATCTTGAAAGTTAATATTAATAAAAAAACCAAAAAGTTATAAAAATGATGAACAATCTTGGCGAAGCTACAACCTCAATTATTTCTCATCTTATACACTACAACTTTGCCAATAGAGAGGGTGCTTTATTGTGCATGGGAATCCCCTAGTTAGAAAGAAGGTTCTCCACCAAAGACGGTGTGAGATTTTTAAATATTGTGCCATGCTGATTGCATAAGGATCCAAACATGAGACTAGGCATGTCTAAAGTAGTCACATGCTTAAAGGTAGTCACATGCTTAAATGGAACATGTGTATGGAAGACACGATTTAATCATTTTCCTTCAAAACCATTGGGATGTTACTTACAACATCTTGAAAAGGAAACACCATATGCATGCCATTTGTTTATCCATTTCATTAATTTATTTAAAGGTCTTTATCTTATGAACATTCTTTATTATTGTTTGAGACAATTACAAAATTGGAAGAATTTATTCACAAAATTATCTCCAACTAGATAACAAAATTTTAAAATAACACTTAGAAAAGCCATAAAATTATTTATAAATTTATCCACATCTTACAACAAAATTTTAAAATAACACTTAGAAAATTAATAAAATCATTCACAAATTTGTCCACATCTTACCAAATTTTTTAAAATAACGTAGGAAATTTACTCGTCCTACATAGAGTAAAAATTGCTCCCAAATTTTGACATTAAGAAGAAAACCAAACGTACTTCCATTCTAGTTGTTGGCTTCACGGTCTTGAAAAGCAAGCAATAATCTCGACCTTCGAAGCATGGGCATGAGAATTACAACTACGTTTGTGTGTGGAGTTTTTTAATCAATGGAATGTGTCGAGTCTAAGAGGGATACGAGGGATACGTAACTTGATTATATATTTTACTTTTAGTGGGTGATTGAATGCGTCGAGCCTTCTGCAATCGAAATGATGTCAGGATTGTGTTTACTATATTTTCGAAATAAAAAAATATTGATAATTTCAAACAAGCTGATCAGAAATGATGAAATGAACATTGAAATTACTTTTTAAATTTTATATTAAAAAATTATATATATATATCTATATGTATATATCAATTATGATATATTTTATATATTTTAATGTTTTTATGAATACAAATTTCAAACACAATTATGATTTTAATACTCATCAACATCATTATTATTAATCAATTATAAACATACATTTAATATTTTATATGTGAACATGTGTTTTCTTCTTGGAAGTCATTGGTGCAAACTAGAAGGGAGAGAGGGTATATACGCCTCCATTATTATTTATGAAATAATTATTTATTGGTTCAAACAAAGAGGAAGATAGGGTATGTATGCCTCCATTATTATTTATGAAATAATTATTTATTGGTTCAAACCAGGAGGAAGATAGGGTATGTATGCCTCCTTTATTATTTATTAAATAATTATTTATTGGTTCAAAGCCATATATATAGAGTATGTACACCTCCAAACGTTATTATTTATTAATTAATTATTTTATATAATCTATTGTTTTATATGAGAATAATCATTACAATTTTATAATTATTTTTATTAATTTTTAAATTTATGTAAAGATAATAATAATAAATGATATAATGATAGTTTACAAATAAAACTAAATTAAAATTGCTATAATGATAGCATACAAATACCTTTAGACTCTCGTCTAAAATATCTTGGCTACTTTCTTAAACCTAATTGTTATATGAAGAAATATTCGTTTTAGGCTTCTAAAGAAGGTGGAAAAGAGCACAAATTGGTGTTTTAGAAGGCTATCACTTGGAGGTAGGTTAATTCTTGTAAAATCAGTTCTGAAAAATATCCCGAGCTACTAGCTATCACTAGGTAAAATACTAAAGTAGATCTTGAACAAGATAAGGCAGAAAACATTTAGTTTCTTATGGACTTGAAAAAAGTAAGGAATGAATCCACCTTGTAAAATGGGATAAGATTACTTTGCCAAAGAAAGATGGTGGCTTGGGTATCAAAAATATTTTCTTTTTTGGTAAAGCTCTGGCCATGAAAAGCTTATGGAGGGCTTTAATGAGGAAATGATTATGGAGTGATATAATTTGAGCAAAATACAAAAAGAAAAATTTAGACTCTGATTGGTTTAGAGAGCCTCTAAAAAAGTTTGCAAAGGCCTCAAACAACTGGAAAGGATTGGTTGAAACTATGCCTTTTTTGGAGATGTGGATGGTTTGGAATGTTGGTAATGTGTAGCAAATTAGATTAGGTGAATATCTAGTTATTGGCAATGAGAATTTCTATAAACTTTCTCATGGATTAGTTGACTACCCGTATTCCCTTGGTTTTAGTATGTTGGCACATGCTAAGAAACCTAGATCAAATCCTTTAGATTCAAATTACTGGTACTCTGCTAAAAATATGGGTTTGTAGGGTGATTATGCATCATAATGGAACCATTATGTAAAAGGTCTTGTCCACTGTGTGATTAGGATTTCAGAAGAGGAAGATCAACTTCATTGGTCCTGGAATACTGTTATAGGTCAAGTTTCAACAAAATTAGCATATTAAGCTATTTTATCTACTTTTGTGGTCACAAATATCAAATGGTGGTTTCAATTGTTACGGAAGTGGTGGGTTCCTTTAAAACTTAAACTTTTCTGTTGGTTAGTTATCATTGGAGAACAAAATTTTGACATGGGATAATATCATTAAAAGAGGGGGAGTGGGTCCAAATTTATGTTATTTATGTGTCCAACATGAAGAATTTCTTGGTCAGCTTTTTGTCTCCTGTAGGTTTGCTCAACAAGTTTGGGTGGAGGTCTCAAAAAGCCTTCAAGTGTCATTCTATTGGACAAATCTATCATTCGAAGAATGATTTCCCCAACAGACATCTAAGTGTGGTAGACACAAAAAAACTACCTCTTTTTGTTATTTGGGATATCTAGAGGCACATGAGAAATATCATTTTTTA
This sequence comes from Larix kaempferi, assembly GCA_027924585.1. Taxonomy (NCBI): domain Eukaryota; kingdom Viridiplantae; phylum Streptophyta; class Pinopsida; order Pinales; family Pinaceae; genus Larix; species Larix kaempferi. Next base: position 24,215,588 of record BSBM01000391.1, on the reverse strand, counting down.
GAGTGCAAAGGTAAATAGTCCTTTGGTAATTTCTAAAATTATTGGTGCATATAGAGAATTTGAATATGATCTCACTAAAAGGAAAATCAAATTAAATTTTGTACCAGTTCTTTTTTAGCATTATCCTATTGGTTTTTTTAATGGAGCTTCGCAAAATGGTGTTTCTGGTGCCGAAATGTGTATTAAATTAAAATGTTCTTATATATATATATATATATATCTTTTATGGATCGGTTGTGGTGAAGGCTCAAATACCAGGGTTGAGCTAATGGCCCTTTGGGGTTTATTATATTTTTCCCTTAATAAGAATATTCTGTCATTATTGTTGGTGACGCTAAAGTCATTGTAGAATGGGCTACTGGCAATTATGATCTCCAGGTCATTCTGTTAGCTCATTGGAAATAGAGGGTTGAGAGAATGAAAGATTGCTTCAATTATCTATCTTTTAATCATATTTATAGACAATTCAACTCGGTTGTTGATAGGCTTTCTAAAAGAGATTTGGGACTAGATGAAGGACATATGTATTATGAATTTTATGAGGATCATAAAGTCATGGGTAGTGGCAGAGTATAGACCTTCTAGATCCTTATTATACTTTTGATCTGTATATGAAACAATCTTGGAGTGATTGTGTGTTTTGTAATTTGTGTCTTGTGTGACAATTTTGTATCTTCAAACATGTTGGACAGTAAGCTATAAATGTTTTTTAAATGCATTTGGTTGTAGAAGGTTTGTAGTGATTTTGACATTTGGACATTATGAGAGATGTCATGAGCCTCTGTTTTTTGTGTCTCTATTGTCATAGAACTTTTTTTGGATATGGGATGAGCATGGTTAGTTTTTTACTCTTAACAATGTAATTTTGATTCAATCTTTATATAACAAGTTACTATTTTTTCTTGTGAAAAAAATGAAACTAAATTTATTGAAATGATAGAAGTAGCATTTTGAAATAGGATTGTGCTTTTATTGAACTCTCTCCTCACATCTCCAAAGTGAATACTTCACAATTTTTTCCGGATTTTATGTGGTGACATACAACATTTTTCAAGAGGGCTTATATTTTTGTCCTCTCTTTATTCCTACCCATAATCCAAGTAAAATAATATGCAAGAGGTGTCATTCGGTTGAAATAATATTCCAGAGGTGTCATTTGGATTGATGATAACAATTGGCATACATAATTCCTAATTCCTAAGTGGAATTTGTTCTTCCCAATCTGAAATCTGTGTTAGACAATGGGCTCTGTTCTTCGCAATAAAAAATATATGTGTTGGGCAGTATAGATGCCCACTCGGAGATTGCAGCGGCCATGGCTATGTATTAATTGCCCCTTTTTCCAACGCAATCATGGCCTTCTCCTTCAATTGAATTTTGGCTTTGAAGAATATTGATACTTAGGATGTGAAGAACAATATACACTCTTTACTAGAATTATTTTAAGTTTTACTATAAGCTATTTTTATTATTAAATCTAATTTTAGTTGAGCACCTTGAATAGTATAATATTAAGGAAATGGATTCCATCAAATTATACTAGAATTATTTTTATTTTTACTATAAACTATTTTTATTATTAAATCTAATTTTAGTTGAGCACCTTGAGTAGTATAATATTAAGGAAATGGATTCCATCAAATTATAGTGGACACCCACTCTTATATTTTATTTTCACGAGTGATTAGGTAATGGTTTACCTAATAATGTTATCCAAAAGACGTACACTAGTTTATAGTTAAATTTTCATTTGCTTTCATTGAATTTTTTATTATTACTTTATAGTCGAATAATGATGTGTATGATTCATTGAACAATGTATAGTTACAATTTTCATTTGCTTTCGTTCAATTTTTTACTATTACTTTATGGTCGAATAATGATGTGTATGATTCATTGAACATATGATATTTTATGTGATAAACGCAATTTTTTTTAATGCATACTACTGGGTTACTTTTAACTTAATTTTATTAATTTAGAAAATAATATCTCTACCTATAAAGTTCAAGGGAAACTAAGGTTTCATCTTTCATTTTAATATCATTTTATTTAATGACCAGAAAATGATGTTAATTTGACATTTACATCTTAAACATATATATGTTGAAGGGTAAACGTGTCATCCATTATGTTATATTCTTTATTTAGTTGCTTCGAAAACTGGATTGCTATTTAACTTTTGCCTTAGGACTTGCATACATCAGAAGGGAAAAGTGTCATCCATTATCTCATATCCTTCAATATCGATATAAATATAGATAGCCAACAAGACTTGGATTATGATATTTGACATTTACATTGATAACTTGGAGAGATATTTATAGGAAGTAGGTTGCGTTGGAACAATCTTAGTTAGTATAGTTCTCATTTTTCTTCTCTATGTTAATGATGTTGTTCTTGTGGTAAATTGTCCCTCAGATCTTGATAATAAATTAAGAATTTTCAAGGGAATTTGTTCTAATATGGGCATGATTGTTAATACTGACAAAACAAAAGTTATGATTATCAAGTCCAAGAAGGTCAATGACGCTAATTTTGTACATGGCAACAGAAACTTGGAGGAAGTGACTTCTTACAAATATATTGGAATTGATATTCATCACAAGCTCAACTGGAACTATAGCATTGAGAAGTAGATTAATGCGGGGTGGAACGCTTACTTTGGCCTTGAAAATAATTGTAATCGGAAAACCTTGTGAGTTGGTATAAAAATAAGTTCCTCTTTGAAAATCTCGCCACCCCTGTTATCTTATACGGCCGTTGAGATCGGGGTTGCAGCATATCCAGAGAATCTTGAAGAAAAATTAAGCAAATCCAAAAATATTTTATAACCTATAACCTTAAAATTAAAAGCAATACACCTTATCATATTCTCCTCATAGAAGTGGGGCTCTTCTCCATTGAGAGCATGGCTATGACTAGGTACCTGATGTACATGCATAAGATAAACAACATGGGAGACCATAGACTTCCTAAAATTGCTTTAAATTCCAGCCAAAACCTATTGTGTCTCAAGCGGGGCTCGCATAAAGACGTTATGCCATGGTTAAGCCATTGAGGGGTTGACAAAAATTTCACTTTGCAAAATATCGATAACATCAAAAATATTATTACGTTTAAGTTTAAAGAGAAAATGTGGCACAAGAAGGATTTGTAGGTTAAAAAAAAATTAAGATACTATAAGGTCATTAACACTAACCTATAGGTTCAAAGTTATCTCTCGGTTTTATCTAGTTCAAAGAAGAAAATTAATATTTCCAATATAAGAATGAACTCTCATGCGCTCCATAGTGAAACTAGGCATTTGACAACTCCTAAAAATCTGTGGGTTGAAAGAAATTTTCATCTCTACGAGACTATGAGAGTTGAGGATGAAAACCACTTTCTCTTAGAATGCCCTACGTACACCCACATCAAGTCTCAGTTTCAAAATCTATGTCATAACACTGACCTTTCTAACCTTCTAACTTCTCAAAACTATGGTAAGTTAGGAATAAGCTAATCTTTTTTAGCATAGGAATAAAAGTTTAAAGCAAACCAAATAATTCATTTCTTTTCTTTCCACTTAAGATCCAATAGACCAAATTTGGTCTTAGTGGACGCTAACCATCTCATCATCATCATCATAAAATTTATTAAGATTGGTGTTGTATTTTTTTATTTAATATTTTATAAAAAAAATAAAGTGTTACATGTAAGATCCATGTTGAGTGCAGAAGAAATTGAACATATCCCTTGTATCTAAATGTTGACACCAACATAAAAAGTATTAAATATATATTTATTTTCAAAATAATATACAAAAATTTTAGCTATTTGGGTGAATTCATGAACCTTGGTATCTATTTTGTGAGAATTGGGGAGAAGAGGTTCTAGGCGAATGTTTTTTGGGCAATTTTTTAAATTTTTTTGCTCAAACTTCTGTCATTTTTTGGCTGAATTAAGTGTTCAATTTTCGGATGAAAAAATTTAACGGTGGTCTTGAAATTCATGCAGAGGGCTTGTCAGTCGGGGAAATTTTGCAACGAAAATTTTTTCTGAAGGATATTTTGGCGGAACAATATTTCAAACAAACAATGTTTCGACAAAGCAATTGTTTGACTGAAAAAATTTCTTACATATAATGACCCTTGCTGTCGCTGTCATTCATTTTTCTGTTGAACAACAATGACAATAGTTGAATATCCTACCACCCCGGATCTATTCCTCTGGAATCCTATTACCCATGGAATTCTAGTCACCATGTCGTACCACCCATGGCACTCTAGGCGTATTGATACCTATTTGATTTTGGCCTTTCTGCCACCATGTGCATTTTTTTTTCCACTCATGGAACTCTCGACACCCTGCCACCATGGGTACCCTGCTACCTGTTTCAGTTTGGTATTTCCACCATTGTGGGAACATATTCTGCCACTCGTTGAACTCTTGACAACCTACTACCTATTTTAGTTTGGCCTTTCTTCTACCATGGGAATCCTGTTACCTGTTTCAGTTCAGCCACCCTGCCACCAATATAGGCACCTTGCAGACGTGTTTGTTACAGTCGTGGTTTCGGTAGTTGTAGATGTGGATTGGACATGTTTGTTGTGGACCTTGATTCAGATTCCTGCAAATGTGGATTGGAAATCCACATTTCGGTATCCTATGGACTTGGATTCAACATTCATAATTTGGCAGGTAATTTGAGGCTCTTTCACCCTAGTTTTTAGGATTTGTTTTGTAAATACACCTTAAAAGTAATACACCTTATCCTGTTCTTCTCATAGAAGTGGGGCTCTCCCCCATTGAGAGCGCCATGGATATGAACAGGTACCTGATGTACTGTCATGCATAAGACAAACAACATGGGATACCATATACTTCCTAAAATTGCTTTAAATTCCAACCAAAACCTATTGTGTCTCAAGCGGGGCTGGCATAAATACGACATGGCATGGTTAAGACATTAAGGGGTTGACGAAAATGTCACTTTGCAAAATATCGATAACATCAAAAATATTATTACATCTAAGTTTAAAGAGAAAATGTGGTGCAAGAAGGATTTACAGGTTAAAACAAAATTAAGATACTATAAGGTCATTAACCCTAACCTATAGGTTCAAAGTTATCTCTCAGTTTTACCTAGTTAAAAGAAGAAAATTAATATTGCCAAGATAAGAATGAACTCTCATGAACTCCATAGTGAAACTAGGCATTTGACAACTCCTAAAACTCTGTCGGTTGAAAGAAATTTCCATCTCTGTGAGACTATGAGAGTTGATGATGAAAATCACTTTCTCTTAGAATGGCCCATGTACACCCACATCAAGTCTCAGTTTCGAAATCTATGTCATAACACTGACCTTTCTGTTAATTTTTCAATAATTTCATTCAAACATTATCTTAGGATCCTACTAAGAGAATAACATGCACAACATAACAATCATAAACACAAGAGACACAGAATTTCCTTGGGGAAAACCAAGAAGGTGAAAAACCCCGCAGCTTCCTCAGAGATAGAATAAGCCACAATACAAGATCACAATGATCAAACCCAAAGAGATTGCTCTAGCAAATACTCCTCCTCCTCCCCTTGTGCGCAACTCTCTCTCTCAACTATGCAAGTTGGATGAGTGAGTGAATGAATAGAATGAGAGACACAACCTCTCCATTTATACACTGACTTGACCTGCCAATAAACTAACTGGCCCAACCTCCTAAGGAAGTCTAATAACCCACTCACATAATATAATCAGGGTCGACCCCACACTAGTGGTCTAATAACCCATCAAATATAAGTTGCGACACTTGTGACACTTACAAATACAAATGACGACACTTCTGATTGGAGGAATAATACATCTCCATCATACATATAACAAAGTACAATTGTAATACATAGAAGAATATCTTTCGAAGTTACAAATACATCAATACTCCCTCTTAACTAGGAAGGTATTCTTTGGAATCAGGTCATCAATACATATCGGCACAAGTCTTCAATTCTGGAGCTGTATCATCGTCACTGGATCACGGAGCATCATCATCACTATTGTTGTACTCGTCATCTCGATCTCTGGGATATCTCTCAATTCTTCTTGTCATAGGAAGTTCCACAGAGCCAGCCCTTTTTCATGCTGGTTGTAGGCCTAGCCTCCTGTAGGTCTTCATCATCTCTGGCCATCCTGTGGAATCCTTAGGACTGATTACGTGCATCAACAAAACCTCGAACAATACAAGATTTGAACCCAAAATCCAATGAGAAAATCCTCCGATCTCCGATGAAAAGGACTTTGTTGTTGGATTTCACCTTAAAAATTACAAAATTTGATGATTTTTTTTTAAATTGATAGAAGGAGCTGTTGGATATCCAACGTCTCTGTGGATATCCAACGAGGCACCTGGAATACTTACCAACATTGTCAGATATCCGACCGAATATTAAGCACGAGGATGTCGGATATCTGACTTCATATTAAGCCCTAGGATGTCGGATATTGGAATCCAAGCGATACCCGAGGATGTCGAATATCCGACCGATTATGATGCACTAGCTCGTCGGTGATCCGACATCAACTCTCCAACGGTAACTAATATCAAGGCATCGGATATCCAACGGAGGGATGCATTTTAAAACCTATAAATATAGAAATATTCCAACATGTTTACTATACAAGCGACGATTTGCAGAATTTTTTTTATTCGGCAGACTGTTTTTCATTATTTCCATTTTTTTGTGATTCAAGCGAGCGAAGTGTGGAGCTTCATTTTCTAAGTTCAATAATCTTCATTCAAGCTCTTTATGAGAAAATGTCAACTAGCAATATTCCTGATCCAGACGAACAAAATCAACAATTGCTTGCTAGATTGTGGGAAGGAGTTGAAAGAAGGGGTGATGGGAAATGCATTGTCCATGTAGTCTATGCAGGGGCTTTAAGAGGAGAAGAATTTTGATCACATCAGCTAGAAAACATTGTAGGTAGCATGGGCACGCTGAGGGGGGACATGAATACCAACCATTTGTAAGTTTTGCATTATATATGTTTTTATTTTGATTGCTTTTGTAAATGTATGTATTATTTTAATATTTATTTTATTAACTTATATCTATTGATCGTGGTTTCAATAGATGGGGACTAACATGGACAATAAATATTATTTTAATATTTAATATTTATTATAACATTTTTTTCTTTTGTGCATGTTGAATCTAGGGTATAGTAGAATAACTCATTTAATTGTTTGTTAGTGAGACTAACCCACTCACTGGGGAAAGTACTTAACTCTCTAGATTTGTGACACTTTCCATCATGATAATAGAAATAACGACTATATTGGCATGTTGTAATTTCTCTTATATTTTCTCTATAGAAACCATAACATCGTTTATCTTACCTTAGTGGACAGTATGAGAAATTTTGAGTTATATTTGAGTAGCTTTGCTCAGTAATTGGGTCAATTATTATGTCTTTTGGATAGTTTGGATGCACCTATTTGACCAATAGTACAATTGGCCATTGTTCTTTTCATCCCAACAATACAAAATTTGATACATTTTAAATGCATCACATAAATGTTTACATTTTGCGTTTGAATTTCTTATATTAAATTTTATATATTGTTGGTTTCATGTAATTATAAAGGAAAGACATCCTACGGCATATCATCTGGAGGAAGTGCTTCCAGAACAAGTACCGGAGGAACATGGAGCTATGAATATTAATGGTGAACAAGTTAATGATCACATTGAAGAAGATGATCATACTGATAACATAGTCGAAGATGATGTTACAAATACTTTGATCCATGATTCATTTAATGTTAGAATGGATGATGATGATGATGATGGTGATCATGACAATGATGAACATTTTGAGGATATTCATGGTATACCTCTTCTTGATAAGGCATACAAACCCCTTTATGAGGGCTCCAAGACAAATCTTCTCTCTGCTATATTGTTGATAATGAACTTGAAGGTTATGAATGGTCTTTCAAACATATCAGTCACATGGATGTTAAGGTATGTAATATATTCCATCACAAAATATATACGATCGTGTATTTTATTGTTAATTCATATATAAGTCAAATTATTATGGATGAAATGTGTTTCATTAATATTATTTCTATATTATATTAACTAGATTTTTATTTTTATTTATTGTAGCATGATAGGTGAATATTTGTTACCACTGTCAAATATTTTACCTCGCACATATCGAGATTTATCTGCCATCATGAAAGAAATTGGAATGCAGTATGAAGTAATTCATGCATGCCCTGATGACCATGTTCTATATTACAATTAGCATGAATTTGCAACAGAATGTCCTAAATGTCATATCAGTAGATATCGCACAGATCAAGTAACTTAAAAGGTGCCTAGCAAGGTTCTACGTTATATTCCCATTATTCCACGTTGCAACAACTGTTCAGGTGCAAAAACATAGCGTAGTTTATGGATTACCATGCACGGAACAGAAGTCAAGATGACATTATTCGGATGCCTGCAGATGGGTCTGCATTTAGAGATATGGAGGAAATATGGCCTCACTTTAAAGAAGAACCTTGTAATATTAGGATTTCATTGGTAGCAGATGGTGTCAATCCATTTGCAGAGATGAGATCCGTTTACACTGTGTGGCCTATTTTTTTTTTATCAACAACAACATTCCTCCATGGTTGACAATGAAAAGGGAGCACATAATGTTGTCGATGATTGTTCCAAGTACGAACCCTGCAGTTTTTTTTTTAATGTAGTGGTATCTCATTTGTCGTATTTTTTTCGCATAATGTCATATATATATAATGTTTTTCTATTGTGCAATATGGTTTAATATATATCTAAATGGTATGTCTCATAATTATATTTTTTATATGTTCAAATCAATCAGGTAAGTACCAAGTCAAAGATATGAATGTATATATCAGACCTCTTATTGATGAGCTACTGAAGTTATGGAATGGCATTGCTATGCATGATGTATCTAGACCAATACGACAAAGGCAATTTCAATTCCATGCAATGCTTGTATGGACAATACATGATGCCCCGGGGTTAACCCATTTTTGTGGTATGTAATTATAAGTTCCACTTTATTTGCATTTAATTTTACGAACTACTAGTTAATATACTACGCACGCATGTTTTTATACATAATCCAGTCATTTTGTATATTATTATAATTGACATAGATATTCCATCTCTTTATGTAGGTCTTCAGACAAAGGGGAAATTTGCATGTCCAATTTGTGGTCCTAAGATCAAATCTCGTCGTTCAAAAAGCTTAGGAAAGGAGGTGTTTGATGAGTATAGGAAATTCCTCTCTAAGAATCACAAGTATCGAACTACCAAAAAACATCTGTTCAATGGCAAGCAAGAGACTGCATTAAAACCGCAGAGAATGACACCTCACCTATGGAAGTTGCAATATAATAGAAATAGTCAAGGTACGTATAATGAATCATCGTATACGATATGTTATATTGTGTGTTGTTTACTGTAATTGACATTGATTTATGTAATTTCATGATTGTCGTTCATGTGATCATGAAGGCATTAATGGGTTTCCATGAGGAATGAAAAGTTATCCTAGACAATTTAGTAGGTTTCCCTACTATGATCACCTACAAATTGCTCATCTATTTGATACAATGCATATCGGTAAGAATGTGAATGAAACATTATGGCGAATATTGGATGGAAGGAGTGACAAAGAAAAAATTGTCAAAATTTGCAAAGACATTCAAGATAGAAACCATGCAATGAAAGACGTCATTCAATTTCATAGCAACAAAGAGAAAATTAATATAAAATCACTTCCATGGATGTTAATGGATCAGAAAAGTAATGTTGTAAAAGAAGTCATTTGAAAAATTAAATTTCCCACCGGATTTTGTGCGAACATGAAGAATATCATAACAAAGAAAGGTGATTTCTCAGGGGTGAAAACGCACGATTGGCATGTCTTCATGAAGGTAATTATTATGGCCGTATGCATTTAATTATTATTATTTTTCTTATTCCAGTGAGTATGGTTGGTATTTTTGTGTGTCTACTCTTTGTTGATAAAATGAAATGATTTGTATATTATTGTTACAGTATGTTCTACCTCTCTCTATCCTGGACAACTTCGACAACAATGTCAAGCAAATAATATATAGTCTCTGGAAATACATGAGGTAAGTGGTGATTTTTTCCACGCGCTTAGTGTTTGTTTAATTCAACATAGAACTTATATTTGATTTTCGTTCTCTAATTCATGTTACGTAAAATAATGTTTTTTTTCTTTAATCTCTTGATTGGGTTTTCATGTCACTTGTAGATGGTTGTCATCTAAAGAATTCCATAAAGAAGACATAAAGTATTGGAGAAGAGAAATTCCTCGTCTCATGTGTGAAATGCAGAAGCATCTACCTTCGGCATTTTTTAATGCACAGGAATACTACCTCATACACCAAGTTGAGGAGATTGAGCTGTGTGGACCTGTGCACTCAAGGTCCATGTGGATGGTTGAGAGGCACTTGAAATTTATGAAGGGTTTGGTCAGACAACGAGCATATGCTGAAGCTTCTATGATGGAGGGATATATGGTATACCAAAACATGTTGTATATTAGTGAATATCTTCCTGTATTAGCGTCAAAGCTCAATTTACGTCGCATTTGTGATCCAGACTCCAATAAAGATTTCGAAGGGGAGTGCCTGAAGGGGAAAGGTAGATCGAGGAAGGTGAAAGGTAATATAACACATTTGATTGTTGATTTTTATGTATATATATCATACATATTCTATTTTTATATTCAGTATTTTGCATCAATTTAGAGTGTAATTATATACTTTGTTAAGTGACTATACATTTGTATTGAATTTTAATTTTCTTGTCATCAAACAGTTGGTTGAGAGTGGGATGCAATTCATTTATACATCGTAAACAATCTTGACTGGATGAAGGTATGGATCGAACGATGTGAACAATCTAGTCATGGAATATCATGTGAAGGTGTGGCTTCATTGGTTAAAGCCGCACATCGCAATGGAGACACCAATCTAACACAAAGGGAAATCGATTTAGCAAGAGGTTTAAAAGATAAGTAGGTAAGCATATTAATCAACCACACTATTTATTTTTTGTAAAAAATATTGTCGTTGTATGTCACGCTTATTTTTTCCTTGTATGGAATTATAAACATGCACTAGTTAATCATAAATATTGGATCATTATGTAATCTTTACTGTATGGCTTGTTGTAGGTAAAACACCATTAGGGTATGTGGTGCAATGGATGTAGATATCGCATCAAAAAGTTGGATGAAACGAAGAAAAAATCTGATTGTGGGATATATTCAGTCTTTGAGGTGACCAATGTTTCTTCTAGAAGTGACAGACATCCAAAACTCTCTAAAAATCGATATTATGGGTATCTAGAAGACATTCTTCAGTGTGACTTTAACTCCTTCAAGGTATTTCTGTTCGTTTTCAAATGGTATAGGTGTCGACTGAATAATTGTGATCCCGATAAAACAATTATTGAACATGATAATGGATTTACCATGGTAAATACAAGGTTGTTTGAGCCAGGAACGAAGCCCTATGTTCTTCCAACCCAATCTGAACAGGTATTTTACTCTGAGGTTCCAGGTAGAGCGGGTTGGTCATTTACTGTGAGACACGATCCAAGGGGAAGGCCGGTAAAGTATAATGTAGATGAAGTTAATGAAGACGTTCTCGAAGAAGAAGACGCCATTGAATATGATCATGATCAACATGAGTTAGATGATCATGTTCCAGAAGAAGATGTCGAAGAACTTATTGAATCAGATGATGTATCAGATAATGTCCATGAAGATGATATAGACGATGACATGATGATTGTAATTGACATCGACGATGACAATGATATGGCCAATCCTTACAATGTTGAATCTAGATCATCGGATGATAGTATAGACAATGAATCAGATGAAGAAGATGATGAAGACCATTGAAGTTTATGAGGTATGCAGTAATAATAAATTAAATGTTTCTTAGTGAGTTTCCATTTTCCTGTATGTTATAATTAGAAACATTGCTTGTCATAGAGTATGACAAAAAACACATTTAAATTTTTTGTACATAGATATTTTTGTCGGGTTATGGGGAATTGAGAGTGATGTGAGGGTCCATAAGAGCATCCACCTTCACATGGTTGGCCCTGTTCAGTAGAAAATATTAAATTATTCTCGAAACAGAGAGAATCTTAGTAAGGAAATGCACAATTATCAAGACTCAAACATCATCATCATCATCACCATCATCTTCATCATCATCATCTTTTTCTTCTTCATTAACATATTCATCATCTTGATCATCGTCATCACCATCATCATCATCATCATCATCATCATCATCATCGTCGTCGTCGTCGTCGTCGTTGTCGTCACGGCCACCATCATCATCATCGTCGTCACCGTCATCATGGCCACCATCATCATCATCATTTCCATCATCATCATCGTCGTCATGACCACCACCATCATCATCATCATCGTCATCATCCTCACCATCATCATCATCATCGTCACCATCTTCATCATCGTCATCGTCATCATCATCATCGTCATCATCATCGTCATCATCATCGTCACCATTCTTCATCATCGTCATCGCCATCATTATCATCATCATCATCATCATCATCATCATCATCGTCATCTTCATCATCATCATCATCGTCGTCATCATCATCGTCTTCATATTCATCATCATCATCATCTTAGATAGACATTATTCATCATCGTCTTCATCATCATCATCGTCACCATCTTCATCATCATCATCGTCACCATATTCATCATCATCATCATATTCATCATCATCGTCTTCATCATCACCATCATATTCAGCATCATAATCATAATCGTCAGCGCCATCATCATCATCATCAATGTTGTCGTCATCATCATCATCATCATGGGGCCAACGTTGTATTTTTTTAAATACATGCTGGCTTGTACTGAAATTTGGAATGGTTAGACTAGACACATGCATTGATGTTGTGGGAGGGTTTCTGGACTCAAACATGATTGACACTAACCATTGGAGCATCAAAAACCATACCTATAGATTAAATAATGTGCTACATGGGGCCAATGTTGAAATTCCTTAAATATGTGCTGGCTTGGACTGAAATTTCACATGGTTAGTCAAGACGCAGGCATTGATGGCATGGGAGGGTTTTCGGACTCAAACATGACTGACACTAACCATTGGAGCATCAAAAACCATACCTATAGATTAATTAATGTGATCTAATATGGGGCCAACATTGAAATTTTTTACATATGTGTTGGCTTGGACTGAAATTTGGCATGGTTAGTCTAGATGCATGCATTGACGGTGTGGGAGGGTTTTTAGACTCAAACTTGGCTGAAACTCACCATTGTAGCATCAAAAACCATACCTATAGATTAAATAATGTGATACATGGGGCCAATATTGAAATTTTTTAAATATGTGTTGGCTTGGACTGAAATTTGGCATGGTTAGTCTAGACGCATGCATTGACAGTGTGGGAGGGTTTCTAGACTCAAACATGACTAACAATAACCATTGCAGCATCAAAAACCATACCTATAGATTAAATCATGTGATACATGGGGCCAACGTTGAAATTTTTTAAATATGTGTTGGCTTGGACTGAAATTTGGCATGGTTAGTCTAGACGCATGCATTGATGGCGTGGGAGGGTTTTTAGACACAAACTTGGCTGACACTCACCATTGTAGCATCAAAAACCATACTTATAGATTAAATAATGTGATACATGGGGCCAACGTTGAAATTTTTTAAATATGTGTTGGCTTGGACTGAAATTTGGCATGGTTAGTCTAGACGCATGCATTGACGGTGTGGGAGGGTTTTCGGACTCAAACTTGGCTGAAACTAACCATTGCAGCATAAAAAACCATACCTATAGATTAAATAATGTGATACATGGGGCCAACGTTGAAATTTTTTAAATATGTGTTGGCTTGGACTGAAATTTGTCATGGTTAAACTAAATGCATGCATTGACGGTGTGGGAGGGTTAAACTAAAAGATGCATTGGCCTCACAGTATCAATTGATATCATGAGAAGCAATTTGATCAATTGCTGGGCTATTCACCATCTTGTTGTGTTGAACTGGCATATTTGAGGATGAATTTCTTGTTTGATGGGTGAATTTTCCTTAGAAGAATTGTTTGAAGTCCTTGTTGTGCCGTATATGTCAAGAGAATCTATATGTCAATTCACTTCTATTGGATGCATTAGCATCTTTTTGGTATGGTAGGAAACCTATTGGTAGCATCATCATCATCATCTTCATCATCATCATCAACATCTTCATCATCATCACCATCTTCATCATCATCATCATCATCATCATCATCTTCATTCATCGTCATCCTCATCATCATTGTCATCATCTTCATCATCATCATCGATGTTGTCATCATCATCAATATCATTTATGTTTAAATACTATCCAATTTATGATTTTGATATGAGTCTCTCAAAGAAGGCTAAGCCACTAATTCTTTAGAAGCATCAATGTCAAAGACTAATTATCATATGTATTTGACCATAACATTTCTAAAATATTTAAAGACTATCCAATTTATGATTTTCATTTGAATCTTTCAAAGAAGGCTAAGAATCACCAATTATTTTGAACTCAATTTATTTCTTGAAGTGTTTCCTTTAAGCTCAAATAAAAATTGGCTTGAAGATGTAAGGCATCACAAGCAACCTACTTGTGTTGGAAAAATGAATTTCCAAGGGAAAAGAGCTAAACGTTCACACTTCCATTTGGCTAAGCTTTTCTACTACCTTCAAAGAGAAGCATTACAATTGGTTCGAAGAGGTCGGGAACCACAAGTAGCATGCTTACATAGGTGAAATGAAGCTTTATGGCTGAACAAGTTAAACATAAACACTTTCATTTTGCTAAGTTATGATATGGAGATACTCTTTCGTTAAAACCACCTAGGACTTACATCTTGCCTTATCTTCTAGTTCATACCCTCAAGGGAATTGAACATTGGTGGTTGTTCTAACATGTTGGCATAACTAGCACTAAACCACGATCCCATCGACAAATATACTCAAAGTCTTATTGGGTTTCTAAATGAAGTCATCCAATATTTAACATATAGGGTTTATCATTTGTTATTTATCTTGTATCTTTTTTGCACTATCTTCATTTAAATCTAAATTGCTATCAAATTAGATAACAAACATTTTGGTCTCTTCATTAAGACATATGGTAACATCATTGATGGAACTTATTTATTTGCTTTTCCATTCATGTTTACATTGTTTTTCAAGTTACCTATAAATGTAACTTAAGTAGTGTGATTTTTATGGTGTTAACATATAAACACGTGGAAATGGAATCAACCCTAAGTCAAGTGGAGCCTTGCAACATGCTACATGTTTGAGTCTCGACAATCTTCCTTTGAAATTTAATAAGAACACCAAAGAAGTTTGTTAATGGTTGGATTTGAGAATTTTCTAGGTGTGATTAATTAAGATATTAGGGCTCTAAAACAATTAATGTATCTACCTCTATGTTGAAATCATTTTCCATGCTGATGTAGTCCACCACCTTCCTTATTGTCTTACCAAAAGGCATGAGAATGAGGAAGAAGGCGTAAAATTATGTAATTCACCTTCAAAGAGTGCCTTGCAATCACATTGGTAAGGAATCATAAGAAGATCACAAAAATCCAATGTGTCACATCCCCATTTAGTGTCAATTAAAGACTTATATGGTAAATTTAATATGAGACTTACTTATAGTTGTCTCTTACTCTTTCCGTATTGACACATTTTATATTTTATGGTTGTCTCTGTGCCTTGACCCAATTGATATTATAAGGTGCAGAGGTGCATGCACAATAATCCTTAGTTATGAATATGAGATGAGGATTTAAAGAGAAGAGTATGTAAAGACAGGTAATTTTTATATGCATTTTCGTGGTAACTTCCGAGGACAAATGTGGTGAGACACCACAAGCGTTTGGAAGGACGAAGGGAGATTACATCATGATCATGCCACTTATAAAATTGAAGACTCTTCATGAGACAAAAATTGTTTTTTTAATTTTATTAATAACCATTGTGATGCTTTGGTCCAAATGATTTTCTAACTCATTGTTTCTCCATATAGTGTGCCAAGTGCCACCTCTCTATATCAATGCATAATAAAAAACTTAATATAAAACAATATATAATATAAAACAATATATAATATAAAACACTATATAATATAAAACAATACAAAATAAAATATTATATAATAAAAAAAATAAGAAAAAAAACAACATAAAAAACAAACTATATATAATACAAAAAAAAATCACTTACCATTTCACTTTCAAATTGACACGCCCCCATTTCACTTTCAAAACGACATGCCCCCATTTCACTTTCAAATCGACATGCCCCCATTTCACTTTAAATTCGACACCAGGAGGAGCTCTACAACTCTATGAAACCTGCAGCGGAGACCTGGAGGAGAGCATGATTTGATACCCCATTTAAATTCGACGCGTGCGATCAGGAGAGGTGCTCTGCAATACTAATTTTCAAACCCTAAACAATTTCAATCCGACAAAGAGGAGCTCGAGAAAGCAGATATGTCCTCGGTATGTCTATGAATTATACGTTTAATGCATACATGTGCTTGTCATACACAATGATATCTTTTCCAGGATTGCTTTCCTGTCCCGCATGCTTGCAACCTGAGATAGTGAAATGAGGCTATAGTTGACCATATCCAAATTAAGGCGAGATAGGGAGTGAATGATAAGTTGGATTGTTCAGCCTCCGGGCTCCTACTACTCTAATTGACCTTCCTTTGTATCCTAAGTAGGGTTATATCCAACCAAGACCTTACCGCACATTATATTAAAGCCTTTTAATCTTTTTACGAGGTCTACTTCCTTTTATGGCTCCCTACACAGTCTACTCTCGGTTTTGCCTAGCCAGATTGTTTACCTATGAAATATTGTGTTTGCACTATAGTCGCAACCTTGGGAATTTCATATAGCAATGGGATTATGCCCTTTTAATATGCTTTTTCTGCCTTTAGGACAATACTGCACTGACTCTTCTTCTCATGTATTCTATTTAATATATATATATATATATAGCCTTTCTGATGTTGTTAGGGTTTCTGGACATATGATTCCCTGGATTCGACTTGGGTGGTCGAATGAATATCACACAAAGCCAAAAAAATTTCCATATGTTTATCCAGGTTTCTAGAACCATCTCCATTGAAAATGGGAAGGCATCTAGCTAGTAAAGATGGCGATGAATGCTTCTCACCCTATTGGGCCAAAGGGATCATCCTTAGTCTTTGACTATGGGTTACTGGCCTTTTCATTTCAAGTTATTTTCACCTTTTCATTTGTGGAGCTTGTCTCAATGATTTCCAAGGTTGTGAATAAAAATCCCATTTGAGTCTGTCTCGAGGTAAATGAAGTCACCTTATCTCAATTTGCTCAAAGGAAAATCATTGGTCCACTTTAACCAACATTTTTTTTCTTCACAATGCACTTCTTGAAAAACAAATCGCCCACTTATCCACTATGCTATATCTTCATGAAGTCTTTTCTTCCTCCAAGGAGGTTCGACCCTCCAGTGTGGTGCAAAGAGTCATGGATGTAAAACACATTCATTTTTAAGCTATTTTTTTAGTTTTAAGTTACCAAGGTTTCCAATTACATCATTTTGTTTTCAATGATGATCGTCTAGGTAGAGAGGGTGAAAGGAAAATGAGGGGAATAGAGTGAATCAAAGGGTGGTTAATAAATGATCAGTGAACATGTTATAAGCCCATAATTACATACAGTGCCCCTTTAGAAGAGATCTTATTTATGCAGACAAAGGTTCCCCTAATCTCAACAGGATATAAGAGAAATCATGACAACAATTATCCTGTGTCATTGAAATATGATATTTACTGTTGTTTATGCTCAGAATTGGGTTTTGATGCTACTTCTACCTTCAAACTCAACCCAGAATTTACTATAGCATGCTAGTCATCGATTTTCAGTGGCTATGATATGACTTTTGACCACCATTTGTGCTCAAAATTGCCTAAAAGGTGCCCAAGTTTGAGTACTAAGGAATTTTTTTATGCTGGAATTAAACTCAGAACCCAAGAAGGTTGTTTACATCATGAATTATGTCAAGAATTGCTACAGGTCTCTTTTCCTTCAATGTGCATATCTGCCTTTGACATTGACCACTATTGGGGCAAAAATATAACAAATCAATTTTCTTGTAGGTGGCATTAATGTTCAGCTTGAATTCTGGATAAAAAAGGAAACTCCAGAGTGCAATTAACCAATAAAATGAATGAATGGCTAACAATTGTCCCTGTGGACATTGTTTCAAAAGTTTGCAATAAATGCACTTGTCACGGTGCCTTTAGTCCAAAAGCATTTTCTATAGGGATGGTATACTTATCAGGCATGCTGGGAATATGCCCATATATCACTATCACCACTACTTCAGTAAGATATTCCCATAATTTCTGTTGTTTGCATGGCTGCAATTAATGTAGAACTGCCTTTTCTAAAGTCATGATATGTCTAATCAACAAACCAGGCTTTAGTATCATTTCCAGAATTGCATAATTTTTCAAACTACCTTTCACAGTCTTCCAAAGGAAGCAATTCCTTTATATATATCATGATTGGATCCTATCTTTCCATCTAATATCTAAACTGAGGAAACTAATCTAATTCCCTCTCTTGCATCCCGCATTCTAGGAACTTGGTGGAACATTGCTACACAAGCCACCACATATTGTAAGTGTGGGATATAAAAGTAAGAGGGATGGATTTTCATGAAAGTAAATCTATCCAATATCTGGCGGAACTCCAACCATAGTTCTAGAAGCGCTTTAGTATCATTTCCAGAATTGCATAATTTTTCAAACTACCTTTCACAGTCTTCCAAAGGAAGCAATTCCTTTATATATATCATGATTGGATCCTATCTTTCCATCTAATATCTAAACTGAGGAAACTAATCTAATTCCCTCTCTTGCATCCCGCATTCTAGGAACTTGGTGGAACATTGCTACACAAGCCACCACATATTGTAAGTGTGGGATATAAAAGTAAGAGGGATGGATTTTCATGAAAGTAAATCTATCCAATATCTGGCGGAACTCCAACCATAGTTCTAGAAGCACTTTACCTTTTCAAAAAAAGGCATAGGTTCCACATCCAAAAGTGTTGTTATTCTAAGTAGTCGTAGTATCTAGAAACCCTATGTTTTGGTTGAAATCAGTCCACTAGATAGAGCTTGATATGTGTTATACAAAAGACACTCTTTTGCTTAACACTCATTAAATTTGACAAAATGAATTCTCATCGTTTCAATCAATTGAAAGTATCTGCACTAGTGGACCTACATAATAATTATAAGTCACCTATCCTTGTGAGCGCTAGATGCCTCTTTGTTCGCACTAGTACCTTATTTCTAATGAATTAGTAATTGATATCAATATGATTGGATAGATCATGAAATGCCTGATTCTCAGAGATTTTGATACAATCTTGATTGTCATAGTAAAGCATGGTAGTGCTCAAATTAGAAGTTGCAGCAGAACCTGGACAACAATAGGGTTTTTTCCTTGTAGAATGTGTAGCACTTCTCTCCTCAAAATCCAAGTCACCACCAAATTTTCATTAGCCTATTCCTCTCCTATTTAAGTGTGCCAATGGCTCCAATACCCATCATGTTCAAGCCATCAACTTCATGCCACATCTAATGTATTTGTCTCATGTTCTTTGTCCATCAAGTTCAAGCCATCAACTTCATGCTAAGTCACCAAGCTGCTTCATTTCATTAACCTTGTCCACTTCATCTTTGTCACCAAGAGGCTTCATGTCATTAACCTTGTCCACTTCATGCTAAGTCACCAAGCTGCTTCATATCATTATATGTGTGTTAATATCATCTTATAATCATTGTAGCCAACATTAGGTGTTTACCAAATCAAAATCAAAACACATTTCTAAATACTTGCAAATCATGGACTCAACTCAGGATGCTTCAACACTTTTTCTTCATACCCGCATGCAAGAGAAGAAATGGAATCACAACTTCCAGCTGTTGCTATATCATATGATCCATTTTCTATGGATGCTTGAGAGATCCTTTCACTTGTGGGTCTTATTGATGCTGTAGCTTTTATTGCTTATATGACCAACATCATCAATTTTCACAACCATATGTACTGAAGCTTTCTGCGGTGTCATTTTGATTACATATTCACTATGCCAATGTTCCTCAACAGATCTGTTGTAGCCACAAATGTCATCAAAGGTCCCATGGCTTCCTTAAAGAATACACCATAAAACTCACACAGTTTTCATGCCATCATCCAACATTTTTACTCTTTCTTCTTACCATCAAATCTTCTTGAAAACTTTGCTTTTTTTTTTTCTTCATTTGCTTCAGCTACTCAATCTTCAACTTCATGCCTGGGATATGTACCAAATTATCACTTATTCCATACTTAATTTTATTGACAACATGTATGGAGATATATCAAACATCATTTTAACTCAAGGAATTTATGGGTCAAAGGCACTATGGTTGAATGTTTACATGAGTTATTTTCTTGTCGTGATCTTAGAGGCCACATATTGACCCCCTATTTGATTTGTTGGGGAGTTTGGTTGCTTCAAAATGCTTGCATTCTAGAAGAAAAGTGAATCCCCACATTCAATTTTTCAACTCCAGTGGTAGCTCCATTTAAATTGTATTCCCTGATTGTGGTTTTGAAGGTTGGGTGTGTTATTAGTGAAGTAGCAGTGAATCCAGATATGACTTTGAGGCGGCTTACAAATTGATTTAACTTTGACCACAATGGCACCAACCGCAATTTTAGGCCTGTATAATTATGTTCTCGCCTAATATGTACAAATCTCCGTTTGCATATCCAAGTGTAGGAGAAACATGTAGAGATGGAAATGTTGCATTTGTGTCAATTGCGTTGGAGTTTTGAGGTGGTTCTCTTGGCATCATAAGTAGGGAACCACATGCAAATTATCCTTCTCCCTTAGCATGTTATTGCTAGTCCCAATAGTCTAGAGGATAAAATTTCCATCATATGGGTTGAGCTATTCAAGAACACTAAGAGAGATGCCATAGTTGGCCTCTCTTGCACTAGCACTAGAAGGACAAATTTCCATAGTGCACTTTAGTCATCTCAAAGATTGAAAAGTCTCTCAAAATCTTGAGGAAGTCAATATTAGGCAGGATTCCATTATCACTAATCCAAAAATTGTGGTAGATTGATCGGTGCTTCCCATAGGATACAAGTGACCTTTGCATGATACAAGCATGATTCTTGTTGTTGCTTAAGTTATATGTGGTTTATTATGTGCTCCGTAGGCCAATTGACCTACACTCACTAGTACGATACCATATTTTGGCATCATATTTGGCGTCATTTTCTATAGCGTTTTTTTGGAAAATTTTCAAGTTGGGACAATGCAAAACATGATGCTACAAAGTTCGTGATTTGAGTGAACTTTGGATTGACGGATTGTTGTCTTTTTTGATGCAGTCTCTATAAGGCATCATCTTAGCGATAAAAAATACAATGTAAAGAGTTTGTCTACATCAATTTAGCATCAATTTCAATGCGGCAATGCTATTGATGGTAATGGTGATAGAGGTGCCTCCTTCAACAGAGTTTTTGTTGAATCTAGGAGTCCCAAATCTGCAAGGTGCTCATGTATGAGTTGCAGTATTTCCTTGGAAATATAGAAGGCATTTCACCAATATATAATGAGTGGTAGATAATCAAAACAAGCTAAGCTACAAAGGCTGCTAAAATTCTACGATAATGTTCCATTGAAAAAATAATAAAGTACTTTGAATGATAAGCTAGGGCACACAGAAATATGAACAAGCTATAATTGAAATTTTAGGAATGACAATAGATAATAATAGTTAGAGTGTTGCAACCTAGTGCATACAAGCTGATTTTTGCAAACAAAATGAAAAAATAGTTTGCTAAGTTGTAATTGAAATTTGAGGAATGACATTAACTACTAACAGTTATAGTGCTGCAATCCAGTGCATACAAGTTGGTTTCCACAATCAAAATAACAAAAGAGTTTGCTAAGGGTGAACAATGTTTCATTCCCCAATGTGATTCAATGGAGGGATTGAACATGCATGCATAGAGGCACAGAAACCAGCAACAACATAGTGCTACAGTTCATTTGATGAATTTGCAGTTCATTAATTGGCCCCATCCCATTATGAAGTAGAACCATGTGAGATAGATCCTATACCACCATTAGCATCATGATATTCCCCTATTGTATCATGATAAAAATAAATATATTTGTATTTATAAATATATTTTCTTTGTTCAACATGGACCTCTATTGTTTTTATCCCAAAACCAAAAGTGATTTAACTCTGTGTACCCACGCCTTCCGTTCGAGGAGTGTTTCCAGCGGTCTTGAGTTTCAGCTTGGCAACAAGCCTCAGACGGCGGGCGTGGGTACACAGAGTCTAGAGTTTCTTCCAAGTGTGGGATATCACACAAGAGGAACTGAGCTTAGTTGATAGTAGTCTGCCTGCAATCAAACTTTGAGCTTAGTTGATAGTACTTTGTCTGCAATAAAATTTAGAGGAACTAAGGAAAATGAACATGACCATAAGCTGATTGATGAGAGTTCTAGTATAAGGTAATTTTTTGCCAATTTAATTGTTTGATATTTGAAATTCCAATTCAACTAACGTTTGGGATAGATGTGCCATAGATGAAAGTTTTAACATATCAAGGAATTAGATCTTTGACCAAACACTAGGAATGACAAACTTGGGTAGTAAGAAAGAAATAACAACAACCAATCATTATCATCTGTATGGTTGTATGAGGGAAGTTTCAATTCCCATAGGCAAGAGCTTGGGGGCATTGATGTCAAGGTACTCAATGCAAGCTAAAGGGGAAATTATTAGTATTGCTCATGATGTAAAAGCAAAGGATGTATTGCTCATGATTAGGATACTCTTGTATTTATAGTCATAAAAAAACAAGTTGTGGTTACTATTTTTTTATTAAGCTCATGAACATTTATATGCAGTTTATTGTTTCTACTATCACTGTGTTTTTGTGATGAATGATTGAAGAATGTTATAAGTGTGCCTAAAGAATTATGAACATGGGTATATACAATTCCTTATATTTATTATCACTTTGTTTTATGTGATGAATTCATTTGCATGACTTGAGTATATCTGAAGCTCTACTTGGGGTCCCATGAATGAACTTGAACACTTGCTGCATTCATTTAATTTGAAAGAGTAGTTATAGTTTGTAAGAACTCTCTCCTTACCTTAGCTAGAATTCATTGAAAGGAATGGATTATTTTCTTCATATGCATTTGCATGGTTTGATTCAGTCATCACATCACGAGTTTCACTGCCATCACCTGACTGAGTAATACAACCGTTAAAATTTAACTCGGGAACTCAACACACTTTAACCTCGCTTGAGGATAAAAAGAATTTGGTAGTTAGGTAGGACACCGGGGATAGGCATCCAAATAATGCCCCCTTGTCATTTTCATTTGAGACATAGTTGTTGTCCTCTAGGGTACTAAATCCTCTAGTATTTATTGACATGATCATTGACTAGTTTGTGGAGGGGCCTCCCGTTTTTTCGGGGGTTATGCCGCGAGGATTGATTCCAGATGGAATTTGTGGAATGCCGCACTTCACTTAGCACCTAAGGCATATCGATCCATTGTCTTCCTTGTACTCTACTGTGATGGTGATACAGGGGCGATAAGACAAAAGTGCCGAAAACCTTTTCCGACGTGTCATGAACAAGCTAGCTTAGTGACTTTTCTTCTAGGGCTCTTTTACCCAGGATCCCTTTCGGTAGAGAGATATCCTTCCATTATTCGTCTCTCATTTCGTATTGTTCGACTTGGATTTCATCACCTTGCAAAGGATACGATTTGTCGAGGTCTCCAGCACCTAGTTAGGAAGTTTGCTTGCTATTTCACCTTTTTAGAGGGTCTTTTTCTTTTTAGTGCTGCTTGATGGCATTCTAGCCACTTTTGTTTCAGCTCGCTTACTGTGACACTGGTCCTAGTACAATTTTTTGAGCTTGCTTTTTTGGCCTGCGAGCCTTGTCTTTTCCTAGCTCCCCTTCTGCACGCTCTGTTGCTTTAGGTTTTTTGAGTTCTTACACGGTCAGTTACCAATTATCTGATGATGTGTGGTGTCCTCTTCTCCTAGGTCTTTGAGATGGTTGAGTTAGATGGTCTTCTCAAGGGACTAAACACCCCTTGATGGAGCCACTAACGCTTGACCTTCCACTAACGCTTGACCTTAGGAGTAGTCTAGAGGACCACGTGATCACATCATCTGTGTGGACTTTTCCATTTACTATGATGATGGTCTTTCAGGTTATATGGAACAATGGTACATTTGAGAGAGAGATGATTGGTTGCACCCCACCTTGGTTGATTGTCTTATGGTCCTTCCATTTTGTCGATAATATTTGTGTGGTACCTTGCCTTTTACCTTTTGGGTCTTTTACTCATCTTGGTATATCTTTTGATTTGTACCGCCTTTTATTTTTTTGGTCTTGTGGGTACTACGCTAGTTTGTCCACATTTGAGGTACACCCCCTTGGTCCAAGTTGTTATGAGTCTTTATACCCACTTTGTACCACTCTCCAGACCTTAGTTAGGAAGGTTGATTGCTATCATACCTTTTGGTGGTCCTATTTGAGTTACAAGAGGTAGTTACAAGGAGATATTGCATATAAGAGGTAGTTACAAGGAGCTATTGTATATAAGAGGTAGTTACAAGGAGATATTGCATATATTTGACATTATTTGACCTTCCATCTCTTTGGCATGTCAAATAATAGGTAGTTACAAGGAGCTATTGTAATATATATTTGACCTTATTTGTACCTTCCCCACAATGGTTGATTTACTTTTGGTCCTTACACCTTGTTGTTTATTGGTCTTGTGGTAGCTTTCCCTTTAATTTTGTTCCTTTCATTTTTTTGTGGTACCTTGTCTCTCACCTTTTGGGTCTTTTACTAATCTTGAGTTATCTTTTGATTTGTACGGCCTTTTATGTTTTTGGTCTTGTGGGTATAACTATGGTAGTTTGTCCACATTTGAGGTAGTACACCCCCTTAGTCCCAAGGGTTATGAGTCTAATTTATACCCACTCTTTTCTTTTTTACTTGTACCTTACTGCTTGGTTTTTTTACCCTTTGGTTGGTCCTTGTACCTTACTAGGGGCCATGAGTCTCTTTGGCCTCAGTCTGCTGGCTGTCAACTCATCTTTATTGTGATTGTACTGAGCCTTTTGATGGTCATTGAATTTCTTTGATTGACCGTACCATAGCCCAGTCATCTCTCTCTCTCTGGTTTGTACTAACCCTATAATAGGGTCACTTGTTTCCTAAAGTTGACTGGCCTCTAAGAGGCACAATCATTTCTAAAAGTAACTCTTCTGAGTATATTACAGGAAACATCTACACCCAGGTAATCAAATATGTGTTGGTTATAAGACTTAAGTAATCAAATTGTTGGTAATCAAATATATGGTAAATAATTTGAATTAAGTAGTTAAGAATTCTCCTGTCAGACAAAATTGTTGGTAATCAAATTATATTTGTTGGTAAAGAATTTTAAGAGTGGCGGAACTCCTCGATTGAACTTGTGAGGAAAAATATCTTGGAGAATAAGTGTCCTGACAGAAAACTAAGCAGAACTATGCCACGATTGATAAATAAATCCTTGTAGCACTGAGATGCATAGAGAACTATGCCACTGTTGATAAAGAAATCCTTGTAGCACTGAGATGCATTCCTGACTTTTTAACAAGAGAATATTTGACACAGAAGTGTGCTGTTAATTTTTAAGAAGCGAGCCTGAAGCAAGTGAGTTTGAAACAAGCAATCCTGGTGCAAGCGAGCACGAGGCAAGTGAGCGTAGAAGGTCAAAGCAGAATCCAGTGGGCCCATAACCCACAAGTAAACATGAAAATCTCTGCTTGGACAAGAGGAAAAAATCATATCTATACTATTAATGATAATATGAGTTGGTTGGATTATATGCAAGAATGGAAACCTAGGTGGGAGTTGAGACATGCTGAAGTATTAGATGCTAACTTACAGGTTTCTGATGCTTTTATTAGACTAGTGCTAGAACTCAAAAGAATGCCTATAGGATCCAGTATTGTACCAGAGATGATTTACAACAACTCCCTGAGAAAAGCAGTTGATGCAAGCAATTGGTTAACACACCTCTACCATGATCTTAACTTAATCTCGACAGAGGTCTCTACACCTCACCCCGGGCTACAACTAGACCAACAATACTACTGTATTAACCAGATACGTTCTTTGGAAGCATGGCCACGTCAAGATGCTAGTCTCCGATTTCCACGTACTACACACACTTATGAAAAATATAAAAAATTATGGTGGAAATTCTTGAGAAAAGAAAATACAAATAGAACATATTATACCATGCTAAAGTTTGGACTTCAAATTACACATATCCATGAGGATCTTGCATTCTACGTCCCTGAATGGATGAGAGACTGGTGGCGGTTATTCGGCATCAACTTGACAGCATTAGAACCAACTGTTATTTATAATCTAAAACGGGAAGTTGGAGAATCTCTCGAATAGGTCAAAGATATTTTGGATACAAAGATTATTGAGGATCAAATCCTTGGGTACTACATTAAACACAAAGAATAGTGACTTGTCAAAACCCACATAGACGTCCACATGCATCATAATAGACGCGTGGTCTTGAGGTCTATTTATTCAAAGGAATGGAGGATTGAATCCAATGTCTTTCGAGAAATATATGGTCCCCCACACTCCGATGATTTGTAAATATATCAAAAGTATTTGGCTATGAGTGGGGCCTGTCCATTCAAATTGTCATAAAGATTGAAAATAAATTCTTTGTAACTATGTCATGATAATATAAATAAAGCCCTACTTTTCTCCGTGTCAATATGATTGAAAATCTATGTTATGCAATAAATACCCTAAGTCAAGATTACAAGTAATTGTCCAAAGGCAGCATTAGTTGGGAGTATGACTGAAAGCTACCATTTTTCAAAACAACTTACATGTTTACGATTTTGTTTTTGCTTGAT
This sequence comes from Larix kaempferi, assembly GCA_027924585.1. Lineage (NCBI taxonomy): Eukaryota > Viridiplantae > Streptophyta > Pinopsida > Pinales > Pinaceae > Larix > Larix kaempferi. The sequence goes on along the minus strand of BSBM01000391.1, from coordinate 24,188,371 downwards.
TCAATTACTTTCAGTCATCTAAGGAAGAGCATGCTTGAATAAGATTATACAAGTTCCACAACATTATATAAAATATTGTTTTTGAAGATTTGTGAACACTTATTAACCACCTAAAAGATCTTACTTTTGAAAGTCATAAAAACTTTTAGCAGTTTTCCATAATGGTTAGTTATTTTTATTTTATATTATTATTGCTAAATATAAATATCTTACTAAAAGTGAGTGTACTTCAATTACCGAGGTGATGAACCCAAACTGATGGGATGAGAGAGACTTTAGGGCCATGACGACAAAGCTGATAGTTAGATGGTGTGATATGGGACTCAAGACCCAAAGGAGCAATAAAAGACAACTCATAATTGCATGAATTTCTATTCCTAAGAAAGATAAAGTGATCCTCTTCCTCAGCACTTGAATGCCTACATTTTGAGAAAGGGAATGCGGTACAAGTCACCTTATAAAAGGCACTACATGTCACCTTTTAAGAGGCGCTATTCCTTGCGGTCCTATCTAAACTTTTTTTCCATGGTGCAGGTAGAACCAAACATGTATTTGTCAGATCTGTCTTCCTTGAGTGAGGGGAGTTTAGGAACGCTAGAGGAAAGTCAGACATCCAGTACGACTACAAGAGTTTTATCGACTAGATGTCAAAAGACCAGAAGAAAATTCCATAAATGCATGAAATATTATCGTGCTCAAGGGGGGTCATGTTGCTATGATGATGAGACAATAGGTGACGACGAGGTGCCCTTGAGGTACAGACATTTAGTGAAACAATGGGTACCCAAGGATCTTCCTCAACCGAACACAAATTTTGTGTGGACGAGAGGATATATCGAATTGCACCGTCGTCAATACATGGTTTTGGGTTGTTCTGCATGGATGGCATACAGGTCCCTTACGCAAAATGTATAGAATTGATGGAGTATGTTGGACCCTATTACAACTACAACGATTGGATGTGCCTGGTCCGATATACAGAAAATATGCGTAGATATGGATTGTCAGCAAACTATTTATAGTTGAAAGACAAAGATCAAAATAAAGGAACAACATTGTGTTAGAAAAACAGGATCGCAGAGTAATAGCAATAAATAGAAATGAAAATATAATCACACATACACATTACAAGAAAGACACAGATATATCGTGGTTCACCCCAACTTGGGCTATGTCCACACTGAAGTTGCCAGTCCTTATTATTATTCCGTCCAGCAAAGTGAAGGGATACAACCTGCAGCACAACCGTTGCACTTCCTCTTCACTGTCTCACAGTCTCTCTTCTTGATCTCAAAGATATTTACAATGCATAAAACCTAATACATCAACCCTATCCATGTTACAATGTATTTCTTTTATAAGGAAAATACAATGGGAAAAATACCACGGGTTAGCCAAAACCATGGGCCCAAAAAATGGTGGTGAAAATAGCCCCAAACCCCAAGTTAGGGGCATGAGTGTACAGTCCTCTGAGGTGCACGGCTAAGACAATATCATCTATGAGACTGGAAGATCTGGCTCCACAACCAACAATCTCCCACTTGGAGACTGATCACAACAACTCCACCGTTGCTATACTTGCTAGACCTTGGACTTGGCAACTTTCTCCTCTTCACCTTCATGCTAGAAGGCCAATTGAAACCGAGCAGGAACTCAATTTCTCTCTAGTCACTACCTTTGTGAACATGTCTACAGGATTCTGGCTAGTATGTATCTTTTCCAGCTTCAACAGTTCATCTTCCAGAACAGAGCGTATGAAATGGTACTTGAGCTGTATATGTTTAGTCCTGGAATGGAATGCTGAGTTCTTTGCAAGATGAATGGCACTCTAGCTGTCACTATACAACCTGCTATCATTTTTCTTCTTACCCAATTCCTCCATAAACCTATGCAACCAAATCATCTCTTTACTAGTGTTACACCCAAAATCTACTCATCATGAGATTCAGTGTATACACCCCTGAAGATACTTGGACTAAGTAATCATCCTGGGAGGATTTGTACCCAATCGTGCTAAGTTTTGAAGGGTCATTGCAGGCTGCACACTAGAAACATGCGACATCGCACCTTGCTCCATTACAGGGTGCGACAAAGTCAGTTAGATGGCAAAAATAGATCCTTCGAGGTCCATCTCGAAGCTTGCTAACTTGGGACCCTATCCTTGACCTCTTGGAAGAGCTGGCACTCGGTTCCTAAACCTTTGGAGAGATCCCTTAAGCCTCTCCTACCATCTCTCAACCTATCCTATCCATACCCTATCCATTTAGTCCTATATAAATGAAGCTCATTGCCATCCCAAAGGAAGGAAGACTATGGTATCTACATGCTGGTGAAATCATTCTTAGAACACCTCCACTCACCTATTGGAGAACTCATACTTCCTTGGAAGGATATGGAAACCGGCTTTGTCGGAGAAGGGCTACAACGTTAAGCCTTGGTTTTGGTTCTATATCTCTATCATATACTCCTCCATTTGTAGTAATACAAATGCTTTCCACCAATATTGTTCATGTGTGCAATGATATTGAGTAGTTTACCTGCTTAACTATTTACTTAGATCTCTTATTGTATAGATGTCTTTTATTGGTTTCTCTTGTTTCTTGTCTTGACAGGTCTTGCAACTTGGATCTGACGACCGCGAGATGTGGAGCAGCATTCAGGAGAAAGGATCGCATAATGAAAAGGTAAGACATCTAGTACTCGATCCTTAATTAGATCTAGGAAATGCATTGGTAGTCTATTCTATTTGTTCTAGACTCACTTTGAGCTAGGGATATCCGGATCACGTCCGCTCGAGTGGATTGTCCGATAACAAATCTGGTGACCATACTGGGGAGTATATAAATTGGTCAGTAGTTGTCAATTTGAGAGTCATTTTCAGTTGATTGCTTGACACAAGCCTTTTATTTTTGCCATTTACTGATTGGAGTTGATTTCACTATTATATCTTCATATTGAAGACTCTGATCTACTTCCTCTGATTTTATACAACTCATTCCAAAACCATTCCATGGTTCATTGCTGAGAGATCTGATTCATTTTTGAATCTAGACTTTGCCTGTTGCACCTGGGCAGTGGAAACATAGCGACACTGTGTCATTCTGGATCTCTGTTCTTTACCTATTAACTACTCGTCGCATCCCTTGCATTGGCAGACTGCGACATCATTGCACTTCCCGTGTAAGCAAACTGCGATGTTGCACTGTGTACAAGGACAGAGTGCGTCGATTTGTTAAATTTTGGCATGCAGGCATCTCTTCTCTGTTTGACAGTTTGGACTTTGGTTTTCTATATGAACTCTCTCTATGCTTCAAGATCCATCCAGGGATCTCACTTGTGATTTGTGTTTTGAGTGTTTGGTTTTGTTTGGATTGATTTTGGGTTCCATTTTGGACAATCTTGAATACCGGTAGTGGTGGATACTCTTGTTTCCTCCACCTTCATCCGTTCACCCTTGCATTCCCTTCTTTCCATCCCTGATCTGATCAGTACATTAGATCAGCTTCCAGACCTCATTTACATTTGTTTTGAGCTTTGCTTGCTTAGTTTGCTTGGTGCTGCTTGATTTTGGGTTAAGTGTGTCCTTTAGCTTTGTTAAGTGCTTATCTTTGTCTTGCATTTGATTGGAAACGTTTGTGGAATCCTTCTTTCCGTAGCTCAGATATGTCTTTTTCAAGTGTAAAAAGATAGGAAATGAGTTATAATTATTGCATTTGGTAGATTTTGAGCCTTTCTTGAGTGCCTTTGAGTTGTTTGGGTGCTTGCCATTTTTCTTTAGGAATTTCTGAATGATTAGAGTGTTGTAGATATTCTCTCACTTTCTGTATATAAATATGAAAAGCATTTAGTTATCAAATTCCATTTTTGGTACATGCATTTGAAAATTGAAAGTGCTTCATTATTTTGTCTTATACGATGTTAAGATTAGTTGCATCTTTCATTTTCTTTGCGCTTTTTAGCTGATTATTACATAAAGTTAGAGTTATTGCACTCTAGGAAGGAATTCTTCTTTTCACTACTACTTAAGTACTTTTGGTTTGAAAGAAAGAAAAATCTCTCCTTAACTTAAGTAGTTTTCATCGAAAAGGAAAGGAAAATGTGCATTAATATCATGTAGTTGAGGATTGCATTATGTTTACATTTATGTACTCACCTCATGCATCCACCTATCCATACAAGATAAAATTAACACTAGCTTAGGTTAAAATCATTTAGTAACTGTGTGTAAGTTAGAGACGTGTTCTGATGTCGTTAAGCGTGGTAGCTATCGTTATTTTCCAGCACTGTATCTTGGGGGTATTGTAGTCTTCCACGTACTTATCGGTATATCGAGCTCCTTCATGTACCCACCAAGTACCATAATCCGTACTTGGCATATATCGAAGGGTGTATCATGTACTCGGTAGTATATCGGAAGGTCTCTTGCCGAACGGTTGTGCATTAGACAACACCACTATGGATTTGAGCTCCCACGTACCTTGCGTATATCGGGAGACACCACTAGGATTCCTGAAACCAACTGAGTTAACCATTTGGCCGTCTTGGCAAAGCAATACACCGAGAACAGCACTCGGGGAGATTAGCACGCACGTACTGTCTAGGTAATCGGGTATGCAGGTAAGGGTACGGTCCCAATCCTCCTTGTCATGTCATATTGTTGGAACCTGCAGTATATAGCGGTTTGCGATGCCTTGATAATCCCATGAGGTTCCAGACTTTGAATCCACTCCTATTCACACGGTTTGCTTGTTGCTTTTATACTTGAGTAGTGCTTGATTTGTGTGGTACTTTAGAGAGTCATAGGAAGCTTAGATATGGAAGAATCTTCCGGGACTACCAACCAAGAGGACCCTTTCCAAGGTGTGCCATTTGTTATTCCCCCTTGTGGAACTGTTGGTCCTCCCTTTATGGCTACGTTGAGTCTTCCTGGATTGATGATAGGATTACCAGTATGGTTATTCTCCAATCCAGTTACACCAAGTGCACCAATTGTGTCAAACCTACGTCCTTCATCACATGAGAATCAATCTCATGGTGACCCTTCTCCTTCTTCGTCGAAAGTTGAATCTGCTTCCGTCTCTTCCTCTTCTCCTACTGAAAACTCTAGTGTTAGTAATCACTTGGATAAGAAGAAGAAGAAAAGGAAGATTGAGAAGAAGAAGGATAAGAAAGAGACCAAGCGTCAACCATCTGCCTCTGATGGCACTCATTCTATGAGAACACCTCGTAAGCCAAAGTTCCCTTGCAAACTTTGCAAGGGTGATCACCTTCTCAAGAATTGTCCTAGTCTTTCCTGTGTGTCAGAAGTGTGGTATAAAAACCCCAAACCGATTGTATCGTCAACCTCTGACCATCATGTTGATGATACTCCCTCGACCAGTGACCCATTGGTGAAGGGTCGGAAGGGTAGAGCTACAAACCCTTGTTGGATATGCAAGGGCATGCATCGTACTTACCTTTGTCCAAGCATGGATGAAGCTTCACGGTGGTTGGAAGATATTACTAGCTCTCAACAGGTGCTTCCCAAAAGCGATAGTAAGTTGTCCCTCGATCCCCCACTAGTTGACCAAGTGGTCAATTCAGTTTCATCTATAATTGATCCCACTCTTCCTTTGAAGAGTGAAGTGATTGAGTCGATCTCATCTCCAATCGATCCCGCTCTTTCATTAGAGAAAGTCCAGACTAAAGCAGTCACCATGACACAATCTTCGTCTCATTCTTATCTTCCAAGTAAGAGTGAATTGGAAACCACTGATGTTTTCCTAGTCAGTTCAGAATGTCCTAGGCAAGGGGAGACCCTGTCCATTCCTACAGGACCCCCCCCAAGTACTGAGGTCATTTCCTTTGATTGGAATGGTCTAACAGAATCTCGTCTTCCTTCAAGTATTCCTTTTCAAATATCTGTAGGAGTTTTCAATAAAGAAATCTTTCATACGATAGTTGATGAGGGAGCTTCTGTTAGTATTTTATCCTCAACTGCTTGGCAAGCTATAGGTTCCCCTTAGCTTGTGCTAGTAACTAACTAGATTTTGTCCTTTAATCGAAGGCCTACCGGACCTTTAGGGATTCTCCCACAGTTAGCTATCATGTTGAGAGGTAAAATTATTTATGTTGATGTCATGGTTGTCCAAGATCCTTTAGATTTCAATCTACTCCTTGGACATGATTATGTCTATGCTATGAAAGCTGTAGTGTCCATGCTCTTTCAAGTGATGTATTTTCCTCATTATGGGAATATTGTGACCATTGATCAGATTTCCTTTGTGACACCCACTCATCATATGACTCCTAGTCATCATACTTCCCTGAATGTTCCACATGTTTTAGTGGTTTCTTCCCCTTGAGGATGGGGAGTACGAGCGCAGTTTATGTTATGTTTCAAGCTCGTTAAAAAATGAAACCAACCACCCTAGCATAGTTTCCCTTTGGTTTCAAGCTTGCATAAAAATGAAACCAATCCTTTGGAGCATAGTTTTATTCTATTTTAAGCTCATTAAAAAATGAAATAGACTCTCCCTAGCAGAGTTTACCTTTGGTTTCAAGCTTGCATAAAAATGAAACCATCCACTCGAGCATAGTTTTATTCCATTTCAAGCTCGTTAAAAAATAAGATGGCCCCCGTCAAGCATAGTTATTGTCTATTTCAAGCTTGTGTAAAAATGAAATAGATCTCCCTCCCATCAATTTGAGTCTCTCGCTAGGGTTAGAACTTGAACCTTCATTTCATCTGATTCTCATTTTCCCCTTGGTGAACATTTTCATATTAGTAGCTAGGTTGGTAGTTGGGTTAGCAAGCAGCATTTTCAGACGAAATGAAGCTTGGGAGGGGCATACCTCATGTCGTACCATCAGCAATCATGTTGAGGGAACACCACCATGTTAAGCCGCTAGCAATCATGCTGGGGGAATTTAGCAACCTCTGGGCATCATGTTGGGAAGGAACCCGTCAATGGACCATAACCATGAGCATAGTTCCTGTTCTATGTCAAGCTCGTTAAAAAATGAAATAGGTTCTCATGAGCATAGTTCCCGTTCTATGTCAAGCTCGTTAAAAAATGAAATAGGTTCCCATGAGCAGAATTCTAATCTTGTGTCAAGCTCATTAAAAAATGAAACAAATCTTTTTCCATTGAGTCGAGTCTTCCCATTGACTTAGTACCTGAACCTTGTTTTCACCTGCCTATTCCTCAAGAGGATGAAATGAAGCTTGGGGGCATGTCTTCAACCTCTGGAAGTTACTCGATCACCTCTCCACACCACGTTGGAGCTAAGTCACTTACTTCTAGCAATCATGCTGGGGGCATGTACCAACCTTTGGATTTCATGATGGGAAGAAGTTCACCATTGGGAACATTTTCGAGCATACTTTCCTTTTTAGGTTTCGAGCTCATTAAACCATGAAAATTATCCCGAGCATAGTTCATTTTCTGTTACAAGCTCGTTAAAAAATGAAGCAGACATCATGAGCATTCTTACAACCTATTTTCGAGCTCGTTAAAAACAATAGGATGGCATTTGAGCTTACTTTTCACTTTTTTCCTGCTCTGGTTGAAACATGAAAAGTGGTTTGAGCTTAGTTTTTACTTTTTCGTGCTCTGGTTCAAATATGAAAATGATTCCGAGTGCTTTTGATACCATTATCGTGGTTGTTAAAAATTTGAGTAAAAATGTGTGTCTAACGAGTATAGGTTTATCACTTTATCCGGCCTTGCTAGACTATTTACAGAAAAGGAACTGTGCTGAGTTTAATTTTTCCTTTGTCGTACTCGGTTATCAACCATGACGAAGTTGTTCATGGAGTCCTTTTTAAGCTCTTTTCAGACTCCCTAAATAGGAAAAGATTGCCAAGCAAACTTGATGCTTTCACGCTTGTAAAAGCATTTGAATGATCGTCTTTCTAGTGAAAGTTTACCCCTTTTTTGGACCAGGAAGCACTATTTATGAAAAAGGAATACTTCAACCAACCATGGCTGGAAGAGTCCTCTCCCACGTTTTTTTACCCTTTTTCAGGCGATGAGGCTAACTTTACGAAAAAGGACCGTTGGAGTCTCCTTTAGTTCTTTTCAGACTCTCTAAACATGAAATGACGCTGAGTTTTCCTTCTTTGGGCTCATTAAATTTTAAACATCGAATGGCCCATTATGAGACGAACCCCTCCTTTACTAGGTTTGTAAAACATTTGGGATTGGACTCATCTATGAGATGAGCTATACCGAGCCTCTGGTTACCCTCATCAAGCTTGTTAAAAAATAAGTGAGGCACTCATCATTCATGATGGGGAAAAAGGAAAGCATTTGTGTTACATACCTTGTTAGTGGCAGTATGTAGTCATTCTTGAACATGGCACTCATCTACATTTGCATACATCACTTGGATCATCCGTTTGTCCTTGAGTTCCACTTATTTCCTAAGTCTCGTTACTCCTTTGAATCATTCAAAGAAAAGCTTCCATCATCAGTTTCTTTGAGAATTTGTGTCGCACTCGCCATGTCAATACTGCCAAGTCATGCCATGCCCATGTTCAATAATATGTCTATCATTTATCATCTGTAGTCAGTATGCCCGCCATCACGTCGGTCTACTCTGAGTCAGTCTTGCATGTTACTGTACCATTCAATCTACCTTATACATTTTTGTTGTGTTTCATGTCGATTGATGGGGGATTCATCATGGCCATCCTTCGACGGATTCATCCTTGTCGACTTCAACACATCATCCAAGGATTGAATCTAGAAACCAGTTAAGTACCTTGGCCCTGCATGCCTCAATGGCAGGTTACCTCGCTTTCATCATGAGTTTACATCATTAAATCTTGATTGAAAGATTTCATCTTGCGTTCGACTTCAACTCGTTTATTCACACTTGATGATATGTACTGTGATACCTTGGGAATCATTGACATCAATGGTGATCTCCCTCACACTTGTTAACAGTTTAAATCAATGGCTGGTAATCAAGTGGTTTCTACCATGTTCGACGTCAAGACATTTGTAATCACATGGATAGATTCGTATCATTGCGGGTTCAGCTTGAAGACCCTGGGGAGTCATGTTTTACCCAGGTTGCGATGGAGTTTCTATTGAGTTATATTACACAGATCCACTTTTGTATTGGTCGTGGCTATGTTATCATCTCATCATGGATCTACGGTTGTGTCTAGTAGCCATGATTGTGTTCAGTTGGTCATTACTACCATGGATGTGCAATGTATTGGTCGACAGCCATGTTGTACTTCATATGAGATTGTCAATTCAGAGTCAGTTGTACTGTAGCAGTGTCCTTCATCCGACGAGTCTATTGCCATTACTTCTATCAAAGCACTTCACTTGTCTATCTTCAATAGCTTCATTCTTTGGGGGGCATTCTGTTACACCTAAAATATACTCATCATGAGATTCAATGTATACACCCCTGAAGATACTTGGACTAAGTAATCATCCTGGGAGGATTTGTACCCAATCGTGCTAAGTTTTGAAGGGTCGTCATAGGCTGCACACTAGAAACATGCAACGTCGCACGTTGCTCCATTACAGGGTGCGACGAAGTCAGTTAGATGGAAAAAATAGCTCCTTCAAGGTCCATCTCGAAGCTTGCTGACTTGGGACCCTATCCTTTACCTCTTGGAAGAGCTGTCACTCGGTTCCTAAACCTTTGGAGAGATCCCTTAAGCCTCTCCTACCATCTCTCAACCTATCCTATCCATACCCTATCCATTTAGTCCTATATAAATGAAGCTCACTCCCATCCCAAAGGAAGGAAGACTATGGTATCTACATGCTGGTGAAATCATTCTTAGAACACCTCCACTCATTGGAGAATTCATACTTCCTTGGAAGGATATGGAAACCGGCTTTGTTGGAGAAGGGTTACAGCGTTAAGCCTTGGTTGTGGTTCTATATCTCTATCATGTACTCCTCCATTTGTAGTAATACAAATTCTTTCCACCAATATTGTTCATGTGTGCAATGATATTGAGTAGTTTACCTGCTTAACTGTTTACTTAGATCTCTTATTGTATATATGTCTTTTACTGGTTTCTCTTGTTTCTTGTCTTGATAGGTCTTGAAGCTTGGATCTGATGACCGCGAGACGTGGAGCAGCATTCAGGAGAAAAGATTGCATAGTGAAAAGGTAAGACATCTAGTACTCGATCCTTAAGTAGATCTAGGAAATGCATTGGTAGTCTATTCTATTTGTTCTAGACTCACTTTCAGCTAGGGAGATCCAGCTCACATCCGCTCGAGTGGATTGTCTGATAACAACTAGCCTTTGTAACAGAAACATACTCTACTTCTGTTTTTGAAAGTGAAACAACTTTCTGCAGTTTCGAAATCCAGCTTACTATTGTTCCACCTACAGTAAACACATACCTTGTGGTGCTCCTCCTGCTATCCTTATCACCCATCATATCTGCATCAACATATCCCTGTAGAACAGTCTCTGAACCTCCAAAACATAATGCTTGAGTGGTAGTACATCTCAAATACCTGAGAATCCACTGTACTGCCTTCCAATGTTCTTTACCTGGATTGTTCATATATCTGCTCACAACTCCCACTGCTTGTGCAATATCTAGTCTTGTGCACACCATGGCATACATCAAGCTGCCAACTACTGATTGATAGGGAATCTTGGACATGTAATCTGTCTCTTCCTGTGTCTTGGGACACATTTCCTTACTTAGACTGAAATGGCTCTCCAAAGGTGTACTTATTGGTTTTGCATTCTACATTCTGAACCTCTCCAGCACCTTTTGTATGTACTCACTCTAAGACAATGTCAATTTGCGATTTTTCCCATCTCTCGTTATTCTCATACCAAGGATTTGCTTTGTAGCACCCAAATCCTTCATCGCAAATGAATTAGCTAGCTTCCTTTTGAGTACATTTATATCTTGCATGTTAGACCCTGCAATAAGCATGTCATCCACATACAATAACAAGATAATATATCTTTCATTGTCTAGCTTCTTGAAACAAACACAGTGGTCAAAATGACATCTACTATAACCTTATTCTGTCATAAACCTGTCAAATTTTGAATACCATTGCCCTGGAGCTTGCTTCAAGCCATAGAAGCTCTTCTTCAACCTGCATACCAAATCCTCCTTCCCTTTGACCTCATACCCTTGTGGCTGCTGCATATATATATCTTTCTCCAAATCCCCATGGAGAAAGGCTGTTTTTACATCTAACCGTTCAAGATGCAAATCTTCTACCACCACTAGACTTAAGATAGTCCTAATTGAATTCATCTTAACAACAGAAGAAAATATTTCATCAAAATCTATACCTTTCTTCTGTGAAAACCCCTTTACAACAAGTCTCGCCTTGTACCGCTTCTTACCTCCTTCTTCTTCCTTCAACCTGTAAATCCATTTGTTTTGCAATTTTCTTTTACCATCAGGTAGCTGAACCACATCCCAAGTCTGGTTTCCTACCAATGAGTCCATCTCCTCATTCATGCCTTGCTCCCACTTCTTTCTATTTTCCACCTGCATTGCTTCTTCATAACATTCTGGTTCACCAACATCAGTCATCAACAAATAATACATTGAAGGAGAGTATCGTTCAGGGAGTCTACTTAACCTGGTAGATCTTCTTGCAGTTGTAGGAGTTTCAGGCACTTGCTGCTGTTCTTGATTTTCTGGCACCTTTAGAACTTCATTTTCTGTAATTTCATCAAGTGCTATGTACTCTGTGTTTTCCTTTTCCTGTTTCTTTCCCTGCAACTGATCTTTATACATGACCTTTCCATTGAATATGACATCTCTACTTCTAATGATTTTGTGATTTTCATAATCCCATAAACGATAACCAAAATCATCAACCCCATATCCAATAAAGATACATTTCTTGGATTTAGCTTCAAGATTTGTTCTATTTTCTTTATCAATATGGATAGATGATTCACAACCAAATGTTTTCAGAAACGAGTAGTTTACCTTTTTATCTGTCCATGCCTCCTCCGGAATACCACCATCCAAAGCACTTGAAGGTCCTCTGTTTATTAAATAAACAACAGTATTTACAACATTCGCCCAAAACTGTAAGGGCAACCCTGCATGTAGTCTCATACACCTTGCACGCTCCATGATCGTTCTGTTCATTCTTTCTGACACACCATTTTCTTGTGGTGTTCCTGGGACTGTCTTCTCTCTATGAATCCCATGGTATGAACAGTAACTATCAAAATCCTTTCCGTAGTACTCTCCTCCATTATCATATCTGAGACACTTCAACCTTTTTCCTGTCTCATTCTCAACCAAAGCTTTCCACTTCTTAAAAGTAGAAAACACATCATATTTCTGTCTAATGCAATAAACCCAAGTTTTCCTAGTTGCATCATCAATAAATGTAACATAATAATGAGAGCCACCAAGAGATTGTACCTGAGTCGATCCCCATACATCTGTATGCACTAGCTCTAACTTTTCAATCTTCTTCTATTTCCCAACCCTGAGAAATCTGACTCTCTTCTATTTTCCATAAACACAGTTCTCACAAAATTCCAAACTTACCTGCTTCAAATATGGCAGCAACTTCCTTGAGTGGAGAATCTGCATCCCCTTCTCACTCATGTGGCCAAGCCTATGATGCCACAATGCTGTATCTGTTCCTATGGAAGCTAAAGAGATAGAATGGTCAGTATTATGAGGACATAAATACAACATACCTACCCTGTCTCCTTTTGCTATCACCATTGATCCTTTAGTGATCTTCCACCACTTTTCTCCAAATGTAGATAGACAACCGCCATCTCCCAACTTCCCTGTTGAGATCAGATTTATTTTCATAGCAGGAATATGCCTAACATCTTTCAACAGCCAATCAGTTCCATTCTTAACTTTTATCCATACCTTACCCATTCCAACAATTTTACATGGCTCATCATCACCCAATAAAACAAGTCCAAAATCCCCTGGAACATAATCATGAAAATATTTCCTATGGGGTGTAGCGTGACATTAAGCCCCTTAATCTACTACCCAATAATCACTTGCATTATCTAATGCAAGAATCAAAGCATATTGTAACACATCACTTGCTACATTTGCTTCCTAGGTAGTTTCCTTCTGTGCATCTCCTTTCTTCTTTAGAGATCTGCAGTGTTTCTTCAGATGTCCTTTCTTTCCACAGTTCCAGCACTCTATTTTTCCCAGTCTGGACTTGGATCTGCCCTTTTTAGAGTTGCTACGATTACCTTGGCTCTTTCCTCTCTCCTTTTGTTTTCCCCTGCTCTCCATGGTCAACGCATTACCTGATGTCTCACCTGTGATTTTTCTTCGCATTTCCTCGCTAAGAATAACACCAATAACATCATCAAATTTCAAGGTGTTTGACCCAGAGACAGAGTTACTTATAGCCATGACCAAGCTATTCCAGCTTTCTGGCAATGAACACAAGATTAGAAGAGACCTAACCTCATCATCAAAGTCCACACTTACAGAACTTAGTTGATTTGTAACCATATTAAACTCATTTAAATGATCAGTAACAGATCCACCTTCAGACATCTTCATATTAAATAAATGCTTCATTAGAAATACCTTGTTGGAGGTCGAGGGTTTTTCATACATCTTACCCAATGTGCTCATTAAACCCTCCGTTGTCGTTTCTTTTGAGATATTGAAAGCCACCGATGAAGCCAGGCTCAGCCGTATTGTTCCGAGATCCTTTCTATCAAGAAACTCCCATTCTTCGTCCTTCATGGCCGCCGGCTGCTTTGCTCTTCCTCCCAACTGCAGGAATAGATCCTTCCGGTACAGATAGTCCTCCATTTGCATCTTCCATAACTGGAAGTTTTGGCCGTTAAAATTCTTGACCTTAAACTTTCCTTCTTCCGCCATTGCTCCCACTCGAACCAGAAACCCTAGCTTCCTGCGGGTTTATCTACCAAATAGACCTTTGGCTCTGATACCAATTGTTAGAAAAACAAGATCACAGAGTAATAGCAATAAATAGAAATGCAAATATAATCACACATACACATTACAAGAGAGACAGAGATATATCGTGGTTCACCCCAACTTGGGCTACGTCCACACTAAAGTTTCCAGTCCTTATTATTATTCTGTCCAGCAAAGTGAAGGGATACAACCTACAGCACAACCACTGCACTTCCTCTTCACTGTCTCACAGTCTCTTTTCTTGATCTCAGAGATCTTTACAATGGTTAATGCCTAATATATCAACCCTAGCCGTGTTACAATGTATTTCTTTTATAAGGGAAATACAATGGGAAAAATACCATGGGTTACCCAAAACCATGGCCCCGAGTCCCAAGGTAGGGACATGAGTGTACGGTCCTCTTAGGTTCATGGCTAAGACAATATCATCTATGATACTAGAAGATCTGGCTCCACAACCAACACATTGTACATGGACGGAAGGCTAGAGGACACAAGGAATATTGCGGGGTTTATAAATAGGACACAACCAGGGTCTACAATTAAGCAACCAAACTACGAATTTGAGGGGCATGAAGGAAACCATGTTTTTGTAGTTGCCATTAAATCAATATCTGCAGGGGGAGAGTTGCTTATTAATTACAATTTGAACCAAGTAGATACAAACAAGGTTACTATGGGAGTGGTACATATAACATTTTACCCAACATTTTATTAATGAATTTAACATATTAAGGATTTTTTCGTTAGTTTATTTCGTTTAAATTTTCCATACTTACATTGCAGGCTGGTGATCGGGATAAATCCCCGCCAGTAGATGGTCGGAGGAGTACATCTTCCTTGAGGGAGCAGGTATACATCTTTGTAATAGTACAAATATAATCAGAAAAAATAGTTTTTTTTCACTTTGTTTTTTCATTATTAGTATATGTTGATGTATATGTAACTTTGGAATGTATTTCATCTATGTATTTTATATATATTTATTGTACCCTTATTAGAGATGTGTTATTCCTCTATAAGGAAGTGTCGTCATGTGGATTGACAAGTGTCACAAGTGTGTGTACTTGCCGATGGGTTATTAGACCACCATGTGTGGGGTCGGCCCTGAAATATATATTATATTGTGGATGTACCTAGCTAGACAAGTCGGCCCCATAGTGTAACTAGGCAAACAGGTTAAGTATAAATAAAGATCGGGAGATCTCTATTTGGATCACTCAGAAACTCACACTTCTCTCACTCAGAAAGTGGCGCACTAGTGAGGAGGAGGATCATCTACTACTAGGAGACTATCTTAGTGTATTTTGGTTGTACTTTGGTTGAGCTATTGCTCTCTCTATCTCTGAGGAAGTTGTGGGGTTTTTCACCTTAGGGTTTTCCCCATGGAAACTCTGTGTCTCTTGTCTCTCATGCTTTTGATTCTTGTGATGCTTGTCATGCTTATTGTGATTGTTATGCATTGATATACTGTATATGTTATTCTCTCAGTAAATATCCAAGAGTATTGTGAATTAATGCTCAAATTTTAACATGGTATCAGAGCTAACCTGAGAAGAAGACAATTTGCAGTGACGAAAACTTGAGTTTCTTGTTTATTGGGTTTCTCTCCACAGTTTTTGGAAAAGAAGTATAGTAGATTGACTCTACTCATCAAGGAGAATCTATCTGTCCAATCAGAATTCAATTCTGAGCATTTTCATATTTTGCCCTAAAAATTAGGGTTTCCATAAAAATAGGAATTTCTGAAATATGAAGACATGGCTGGAAGCTCCTTGCAAAAGTCGAAGTTTAGAGCTTTGGATCGAGGATTTTGGATCAGTAGATCTCCGGGAAACTCAAACCCTAATTCAGGGCTCTCCCTAGTGAACCTGGGAGGACAAAAAGGAAAATTTGAAGGATAAAGCTTTGCTGATCTCAAATTCTGAATACACCAAGCTGATCAGCTCATCAAGGCACATCTTTCTATCCTTTCAGAAAGTTGAAATTCACATTTTGAATTTTTAGGGTTTTTTCGACAAACCCTAACCGGGGACCAGATCCAGTTTTCAGCATTTCAAGTGGTAATACCTAAATTTTTTCTATTTCCATTTGAAGTACTCTTTAAGATGTCTCACCACACCAAGCTTGAGGATAAGCTTGAAGGGGCTGATAACTTCTGAGCTTGGAAGTATAGGATTGGGTTAATCCTGGAAGAGAATGAGTTGGACTCATATATAAAAGAAGACATCCCTATCCCAGAGGATGAAGAGGCTAAGGTATTACATAAGAAGAACTTGGTTAAGGCAAAGAGAATCATTGCTGATTCTATCAAAGACCATCTCATACCCCATGTGTCTTCTCTAAAGACACCCAAGGCTATGTTTGACTCTCTGACCAAGCTATTTGAAGGGAAGAACATAAATCAGAAGATGACCCTGTGGAATCAATTGAAAGGGGTCAAGATGTCGAATGGAGAAACCATTCAATCCTATTTCTCGAAGGTCTCTCAAATCAAGGAACAACTTGAAGCTGTAGATGAAATGGTGGAGAATGGTGAAAATGTTATGACTACTTTGAATGGCCTACCTAGGTCATGGGACTCTTTTATCCAGGGAATCTGTGCCAGAAAGAAATTAATCTCCTTCAGCAGATTATGGTAGGAATGTTCTCAAGAAGAATCAAAGCTTGTGGCAAGAGAAGAGAAGATGAGAAATGAAGATCAAGCTCTCACAGCTTACACTAAGAAGAGCAAGTTCAAGAGGGAGCCATCCCATCAAAAGAAGAAATCTTCTCATCATTTTCACAAAGACAAGAAAGATCTAAGGTGTTTCACTTGTAATGAGAAGGGTCACTTTGCTTCAGAATGTCCCAAGAACAAAAGGGACAACCACAACAACAACAACTCCAGCAAGAAGAAGAAGGGTAACAAAAGAAGCTACCATGCTGATGCTACTGAAGATGATGAACCTCCAAGGAAGAAGGCTAGGGCAGAAAGTGATGATAGTGATGATGACTCATCAAGTGAAGAAGAGTATGTTCTAATCTCTTCTCTCACAGGTACTATATTCCATGGTTGTAATAATTGGTTAATTGACAGTGGGGCTTCCAAACACATGACTGGGTTTAAATAATCTTTTGTAAATCTGTCTGAACATGAATCACCCCATAAAGTGAAACTTGGGGATGATTATTAATATCCAATCAAAGGAAGTGGTGAAGCCTCCTACAACCTAGATTCTGGAAAATCTTTGAAGATGAAAGAAGTCCTTTATATACCTGGGCTCAAGAAGAACTTACTCTCCATCTCTGCATTGGATGCAAAAGGTATGAGGATTGCATTTGTGGATGGCCAAGTCCTAATGTGGCCAAAGGTAAAGACCATAGATGATGCAGTAGTGATTGAAGAGCAAGAGAGAGGTTTGTTTAAATTGAAAGGACAACCTGAACATGCCATGATGCATGAATCCATGGATCCAAGTGAACTTTGGCACAGAAGACTTGCTCATATGCACTATAGGGCACTTCCAATTGTAAGCAAGGCTGTAGAGGGTCTTCCTGAAATCAAGACCAAACATGAAGGTGTTTGCAAAGGATGTGCAAAAAGGCAAGAACATTAAGAAGGCATTTCCAAGCAGTGAAAGCAAGGCAAAAGGCATCTTCGAAATCATCCACTTAGATGTTTGTGGTCCCATGTCATCCAGTTCTCTAAGGAGGTATGTATAATTTGTTTTTGCAAAAGTTAACTAATGATTTATGCAGGTCATTGAAGAGAACAAGAACACATTGCTAGACATAACTAGCAAATATGATGACCAGGTATGTTTTGTTATATATATTGTATACTTTTGTATGGTTGATAATGATTACTCTTGAAGTTACAAGTTTGAGTAATCTAGGACTTATGCATATTATGTTTCTTACCTTAATTAATAATATGACTAACTAGAAGAGTCATAAGTTTGAGTAATCACAGGTTTAGGAATATTATGTTTATGACTAAACATAAGAATGCTTATTATTTTCTGTTTGAAATGATCCTGACTATACATGCTTGAGATTACTGTGTTTTGATAATTTTAAGATTATACTAATGATTATGTATGAGACCTCGAGGTTAACACAATGATGATACTAACAAGCATGCATAGGGATCGAGAATGAATATAAGTTCAAGAATAGGTAATCCAGGAAGCAAAGATCAAGAGGGAGCACAATCCAGTGGTTTCTGCAAGGATGCAGATATTCAGAGGGAGTTGACCATCTCTCTACATTCCACAACAGAAAGGTTTAAGAGAAGCTACTTCAAATTAGGACTCCAGCAGCTCCTGCAAGGAAGCAAAGACTCAGAGGGAGTCCACCAAACAAACAAACAAAGATAAGTATTTTAATTATCATTTCTTGCATATTTTATTATTTGTTTGTTTAAATAAAATTGTTCAATGATGTATATGCTTATGTTCCTAGATTTAGGATGTGCATTATGCATATTAGAATAGTTGCATTGATGAACAATATACTACTAATATACATGGGTAAGTGGCCTATGGCACTGTACAACATTCCATTGCTACTTATCTAGAATGAAACCTCTTTGCTGACATGTTGGGAGTTGTGCACACTCTTAACAATGTTCTGGTAGAGATTGGAAGGCATCTAGAAAGTTATGGGATATGGATAAATGTTGTATTGAAGCATTGGCTAAGATAATTGCATGACTGTATGACATATTTCCTTATGTGTAAGAATTTGTTCTAAAAATAATGAGATGTTTCTAATCATGCAATTTAACTTGTTTTGTAGGAAAGACCATATACCTTCACCTACAAAAGAAGGACTACAACATTTGTTCCAGCAACAAAGATATCTATTGAAGATATTGAATATATTGAAGTTCCTAGGATCTAGGATGAAGAAATGGAAGAATGCCATGATCCGTCGATCATGGAGAATGATGTTTGGGATGCAGTACCAAGACCTGAAGCGGAGTATGTAATGACTTCCATATGGATCTATTAGATCAAGCATGCTGCAGATGGCAGCATAGAGAAATATAAAAGTGATGAAATAGAAGATACACTAGATGGATTTCAAGACAACTTTCTTGAATGGTGTAGTTGAAGAGGAAGTATATGTGGAGCAGCCACTTGGTTTCGAAACACATGACAGGGAGTCATATGTGTGCAGATTGAAGAAAGCCTTGTATGGCTTGAAGCAAGCTCCCAGAACTTGGTATGGTAGGATGGACAGTTTCCTATCTAGTTTGGGCTTTACCAAGAGTAAAGCGTATTCCAACCTTTACTACAAGGTTGAGGAAGGGAATCCTGTGATTCTACTCCTGTATGTGGATGACTTATTTGTAACAGGAGATGACAGATTGATTGCAGATACTAAGAGGAAGATTGCTACTGAGTTCGATATGAAATATTTGGGAATGATGCATTAATTCCTAGGTATGGAGGTGTGGAAGAATTCAGGTGGGATCTTCCTTGGTCAAGGGAAGTACACAGTAGATATCCTGAAGAGATTCAGGATGATGGATTGCAAGGCCATGGCCACACCCATGGCATCGAATTTGAAGCTTCTATGTGATGCTTCATCTGAGCCGGTTGATGTCTCTATGTATCGTCAGATGATTGGGTCCTTGATGTACCTGATGAACACAAGACCAGACATTTGCTTTGTGGTGAACACATTGAGCCAGTTCCTGACGGATCCGAGGAGTGTTCACCTAGTTGCTGTAAAGCATGTTTTGAGGTACCTGAAGGGTATAGTGGATTATGGGCTCAAGTATGAAGCGAATCAAAAGTTTAACTTGCAGGGTTATGTTGATTCAGATTGGGCTAGCAGTGCTGCAGATAGGAAGAGCACATCTGGATGTTGCTTCAGTATGAGATCATGTGTGATCTCTTGGTTCAGCAGGAACCAGTCTTGCGTAGCACTGAGTACAGCTGAGGCAGAGTATGTTGCAGCCTGTTCAGCTAGTTGTGAGGCAGTATGGCTACGGAAGCTACTGTCTGAGTTATTTGATCTCCCATTGGATGCTATTGGTATATTCTGCGATAACCAGAATTGTGTGAAGTTGTCTGAGAACCTAGTGTTTCATGACAGGTCGAAACACATAGAGATCAAATATCACTATATCAGGGATATGGTGCAGAGAGGAGCCGTGAAGCTCCTGTATGTTGCGATGGACGAGCAGATTGCAGATTTGTTGACGAAGCCACTAGCCAGGGTGAAGTTCGAGTACTTCAGGGAGAGGCTTGGTGTTCTTCAGATCGACGACACTTCGAGGAAGAAGTGATGGTCACATTTGCTGAAACCATTCCAAGCATGTTGGAAGGAGGATCCTTCACATGGATGTGGATGTAAGCACTGGATGATGAGCATCAGGATGATGCTCCAGTTACTACTCTATATATGCGTCATGTTGGATGCTGGATATGATTAGTTGGATCATTTATATTTGTATGTATGTACACATCGTGTTGATGCTGGATATGATCAGTTAGATCATTTATATGTATGTATGCATCATGCTGGATGCTGGATATGATCGGTTGGATCATTTGTATGTATTTGTATATGCATCATGTTGGATGCTTGGACCATGTATCTGTATATGTATCAGGTGGATACACTGTATGATCAGGGGGATCATGTATGATGATATGTATCAGGTAGATACTTGGTGTGCATCAGGTGGATGCATTGTATGATTAGGTTGATCATGATGATGAGCTTCAGGATGTTGCTCCAGATGATATGTACCAGGATGGTACAAGTGATGATGATCAGTATGATCATGGGCATCAGGATGATGCCTCGTGCGATGATGATCCATTGGATCATGAGTATCAGGTTGATACTTGGAGGTCAGAGATGATATGTGGCAGGTTGTGCAAATAGCATGTAATCAGTCCTGGGAGATCTTGCCAGTCGTGCTGCGGCACAGAAATGTTCCTGGGGTACTCTTTCTGGTATTTCTATGTAGTATGTAATCAGTCCTTAGATATCCGATAGGTTGAGCTATGTGCTCGTAATCAGTCCTAGCATGAGGCATTACTACGGAGACATGTAATCAGTCCTGGAGATCCGAGAGGTTGAGCTGTGTGCTCGTAATTAGTCCTGGGATGCTCTTTAGAGATCTTGCCAGTTGTGCTGCGGCACATAAATGTTCCTGGGATGCTCTTTAAAGGTTTTGTCTATCCACATGTAATCAGTCCTAGAGATCCGAGAGGTTGAGCTGTGTGCTTGTAATAAGTCCTGGGATGCTCTTTAGAGATCTTATCGGTCGTGCTGCGGCACATAAATGTTCCTGGGATGCTCTTTAAAGGTATTGTGGAGGAGATGCATGTAATCAGTCCTGTCAGATCTTTTCGGTCATGCTTAGGCACATAAATGTTCCTGGAATACTCTTTCCGGTATTGCATCCGCACATAAAATTAGTCTTGAGAGGCCACCTATATCAGACCGTTCTCACAGATGATGAAGACTTGCAGGTGGTGGGCCTGCATCCAGTATGAAAAAGGACTAGCTCTGTAGAACTTCTTATGATGAGTAGAGTCAGAGATTGGTTGAGATAGCAGCAGCAGTGATGATGATGATGACGATGCATCGATGACGATGATCCCGAGAAGAAGACTTGTCTAGCAGATCTGTGTCGAGAAATACCTTCCTAGTTAAGAGGGAGTGTTGATGTATATGTAACTTCGGAATGTATTTCATCTATGTATTTTATATATATTTATTGTACCCTTATTAGAGATGTGTTATTCCTCTATAAGGAAGTGTCGTCATGTGGATTGACAAGTGTCGCAAGTGTGTGTACTTGCCGATGGGTTATTAGACCACCATGTGTGGGGTCGGCCCTGAAATATATATTATATTGTGGATGTACCTAGCTAGACAAGTTGGCCCCATAGTGTAACTGGGAAAACAGGTTAAGTATAAATAGAGATCAGGAGATCTCTATTTGGATCACTCGAAAACTCACACTTCTCTCACTCAGAAAGTGGCGCACTAGTGAGGAGGAGGATCATCTGCTACTAGGAGACTATCTCAGTGTATTTTGGTTGTACTTTGGTTGAGCTATTGCTCTCTCTATCTTTGAGGAAGTTGTGGGGTTTTTCACCTTAGGGTTTCCCCATGGAAACTCTGTGTCTCTTGTCTCTCATGCTTTTGATTATTGTGATGCTTGTCCTGCTTATTGTGATTGTTATGCATTGATATATTGTATATGTTATTCTCTCAATAAAGATCCAAGAGTATTGTGAATTAATGCTCAAATTTTAACAGTATATTGGTTCGTTTATATAATATTATCTAATTATTTCGTTTACGTAATTTTCTCTATGTTTTTTATGTAGTCCAGTTCTGCAAGGGTCACAGTACCCTCGACTCAACAAGTATACATCTTTGTAATAGTAAGAATATAATACTTAATGATAGTTTTTAATCGATGTGTTTTTTCATGATTAGTTTTGGATTCGTTTAGGTGACTTTCACTATATTTTTTATTTAGGTATCTGTAAGGGGCAGCTCCCAGATATTAGCATATCGGGGCAAGTCACCTATGAGGATCGATCCAATGAGTGGATCACGATCCTCTAGGTTGCAGGTATAATCCAATATTGGAATTGTACCAATATAATACATAGCATAATGTTTATTTTGTTATGTATTTTTCGTGTGTATACTGGTTTCGTTGTGATAATGTTTTCTACTTTTTTTTGCAGGGGCCTGATGATCGAGGCAAGTCCACAGCTGTGGATCAGATGACACCATTGTCCAGGCACTAAGTAAACCTAGTTGTAATTTTAGGAATCTATCATGATAGATATGTTTTGTTAATATAATTTTAGGAATCTATCATGATAGAAATCAGTAGTGTTTTATATATTTTTGTTGCAGCCCAGTGAATCGTTGTTTGAAACAACATCGCAAGAATATTCAGTAGATCCTGAAGTGGCTGAGATGCTTAAAGATTCCGACATAATTGGTGAAGCCACAAACCCGTTTAAGATGATAGACAAATTGTTGGAAAAATATAGTGCGTAAATCGTTTCTCTGCTACTCAAGGTTCCACAGACAAGCCAGATGATGGCAAGGATTGAATTGTTGGAACGGAAATCTGAATCCTTGCGAGTAAGTTGAGGAATCTTGAATCATAAAATAATTCATTTATAACTTTATAATTTTCTCTTTTATATGATAGTACTGAATGTATAAGATGTGGTTTGAATTTAGAGAATTATCGGAGACCACACAATAGTGGTCAAGGAGGTGTTGGCCCCAGCGAGGCTCGTGGAGAGATGTGGCATCATGAGTGAACAACTCCACGTGCATTGACTCCTTCGCCATTGTTGTTGAATAAAAATTCGGAATTACGTTCTGACACAGCATGGACCCCAACTGTGAGCGTACCGACCGCTAGTGACCGACGCACACCGGATCGTCCAAAAGAAGGGGTTGACACCAAGAATCCTGGTAATATTTATATCGACCTAGCTACATTTCTAGGATCTACCCATGTCACTAGCATGGGAACAATGGAGGCAAAACTTTTGGTCAACGAAGATCTCCTCCCAATAAAGATCAAGAAGATCCCAGGTAATTAATATACATTGATCAAGTTAGTGTTTATAATTTCATTGCAATATACTGATAAACCATTTTCTTTCAACTAATTATGATCATGACATGATCGTTTTGCAGGAAATGATGTTTTATATAAACAAATGAATGATGCATCCTTGGAGATCTTCGGGCCCACCATCCGAACAAGGTGGGATAGACAACCGAATTTTTTAAAAGATGAACTCACTAATCGATTGGTTGGCCTGTTCGGCGATAAGACCTTCAATCAAGCTGAGGTACTGAAAAAGGCTGGACAACATATCAAGGTTGTCCGAGACCAATATAGGACCCACCTGGAAAAAAACCCTAGGTATGAGCTCCCTCCAATGATTCCACCAATGGAGTGGAAAGCTTTAGCGGAGGATGGAAAGGAGAGGGCTCAAAGTAGAGAAGGAAAGATACCACCAGGCACAGGGAGGTATGCAATACTTTCTGCAATATAATTATAAACCTTATTATTATTGATTTCTATATCGAACTTGGAACGTCTAACGTATTTCAACACTTGCATAGGATGCCAGACACATCAAAGGCCACAATGGAAAGATTGGAAAAAATAGGTCAGGACAAGCTTGGCCCTGGTGATTATTCCAATTTGGTGGCACGAATTGTAAGTTTCAAAAAACCAATAATGCATACAAATAATAAATTACAAATTATTTTTCATTTTATTGCACCGCAAAATGTTAATTAACGACGTTATGCAAATATGCAAGCCAAACGATTCAATGAATAGGCCACTGAGGAAGACATGAAGCTTGTCTTCAAGCAAGGCTTTGGAGCTTTTGTTGAACGCTGAAAAAAGCTTGTCTGGGAAAACACAGTCTTTTGGTACCAATCCATCCGGTGCACAGGTAAATAGAATCTATATACTTTAATGAATATTTATTGCTTTTGCAATCTATTCATTATAAATACTTGACAAAAAATATTGACTCTGTTTTGAGTAGGAAAGCAATGATCCCGTTAATGTCAAGAAGGGACAAAAACAAATAGAAGATCATGCTTCAAATCCTGGTAATGAATTTATTCATATGCTACAATTTTATGTATAGCATTGCAAATGGTGAACATTAATTGTAGTTCACCATATTTCAACTGCAGAGCATGTAGAGGGTGAAACTGTACAGGTTGAGCCTGGACAAGAACATGAACAACATGATGTGGCCACACCAAGTAAAAAAACACCTTTGTAATGATTTTTTAAATGAAATAATTTTCATTGCAATAGCAAAATACAACAATGTAACATTTTCACATTGTTGCAGCAAATTCGAACCCCTTGCCACACAATCCACGTCTAGATCAACACTCTAGGATGTAGACATCACCACAAGCACCTGATGAAGAACCAAGAACTTGAAGAGAAATTCCAGATGCAGATGCTCCTCTTAGAGATTATTTACCACTAAAGAGAAGAAAAACTAAAAATAAGTGGCTGGAAAAATGTCGTCTAATTGTTTTTGATAATAATATATCGTCCATGATTTTTGGCCTAATGAATGAATGAATGGTTTAATGGTTTAATGATTCAGTAAACCGTTACCTTTATTGAATGTTAGCTTTTATTGAATAAATGTGTTGACTGAATGAATGAATGGTTTATTGAATGTTAGCTTTTATTGTATGAATGTGTTGACTAAATGAAACAATGGTTTAATGAATGTTATCCTTTATTGAATGAATGGTAGATGAAAGTTCACGATGAAATATGGATGAATTTGCATGTATTTGTTTTTTTCAAGGTATACATGCATTGGGTATGGGGAATTGAGAGTGATGTGAAGGGGGGGAGGGACCATAAGAGCTGCCACCTTCACGTGGTTGGCCTTGTTCAGTAGAGAATATTAAATTATTCTCGAAATAGAGAGGAGCTCAATGAATGGCTACGATGCTGGATTTCTACAACCCACTCGCGTGTCATCTAAATTTTGACAATTTCTTGGAGCTTCTTCTGATGTTTGGTTGCTCATCATAACCACTTTCGATTTTCCACAACTTCAAAGGCCGAGTAAATGATGCACTGGATTCAATATCCTTAACCTTCTCTTTAATTTCATTGGAATCAATATCCTTAACCTCACATTAAACCCTTCCAAAATGGTATATTTAATGTTCATCATTTTTTAGGGCTACAAATTGCCCATAATGGCTCCTCTTACGCTAGGGAATTAAATAAAACATATAATTTTCATTAAAAAAAAACAGGGTACGAATTGAATTGAGGAGATTCAAACCTGCGACCTATGTCTAGTCCCAAGGCTACCACCTTCAAGCTTGAAGTGTAGCTGACAATGGGATACCACCTTTAAGCAACTTGATTCATTCTGCATGCATTTCATAGTGGAGACGATGGGATACCACCTTCAAGCTTGATTCATTATGCATGCATTTCATTATGCAACTGTCTTAGATTCTCACTGCGTTTTCCCTCAATTAGTTTCTCAATTTAGCATGATCCATGCCTGTCGTCCGAGGAGTGTTTCCAACGGTCTTGAGTTTCATCCTGGAAATGGTGACGATTCATTTTATTATGTTTCCCTTCAGCTGCAATATGACAAAATCAAATTTCACTACGAAGGTTTGTTTGAAAAATGTGATGGTTTGGGTTCCATAACCCCGGTGTCGTTCAGGGACACTTTGAGGAATTGCTCTGGAGTAACAGAACCCAAACCGTCATATTTGTCAGACAAACCTTCGTAGTGAACTATGAGTTTTCCATAATGCAGCTGAAAGGAAATACACAACCCTAAATCGTCACCGTTGCCAGGATGAAACTCAAGACCGCTGGCAACACTCCTTGGACAGTGGGCGTGGGTCATATTGAATTGAGAAACTAATTGAGGGAAAACTTAGTGAGAATATGAGACAATTGCATAGTGAAATGCATGCAGAATGAATGAAGAGTACTGGGTGTCGAGAGAAATGGTTGTGGGATGTCACATGAGAGGAAATGGTGATGGGAATCGATTGATAAGGTCAGGCTTGAAGGTGGTAGCCTTGGGACTAGACATAGGTCGTAGGTTCGAATCTCCTCAGTTCAGTTCATACCTTGTTATTTTTTCGATGCAAATTATAGATTATATTTATTTTCCTATGTCAACTTTACGTATCCATTTATATGTTTTCTTTATTTTCCTTTTCTAACTTTATGTATCCCCTTGTGATAATGGGAATTGTTAATATCGAGTCACTCAAGAATGAACACAAAGAGGATTTCCACGGTAATATGTTCCATCCAAACATATCAAGTGTACTTTTAGGTCAGTAATATTCTTGTAACATTGCGATGAAAGATCTTAGAAGCAAATGTAACAAAGCCCTGAAAGAAGTTCGCTTAACATAGTGGTTTGTGTTTGCAAGAATCCTTCAATTTACAGGGTGAAAATGGCCAAAGAGCTGCCATAGTTCAAAGACTCGTATAGATGTCAAATGACGAGGATGAAGAGTCAACTTTAAATCAACTATGTTGAGTGGAAAGCGAACATGGCTCTCTTAGTGAGATCCAAATAATAGTATTTTTTTTTAAATATCATATGGTAGTTGGATATCCGACGACAACACAAACCTAAACTGACGTTCTTTCCATACCTCCGACGGCAAGGGACGTCGGATTCCAGGTATTTTATCATGCACATGTCGTCAAATATCCGACTCCCACAATGAAGAAATCCAACGTTTGTGCCATACCTCCAACGACATTCAATGTCATATTTTAGCCATTTCCGTGTGATAGTTGTCGGATATCCGACTCCCACACCAAAGAAATCCGATGTTTGTGCCATACCTTCGACAGCATTCAACGTCGGATTTCAGCCATTTCCATGTGTGATAGTTGTCGGATATCCGACTCGCACACCGAAGAAATCTGACGTTTGTGCCATACCTCCGATGGCATTCAACGTCGGATTTCTGCCATTTCCATATGTGATAGTTGTTGGATATCTGACTCCCACACCGAAGAAATCCGATCTTTCTGCCATACCTCCGACGACATTCAACGTTGGATTTCATCCATTTCCATGTGTGATAGTTGTCGGATATCCGACTCCCACACCAAAGAAATCCGACATTTGGGCCATACCACCGACGACATTCAACGTCATATTTCAGCCATTTCCATGTGTGATAGTCGTCGGATATCCGACTCCCACAGTGAAGATATCTAGCTACCTGTGAAGTGATCGAAGTCAGTTATCTGAATAGCTTGTTGTTGGTTATCCGACTGCCTCTGGGAGTCGAATAACCGACGATGTTCTAGCCGTCAGATTGAAGCCGAATTTGGATCAACGTTTAAAAAATATGGAGGTTGTCGAATGGTCGACTACAAGATGTAGAAAGTCTAACTTTTTTCACATCTACACCATTCTGGGAAGGCTCCAGCCCTTAATTTTTCACTGTGGGAGAACACATCTACACCTTTGTGAAAAATGGCTTTAGCCCTTACATCTTCACCGTGGGAGAACACATCTACACCTTTGTGAAGAATGGCCCCAACCCTTATATCTATACCATGGGAGAACACATATGCACCATGTGAGAATGGCCCCATCCCTTACATCTACACCATGGGGAAACACATCTGCACCATGTGAGAATGGCCCAACCCTTACATTTGCACCATGTGAGAATGGCCTAGCCCTTACATCTGCACCATGGGAGAACACATTTGCACCATGTGAGAATGGCCCAGCAATTACATCACGACCATAGGAGAACACATCTACACCGTGTCGAAAAAGCTTCAGCAATTACATCATGACCATGGGAGACCACATCTACACTGTGACGGAAAATCTTGACAGTTACATCAGGACCATGGGAGAACACATCTACACCATGTCGTAAAAGCCCATGTGCATCTGCGTCTTCCGGACTTATCACACATGATCCAATTGATCATGCAATGCATCTACCTGATGCATATCATCACATATGATCATCTTGATCATCATAGCATCCACCCAATGCATATCAATTGGAGCATCATCTTGATGCTCATCATATAGCGCTTACATCCACAACCATGGGAGGATCCTCCTACCACCATGCTTGGAATGGCTCCTGCAAATGTGTCCCATCCCTTCTTCCTCGAAGTATCTTCTATCTGAAGAACACCAAGCCTCTCTCTGAAGTACTCGAACTTCACTCTAGCTAGTGGCTTGGTCAACACATCTACAATATGATCATCTACCGCAACATGCAGGAGCTTCACTGCTCCTCTCTGCACCATATCCCTGATATAGTGATATTGTGCTTCGACCTGTCATGGAACACCGGGTTCTCAAATAACTTCACACAACTCTGGTTGTCACGGAAGATACAGGTAGCCTCCAACGAGAGTTCAAATAACTCAGACAATATCTTTCTCATCCATACTGCCTCACAACTAGCCGAACAAGTTGCAGCATACTCTGCTTCGGCTGTACTCAGTGCTACATAGGATAGCTTCCTGTTAAACCAAGAGATTACACCTGATCCCATACTGAAGCAACACCCCAAAGTGCTCTTCCTATCTGCAGCACTGCCTGCACAATCTAAATCAACATAACCCTCCAGGTTAAACTTTTGATTCGCATCATACTTGAGCCCATAATCAATTGTACCCTTCAGGTACCTCAGAATATGCTTTACAGCAATCAGGTGAACATGTCTAGGATTTGTCAGAAACTGGCTCAAGGTTTTCACCGCAAAGCAAATATCTGGTCTCGTGTTCGTTAGGTACATCAAGGACCCAATCATCTGACGATACACCATGACATCAACTGACTCTGATGAAGCAACTCTCAATAGCTTCAGGTTTGATGCCATAGATGTGGCCATTGCCTTTCAGTCCATCATCCCGAACCGCTTCAGGATCTCTACTACATACTTCCATTGTCCAAGGAAAATTCCATCTGCACCCTGCCACACTCCATACCTAGAAAGTAGTGCATCATGCCCAAGTCCTTTATCTCGAACTCAGCAGCAAGCTTCCTCTTTTTGTCAGCAATCAATCTATCATCACCTGTCATAAACAGGTCATCCACATACAATAGGAGTAACACTGGATTTCCTTCCTCAACCTTGTAGTAAAGGTTGGAATCTGCTTTACTCTTGATAAAGCCCAAACTAGACAGGAAGTTGTCTATCCTGTCGTACCATGTCCTAGGAGCTTGCTTCAATCAATACAAGGCTTTCTTCAATCCACACACATATGTCTCCCTGTCATATGTGTACAAACCTAGTGGCTGCTCCACATACACTTCCTCTTCGACTACACCATTCAAGAAAGCTATCTTGACATCCATCTGGTGTATCTTCCACTTCATCACTGCAGCCAGGGAAAGCACTGTTCTGATGGAAATGTATCTGGCTACAGGAGCAAAAGTTTCTTCATAATCTATCCCCTCTTTCTGGGAGAAGCCACAAGCAACAAATATTGCCTTGTATTTCTCTATGCTACCATCTGCAGCATGCTTGATCTTATAGATCCACTTCGAAGTCACAGCAGACTTCCCATCTGGTCTTGGGACTACATCCCAAACATCATTCTTCATGATCGACTGGTATTCCTTGATCATGGCATTCTTCCATTACTGCATCCCGGATCTTGGGAACTTCAGATTCTTCAAAATCTTCAACAGATAGTTTTGAACTTCATTGCTGGAACAAATCTTGTTGTCCTTCTTTTATAGGTGATTGTACACGATCTTTCCTACAAGTCAAATTCAATTGCATGATTAGAAACTTCTCATAGTTTTCAGAACAAAATCTTACACATAAGAATATATGTCATACAATCATGCATTTATCTTTAGCCAATGCTTCCATGCAACATTCATCCATATCCTGTATTCATATGGTAACTTTCTAGATGCCTTCCATCTCTACCAAAACATTGTTAAGAGTTTGCACTACTCCCAATATGCTAGCAAAGAGGTTTCATTCTAGATAAGTAGCAATGGAATGTTGTACAATACCATAGGCCACTTACCCATTACATGCATATTAGTAGTATACTGTTCATTAATGCAATTATTCTAATATGCATAATACACAACCTAGGTCTAGGAACATAAGTATATACATCATTGAACAATAGTATTTAAACAATCAGATATACAAGAAATTCAAATACTTATCTTTGTTAAATACTTCATCTTTTGTTCTTCAAGATGCAAATCCAAGTCTTCCTAGAGAAATCATTAATGAAAGAAACATAATATACATACCCACTCAGAGAATTGGATGAAATCGGACTGTATACATCGGAGTGGATAATTTCCAAGATTCCTTATTCTTTGCTTTCACTGCTTGGAAATGCCTTCTTTGTTATCCTTTGCAAACACCTTCATGCTTTGACTGGATTTTAGGAAGACCTTCTACTGCTTTGCTTGCAATTGGTAGTGCCCTATAGTGCACATGAGCAAGCCTTCTATGCCAAAGTTCACTTGGCTCCATGGATTCATGTACCATGGCATGTTCAGGTTGTTCCTTCAATTTGTACAATCCTCCCTCTTGCTCTCCAATCACTACTGCATCATCTATGGTTTTACCTTTAGGCCACATAAGTACTTGGCCATCCACAAATGCAACTCTAATCCCTTTTGCATCCAAAGATGATATGGAGAGAAGGTTTTTCTTGAGTCCAGGTACATAAAGAACATCTTGCATCTTCAAAGACTTCCCACAGTCTAACTTGTAGGAGGCTTCACCACTTCCTTTTATGGGGTATTGATAGTCATCCCCGAGTTTCACCTTATGAGGTGACAAATGTTCAGATAGGTCCATGCGAGACTCTTTGAATCCCGTCATATGTTTATAAGCCCCACTATCAATAAGCCAATCATTACACCCATGTGTAACAATACCTGTGAGAGCAGAGATGAGAACATACTCTTAATCACTTGAGGAGTCTTCACTTTCTTTTCTAGCCTTCTTCCTAGGAGGTTCATCATCCTTTGCGGCATGAGCATGATATCTCTTCTTGTTTTTCTTCTTTTTCTTGAAGTTGTTGTTGTTGTTCCTTTTGTTCTTCGGACAATCTGAGGCAAAGTGTCCTTTTTCATTGCATGTATAGCATATCAGATCTTTCTTCTCTTTTGGATGGTAATGAGAAGATTTCTTATGATGAGATTGCTCCCTCTTGGGCTTACTTCTCTTGGTGCGAGCTATGAGGGATTGGTCTTCACTTCCCATCTTTTCTTCTCGAGCTACAAGCCTAGCTTATTCTTGTGAACATTCCTCCCACATTCTACTGAAAGAGATCAACTTCTTTCTTGCACAAATACCTTGGATGAAGGAGTCCCATGACCTAAGTAGGCCATTCAATGTGGTCATGCCAATTTCTCCATTCTCCACAGCTTCATCCACTGCTTCAAGTTGTTCTTTGATTTTAGAGACCTTAGTAAAGTATGATTAGATGGTATCCCCATTCTGGAACTTTACTCCTTTCAATTGGTTCTGCAGAGTGATCTTCCGATTTATGTTCTTTCCTTCAAACAGCTTGGTCAAAGAGTGAAACATCTCCTTAGGTGTCTTTAGGGAAGACACATGAGGTATGAGATGGTCTTTGATAGAATCAGCAATGATTCTCTTACCCTTGACCAAGTTCTTCTTGTGTAAGGCCTTAGCCTCTTCTCCCTCTGGAACTGGAACCTTTTCACTTATGTAAGTGTCCAACTCATTCTATTCTAGGATTAACCCAATCCTATACTTCCATGCTCGGAATTTGTCAGCTCCTTCAAGCTTATCCTTTAGCTTGGTGTGGTGAGACATCTTAATGAGAAACTCAAATGGAAATAAAATATTTAGGTCTTACCACTTGATTTGTTGAAAAATGGATCTAGAGCTGGATTAGGAATTGTTAGAGAAACTCTAAAAATTCAAACTTTGAATTTCAAACTTCTGAAAGGATAGAAAGATGTGCCTTGCTAAGCTGGTCAAGCTGGTATACTCTGATTTTGAGATCTGCAAAATTTAACCCCTCAAAATTGCCTTTGAAACTTCCGGATTCACTAGACAGGACCCCAAACTAGGGTTTGATTTTCCCGAAGCTTCACCCAACCAAAAAGTTCGATCTTGTGCTCTAAACTTTGATTTTTCTGAGGAGCTTCCAGCTGTGGTCTCAGATTCCAAAAATTTTGACTTTTACAGAAACCCTAATTTTCCACCGTTCAGATCAAAATCCTGAACTAGGGTTTGATCAAGCTCGGCCTTCTGCCCAACCAAAAGGTTCGATATTGGTCTCTAAACTTCGATTTTCTTGAGGGGAATCCAGTCGTGGTCTCGTATTCCAAAAATTCCAACTTTCTTCGAAACCCTAATTTCTCGCAGTAGTGACGGGCCAAAAACTGAAAGTGCTCAGAATTGAATTCTGTCTCGACAGAAAGATGCGCCCTTCCAAGGAGAGTTAGCCTAGCCTCCTGCATTTGATGATCTGAGGAGAGAAACACAAATATTAAGAAGCCCTAGATTCCGCAGTTGCACAGTGTCTTCTTCTTAGCACGACTCTGATACCATGTTAATTTTTCGATAATTTCATTCAAACATTATCTTAGGATCCTACTAAGAGAATAACATGCAAAACATAACAATCATAAACACAAGAGACACAGAGTTTCCTCAGGTAAAACCAAGAAGGTGAAAAACCCCGCAACTTCCTCAGAGATAGAATAAGCCACAATACAAGATCACAATGATCAAACCCAAAGAGATGTCTCTAGCAGATACTCCTCCTCCTCCACTTGTCCACAACTCTCTCTCTCAACTATGCGAGTTGGATGAGTGTTGGGCCTAGCTCAAGTGGGGCAATTTTGAGCAAGAAAGAGTTTTGGAACTGCAGAGCTGAGTGCAGTTCAGTTGAAACATTTTTGCATAAGTTTTTGGGATGCTGCAAAGTTGCACACAGCACAATGTCGGAAGAGCTACGAACTACAGTGCTGCAAAGTGTCCAGTCTACGGAGATCCAGCAAGGTAGAGTGTTGGATGGAAGATGGCATGTGTTCTGGTTAGACCGTCGACGGTCTATATTTGGTAAATATGCTCCAGGAGTGCCAAGCGACAGGTAAGATCAAATCGGGAAGAAAGCGACTGGTCACACATGCGAAAGATACCACTACCTGAACCAGTCGCACGAGACCATTAGAGGAAGAATGGCTCAGTGAAAGCGACCTGTTTCCATGCACGCAACAGGAAGGCCGATAGTGACGTGAAGCATGCATGGAAGACTGCCACGATGGAATATTTGTTACCAGGAGCCAGCAGTCCGGTTTTGGGGAAACCGTGACAGTTTTGTAAACCTAAGGGTTTTTGCCTATGAATTGTAAAGACATGACCTACGGGCATGATCTATAAATAAGGCATTTTTGTATGGGAAAGGGTTACTCTTCATTTTGGTTAAGGTTTGAATATTGTTGCATCTCTTAAGCTTAGTGCTATTGTAAAGACTCTACAAGCTGAGTGCACAGAGATCTAGTTGAGAGAGAAGAGAGTTTGTTGCTGAGTGTGCAGACTAAGAACTATTGCACCCTTCCCAAAGACTAATTTAACAGTAGTTCTTATGGACGTGGCCTCCATCTGGGGGGTGAACCATGTTAAATACTGTGTAGTGTGATTGTTGTGTGTTTTGCAACTATTCTTTTACTTAGTATGGATGTTTAATGCCACAATTATCTGTTATGTGGTTGATTTTATATGTATTCGCCACAGGAATGATGGGAATAATATGTTAAGTAATACATGTGTGGATGAATGTTAAGTATTCAACACTTCCAAGCCTTTGAATGCATGAATATGTTGGTTAATCACATAGTTAAGCACTGGATTTGAGCATAGCATGGAGCGAGCAATAGTATGTGTTTCATTTAATTACATATGCCATAAAGATAATAATCTAAGTGTTGTTGAATGGATAAAGATCGTTAAGTAAGGTTGACTAGAGTTGATCAAGTCCTGAAGTAGATGCGCGGTCTAGTTGACGCGCTAACCCATTATGTGTGCTGCGAGATGAGCTATCGATAGCTTATCGTCATAACGTTGGAAGTTTCCAATACCGTGCAGTATTTGGATGCGCTAGTTGCGCAAGCGCCTCAGCTTCCCGAAGCAAGAGTTCTTTATCGTGCTTCCCATCAGTCTCTTTGACACTCACATCACTAGGGTGTGAAAACGTGATTCCACAACCACCCCCTCATCTTTGCCTCAGGTGAGACCTCAGGCTGCTCGCAGTCTGTTGTCGAAAGGGCCGATGAATAGGGGTTTTGTTGGTTCCTTGAACCGCGAAGTACCTGGGTCTACATTGGAAACCTCTAGATCAGTTATATACGCTAACAATGAGTGAGTGAATGAATAGAATGAGAGACACAACCTCTCTATTTATACACTGACTTGAACTGCCAATAAATTAACTGGGCCGACCTCCTAAGGAAGTCTAATAACCCACTCACATAATATAATCAGGGCGACCCCACACTAGTGGTCTAATAACCCATCAAATATAAGTTGCGACACTTGTGACACTTGCAAATACAAATGACGACACTTCTGATTGGAGAAATAATACATCTCCATCATACATATAACAAAGTACAAGTGTAATACATAGAAGAATATCTTCTGAAGTTACAAATACATCAACAGTTTCTAACCTTCTAACTTATCAAAACTATGGTAAGTTAGGAATAAGCTAATATTTTTTAGCAAAAGAATAACAGTTTAAAGCAAACCAAATAATTCAATTCTTTTATTTTCACTTAAGATCCAATAGACCAAATTTGGTCTTAGTGGACGTTAACCATCTCATCATCATCATCATCATCATAAAATTTATTAAGATTGATCTTGTATTTTTTTATTTAATAATTTAAAAAAAAAACAAGTGTTACATGTAAGATCCATGTTGAGTGCAGAAGAAAATGAACATATCCCTCGTATCTAAATGTTGACACCAAAATAAAAAGTAACAAATATATATTTGTTTTCAAAATAATATGCAAATTTTTTAGCTATTTGGGTGAATCGATGAATCTAGGTGTCTATTTTGTGAGAATTCGGTGGCAAAGGTTCTAGGCGAATGTTTTTTGGCCAATTTTTTAATTTTTTTTGTCGAACTTCTGCCATTTTTTGGTTGAATCAAGTGTTCAATTTTCGGACAAAAAAAGTGAACGGTGGTCTCCAAATTCATGCATAGGGTTTGTCGATCGGGGAAATTTCGCGATGAAATTTTTGCCGAAATATATTTTGGCGGAACAATATTTCAAACAAACAATGTTTCGGTAGAACAATTATTTGAATGAAAAAGGTTTTAAATATAACGACCCCTACTGTCACTGCCACTCATTTTTATTCCGAACAACAATGACAATAGTTGAATATCCTGCCACCTAATATCTATTCCTCTGACATCCTATTACCCATGGCATTCTAGTCACCCTACCCTACCGTCCATGGCACTCTAGGCATACTGCTACCTATTTGATTTTTACCTTTACGCCACCATGTGCACCTATTTTTCCAGTCATGGAACTCTCGACACCCTTCCACCATGGGTACCCTATTACCTATTTCAATTTGGCCTTTCCACTATCACGGGAACTTGTTCTTCCACTAGTGGAACTCTCGACACCCTGCCACTATGGGCACCCTACTACTTGATTTAGTTTGGCCTTTCTGCCACCATGGGAATCTTGTTACCTGTTTCAGTTTGGCCACCCTACCACCATATGCACCCTGCAGACATGTTTGTTATAGTCATGGTTTAGGCAGTTGCAGATGTGGATTAGAGGTGTTTGTTGCGGACCTTGATTTGGATTCCTGCAAATGTGGATTGGACATTCATATTTCGGTAGCCTACGGACTTGGATTCAACATTGATATTTTGGAAGGTAAGTTGAGGCTCTTTCACCGTAGTATTTAGGATTTGTTTTGTAAATACACCTTAAAAGCAATACACCTTATCCTATTCTCCTCATAGAAGTGGGACTCTCCCCCATCAAGATCATGCATATGACTAGGTACATGATGTACATGCATAATATAAACAACATGGCAGACCATAGAATTCCTAAAATTGCTTTAAATTCCAGCCAAAACTTGTTGTGTCTCAAATGGGGCTGGCATAAAGACGCCATGGTGTGGTTAAGCCATTGAGGGGTTGACGAAAGTGTCACTTTGCAAAATAACGATAACATCAAAAATATTATTACGTCTAAGTTTAAAGAGAAAATGTGGTGCAAGAAGGATTTATAGGTTAAAAGAAAATTAAGATACTATAAGGTCATTAATCCTAACCTATAGGTTCAAAGTTATCTCTCGGTTTTATCTAGTTCAAAGAAGAAAATTAATATTGGGAAGATAAGAATGAACTCTCATGCGCTCCATACTGAAACTAGGCATTTGACAACTCCTAAAATTGCGTGGGTTGAAAGAAATTTTCGTCTATGCGAGACTATGAGAGTTGAGGATGAAAATAAATTTCTCTTAGAGTGCCCCACGTACACCCACATCAAGTCTCAGTTTCAAAATCTATGTCATAACACTGACCTTTCTAAACTTCTAACTTCTCAAAACTATGGTAAGATAGGAATAAGCTAATCTTTTTTAGCATAGGAATAAAATTTTAAAGCAAACCAAACACTTCATTTCTTTTCTTTTCACTTAAGATCGAATAGGCCAAATTCGGTCTTAGTGGACACTAACCATCTCATCATCATCATCATCATAAACTACATTAAGATTGATGTTGTATTTTTTTATTTAATATTTTATAAAAAAATAAAGTGTTGCATGTATGATCCATGTTGAGTACAGAAGAAATTGAACATATACCTCATATCTAAATGTTGACATGGATATAAAAAGTAATAAATATATATTTATTTTCAAAATAATATGCAATAATTTTAGCTATTTGGGTGATTTCATGAACCTCGGTCTCTATTTTGTGAGAATTGGGGGAAAGAGGTTCTAGGCGAATTTTTTTTTGCCAATATTTTAATTTTTTGTGGTCGAACTTCTGCCTTTTTTTGGCCGAATTAAGTATTCAATTTTCGGACGAAAAAAGTTAACGGTGGTCTTGAAATTCATGTAGAGGGCTTGTCGGTTGGGGAAATTTCACAATGAACATTTTTGCCGAAGGATATTTTGGAGGAACAATATTTCAAACAAACAATTGTTTGACTGGAAAAATTTCTTACATATAACGACCCTGCTATTGATGTCGTTCATTTTTCTGCCGAACAACAATCGCAATAGTTGAATATCCGGACAACCCACAT
Source organism: Larix kaempferi (assembly GCA_027924585.1). Lineage (NCBI taxonomy): Eukaryota > Viridiplantae > Streptophyta > Pinopsida > Pinales > Pinaceae > Larix > Larix kaempferi. The sequence goes on along the minus strand of BSBM01000391.1, from coordinate 24,150,589 downwards.
CTATTCCTACGGCATCCTATAACCCGTGTCATTCTAGTCACCCTACCCTACCACCCATGGCACTCTTGGCATACTACTACCTATTTGATTTTGGCCTTTCTGCCACCATGTGCCCCTGTTTTTCCACTCGTGGAACTCTTGACACCCTGCCACCTTGGGTACCCTACTACCTGTTTCAGTTTGGCATTTCCACCACTATGGGAACTTTTTCTGCCACTCATGTAACTATTGACACCATGCCACTATAGGAACCCTGCTACTTGCTTCAGTTTGGAATTTATGCCACCATGGGAAGCATGTTACCCATGTTAGTTCGGCCACCCTGCCACCATAGGCACCTTGCAGACGTGTTTGTTATAGTCATGGATTCGACAGTTGAAGATGTGGGTTGGATGTGTTTGTTGCGGACCTTGATTTGGATTCCTGCAAATGTTGATCGGACATTCATATTTTGGTAGCCTACGGACTTGGATTAAACATTCATCTTTTGGTAGGTAAGTTGAGGTTCTTTCATTGTAGTGTTTAGGATTTGTTTTGTAAATACACCTTAAAAGCAATACACCTTATCCTATTCTCCTCATAGAAGTGGGGCTCTCCCCCATTGAGAGCATGGCTATGACTAGGTACCTGATGTACATGCATAAGATGAACAACATAGGAGACCATAAACTTCTTAAAATTGCTTTAAATTCCATCCAAAACCTATTTTGTCTCAAGCAGGGCTGGCATAAAGTCTCCATGGCGTGGTTAAGCCATTGAGTGTTTGAAGATAATGTCACTTTGCAAAATATCGATAACATCAAAAATATTATTACGTCTAAGTTTAAAGAGAAAATGTTCTGCAAGAAGGATTTAGAGGTTAATACAAAATTAAGATACTATAAGGCCATTAACCCTAACCTATAGGTTCAAAGTTATCTCTCGGTTTTATCTAGTTCAAAGAAGAAAATTAATATTTCCAATATAAGAATGAACTCTCATGCGCTCCATAGTGAAACTAGGCATTTGAAAACTCCTAAAACTCCGTGGGTTGAAAGAAATTTTCATCTCTGCGAGACTATGAGAGTTGAGGATGAAAATCATTTTCTCTTAGAATGCCCCGCATAAACCCACATCAAGTCTCAGTATCAAAATCTATGTCATAACACTCACCTTTCTAACCTTCTAACTTCTCAAAACTATGGTAAGCAAGGAATAAGCTAATATTTTTTAGCATAGGAATAAAAGTTTAAAGCAAACCAAATAATTGTTTTCTTTTCTTTTCTCTTAAGATCCAAGAGACCAAATTTGGACTTAGTGGACGCTAAGAATCTCATACTCATAATCATCATCCTCATCATCATAAAATTTATTAAGATTGATGTTGTATTTTTGTTATTTAATATTTTATAAAAAAATAAAGTGTTACATGTAATATCCATGTTGAGTGCAGAAGAAATTGAACATATCCCTTGTATCTAAATGTTGACACCAACATAAAAAGTAATAAATATATATTTATTTTCAAAATAATATGCAAAACGTTTAGCTATTTGGGTGTATTCATGAACCTCGGTGTCTATTTTGTGAGAATTGGGGGGTAGAGGTTCTAGGCGAATGTTTTTTGGCCATTTTTTTAATTTTTTGTGGTTGAACTTCTGCCTTTTTTTGGCCGAATTAAGTGTTCAATTTTCGAAGGAAAAAAGTTAATGGTGGTCTCGAAATTCATGCAAAGGGCTTGTCGGTCAGGGAAATTTCACGATGAACATTTTTGCCGAAGGATATTTTGGTGGAACAATATTTCAAACAAACATTGTTTTGGCAAAACAATTGTTGGAGTGGAAAAATTTCTTACATATAATGACTGTGCTATTGATGTCGTTCATTTTTCTTCCAAACAACAATGACAATAGTTGAATATCCGTCCACCCCATATATATCCCTACGAAATCCTATAACCCATGTCATTCTAGTGATCCCACCCTACCACCCATGGCACTCTGGGCGTACAACTACCTATTTGATTTTGGCCTTTCCACCACCATGTTCACCTGGTTTTACACTTGTGGAACTCTCGAAACCCTGCCACCTTGGGTACCCTGCTACTTGTTTCATTTTGGCATTTCCACCACTATGGGAACTTGTTCTGCCACTCGTGTAACTATTGACACCCTGCCACTATAGGAACCCTGCTACTTGTTTTAGTTTGGCATTTATGCCACCATGGGAAGCATGTTACCTATTTCAATTCGGACACCCTGCCTCGCAGGAACCTTGCAGACGTGTTTGTTACAATCGTGGATTCAACAGTTGCAGATGTGGGTTGGACGTGTTTGTTGCAAAACTTGATTCGAATGCCTGCAAATGTTGATTGGACATTCATATTTCGGTAGCCTACGGAATTGGATTCAGCATTCATCTTTTGGCAGGTCAGTTGAGGCTCTTTCACCATAGTGTTTAGGATTTGTTTTGTAAATACACCTTAAAAGCAATACACCTTATCCTATTCTCCTCATAGAAGTGGGGCTCTCCCCCATTGAGAGCATGGCTATGACTAGGTACCTAATGTACATGCATAAGATAAACAACATGGGAGACCATAAAATTCCTAAAGTTGCTTTAAATTCCAGCCAAAAGCTATTGTGTTTCAAGCAGTGCTATCATAAAGAGTTCATGGTGTGTGTTGGGCCTGGCCCAAGTGGGGAATTTTTGTGCAAGTAAAGTTGAAGAATTTTTGAACAAGTCAGTTTTTGGGAGAGCTATGAAGTTGAGCGCAGCATAGCGTCGGAAGAGCTGTGAAGTACAGCGTTGCAAAGGAGTTAGTGCTACGAAGAGGCCGATCTATGGAGATCCGGCAAAGCAGAAGGTGGACTGAAGACGAAAAGTATTCCGATTAGACCATCGGTGGTCTATTTTTGGTAAAGATGCTCCATGATTACCAAGCGGCGGGTAAGCATTAAAGGGGAAGAAAGCGACCGGTCGCACAACCAAGGAACCACTACATGAACTGGCCACATGAAGCCATTAGAGAAGGAATGGCTCGGTGAAAGCGACCTATTGGCATGCACATGACAGGGGCGCTGCTAGAGACATGACCATGCAAAGAAGATGACCACAATAGAATATTCACTACCAGAACCAGCAAGTCCGGTTAGCTGAAAACCACGACAGTTTTGGAAACCCTTAGGGTTTCTCCCAGTTATTGTAAAGACATGACCTACGAGCATGATCTATAAATGGGGCATATTTTGTAAGGGAAAGGGTTAATCTCTCATGTTGTTGCTGTTGCTTAGTATTGAAAAATCTTGTAAGTGTAAAGACTAGATCTCTATTGAGAGACACTTTTGTAAAGGCTCTGCAAGCTGTGTGCACAGACTGGAACTGTTGTACCCTTCCCAAAGACTAATAAAATAACAGTTCCTGTGGACATAGCTCCTATCCTGGTGGTGAACCATGTTAAATCTTGTGCAGTGTGATTGTTTATGTGTTTGCACTTGTCTGTTTGCTTACAATGAATGCTTGAAATCTCATTTATCAGTTGATATGTTCATGCTTTTATATGTATTCACCATGAGAATGAGATGGGAATAATATGTTAAGTATCACATGTATGTATGAATGTTGAATGCATAGTATTTATGAGTTAAAAAATGCATAAGTCATTTAGATAAACACCTAAGAAGGAGAGATCGTGCTGTGCGACTCCCTTTAAGCACAACACCGAAAGTGTGCAGAACAGTGTATTGCGTCTTGTTGCATAAAGACATAAGACTAATTAATCTAAGGTAGTAGACAAATGAATAAGCACTAAGTAAGGTCATCAAGGTTGGTTAAGTCCAAAGAGGAAGCGTATTCGTCAGTTGCATTGTCCTGTCATTGAAACCCATCCGAACCGCGCAGTCCTTGGATGCGTTGGTTATGCAAGTGTCTCAACTGGTAGAAGTATCAGCCGCAAAGTAGGAGACTTTGCGCAGTCCCAATCCGCAGTGTGAGTCCCACAGCGTGCTGCTCGTCATTTGCCGAAACTCGCATCACCAGGTTGGGGAAACCCGATTCCATAACCACCCCCTCAGCTTCACCTCGGGTGAGACCTCAGTCTATTAGTAGATTTTTTTCGAAAGGGCCGGTGAAAAGGGGTTTTGATAGTTCATTGAGATCCGCGAAGAACCGGGGTCTTCATTGGAAGCCTCTAGAACATTATACTAATCCAAAAAATGGTTTTGTTTCCGCGCTAAGACTGGTGATGCTATAGTGTGTTTGAAAAAAGTGATGTGCAACGAAGAAAAGATTCTGTTGATCGCAGAAAATTGGCATCTAGACAAGAAAGAGATCTGGACCTGGTGTGATGAGACAGAAAGAGACTTTGCAAGGAAGGAGAATAGACACCCATGTCTTTCTATCGTTCAGTGGTTGAACAAATACCTGTGGGAATAGATTCACGAAATGTTTTGGGCATCATTTGGAAACGCGTTGCACGAGTGGTTGTCAAGGCTCGCAGAGCGAAAGAACTATTTCCAGCCAGGAGAACCGACCAAGTGGACTCCGGAGCTTATAGAGAAACTCAAAGCGATAGATAGTCCACTTTCACGATCAGTCAACTTCTAGGTTGACAACATATTGGAAGGCTTCGTGACAGAGTTCGCTGTAAACATGTTGAAATAGTATAGCGCAGCCAAAGCAGAGTTTTTCAAAGTATTCAAAGGTAAGTACCTGAACAATCTCAGTCTATACATTAAAATGATTTTAGCTGAGAAAGGAATTTTAAGAATGCAGTGAAAATTTTGAATCTGTCATGGTAAATAGCATATATAGTGATTCCGACGAAAAAACCCATAATTTGAGAAGTGGAAAGAGATACAAGTATACCACCAAGAAAAATCCTAGATAGCATGGACTCCGTGTAGATACCGAGATACCATATGAGCTTAATAATTAGACCACACCTCCGTCAACTACTTATCATCCCATTACGCCGCAGAATCCACCGGTGGAAAGTACCATGCCTCCCCTATCTCATAATCCGTCAGTTCAGAACCCTCCTGTTGCTAGTATTCCTACTCCACAGAATGTCAGTACTAGTAACACCGCAGGAGCCGGTGACCAGACCGTTCTGACTCAGCCTATTCCATCTCAGATCATTCCTCAGACTATTATCCCTAGCACTACTCAGAGTACTGCGCCACCTAGAAGGAGGATGAATGACGATATCAAGTTGCCGATATTCAAGGGAACGGGTCTAAAAGACCTTGATCAACATTGGTTTCTATGTGAAACCGTGTGGAGTGTTAAGCAGGTTCAGGATGACATTGTGAAGCAAGCGCAGCTTATCACTACTTTCAGAGATAGAGCCTTGCATTGGTTCATGAAATATTCACAAGGACAGAATCGAACCCTAGTAGAAATTAAGGCTGCACTCTTAGCAGAATTTAAGAAGCCAAAGTCATAATCGCAGTGTATCAGAGAGTTAAAAGAGATTAAGTAAAAACCTAATGAGAAAGTCTCGAAATTTGACTAGAAATTCAAGACACTATTAGACCAAGTGAGATTTGTCATAGCTCCACAACATCACCAAGAATGGTTCATAGTTGTGCTGTTGCCTCATATCAGACTACCATTGATGCAGCAGAAGGTTGCATCGCAGGCAGAGGCCTTAGAGATCATGATGAATCTAGAAGCTTCACCCATTGGAGAAACTAGCACTGGGATGTCTCAGATTCAGACCCAATTAGCTACCCTAACATTACAACTATAGGATATGAAGAAGGGAAAACAAGAGAGATAAGAAGTCTGGTGTACGGGATGCAAGGGAGAAGGCCACACTAGAGAACACTTCCCTTTATTTCAGGACTACCTTAATAGTGGAGCACCAAATCCACTCAATCAAAACCAGGCACCGTGGTGTGAAATCTGTAGAACTAGAGGACACCGGCCTGAAGACTGTTATTTGATACAAAAGTATGTTAGAACCCCTAAGAATCTGTATTGTAACTTCTATAATTCAGTTGGACATGACGAATCCAATTGCCGCGCATATGAGCTCATGAACGAAAGAAAGTGAGACGTGGAGCATATGCGAGGTAGTGGAGTATACAGAGTCCAGGAAGAAAATTAGCCGAAACAAGAAAATGCGCAGTATGATCAAGGCACATATAAAGGCCATGGTGGAGGATACCACAGGAGAGGAAGGAATGCCTGCCCAGCGCAAGGAAGAGGCCGAGATCAAGTAATCTATTATAACTGTGGTCAACTTGGCCATGTGTCCAGAGACTATACCAGTGAATGCACTACTTGTAACTATTGTAAATCCTTTGATCATGTCATTGAGGCATGTCCAGTCTTAGCAGTAGAGATGCAGAAATGGAAGCAAGATGCATCAAACCCAAACATTCAATTGATCGGAGCACAGAGAAGAGCTACGGATCTGAGTATCAATGTAGTGAAGCGAAGTGGCACTGCAACATGAAAGGATAGAGGAGCAGAAGTGTTGACTTTTGGGGGCTTCGATACTAAGCAGACGCCTACTGAAACAATTTGGATCAGAAAAGCTAGTGGGAAGGCACTTGTCTTCAATCTAGAGAAAAATAAAGAAGTATTTGAAGAAGCGCGGGACATTTTCAAAGAACTACCACCTACTTCACCAAGAATCCCATTGCGCAGTGAAGTATTACAGACACAGGATATGCCAGCGGCATATGACAAAACCCGCGACACAGCAGAGAAAGGCACCTATGTTGCGCAATTCTTAAGAATCTGCATGAAATTGCTGAAGAGCCCAGATGCTTTAGCGGAGTTATAAAATTTATTGAACCAGTATGAGCCATGCAGCGAGACAAAGACTTCCCAGGGCACAGTTCACCAGATCAAGAAACAAAAAATATTAGGCCGAGAAATGTGGCTCAGTCCGTAGATAGGATACTATGAAATGGACGAGATCATCCTTGATCTCGGATTAGAAGTAAATGTCTTGACAAAGTAGACATGGCAGCAGATGGGGAGACCAAAGTTGTCGTGGTCACCCATACATTTGAAATTAGCAAACCAGCTGACAGTTATACCTTTTGGGAGACTGGCCAATGTTATTGTTGATATAGATGGAGTGTGAAGCTATGCAAACTTCGATTTTATCGAGATTGTGGATGATAGTCAGCCTTATCCTACACTATTGGGAATTAACTGGGCTATGGATAACCTCGCTGTTAACACCCAAAACGTACCCCAAGGTTGTGGAGAGGCAGAATCGGGGTAACAACAAAACCACTTTTGACTTATGCTATTGACCTAGCACAGTCAGAGAGGCTTAATGCTCAAAATGTTCATACATAGTTCATTCAAAAGGTCAGATTTTTGGTGGGATGCTTGGGTTTTTTAAAGTTGTTGGCTAAAAACAGTGTGGATCTCTATTGGGCAATGGAGTCAAATTAAAAAATACATGAATATCATTAATAGATGCTTTGCAAATACATTCACACAAGGGCAAGGTAGCCACCAACTTATAGTCAAAGAGCTTTTAGTTGGGTGATTTAGAAGAGAAATGAACAGTTCATCAATATAAAGCATGGAAACATGAATTCTATATTGATTTTAGCAGAAAAATAATTGTGGAATACTTGGTATGATAAGAATAGAGCATAAAGAATATGAATTCTATTCAAATGCCACACTAAACCAAGCATGAAAAAGCATTACATAATGGACTAACAATAAAAGGAAACACAAATCACATGGGAAAATAGAAGAAACAGACTGCAAGACCGATCACACAAGAATCCCTGAAAAATGCCCACTTGGCTCTGTCAACTTTTTTAACACAGTTCAAAATGCACAACACAGAGCAATATGCTATGCTCCAAAAAATTTTCAACCCTTCATCATTCAATTACATAGAATTTATATATGTCCATAGCTTCATGCTCGACCTATTCAGACTAGAAAACAATTACAATTTAGAGTGACACATAATCGAGCATATTCGCCACCTCCACTACAAGACAAAAATGGGAGAAACAGACCCAACCGCTTTTTTACATTTACCGGTACCTTTTTACTATATGACACTTGACTCATACAAAAAGACAAAATAGTTTGGTAGCTGCTCTCCCAGCTGGTTGTTCTCACTAACTGACTACCCCCACTAGCTTCGAACTCTTCATTTGACGTAGGCTCCAACCGCTATTCTCGGGGGCGAATTGTGTACCTCATCTTCCCGTATTTCTCTACACTGGCCCACTGATCAGTAGTTGGATGATCGTAGCTGGCCATTTCTTTTACCATGACTCTCATTTCAACATGATATGCATAAGAAATCTGTGGGATTCTTTCATCAATTGAGATCAACTTATTTAGAATCTCGAAGTCTTCTGCAATCTTTTCCATTAGAATCTTCCATGTAAGTAAGGAATTTAAAAGCTGAAATTTCTCGTGATCCATTCTTATATCAAACAATAATTTCTATATTCATTATGGGAAATCAACTCTTGATTTTCATCCCAGAAAGAGGGTAAACCTTTTTCGATCAACTTCTCATATTGCTTTTTGAACCTCGCAACCTGTCTCTTCATTGCTCCAACTTTAGCTTCAACATTCTCGACGTGTGCATGCTTTCCTAAACTTCTTCATGCCCATGTAATGACTGCAATCATGTCTTCAATATCCAGGGTATGCATATCTTCATATGCCAAACTGTTCAGAAAGGTAATTGCATTTTGTGCGGTTTCTTTGGGCTTTCTATTTAGATTCTCTCTGATCGCAGTACAACTTGTCAGAGCATCTTTGATCACTTTTTCTTTCACTCTTATGAAATCTAAATATGGTCTAAGATTTTCAGCTTCTTTAATTATCAAGTCCCATACCATGTGCTTGCACCCTTGCATAGCTGCTTGCCCTGTCACTTGGTGTGCCAATTTTTTATTAGTTTCAATCAATTCCTTATACTTGTCTTGTAAGGATTTTGCTTCTTCTTCTTTTTTCTCACTTTCCTCTTTCAATCTCCGAGCTTCTTCTCTTAATTATTTAATTTCAACCTCCTTCAAACTAATATGGGACATAGCCCGTAAAAGACTATCAACATCATTTCCATCTACATTCGGACCTGCGCCTGTTTGCTACACGCACAAATTTGACAACTTATTTTTCAACTCTTCAATCTAATTTCTCAAGCTTACCCTTTCTCTTTCCCAGCTAACTTCCTTTTCACCAAATTTCAATAGTTCAGCTTTTCTATCATTAACTTCTTTAGACAAAGCCTCCTTTTCTTGCTCGAGCTAGGTTTCTTCTGGAGCTTGAATCAGCTGTGTATTTGGAATCTTCATCTTTTTCTGTAATGCCTGAATCAAATTATCTTTTTCTGTCAACAATTGTTTGCTCGCCTTGCCTCCACCATCACTGGAGATTAAGTCAAATTGTAACTTCTTGACTTGCTATTGGTGGGATTTATTCTCCATCCTTTCTTGCTTCAGTTGACTGTCCATTTTTCTTATAATACCTTCCAGTTTGTCAACTCTCAAAACTGCTTGTACAAAATCCTCATATATCACTTCCCCTACCTGTTTGTGCAGTTGAATTTTATCTGGCACAGATATCTTTTTCAAATTGACTCTCATCTCAGTCAATTTATCTGGAGTCGCTACTGCCAGATTCAAAGTGTTTTCCTTGATGTTCTTGTTGGTCACTAGAGTAACATCTGACTTTGATAAGTCCCTAACTTTTGGTAACAAGCTATAAACAAACTGAGAGGAATTTTTTTTATTCAGTCCATACTGTTTAAACATTTCAACTCTGGATGAGAATCTACTTATATCTCCACCTTCTTTAGCTTCCTGAAAATTATACTATTATACCTGTACTTCTGGGATTGGAATCTCCTCCTTTTCACCAGTTTCATCATTTGTCAAAACTGCCAACTCTTTCTGTGTCCCTACTGATTCTTGAGTGTCAGCCTTAAGCCTCTTTTCTCCTTCTCTTTCTTCATCATTCTCATCTATTATTTCCTGTAGACTCCTCTTTCCTCCAATTTTTGAAACCTTTGGTAGAATATCAACCTCTATTGTTGATTCTATCAGAGCAAGATCCTCCACCTGTAAGTCCGACATTACTTCTTCTTTTGGTTCATATTGCAATAAATTTCTTCCCTTTAAAGACCCTTCTATTTCTTTTTGTTCAAAATCTTTAATGTTATTCAGCTTCCTCCTTTTAGAAATAATATGAAGAGGGTCATATTCCATTGCTATATCTTTCTTTAATTCCATAGCCTCCAACAATCTCTGTACATCTGAAAGAGCATCCTTATTTTTCACAATAAATGGGCCTATTGACCAAGGATATTTTAAATCGGCTCCTTTTTTGAACTTCAAAAAGTGTTCATCTTCTAAAATTAACTTCTGTCTAACAAACTCCAAAGTGAAAATTCTCAAAGTTAAAAAGGTAGGTAGTATGTAAGGTTCATGTACGAAACCGTACAACCTAATCACTGTAGAATCCTTTAATAAAAACGAGTCTCCTACTACTACTTCTGTTTTCAACTGCATCATGGACTTCATTTAGGGAAAAACTCTTGGCAATTCTTCTCCAAAAATCATTTTGTACAACTCAGATAAAATAAAATTCCTATAATTGAACATGTTATCCTCTAAAATGCCTGCATAAACCTCTGGTGTAAAATGTAACTCTTCCTGACTACTAAACATGACCATTTTCATCAATTGTGCTTGAAACCTAAAACATCTCATGTTGGGAAAATACGCTAATTGAGAGTGAATGTTTTCTGCCATAAATTCTTCAAAATCAAGACTCGGCACTGATTCATACTCAACACCGGGCATACCGACACTTATTATGAACAATAGACTCAACTGTAATTCTGTTATTAACATATTAGTATCGCGACCTAAAAATTGGGCCATTAATGAAAGGACCAACTGAGTGTTGTCATTGAAGAAATTGACATCAAGAGGGTATGGGGTATCTACAATTTCTAAATCGGGTTTAAGACATGTACTCAGAAAAGCTTGCTGACTTTCGGGAGATATTTGATGGTATAAGGAGACAATTGGCTCTTCGGAAAAACTTTTAGACTCAGCGGCTTGGGATGTGGGGATTTCGAAGGAAGTATTTAAAACAGAGGGGTTTATGGAGTAGACGATTCTGGTTTTTTCGGCATTCATGATAACTCACTGAGGTTCGGAGTAATTGGATGTGCACCAAGATGTGAATCCAGGAAAGGGAATAATTTGGTCTGGGAAAAATAGGATAATAGACGAGTGGAATACCCTATGCACATCTAGGCCTTCTGTAAGTAGATTCTTCAATCTTCTCCTAATTTCGGCGACAGGAATTCTAATGTCTGTGTCAAAAATGTTGAAATCCCTATCTTCGAGAGCATTCTTAATCCTAACGGTGCTTGAACTTGAATCTTCTTCCATATTTTCAGCAAACACGTTTATTATCACTAGTGGGAACAGTTGACAGGGCCTACCTATCGCTAGCAACCTCCGAGAATGACCTCTTATCGTCTTCTTCGTTTTCCACACATCCGAAATCTTCTGACTTCGACAGGTTCCCGAACAAATGTCAACCTTATCATGCCGACTCTTATATATATAACCTATTTCCCTTTAATCTTCGGTCTTCATTGCTAGCTGTCTCTCCTTTCTATTCATTGATCTCTTATGCAATGATCCTAGCCGCTAGATCTGATCCCCTTTTATTGATTTGACACTCCTTCCAGATATGTCGTCGAATCACCCTTTATGCTCTAATCTCCACCGTTCATTTCAATACCATATGTCTACAAAGCGGCATTGCGAACCTCCAAAGTGGTTTCCAATACCACTTTCCCTCCTTGTGACAAATCCTAGCGTTGACACCTGTCGAGCGACTTCATTTATCACAACCACTACATCTTTTATCCACCGCAAATCTTCCCGATGTGGCAATCATCGTGAGCCGTCGATCATCCCCTGCTTTGCATTCATGGTGGAGGTCTGCGACATGTTTTATCTTTGAATCATTTCCCATTGGCAGGGTCCACACCATTATTATCTACGCATCTCCAAAACTCATCGCCATTGATTTGATTTACCTGTAACCCGAACTGTCAATCTTCAGCACCTTGTCTTCCGTCACAATGGTGTCGCATCCCATTGAGGTGGTTTTACTTACTGGCTATCCTGCTTGCAACGCGTTCTCCAGCCGCCACCTGTCTTCTGGTATTATCCATCGCAACCAATTATCTCCCATATGATCCACGCAGTTTGGCTATGCGACGATCAATGAGGACCGTTGATCTCCCATGCGCCCGATCAACGGTACCACCGATCTACTCTTTGCAATTTTATTGTTCGGACTATAGTATTTTACCCCCTTTTGTTCAATTTGGTCGCATTTTGGCATTATCCTTTGGATTTCCCTTGGTCTTCTTATATTTAACCCTTCCAAATCAACCTTTCTCATACCCTAGCACCTAGCCATGAAAAAACGAGGTAATTTCAGGCTTCCTTTAGGGAGTTATCAAGATTTTTATCCACCATGCTTTGCTACTTATGCAGAAAAACTAGGTGCTAACACTCGCCATTATAAACTTGAAAACAAAGAAGATGATATTTGAAGTCCAGGACATAAGGGTCATCGCACCATTGGATCCTTCAGATGGCGAAAGATACATTGAACCGATTCAAGACGAATCCCGAGCTCAAGACTTGGACCACATTTACAAGATGAATATGAATGATGCTGTGACAATTCTTGCATCTCGGACTCGGACGCAGTACTGGAGAACTGACAGAACCGCATGCATGAAGTATCCCCTAGAAGATGCATGCATATAACAAAGTCACTGCGCTGGATCAGGAAAGAGGTAAGTCCAATTCCTACCTATGATGGTTCAACTAATGTTTATTCCTTTTTTAAAGAATATACTATCTCAATTGTAGCTAAGCATCGCTTACTAGCATTAGACATGGCACTGCATGAGACACCTTCCAGATGGTGGGCTGTGCATAAGGAAACATTGACAACATGGGATCAATGCAGAATCAAGATGCAGATCAGGTTCGCTGAGAAGGTTGCACTAAACTTTGATAAATACAATGGGCAGACGGATCCAAGGGATCATATTGAAATATGTTCACAAGCATGGGGGCAGAGACCAAAGATAGAATGGGTTCACCTGTTTGTACATACATTGGAAGAGACGAATACAAAGAAATGGTACCTGGATATGTAGTTGCACAAGGGAACTACAGATTGGGCAACCCTGACTGCGAACTTCCAGAAGACCTTCAATTTTGAAGATGAGAGTAATAGCATAAATGATGCTTTGCAGATTATTAAGGAAAGAATATTTAGACCAGAATGTCCACATAGGAACATGACATTAGAGGAATTCTTTGGAAATACAGAAGTAGCTGCAAACCTACAAACAGAGTGCACAGAATAGATAGAGCATTCCATGGAATGTTATAATATAGATGAAGAGTCCGAAGATAAAGAAGAAAGCGATGAGGAGGACCCGCGCAAAATAAACATACATGAGTCAGAGGGAGCACGCGATATAGAGGGACCTCCGCTGGAAATTCCAGACATGAGTGGACGTGTAAAAACAAGGAAAGTGAATGTTGGCACCAGCGAAGAGCCGAAGTTCGCATCTATCAGAGACTATTGGGATGATCAGACGGTCGCGGAGATCACAGACCTGTTACATGAATATCAGGATCTATTCCCGATGAAGTTTATAAAACTGAAAGGTATTTTGGGAAACTTAGGGGTTATGAAGATACCTCTTAATCCAGGTGCGAAGCCTATTAAGCAAAGGCCCTATAGACTGAATCTGCGATACAAAGAACGAGTCAAGGCAGAACTCGATAAGATACTCAACGTGGGGATCATTGAGCCGGTTGAAGAATTAGATTGGATAATCCAAATGGTTATCCAAGACAAAAAAAATAAGGGTGATATCAAGATCTGCATGGATCTTAGAAAATTGAATGATGCTTCGATGCATGACCCATTTCCTACTCCCTTCACTAACGAGGTGCTTGATAACGTTGGAGGAAATGAGGCATACTCTTTCACTGATGGATTTTCGGGATACCATTAGATAAGAATTGATCCCGCAGATAGACACAAGACCACTTTTTCCACTGAATGGGGGTCGTTCTAGTATACAGTAATGCCTTTTGGTCTGAAGAACGCGCCTGCCATATTCTCTAGAGTCATGGTCACAACATTTAAATATTTCATGCATAAGTTTTTAGAAGCCTATTTTAATGATTGGACAGTATTTGGGTTGCTGAAGAACCATTGTGCAAACCTCAAAATGATGCTAGAAAAGTGTAGATAGCATCAAATTTCATTAAACTTGAAGAAGTGTCTTTTTTGTGTGCCTTGTGGTATTCTTTTAGGACACATAGTATGCAAGCAAGGCTTGATGCTTGATCCTGCGAAGATCACAGTTATTGTAAACTTGCCAACACCGAATTCAGTTAAGTAGCTGCGCAAACTGGAACTGTTGTACCCTTCCCAAAGATTAATACAACAACAGTTCCTGTGGCCATAGCTCCCATCCTATGGGTGAACCACGTTAAATCTTGTGCAGTGTGATTGTTTATGTGTTTGCACTTGTCTGTTTGCTTACAATGAATGCTTGAAATCTCATTTATCAGTTGATATGTTCATGCTTTTATATGTATTCTCCATGAGAATGAGATGGGAATAATATGTTAAGTATCACATGTATGGATGAATGTTGAATGCACATTATTTCTAAGTTAACAAATGCATAAGTCATTTAGATAAACACCTAAGTAGGAGAGATCACGTCGTGTGACTCCCTTGAAGCGCAGCACTGGAAGTGCCCAGAACATTGTATTGCATCTTGTTGCATAAAGACATAAGACTAATTAATCTAAGGCGGTAGACGAATGAATAAGCACTAAGTAAGGTCATCAAGGTTGGTTAATGCCGAAGAGGAAGCGTATTCATCAGTTGCGTTGTCCTGTCATTGAAACCCATTCGAACCGCACAGTCCTTGGAAGCATTGGTTATGCAAGTGTCTCAACTGGTAGAAGTATCAGCCGCGAAGTAGGAGACTTTGCGTAGTCTCAATCCGCAGCACAAGTCCTGCAGCGCGCTACTCTTCAATTTCCAAAACTTGGATTGCTAGGTTGTGGAAACCTGATTCTGCAGCCACCCCCTCAGCTTCACCTCAGGTGAGACCTCAGTTTGTTCACAGATTGTTGCCGAAAGGGCCAGTGAAAAGGGGTTTTTTTGGTTCATTGAAAGCCGCGAAGAACCTGGGTCTACATTGGAAACCTCTAGAAGAGTATAGTAAGCCAACAGCGTGGTTAAGCCATTGAGTGGTTGACGAAAATGTCACTTTCCAAAATATCGATAACATCAAAAATATTATTACGTCTAAGTTTAAAGATAAAATGTTGTGCAAGAAGGATTTAGAGGTTAAAACAAAATTAAGATACTATAAGGCTATTAACCCTAACCTATAGGTTCAAATTTATCTCTCAGTTTTATATAGTTCAAAGAAGAAAATTAATATTGTCAATATAAGAATGAACGCTCATGTGCTCCATAGTGAAACTAGGAATTTGACAACTCCTAAAACTCCGTGGGTTGAAAGAAATTTTCATTTCTACGAGACTATGAGAGTTGAGGATGAAAATCACTTTCTCTTAGAATGCCCTACATACACCCACATCAAGTCTCAGTTTCAAAATCTATGTCATAACACTCACCTTTCTAACCTTCTAACTTCTCAAAACTATGGTAAGTTAGGAATACGCTAATCTTTTTGAGCATGGGAATACAAGTTTAAAGCAAACCAAATAATTAATTTTTTTTATTTTCACTTAATATCCAATAGACCAAATTTGGTCTTAGTGGATGCTAACCATCTCATCATCATCATCATCATCATCATCATCATCATCATCATAAACTTTATTAAGATTGATGTTGTATTTTTTTTATTTAATATTTTATAATAAAAAAATAAAGTGTTACATGTAAGATCTGTGTTGAGTACATAAGAAATTGAACATATCCCTCGTATCTAAATGTTGACACCAACATAAAAAGTAATAAATATATATTTATTTTCAAAATAATATGCAAAAATTTTAGCTATTTGGGTGAATTCATGAACCTCGGTGTATATTTTGTGAGAATTGAGGGGCAGAGGTTCTAGGTGATTGTTTTTTGGCCAATTTTTTAATTTTTTTTCTCAAACTTCTGCCATTGTTTGGCCAAATTAAGTGTTCAATATTCAGACAAAAAACGTTAACGGTTGTCTCGAAATTCATGCAGAGGGATTATCGGTTGGGGAAATTTCGAGATGAACATTTTTTACGAAGGATATTTTGGTGGAACAATATTTCAAATAAACAATGTTTTGGCAGAACAATTGTTTGACTGAAAAATGTTCTTACATATAATGACCCCTGTTGTCATTGTAGTTCATTTTTCTTCCAAACAACAATGACAATAGTATAATATCCTACCACCCCAGATCTATTCCTCTGGCATCCTATTACCCGTGGAATTCTAGTCACCCTACTCTACCACCAATGGCACTCTGGGTGTACTACTACCTATTTTGTTTTGGCCTTTCAACCACCATGTACACCTCTTTTTCCACCTGTGGAACTCTCGATGCCCTACCACCATGGGTACCCTGCTACCTGTTTGAGTTTGGCCTTTCTACCACTGTGGGAACTTCTTCTGCCACTCGTGAAACTCTTGACACCCTTCCACTATGGGAACCCTACCACCTGTTTTAGTTTGTCCTTTCTGCCACCATGGGAAGCCTGTTACCTATTTTAGTTCGGCCACCCTGCCACCATAGGCACCTTGAAGACGTTTTTGTTACAGTCATGGATTCAGCAGTTGTATATGTGGATTGGATGTGTTTGTTGCAGACCTTGATTCGAATGCCTGCAAATGTGGCTTGGACATTCATATTTAGGTAGCCTACGGACTTGGATTCGACATTCATCTTTTTGAAGGTAAGTTTAGGCTTGTTCACTGTATTTTTTAGGATTTGTTTTGTAAATACACCTTATCCTATTCTCCTCATAGAAGTGGGGCTCTCCCCCATTTAGGGCATGGCTATGACTAGGTACCTGATGTACATGCATAAGATTAACAACATGGGAGAGCATAGAATTCCTAAAATTGCTTTAAATTCCAGCCAAAACCTGTTGTGTCTTGAGTGGGATTGGCATAAAGAATCCATGGCATGGTTAATCCATTGAGGGGTTGACAAAAATGTCACTTTGCAAAATATCGATAACATCAAAAATATTATTACATCTAAGTTTAAAGAGAAAATGTGGTGCAAGAAGGATTTAGAGGTTAAAATGGAATTAAGATACTATAAGGTCATTAAACCTAACCTATAGGTAGTTATCACTTGGTTTTATCTAGTTCAAAGAAGAAAATTAATATTGCCAAGATAAGAATGAACGCTCATGCGCTCCATAGTGAAACGAGGAATTTGACAACTCTTAAAACTCCATTGTTTGAAATAAATTTTCATTTCTGCGAGACTATGAGAGTTGACGATGAAAATCACTTTCTCCTAGAATGGACTGTGTACACCCACATCAAGTCTCAATTTCAAAATCCATGTCATAACACTCACCTTTCTAACCTTCTAACTTCTCAAAACTATGGTAAGTTAGGAATAAGCTAATCTTTTTTAGCATAGGAATAAAAGTTTAAAGCAAACCAAATATTTCATTTCTTTTCTTTTCACTTAAGATCCAATAGACCAAATTTGGTCTTAGTGGATGCTAACCATCTCATCATCATAATCATCATAAACTTTTTTAAGATTGATGTTGTGCTTTTTTTTATTTAATATTTTATAAAAAAATAAAGTGTTACATGTAAGATCCATGTTGAGTGCAAAAGAAATAGAACATATCCCTCGTATCTAAATGTTGACACCAACATACAAAGTAATAAATATATATTTATTTTCAAAATAATATGCACAAGTTTTAGCTTTTTGCATGAATTCATGAACTTGGGTGTCTATTTTGTGAGAATTGGGGGGCATAGGTTCTAGGAGAATGTTTTTTGGGCAATTTTTTAAAATTTTTGGGTCGAACTTCTACCATTTTTTGGCCGAATTAAGTGTTCAATTTTCAAATGAAAAAAGTTAATGTTGGTCTCGAAATTCATGCAGAGGGCTTGTCGGTCGGGGAAATTTCGCAAAGAAAATTTTTGCCGAAGGATATTTTGGTGGAACAATATTTCAAACAAACAATGTTTCGGTAGAACAATTGTTTGACTGAAAAACGTTCTTACATATAATGACCCATGTTGTCACTATCATTCATTTTTCTCCCAACCAACAATGACAATAGTTGAATATCCTGCCACCCCATATCTATTCCTCTGGCATACTATTACCCATGGAATTCTAGTCACCCTTTCATACCACCTATGGCACTCTGGGCGTACTACTACCTATTTGATTTTGGCCTTTTTGCCACCATGTGCACCTGTTTTTCCACTCGTGGAACTCTCAACAGCCTTTCTCCATGGGTACCCTACTACCTATTTTAGTTTGGCCTTTCCACCATTGTGGGAACTTGTTCTGCCACTCGTGGAACTCTTGACACCCTGCCACTATGGTCACCCTACTACCTGTTTTAGTTTGGCATTTCTACCACCATGGGAAGCCTGTTACCTGTTTTAGTTCGGCCACCCTGCCACCATAGGAATATTGCATACGAGTTTGTTACAGTCATGGATTTGGTAGTTGAATATGTGGATTGGATGTGTTTGTTGCGGACCTTGATTCAGATGCCTGCAAATGTGGATTGGACATTCATATTTCAGTAGCCTACGGACTTGGATTCAACATTCATCTTTTGGCAGGTAAGTTGAGGCTCTTTCACCGTATTTTTTAGGATTTGTTTTGTAAATACACCTTGATCTAGTCTCCACATAGAAGTGGGGCTATCCCCCATTGAGAGCATGGCTATGACTAAGTACCTGATGTACATGCATAAGATAAACAACATGGGAGAGCATATACTTCCTAAAATTGCTTTAAATTCCATCCAAAACTTTTTGTGTCTCAAGTGGGGATGGCTTAAAGACACCATGGCATGGTTAAGCCATTGAAGGTTTGAAGAAAATGTCACTTTGCAAAAAATCGATAACATCAAAAATATTATTATGTCTAAGTTTAAAGAGAAAATGTGGTGCATCAAGGATTTAGAGGTTAAAATAAAATTAAGATACTATAAGGTCATTAACCCTAACCTATAGGTTCAAATTTATCTCTTGTTTTTATCTAGTTCAAAGAAGAAAAATACTGGAATAGGTTTTCGGATGATCCACGGTCGGCATTTTTGTTGTCGACGTTTTGAATCCCAAGCTGGATTCATCATCAGGACATAATATGGTGTAGAAAGGTTGCTAACCAGCGTATAACTAGTTAGGGATGCCTGATCATATCCCCTTCTCACTTATCCCTTCATCTTCCAATTCTTCAAAAAAGATCTTTCAAAATTGATGCTTATTACTAATATTATTCCTATTGTAACAATATTATTAATCTTATTCATAACACCAATTATTCATCATAATAGTTTAAGTAATAATCATCATAATAGTTCAAGTAATAATCTTTATGATAAAAAAGCATGAAAGCCTAATTAATTAAATAATTCTCCAAAAAGATCTAAAAAGATAGGACTATTCATCATAAGTGTTATTAATAAGATCAATAATACTCCAAGAATGATCCTTATTTCAATATTTTAATAATTCAAACTAAAGGATCAAATTGTTCAAAAAGATAATCAAAATTTTGCAAAATAATTACTCAAATTAATAATCATTATGAACTTAAGATAATTATTAGTAATAATATCCTTACCAATGATAAGTTATTAATACTTATTACTCAAAGGATTTACTAATAGGATCATCAATAAGTATTAATAAAATTATTTATATATAGGTCTCATTAATAATTATTAATAATTAATCGTTATAGAATCATAATGAATAATTATTAGTAATAAGAAATTCCATGAATAATTTACAAAATTATAACCAATAGATGAGTGGGAGGCTAGGTTAGTGATACCGACCAGAGATTGTGAGGGAAACATACCTGGTTTTATCCATTACCTTCCTTATTGATTAGAGGTATCCATATCTCGCTTATTCCAAGTCCCCCATCTCTATTCAGTTTGTTCGGGTGCTTCATGATTTCCAAGGCCTCTCTCACCCTTCGTTTGTAGTAGTGGTCCTCAACCACGAGCAGCTCCGTGTTCTCTAGGAAGACATGGTGTTTTGTTTTGAGAGAATGCTCTGCGAGTGCGGATGTATTCATCCTCTCTCTCCTTATGTCATATCCATGCTCTTTCAATCTAGTTTGAAAAGAACGACCCGTCTCTCCTATATAGCTCCTTCCACATGAACAATCTACCTTGTACACCCCTTTATATTGGCTCCAATCAACCTTGTCTTTCACCGACCTCATTTTCTGTCTAATGGTTTCCATAGGCCTGAAGGATGTCCATACTTCTTTTTTCTTCAATACCCTTGCAATTTTGTCCGTTACTCCTTGGATGTAAGGGAGGAAGGCCTTACGAGTCTTTCTCTCCTTTGTGTGTTGAGTCCAGTTTTTTGCTTTTTTCATTGCCTTATGGATGTCCTTATTCTTGTATCCCAGGCTACTGAAGACAGAGGTCAAGTGGTCTTTCTCTTTTTCCATATGTTCCTTGTCATATATGCGAAAAGATCTCATTTCTAAGGTGTTGATTACCCCAATTTTCTGAGAAGGGTGGTGGTGTGAGTGAACATGAAGGTAATTTTCCGAGTGGGTTTTCTTTTTATAGACACCATGGCTGAGGGTTCCATCATTATTTTTCTTTATTAGCACATCGAGGAAGGGGATTCTCCCATCCTCTTCAATTTCCATAGTGAACTTTATGTCCTCCGAAAGCTGGTTAAGATGCTCATGAAATTTGTTCAACTCATTAACCCCATGGGGCCATCTCACATTGGTATCATCCACATACCTTTTCCACCTTGCGGGCTGTAATGGGAACAAGTGAAGGGCCTTCTTTTCGAAATGTTCCATAAAGCGATTAGCCACAATTGGTGACAAAGGGTACCCCATTTCTACTCCTCTAGTCTTCTCATAGAAATCGCCTCTGAAGATGAAGAAGGTGGATTGGAGGCATACTTTTGCCAGCTTTGTAGTTCCTAGATCCGCGACTTCAAATAACACCTGCACTACTTCATTGAGGGGTATTTTGGTAAATAGACCCACAACATCAAATCTTATTAGCAAGTCATGTGCATCTAATTTTTCCTCCTTGATGATCTTAATGAAATCCCTGGAGTCTTTGAAAAACGAGTCTGTTTTCCCCACCAGTGGGATTAAGAAAAATACTATTTTCGAGATAAGAATGAACTCTCATGCGCTGCATAGTGAAACTAGGCATTTGACAACTCCTAAAACTCCGTGGGTTGAAAGAAATTTTAATCTCTGTGAGACTATGAGAGTTGAGGATGAAAATAACTTTCTCTTAGAATGCCTCGCGTACACCCACATCAAGTCTCAGTTTCAAAATCTACGACATAACACTCACCTTTCTAACCTTCTAACTTCTCAAAACTATGGTAAGTTAGGAATAAGCTAATATTTTTGAGCATAGGAATAAAATTTTATAGAAAACCAAATAATTCATTTCTTTTATTTTCTCTTAAGATCCAAGAGAGCAAATTTGGACTTGGTGGACACTAAGCATCTCATCATCATCATCATCATCGTCATAAAATTTATTAAGATGGATGTTGTATTTTTTTATTTAATATTTAAAAAAAAAATAAAGTGTTACATGTAAGATCCATGTTGAGTGCATAAGAAATTGAACATATCCCTCGTATCTAAATGTTGACACCAACATAAAAATTAATAAATATATATTTATTTTCAGAATAATATGCAAAACATTTAGCTATTTGATGCAGGAGCATCGGGGCCTAGGCAGAGCAATCGGTGATGATCAACATGAGGAAGGCCAACCAAAGGAATTGTCGACAACCATTGGCGCGGAAGAGAAGATTGGATGCTGAAGTGAATGAGTTGAGTAGGGGTAGTCAATACTTATATCAATAGAAGATACAGAAGGTCAAGATTCGACATGTGGAAGGTTGACAGATGACAGAGTAGTAGCGGAGACGTCAAGGGTCGACATGTTGTTGAACCATGACTCCGACAAGTTTGGAATGGGGAAGCCTGAGAGTGCGAAGGAAGCCGACAGGGTATGTCGAAGGCTGACCGAAGACAGTATGGTCGAGACAGTGATAAGACCAACTATTGTAGCAGTGTAAGAAGGATGCATAGAAGTCAAGAAGAGTACTTAGTAGTCGTTCGGGGTTGCTAAGGAAGTTATTAGCAGTTATTGTAGGTGGTTGGGATTGTGACACATGTCAACACAGGAAGAGGTTGTGCATCACGGCAGAGGTGCTGATAGTTGCAGGTCTGCAGGATCTGAAAAGATCGATAGACAGAGGAAGCATGTCTCGTGGGTCAGAGTAATTTCAGGAACGGTAGCAACAAAGTATAAGACTTGTGCGTAGGCATAGAAGAGGGAGTTAGTTCCGGTTTGGAGTTAGCACAGAGTAGAGCTCAAGAGAAGGTTTTGTAGATTGGATAGAAAAGTCACACATCTACAGAACGCAGAGAAGATCGAGCCATAGCTTAGAGTTCTGCAGTGAACCAGGAGAGGGTGACGGTTGACACACTAAGATAGAACACAGTTACTTATGTATTGTAATAGGCTAAGGCCGACAATAGTTAGTTATTTTACATTCCTTGCATCTCGCATTGTAACCGTTTCGGTGGAAGTAATATAAGCCAACTTCTGGAATCCTGTTTACATCTTGTTTATGTGAACACGTTTGTTGTGTGTAATTTTGTTAAGCAAGAACCCTTTTGAAGGCACCTTGCGTCAAGTGGTATCAGAGCGGGAAGAGGACGCTGTGAGGAGAAAGTCGGTGATACCAACTTTCCTTGTTTCAAGTGGTATCAGAGCGGGAAGATAATACCGTAAGAGAAGACAGGCGGTGATATCAACCTGACTAGGTCAAGTCGTATCAGCATTGGAAGTGAATCCAGTGAGCAATTGTGTTGAACAACTCCAGCTGTGGTTGGGTAGAGTTGTACACGACTTGTGAAATTTTGGTTACGATTGGATGAGTGGAGTTTCAGTCGAGGTTGAAAATGGCTCACAGAGGCGTTAATGTTTGAGGAGTTAGACGAAGAGTGCATGGTGCAGCAGTCACATTCGATCGTGAGATGTTCGACAAGTGCATTCGAACAATCCAAACTTTGACAAATGAAGTCGGATCGATCAAAGAAATCCAAAGGCATGGTTGTATTCCTGATGCATTAGACCACAACGACAAGGAGGTCGAAGAAGTGGAAGCAAGGGAAGCAGCAGGAGAAGAACCAGAAGACAAACTGATCAAACTTCTGATGGATATGAGAGGTCGGACAAAGATATATGTACGTACCTACTCAGGAAGTCTGGATCCATAAGACTTGATCGACTGGTTCAGAGAAATGGAGAAATAATTCAACATAGAGTAGATGGAGAACCCTAAACGGGTTAAGACTACATGTCTGAGGTTGAAGGGTCATGCCTCATTGTGGTGGGACAATGTGCAGGCTGACAGAGTCAAGAAGGGAAAGGAGAAAATCAAATCTTGGGATAGGATGGTCTCCAAGATGAAAGACAAGTTCTTTCCAAATGACTATGTGATTTCCTTGTTTCGAAAATTGTAGAACTTTCGACAAAAAGAGATGACCGTGAAGGAGTACACAGAAGATTTCTATATATTGTCGATAAGGTTGAGACAAACCGACGAAGGTGAAGAATCTATCGCAAGATATGTTAATGGCTTGAAGTATGCCATTCAGGATTAATTGAGCATGTCAAGATTTAGAGCAGTCGGTGAAGCCTACTAGTTAGCTCTGAAGGCAGAAGAAAAACTGTCGAGGAAATACGTAGCGACCAGAGGAAGGATGACTAGTCGAGGTGCGAAGACTGTTTCTGTGAAAGGCCAAAGTAGCGGTTACAAGAGAGAAGCCTTCGAAGATAACCGACGTGTGGAAGGGACATCGAAAAGAGAGAAATCGCAAGAAAACCAACGCGATGGTCGAGAAACACACAGTCGAGGTGCGTATGGTCGAAGTGGTCCATCCAACAGAAAAGGAGATGACAGACGAGCCATAATTTGTTACAAGTGTCGAGGAGCCGAACACAAGGCTTATGAATTCCCAGAGAACCTACATGCTGCAGAGGAGTCGAAACCCAGATGTCAAAGATATGAACAAGTCGACAAGAGGACAGAATCGACATTCGACAGTAGTGAGGATGGCAAGAAAAAAAGTCCAAACCTGATGGTCAGGAGAACATTGGCTCAAGAAGACCGAGGCAATGAGCAAGAGCCGACACATCGAAAGGCTATCTTTCGAACCAATGTGCGAATCGGCAAAGGCATTTGTTGGTGTAGATTTTGTCACTGTTTTTTATCGATAAATACACTCTGAATGGTGTCTCTATCATCATTTTTGATATCATACTTTGTTCTCTTTTCCATATAGACCGTAGAATGGAGTAGGCATGCATACATTTACACATCTTATGTATTTTGGGTTTAAATCGTTATTTTCATGATTCATTAATGTTTAATTAGTATTTCTTGGTTTGTTTTGTAACTACATTTTGTTTTACAATTTTTGGGTTCTCAAACGGATCTTCAATTAGATGCGTGTTGAAGTTATGGATGATCAGCCCACCATTCAACCCCGCATTCGACCCACAAGATCGTTGGTTGATGTATGTCCGAGGCATTAGAGAGTAAACCAGCACATGGCTTCTGTTTGTGACGTGGCCTTTATGGTTCGTGAGCCAGTGTTCTGGAATATCCCTTCTCCTGCGTGCTCAGTCCGACACCACATTCATCTCTGCCCACATCAAAGGAGATTGACTCTTAAATGACTACGTGAGGAATCAATGCCATGGAGTCCGAAACAAAGCCTTGTGTGCTGTCGTGAACTTTATGAGGTCGTTCTTTGGCTTCGAGCTATCACGAAATGATTAAGTAGAGCCATCCCTTGGATTATGTGTGTCACAAGCCATTTAACAGAACCGTTTTGGGTCATTCAAGATAGTATGTTATTAAGCAGTCGACCACTAAAGGGTCGACTTGCTTCTTCCATTGTAATGTTGTATAAATAAACGTTCTCATAACAGCGACGAGTTAGCCATTAGTTAGTCGGTCTCTTTACTTTTAGGTTTGCTTATTTACTTAGCTATGAATGGATGCCAAAGCACTGTAACTCTGTTTTTATTAATATACTATTGTTCCAGTTTTGTGGAAATCTATCAGCATGCATGGTGATTAGCTAATTAAGGCTCAGCCTCTGTTTGCGGAGACGGGCCTCTCAACAGTCAGTGGTTCTTCACCAGTGTATATATATCGTCTTTGTCTTTTGTAGATAAATCATGATGTTAACATTTCACTTATGTAGCTGCTCTGTAGATAGTGTTTATGTTTTGTGATATAAAATGATGATGTGCTGTGTTTCTGTTTATGTTATGTACACTTTGCTGCTATCTGTATTAAATGTTTCCAAAAGTTAATTGGTGACCGGTCACACTTAGGTTCATCTAGTTCGCTTTAAAGGTTAATCCACACTCATGTTTATTTAGCTTAGAGGTTAGGCTACATATAGTTCACTTCATTTGTTTAATAGCTTAGGTTACATTTATTTCTTCTCGTCTCTTCGTATAATCTTGCTTAAAAGATTTAGTTGCTTAAATTCATTTAGGATTTAGCTAACTGAATTCACTGAGCCTTCTCATAGTTAAACCTAAAATTCTTGTAGTTTCTCTCTATAGTAATAGATCAACTTCAACCATAATCTAGTCTTGCTTTAGGATAAAATAGGAATAGCTAGCTTCCCTAACTTTGATTAGCATAGATGAATTCTTCTTGTTCTAACTCCTAGACAACTCATTCACTGCTTTCTCTGCACTATAGGATCATATGCATCAGCCAGTTGTTAATTAAAGATCATCCCATCTTCTCTCCCTTTAGTTTAGATCATTTTCTTTTGCTCGGACTGCCATTCGGACTTTCATTCGGACCGGCATTCAGACCTAGATCCTTCTTTCATCATTTTGCTTTATTAGAATTTAGTTTCTTAGTTGTTTCAAATTGTAATCCTTCTTACCCTTAATTAGTATTTTTCAAAAAGTATTTGTTTATTTATGCATAGAGTTTTAATCGAATTTCCATTTTATCTTTCCTTTTGAATTTGCTTTGATTGCTTTATGAGTTATATCTTTCTTATGTTTAATTCAATAATGCTTTACAATTACAGAATTTATCAGTTCCATTTTTTTTCATTGTATGTTCTTAAGATTCATATTAGGATGGGTTTAGTAATTTCATTCTCCAAAATTATTTCAGTTTTGAATTATTCTTCTCATACCAATAATGAACATGTTCATAAAATAGTATTAGATCCAAAAATCAAACATATTCCTTAAAGTTATTTTATTTGCTTCTGAAAGTAATATCGTTATTAAAAGTTTCCTACTTATTTCTAAATTCCATTAATTTCAAGTTTACAAATAGATAGGTCATTATGTTTAAAATTAATTGTAGTTGGGTAATCTTTAGCTTGCACTTATTTATAGAGGTTAAACTAGATTTAATTCCATTATGTTTTGTTATCACATTTGAAAGTCACTTTGATTCATTTACCCCTATTCCCATTACATTTGACACACTACCTCAGGATCCCCAAGGAGAATGGAATTAGATGCTTAATTGTTGTTGAATTTATTATAGTTGTTTCAACTTAGTTTTCTGTTTAAAATGTAAAGTTGTTTACAGTTGTTTCTAATTTTGAAATATTGATTTATTTTATCATAGAGTAGACCAGTTTGATACTATCTCAATTCATTAGTTGAATTAGGTTGTCTTTCTGTAGTTTGACTTGGTTTTTCATTTTGAAAGATCTTTTGATCTCTTCTTTATTAAATACTTCTAAGGTCTAACAAGCCAAAATCTAGATACCATTCTACCTTACAATATATTTTGCCACAACTCTAAGATTAGCAACCCCGGTCGATAAATTAAATAGTAGGTGGTTCTTTAAGACAGTAAATAAAAACACCAACATTTTGGCGCCATTGTCGGGGAGTTGTAGATAGGTAGAATTCAATTATATATAGAATCTTCTCTTCAAAACTTAGTGTTCGATTTGAATTTCCCTTTCTTAGAGATAGGATGGTGGCGGGTGAGCAGTAAGATGAGAGGTAAGAACCTGTGCATCTGTTATAACAGGCATCCCCAAAACCCAGCAATATTAGTTCTGCAATGAGAATTTTCAGTTGTAATTTTGTTTTTACAAATTAGTTTAGAAATTAGATTTAGTAAATCTAGAAAACCCTATTAAAATTCCTACTAACTTACATGGGGGATGTGCCACCCCAACTTTAAAGATATTAGAAAGAAACCAAGCGGATAATCCTACTTGGAAAGCTAAGGAATCCTTTCTGGAAAGTAATTAAGGGAAATCATAGGGACATTAGAAAATTCTATTCTACTAAAGAAAACCTCAAAACTCACACAGAGATTGGACCTAGACAAGAAGGAAAAGATTTAGGACATATTCATCAAGAAAGGAACCCCCTAGGTATCCCCTCCTTTGGAAATCGAATATCCATGGAGAATGAAGAACATATTCATGGGAGTTATTCTAGGATCAGAGGGAGAAGTGGAAGACACCCTCGAGAATATTATGCTAGGAACCTAAAAGAGAATACATCTAGTTCCGGTGGAATTACAAGGACAGAGTTGGAAAACCTATTAGAAAATTTTAAATCAGATATCCTAGAAGCAATAGGTTCTCAACTAGATGCACTACAATCTAGAAGAAGGTAAGATGAGGAGTGGGCAGCAACAAATGTTTTCTGTCCTAGGTGTAGTATTGAACATCTTCAACAGGGGTGTCCATGGAATAACTTCCCACTTTGTCACCTTCGTACAGTAAAACATCCAACTGATAATTTGTCACAATACCCTCCCCAACAACAGAAATGGCCACATGGATGGAAAAAAACATCTTATGCCCAACCACTGCCTAATTATCCTTACCCACCTAATATCCATCAACTTTTTCCTGGATTTGTACCTCCTTCACTACCCCCTATTCTAAATCAACCTCACCATTTCTAGAATAAGAACCCTCCAAAATCCACAATATTACCGGTACAACCAATACCAAATACTAACCATAAACCAACCCAAGATTTTTATAGCATTGGGTTGTTATCTCTTCCATCATATGCACCACCAACTAGAAGAGTTATGCAAGACCATCCCCAGTCATCAGTTGTTATCCAATAAGAGAATGCAGAAAATTGAAACAATTAATGATTCTCAAATCTTCCCTGTTGTAAGTGGACTTAGACCTCAACTGATATCTAAAAAAGATCATATGCAGAATGTCTTCCAACAGAAAGAGATGAAGCTGGCAGAGGAGGGAGTCATTCTTCCTTCTCCTGGTCCTCGAATTATTTTTTGGGTTATCTTCTTTTGTATATATGTATATATATATATATATATGTTTGTTTTTGTTTGTTTTCAATAACAAGAATCATTTCTAACAATCGGTCGCATTCTCACAGGTAGCTCATTGATATGATCAAGCTTATGAAATTTTGCCAATCAAAATAGGAATACTCTTTCTCCTTTCTTTTCATATATATATGTTGTTTTGAATAAATTTGAATCATCTAACAAGTGGTTTTGCAGTATGATCAGAAGAACCTTACAAGTAACTCATACAATATTTGAAAAAGGAAGTACTTTAAGAATATTTATAAAATCTCTTTCCTCTCTGATTATTGTTGAATTAAAAGTGAAGTATCATCCTTAACCGCCTTCTTGTGTGATTCTGCATATAGTATTTAATTCAGATATGTACATTTTTTATTATCATCAGAATAGTCATTTAAGAGACCTACTTTAATCTCTATGATTTTCAAAAGAAGTTCTATCTTAGACCTATGGATTACTAGCTCATCCTAGGCTCATTATCGAAACTTGTCTCTCAAGCATCTTTCAAAGGTAGCTTAAAAAGGAATGACATTTCTATTTTTGTGGGGAACGTTACTGATTTTTTTTTACAAAGAGGATAGACAGAGAAGTCAAAGAAAAGCTTTAGGTTATTATCTTTTGACATGACTTATAAATCTAGGCCATTTCTAAAAAAAAAATTACTCATAAGGGTTGTTCTGAATTTTGAATTATGTGTTTAGCAGGCTTAGCACACTCTAGTACCAACTAGCTTCCTTACAAACACATATATATATATATATATATATATATATATATATATATATATATCATTATACAAGGAAAACCCGCCGAGGTACTGAACAGGCCCGCTGGTAGTGGGTCCATGCTAAGTAAAATCTAAAAATATATAAGGGAGCTTGGTAAGTGAAAGTAAACCCGTCGGGGTACTGAACAGGCTCGCTGGTAGCAGGACTATGCTTGCATGGTACCAAGATAAACCTGTCGGGGTACTGAACAGGCCTGCTGGAAGCAGGGCAATATCGGGAAAAAGAGTTTTGGTTAATGCATCGTTATCCACATGACTCACAAAAACCCCTGAGTATACAAATATATGTTCAGGCCAGTTATTTATACTGTCATTAGAGAATAGCTGTAAGTTGGACTTTTGACTCTGTAATCTAATTCACACATTATCTAGGATATGCCTATCCTAGAAATGGGACCCATAATTATAGAAATCTCATGAATTGTACAGTAAACCTTATCTATATTCTTTAGATGACAAGAAATCTTTACAATGAGTCATATATGACTAGTTTTTCCTATGGCATTTCTTTACATCAGTTATACTATCATTCTTCACATGGTCCTCTTAAGCATTGTTGTGTCCTTATTTATGAATGTACATATCTGAATAATCTACTAGTGGATACCTTATTATTTTAGTATTTTTAGAATCTATTGGCAAACCCTTTCCAATTTAGAATACTTGAAAATTGATTAATTTTCGTGATGGCTTGAGGACATGCCATAATTTCGGTTTGGGGGAGGTTCATAATATCTTATGATCTGATCATTTTTCAGTCTAATAATTTTACTATTTTTTTTTGACAAAGTGATAAGTTTTTTCAGGGAGATGTAAACAATAAAGAAGGATGGCCTTAATGAAAAATAACTAAGGAAGCTCGCAACTAAAAGCTTCAGAAAAGCAGGTTTGCAATAACTCTTGTTCACTAATAGCCTCAGAACCCCCTGCACATGGTAGCTTCAGTTGTTGATGTATATGTAACTTCAGAATGTATTTCACATATATGTATATTGTATTCCTATAGAGATGTTATTATTCCTCTATACGGAAGTGGTTGTATTCCTATAGAGATGTTATTATTCCTCTATACGGAAGTGTCATCATTTATATTGTAAGTGTCGTAACTTATACTTGATGGGTTATTAGACAACCTTGTTGGGGTCGGCCCTGTATAAGTCATGTGGGTCAAAGGGTTATTAGACCACCCTATTGGGGGTCGGCCATGTGGGTCAAAGGGTTATTAGACCACCCTAGTAGGGGTCGGCATAGTCAGCATTATGTTAAGTGGTTAAGTTGAGGCCGACCTAGTTGAGTAAAGGTCAAGTCAAGTTAGTGTATAAATAGAGAGTGTGTCTCTCTCATTTTACACATTCTATTCTCTCACTCACACTTGGGAGAGTGGCGCACTTGTGGAGGAGGAGGCTCTGCTGCTAGGAGAAGACTATCTCTTATATTCTGGTTGTATCATTGCTCTATCTATCTTTGAGGAAGTTATTGGGGTTTTTCACCTTTATGGTTTTCCCCAAGTAAACTCTGTGTCTCTTGTGTGCTTGCATTATTGTGTCCATGATTGATATGCTGTAGATTTGCTGTACATGTTGTTCTCTCAGTTAAGATCCTAGATCAGATTGAAGTAAATTTTGAAAATTTAACATCAATCAACGTTAGCAAACAGACCTTATACAGACCAAAGTCTATACGAAGGGTTGAATGAAGGGTTGAATGACAGGCTGAATGCCGATCCAAATAAGGTGACGAATGAGGCAAATCAATAATGAAATGAATGATGAAATGACAAACAGAGTAAGCGGATACCAATCTGAATAGAGTATAGAATGAAACTATAATGCATTAATAAGTACGACAAGATATTTTTGGCCTTTTTTATATATATCTAATCCATTAATCATAATCGAAGGTCAATTCGGAATGATATCTTTGCATGCTATCCTGTTTCATTAAATACATGGGTTAAAACATACACCTTTGGCGCTATTTTATGATCTCAATTCTCCGTTATCATACCACCCAACATTCATTTCGAAGGCATCACGATTTATATGTAATTATGCTCATTTCATAGCAAAACGATTATGTTCAACCAGTCCAAAGTTTTACTTTGGACATGGTTGAACACATTGCAAATCACATAAATCCATAATTAGGAATTTTTAAGTGGCACACGATTCAAGGAATCCTAATTATGAGCATATCACTCATATGTGCTTCACGATCATTTAGCTTCTTAATCAGATCGTGATTTAACCCTACTCTTGTGTGAGTTCACACTCATTTTGATCATTTTCTCATTTCACCCTGACGCTCCATCCTCTGCAATTGTGTGCATTCCTATCTCTTTCCTAGATACATCCATCAGCCTCTATTCACAATGCCCACCCACCATGAACCATGCAACTATCAAGACCTCTTGCGCATTGCCGATTTCAAAAACTGCCAAGAGATATTTCTGTGTGCTGGTTGGGGCCCATTTATTCGTCTCTTTAATGAACATGACCACGGGATTTCCTTTCTATTTGCAAGAGAGTTCGATGGCAAGACGACCAAGGTTGGCACCCTCACCTTCCCAGTAACAGAGGAATTCATATCAGTAGCCATGAAACTGCCTAGAGACGGCGGCCGTTGGCACAAGCACTTGTCTCTCCCATGCATAGCCCACAAGTTCGCCCTCAAAGACGAGTATCAACATATTGAAGGTACGAAAGGGGTTCACCGAGAGTGGGTTAGGGCCGAATACTTTGATCCATTAACCATCATTATTCACCTAATCACCTATGAAGGTAAGTTCTCAGTCTTCAAAATCTGTCATTTTCTATTGTTAGCCCATTTTGTTAATAATCAACCCTTGAATTTTCCTTTCTACTTCTTAAAGAGTCTAGAGAAGATGTCTAGTCAAGTTCGAAAGAACAATGCCAATCCTACTGGCAGCCTGTATAACCATTGCCTTATCAAAATTTTAATCATCCATCAGTTACAGGGAGAGGGGAAGACTTGGGATAGCTTTGTACATGAGACCCTAAACCCTTATCTAGTTGCGAAACCTATTACCAAACCCTCTTCCTCTGGAAGATGCCATCAATTTCAGTCCCATTTTGATAAGCCCATTCAAACCCCCAACAAAACAAAGAATAATTCCAAGGTCGTGCGATTTGAAGAAGACACCTCGGGAGAAATTCACCCTGTTCAAGCACCCTTTTCTGAGCCTGTCCAAGAAAATACAACTCTAGAGCCCCCATTTTTCCCTCCTAATCCAAATGAATCAAGAAAATCCAATCGTGCCCCTGATCAGTCCTTCACTAAGATGCAGCAACTTGATCAACCTGGCGAACAAACACAAAACCCTGACTTTGGATCACCTCTCCTGGCATTGGCCAATCTCTCTGCCACCCTGCTTGAAAACCCTACTCCAACACCTATCCCTGCACAGATTGAAGAAAAGGGGCATGAAGGATACATTACACCTTCTAACCCCGAATCATTCATGAAGGAATTAAGCCCTCAAAAGAACCCTGGATTTTTTATAGAAGCATCTCCTTCACTCCAGCAAACCGTGGATAGGTTAAACCAGGACTTGGCAGAATTAAAGAACAAGAATGAGGAGTATGTTGGGACCATCTCTGAGCTCCGTCAAGAGGTCAAGACATTACGTAGTATGGTACAATCTGTTGCGCATTTGAATGAGGCTAAGTCAACTAACAATCTAACTCTTCGGTTGAAGTATGATAACTTATCGGAGCAATATAAGAAATTCACGGCCAAATCCAAATCCTCCTCATCAAAGTCGAAGGCCGCAGCTACTGCATCCCGGCCTTCTTCCTAAACTTCCTCTTTTGTTTTTGCTCAGTGGGACCTGGCATGTCTCTGGTTTGGGGGAATGTTGGTGTCCATTTTGTCACTTTTTTTATCGATAAATACACTCTAAATGGCATCACTATCATCATTTTTGATATCATAATTTGTTCTCTTTTCCATACAGACCGTCGAATGGAGCAGGTATTCATACATTTACACATCTTATGTATTTTGGGTTTAAATCGTTATTTTCATGATTCATTGATGTTTAATTAGTATTTCTTGGTTTGTTTTAAAACTACATTTTGTTTTATAGGTTTTGGGTTCTCAAATGGATCTTCAATTAGATGCGTGTTGAATTTATGGATGATCAACCCGCCATTCAACCCCACATTCGACCCACAAGATCATTGGTTGAGGTATGTCCGGGGCATTAGAGAGTAAACCGGCACATGGATTCTATTTGGGACGTGGCCCTGATGGTTCGTGAGCCAGTGTTCTGGAAGATCCCTTCTCCTGTGTGCTCAGTCCGACACCACATTCATCTCTGCCCACGTCAAAGGAGATTGACGTTTAAACGAATGCGTGAGGAATCCCATGGAGTTCGGAACAAATCCCTGTGTGCTGTCGTGAACTTTATGAGGTTGTTCTTTGGCTTCGAGTTGTCACAAAATGATTAAGTAGAGTTGTTCCTTGGCTTATGTGTGTCACAAGCCATTTAACATAACCGGTTTGGGTCATTCAAGATAGTCTGTTATTAAGCAGTCGACCACTACAGGGTCAACTTGCTTCTTCCATTGTAACGATGTATAAATAAACATTCTCATAGCAGCGGCGAGTTATCCATTAGTCAGTCGGTCTCTTTACTTTTAGGTTTGCTTATTTCTTTAGTTGCGAATGGATGCCAAAGAACTGTAACTCTGTTTTTATTAATATACTATTGTTCCAGTTTTGTGGACATTTGTCAGCATGCATGGTGATTAGTTGATTAAGGCTCAGCCTATGTTTGCTGAGACGGGCCCCTCAACAGTCAGTGGTTCTTCACCAGTGTATATATATCGTCTTTGTCTTTTGTAGATAAATCATGATGTTAACATTTCACTTATGTATCTGCTCTGTAGATAGTGTTTATGTTTTGTGATATAAAATGATGATGTGTTGTGTTTCTGTTTATGTTATGTACACTCTGCTGCTGTCCGTATTAAATGTTCCCAAAAGTTAATTGGTGACTGGTCACACTTAGGTTCATCTAGTTTGCTTTAAAGGTTAAGCCACACTCAGGTTTATTTAGCTTACAGGTTAGGCTACATCTAGTTCACTTCATTTGTTTAATAGCTTAGGTTACATTTAGTTCTTCTAGTCTCTTCGTATAATCTTGCTTAAAAGATTTAGTTGCTTAAATTCATTTAGGATTTAGCTAACTGAATTCACTGATCCTTCTCATAGTTAAACCTAAAAGTCTTGTAGTTTCTCTCTGTAGTAATAGAACAACTTCAACCATAATCTAGTCTTGCTTTAGGATAAAATAGGAATAGATAGCTTCCCTAACTCTGATTAGAATAGTTGACTTCTTCTTGTTATAACTCCTAGACAGCTCATTCACTACTTTCTCTGCACTATAGGATCATATGCATCAGCCAACTGGTAATTAAAGATCATCCCATCTTCTCTCCCTTTAGTTTAGATCATTTTCTTCTGCTCAGACTACCATTCAGACTTTCATTCGGACAGGCATTTAAACCTAGATCCTTCTTTCATCATCTTGCTTTATTAGAATTTAGTTTCTTAGTTGTTTCAAATTGTAATCCTTCTTACCCTTAATTATTATTTTTCAAAAATTCTTTGTTTATTTATGTACAGTTTTAATCGAATTTCCAATTTATCTTCCCTTTTGAATTTGCTTTGATTGCTTTATGAGTTATATCTTTCTTATGTTTAATTCGTTAATGCTTTACAATTACAGAATTTATCAGTTCCATTTTTTTCCATTGTATGTTCTTAAGATTCATATTAGGATAGGTTTAGTAATTTCGTTCTCCAAAATTATTTCAGTTTTGAATTATTCTTCTCATACCAATAATGAACATGTTCATAAAATAGGATTAGATCTAGAAATCAGACATCTTCCTTAAAGTATTTTATTTGCTTCTGAATGTAATATCATTATTAAAAGTTTCCTACTTATTTCTAAATTCCATTAATTTCAAGTTTACAAATAGATAGGTCATTATGTTTAAAATTAATTGCAGTTGGGTAATCTTTAGCTTGCACTTATTTATAGAGGTTAAACTAGATTTAATTCCATTATGTTTTGTTATCACATTTGAAAGTCACTTTGATTCAGTTACCCCTATTCCCATTACATTTGAAACACTTCCTCAGGATCCCCAAGGAGAATGGAATTAGATGCTTAATTGTTGTTGAATTTATTATAGTTGTTTCAACTTAGTTTTTTGTTTAAAAAGTCAAGTTGTTTATAGTTGTTTCTAATTTTGAAATATTGATTTATTTTATCATAGAGTAGACCAGTTTGATACTATCTCAATTCATTAGTTGAAGTAGGTTGTCTTTCTGTAGTTTGACTCGGTTTTTCAATTTGAAATATCTTTTGATCTCTTCTTTATTAAATACTTCTAAGGTATGACAAGCCAAAATCTAGATACCATTCTACCTTAGCATATATTTTGCCACAACTCTAAGATTACCAACCCCGGTCGATAAATTAAATAGTAGGTGGTTCTTTAAGACAGTAAATAAAAACACCAACAGCGTTGCAAGACCATAGTTGATGGTGGAAGTACTGAGAATCTTGTGTCGACGGAGGTCATCGACAGAATAGGGTTGAAATTTTGGGAACATCCAGACCCATATAAGATCGCGTGGTTGTAGAAAGGACACCATGTGAAGGTGACCAGACAGTGCCTGGTTAAATTCAAAGTTGGAAATCTTAAAGACAGTGTACTGTGCGACGTAATCCCAATGGACGCATGTCATCTGTTGTTAGGGAGACCATGTCAATATGATCGGAAAATGATCTATGATGGTCGAGCTAACACAGTCATGATGTGGAAAAACGGTGTGCAAAGAACTTTGAAGCCGAAGCCGGAGGAGCCAGCCGACTGTAAGCAAGGCGAGAGAAAATTTTGGGAGAAGCGAGTGCTGATGTGTTCAGCAAAAGAATTCCTTGCTGAGGAGGAAAAGCTGTCGGGATGTTTTGCGATCATTCCGAAGGGACCATGTGTCGAGAGGTCGACAATGGAGAGGATTTCGGTCGAAGTAGGAAAGATGCTTGACGAGTTTTCAAGCATAGTAGTCGACGAGACGCCGATGGGATTGCCACCGACAAGAAGCATATCCCATCAGATCAAATTGATTCCAGGGTCAAGTCTGCCAAAAAAGGAACTGCATAGGATGAGTCCGACAGAAGGTCAAGAACTCAATCGACATGTCCAAGAGTTGTTGGACACGAGATTGATTAGAGAAAGTCTGAGCCTGTGCGCGGTACTAGCAGTATTAGCACCGAAGAAAGGTGGAGAATGGAGGATGTGTACAGACTCCAGAGCTATTAACAAAATCAAAATCAAGTACCCGTTTCCATTGCTGAGGATGGATGACTTGATGGATTGCTTGAGTGGAGTGAAGTACTTCACAAAGATAGACCTGAAGAGTGGTTATCACTAGATTCGGGTTAGAGAAGGAGATGAATGGAAGACAACATTCAAGATGAAGGAAGGGCTGTATGAGTAGTTAGTCATGCCATTCAGATTGACTAATGCACCCAATACATTCATGCAATTGATGAATGAGGTACTGAAACCATTCTTGGGTAAGTTCGTCATAGTATACCTAGACGACATCCTGATATTTAGTTGAACCAAGATAGAGCACTTGGAGCACATTCGACAACTATTGCAGAAGTTGCAGGAAGAGAAGATGATGGTAAACCTACAAAAGTGTTTCTTCATGAAGGAAGAATTGGTGTACTTAGGATTTGTAATCTCGGGTAAAGGGTTGGTGATGGACCTAGAAAAGGTGAAGGCAATATTGGATTGGCCGGAATCGACAAGTGTGACTGGAGTAAGGATTTTCCATAGACTTGCCAGTTTCTACAGGAAGTTCAATCGGGGATTTAGTCAAATTTGTGCACCTTTGACAGAGTGCATGAGAAAAGGGGAGTTTAAGTGGATGGAAGCTTCCCAACGAGCTTTCAAAAAGTTGAAGGAAAAATTCACTAAGAGCCCAGTATTGGCGCTCCCATATTTCGACAAAGTTTTCTAGGTCGATTGTGACGCAAGTGGAATGGCAATTGGAGCAGTGTTGAGCCAGGAGGGCCAACCAATTGCATTCTTCAGTGAGAAGTTGGATGATGCAAAGCAGAAATATTCAGTCTGTGATCAGGAATTGTATGCTATTGTCTAAGCATTGAAGAAGTGGAGGCATTATTTGTTTCCTAAGGAATTTGTGTTATACACAGATCACTAAGCACTGAGGTATCTGAATACTCAGTCGAAGTTGAATCAGCGGCACATGAAATGGGTCGAATTCCTACAAGGATATACTTTCATGTTGTGACATAAGTCAGGGAAGTCGAACAAGGTTGCCGACGATGCTGAGTCGAAGAGTTTCATTGCTAAACACGATGACAATTCAGGCAACAGGAATAGAGTCAGTGAAAGAAGAGTATGTGACCGACGAGGATTTTGTGAAAGCATGGGAGGCTTGTCGTGAACCATGGAGTGTCGACAGAAATCCATACTTGGATTATTTCATCCTAGAGGGATACCTATTCAAGGGACAACAGTTGTGTATTCCCAGACGATCCGTAAGAGAGAACCTAATCTGCGAGTTGCATAGCGACGAATTAGCAGGTTATTTTGGCATCAACAAGACCAGGGCATTGGTCGAAGAAAAATATTATTGGCCACGAATGATGACATATTTCGAGAAGTGGGTACGACAGTGTCGAGTTTTCCAGTTGGCAAAAGGTAGAAGTCAGAATACGGGGTTGTATACACCATTACATATACCGGATACCCCATGGGAGCACCTGAGCATGGATTTTGTAGTTGACATATTTTCGAAGATGGAACACTTTATTCTGTGTCGGAAGACAAGTGATGCCACAGGAATTGTTGTACTATTCTTCAAGGAGGTATTCAGATTGTATGGGTTGCTGAAGAGTATCACGTCAGACAGAGATACCAAGTTTATGGGACATTTCTGGAGGACCCTATGGAAGAAACTGGACATGAAGTTGCAGTTTAGCTTGGCATATCATCCGCAAACATGCGGACAGTCCGAGCTGGTGAATAGAAGTGTGGGAAACCTTTTAAGGTATTTGAGGGCCGACATACCCAAGCAGTGGGAGAACGTGTTGGTGCAAGCAGAGTTTG
The DNA here is from genome assembly GCA_027924585.1 of Larix kaempferi. Taxonomy (NCBI): domain Eukaryota; kingdom Viridiplantae; phylum Streptophyta; class Pinopsida; order Pinales; family Pinaceae; genus Larix; species Larix kaempferi. The sequence continues at coordinate 24,111,946 of BSBM01000391.1, read as the reverse complement.
CATATACCAATTCTATGAATCGGTCAACAGGGTTGAGCCCATTCCATATTTTTCAAGGAAGAAGCCCACATGGAGTGGTGGATTTGGTCGAGTTACCGACAGAAACCAGGAAAAGTGCAGATGTAGAATCATTTGCAGAGCATATGAAAGAAGTGCATGAAGATGTGCGAAAGCGCATAGAAAAGAGTAACGCGGCATACAAGTTGAGAGCCGACAGAAAGAAGAGGCTACAGTCATTTAGAAAAGGAGACTTAGTCTATGCACATTTGCGGAAGGAGATATTTCCGACAGGAACATATAACAAGATGAAGCTGAAGAAGATTGGACCATGTAAGGTTTTGAAGAAAATTTCAGACAATGCTTATGTGTTGGAGCTGCCGAATGACTTGAACATTTCACCAATGTTCAATGTCTCAGATCTGTACAAGTTTGAAGAAGGTTCAACCAGCAGAAGCACGAAGGTTTTGAACATCGACTGGATGGTGCAAATTCCAGACCAACACAAGGAGGAAATCATAGAAGTAATAGACGAATGCAAAGTCGGGCGTACGTTCAGTTCACAGAGGAAAGAATACTTAGTGCGATGGAAAGATGATGAGTTACAGGAGGCGACATGGATTTCCGAAGAAGAGTTTAGGAGACTGACAGAGCAGTCAAATTCTTTTTCACCAAGGGAGATGATGCAGGAGCATCGGGGCCTAGGTAGAGCAGTCGGTGATGATCAACATGAGGAAGGCCGACCAGAGGAAGTGTCGAAGACCACTAGCGCGGAAGAGAAGATTGGTTGTCGAAGTCAATGAGTTGAGCAGGGGAAGTCAATATGCATATCGACAGAATATGCGGAAGTTCGAGAATCGACATGTGGAAGGTCGACAAATGACAGAGTAGTAGCGGAGACATCAAGGGTCGACATGTTGTCAAACCGCAACTCCGACAGGTTTGGATTGGTGAAGCCTGAGAGTGCGAAGGAAGCCGACAGGGTATGCTAAAGGCTGATGGAAGACAATATGGTTGAAACAGTGATAAGAACGACTACTGTATCAGTGTCAAAAGGATGCGTAGAAGTCAAGAAGAGTACTTGGCATCCGTTCGAGGTTGATAAGGAAGTTATTAGCAGTTATTGCAGGTGGTTGGGATCGTGATAGATGTCAACATAGGAAGAGTTTGTGCAGCACGACAGAAGCACTGACAGTTGCAGGTCTATAGAACCTGAGGATATCAACAGACAGAGGAAGCGTGTCTTGGGGGTCGGAGTGATCTTGGGAGAAACAACAGCAAAGTAGAAGACTTGTGCGCAGGCATAGAAGAGGGAGTTAGTTTCGTTTTGGAGTTAGCACAGAGCAAAGCTCAAGAGAAGGTTTTGTAGATTGGATAGAAGAGTCACACATCTACATAACACAGAGAAGATTGATCCATAGCTCAGATTTCTGCAGGGAACCAGGAGAGGGTGACGGTCGACACATTGAGATAGCACACAGTTACTTCTGTATTCTAATAGGCTAAGGCAGACAATAGTTAATTATTTTACATTCCTTGCATCTCGCATTGTAACCGTTTCAGTGGAATTAATATAAGCCAGCTTCTAGCAGCTTGTTTACATCTTGTTTATTTGAACACATGTGTTGTGTGTAATTTTGTTAAGAAAGAACCTTTTGGAAGGTGCCTTGCGTCACTATTTGGGTGAATTCATGAACTTGGGTGTCTATTTTGTGAGAATTGGGGGGCAAAGGTTCTAGTTGAATGTTTTTTGGCCAATTTTAATTTTTTTTTGTTGAACTTCTGCCATTGTTTGGCCAAATTAAGTGTTCAATTGTCGGACGAAAACATTTAATGGTGGTCTCGAAATACATGTAAAGGAATTTTCGGTCAAGGAAATTTCGCGACAAACATTTTTTTCGAAGGATATTTTGGCAGAAGAATATTTGAAACAAACAATGTTTTGGTAGAACAATTGTTTGACTGGAAAAATTTCTTAGATATAACAACCCCTGCTGTCGTTGTGGTTCATTTTTCTGTCGAACAACAACAACACTAGCTGAATATACTACCACCCGGATCTATTCCTTCATCATACTATTACCCGTGGCATTCTAGTCACCCTGACCTACCACCCATGGCACTCTGAGAGTACTACCTATCTGATTTTGGCCTTTCCACGACCATGTGCACCTATGTTTCCACTCGTGGAACTCTACTACCATGGGTACCCTACTACCTATTTTAGTTTGGCCTTTCCGCCACTGTGGGAACTTGTTCTTCCACTCCTGGAACTCTTGACACCATGCCACTATGGGCACCCTGCTACATGTTTTAGTTTGGCCTTTTTGCCACCATGGGAATCCTGTTAGTTGTTTTAGTTCGGCCACCCTACTACCACCATAGGAACCTTGCAGACGTGTTTGTTACAATTGTGGATTCAAAAGTTGAAAATGTGGATTGGACGTGTTTGTTGCGAACCTTGATTCGGATGCCTTCAAATGTGGATTGGAAATTCATATTTCGGTAGCCTACGGACTTGGATTCAACAGTCATCTTTTGGCTAGTAAGTTGAGGCCCTTTCACCATAGTTTGTAGGATTTGTTTGGTAAAAAGGAAATTTATAGTTTTATGTTGTTACTTGATGATTGGTGAAGGATTATTTTTTTGTAAAAAACAAATTTACAGTCTCCCCCATAATTACTGAATTTGGTCGTATTGACCATAAAATTTTGAAAATCTCGTAGGTGCCTTCCATGGTTGGTATACTCAAAAGAAAGAAATAACTTCCTACTGGGACTCTAGTTTGGCCCAGCATGTTGTCCCCAACATGTACCCCTTCTTTGAGTTCATAGAACTCTTTCTCACAAACTATGACTCTGCAACTGCCTCTCTCCTAAGCACAGATGGTCAACACCAAATTCGGCCTTCCTTGCTTGTAACGTTCCCTCCCTCAAACATACCTACATTCATTTATGATCCCAACTATTCTCTATATATATAATACTTTCATGAAAGAAAGTTTGATTCTTTGGAAATGAAATAAATGGAAATGGTAGATTGTGATCAACACTCAAAGTTGTTTTATTTCATTGCTCTAATGAGAACAATTAGTACACATACTTAAAAGTTAGTTTAATAATTTTTTTAAATTTTTAAAGTAGTATGGATTATATCAATGTGGTTAAGGTAAAAATTTGAGAATATATTCATTCTATTGTAATTTTACATATATTTCCTAATTTTCTATGTAAACTCCCAGGTCGATAGCAAGAAACATAATTGGTTGAATGCCAAAGATCTTTGATTTTTTTTTTGTAAACTGAGCCAACCAAATTAAATTTCAGTGAACCGAACCGAATTATACCTGACTCAATTCATGAAACGAATTGAATTTTTGAATTTACGTATTAATTATAATTTTTTGGAATATTTATCAGTTTTTTGGGAGGACTATAGATTCTGGTTAAGACTAGTTTGCTCTTTTTTAAAGTATTTTGATTAATCAAATTGATCTTCATTTCAATTCGAATTTAGGTATTAATTATACTTATTAATTATAATTTTTTGGATTGTTTGTCAATTTTTTCCATTTGGGGAGGACTATGGAGTATGGTTAAGATTTGTTTGCTCTTTTTGAAAGTATGTTGAAGTTTTTGATGAACCGTATTCATCTTTAGACTCTTCCTAAAGAATATGGCCTCTTGGATTTTCTAGGTGCATTATTTTATGGATGTCTCTATAATAGCTTCCTTCTAAGGGATGCACTTAGTTAGTGCCATCATCTATATCTTCTCTTGAATTCATTGGCTTTACTATTGTGAACTGAGAATGTCCTTTGTATGCTAACTAGCTCGATAGATTCCTAAAATTTTGATTTTTATCCTCGAATGAATTTTTCTCAACCCAATGTTATTGGGCTCCTCCATCTTATCCTCACTATTAGATGCAATGGCCTCAACATCGACCTTTTTGTAATACCCCGATTTTGAGCCCCTAATCATATGTACTTGTTATTTTCTTTGTTATTATGGAACTACGTGTTGAGAATATGGTCTTTATACATCATTGTAAATAAATAAAATATCTATCTCAACATGGATAACTAATGAGAATGGGGGGCCTTGGACTCCATAGGTTAGGGGGAATGGGGACTTCCTAGTGCACTCTATATTTGATTACCACCAAAACACTTGATTATGGACCCAAATTTACCCTTTTTGACCTTATAGATATTTTATAACTCCCTCATGAAGGTTTGGTATCTCCACTTGCACTAGTGCTCCCTCTTGAGAGATTGGTGGGCCCCACTTGGATATAGTTCCCTTGCTCCACTATTCATGGGAGATGATCCCTATTTTTGTGTTGTAGGTTAGTTATGCCACTTAATTGACTCCCTCCCTCACCTCATATGACCAATTTCTCCCTCCTTGGCCTCCACTTCTCATTTTTGAGTAACTCCTCTCATTTTGCTATTCTCGAAAAATGGAATCTATCTCAACTTAACCTCTAATTCACCCCAACTCATGTTATCCTATTTGAGTTTGAATTCCTTCCATTATTCCATACATGAATTCAAATTGAATCCTTCAGCTATAAAACCAAGTTCTACCTTCCTTGGGAACAATTACCAGTTACCTCAATCATGTTATGTGATCTATTCATGCATGTGTGAGGAATGAAGCTATGGGAGCTATGTGCATTGTGAACCATTTTGATTTGAGATGGTGTTTAACCATTTATAGAGCCAATTTTCTATTATTGAGAAAAAAATATGTCTTCACTCCCATTTCTTATCTCTGCACCATCTTATCACGTAAATCCTAGGAAGAATGGTGATGTCCCGAGGGACTTGTGTAGCGAAGGGAGTCACATTTCACTGGGTAGTGTATATGGAGGGGAAAGTAGATGGTGAAAGTATTGAGTTACGTTTATAAATACGAAATTGAGCTATTGCATTTCTTGAGTGCACCTTTCCTATGGATTCCTTGGCCTCATCTCAGGGGTGGCTTTCCCAAGTGAGATTTGGATGGACTATGCCTACGACTGGGAGGAAAGTTGTCATGTTGAATGCAGTTGCTATTCAACAAGAAAATTACTTTTTTATATGTTTATTCATGTGTGTATATGGTGTTCTATCTCTGCTAATGCACCCTTAGTGGATTTTATAAACCCAGTTTGAATAGATGCTCATTTTTTCAATGATCGGATGTGGGATCATATGGTTTTCTACTTGGAATCTTGCTTGTAAACTTTGTTTATGAGATCTGAAAGATAGATATCTGTTATGGAATCTTATGCTATGTTTATATTTGTACTTTATGCAGCTAATGCGCCCTTGGAGGCTGAGTGAACCATGATTTGGTTTATGGATTTTTATGGTAACCTTTGGTTGCAGGTTGAATGGCTTCTCTCCAGTTTATTGCGAGCATTCTTTCCTTATTCTCTAAATTCAAATTCTTCTTCTATACATGGAATACTTCACACCTAATGTAAAGAGTATATGGTTGTAGAAACAACTTATGAACCTGATTTGATAAACACTTAATGTCAGTAGAAGGAAACCCCTAAACTGGAAATTGACAACACTTGCATAACTGAAACTGGCAAACCGAGAACTAGAGATTTGTCAATGTTTACATATAAAAATCTAACTCTATCTTATTATAGTTTATTTGGTTGTTCATGGCAGCACATAGATATCTTAATAATGTTTAGTTACATGTTAAATTATAAGTTCAAGGGGGATTGCATTCATGCTTGCATTGCATGTGCATCGACAGGAATGATATGCATTGTTTTCTTCATTTCATTTAAAATGGATGTATGTTTATTTATTTGGAATTTAGACATGTTGGCCCAGCCTTAGATTCTTTATTTTGTTGTGCATTACCTTGAATAATCCCTCTCCCCTTGGTTTTGAGGTGTTTAGACATGTCGAGGACACCTATCATGTCACGTCCATTCTATCTGGATCAAGGAAGGGAACATGACACTTAATCCGTAATTTTCACAGCTCATCCCCATTCATCATTAAAAAATTAATGTAAACAAAAACATGTGTGTGGAAATGCATAATCAAAGTAAACACATTGGAAATAAAATCTACACACATCTAGCATGCAATTGCCATCATAACTAACACATGCATCAATTAAAAACATTGCATAATGAAATACAAGAGAATAATTATCTTGAAATGCATTGTCCTGACCAATTGGATATGCGACTGCAACATTCCACCCAGCCATAGGCCAAGTGTGCTCATCAATCTCTCAACAAAACTGCCACCCCCAAGTTGGGAATGATTTCCACGAGGAAAAAGGGAACAACCATTAACACATAGCGAAATATACACCACAATTCATCCAAGCCATTCCACAACTGGGTTTATCATGTTGTCAAGGAACTAGAAAGGAAGGAATTGCTAAGATAGTGAGCTCAACCACAAAGCTATCAACACCTCCACAAGATTTAGCTAGCTTGGAACCCACACTACCTACACACACAACACAAGGAATTATTCCCTTCACTACTCCACAGTCCCTCAGGCCACACCTTCCCTTCTAGTGCTCTTCAGGGTGTGCATAGAAAAGTATCCAAAGCCCTATCATCTTTGGTGAGGTTACACCTTTCACAAGGTTTATCAAGCCAATTCTCACTCCTTCTCTAACCATGATTTATTGCATACAAGTTCAATCCAAACATGGGATGCATATGTCACAAAACAAAATAATATCTCCACACATACACACAGCAAGCACAAATTTTGGACATGGAAAAAACATTTTAACTATGGGATGCACAAAACAAGATTTCCATGGGTTTTTCCAAAATCGTGGCACATGAAAACCATATTTTGAGAGAGGAAAATGACCACAAGGATCATTTTTTTTTTCACACAGGTATTTGAGCGATTCAAATGGATAAACACGACCTCTATGAAATCCTATTTCGAATTCCCTTTCCTCTTAGTCGTTCTACCACCCAAAAACGCCCTTCCCAACTAGAAAAATGAAGAAAACACAACAAAAACGAGGAAAATGGCTAGCAAGCCCATATTGCGTGAGAGATCCAAACACATTGATGAATAATGGGTTCAAGGGTTTGAATATTTCCCTCCATATTCCTTGTAAAAATTATGCCCCCATATTCTTGTTGCATTGCATAGCTAGTTGTGGGTATTTTATTAAAATACATATTTACATGATATTTGTAATTTCCATCGTGTCATGCTAGCACGCGATCCACATGCATCAATATTTTTAATTGAAAATACATCAACGATAAATCGATGGTGGGGCCTTGGCCTTGATCTCATCACCGCGATTTTTATAAAAATATTACATCATTTACAAGTTTAATGAAACGGGGTCAAAATCGGGGTGTTACAACACCGCCCTTTCGAATTGCTCCTTCAACTTCCTTGGTAGTTTGATAACAGGAATCGTTTCTTGCGGTGCATTAAGAAAAAAACGAGATAAAAATATAATTATTTTTGTACTTTTAAATTTATTGGATTAAAATTATAATATTTATCTATGTTCTAGACTATTTGTGTTCATATTTATTGCTTATTCATGTTGCTAACATTAAATAAATGTGAATTGATAGATGTGAAGTTATAAGATTAGTAATAAAGCAATATAGTAATAGTTTTTCCTTGTTGATTATAATTTTATGTTATTGCAAATTTGGTGAATTAAAAGGAGAGATTGCAATTACATTCATCAAATAGGAAATATTTTCATGTTAAATATTAAACTGAAATTACAAAAACATAAAACTTTAAAAATGAATCTTCAACATTAGGCTTCACATTAAAGCATAGTTCGTGTTGATTTTAAGCTTTACAAAATCGCAAGTAGAACCTTAAATATAAAATTCAAACCACACAATCTCTTGTTCTAAAGCTAGATTGGCAATAGAACAAAAGTATAGGATAAATTCAATATTTAAAAAAGCACATGCAAATTTGTTTATAAACTTCACCAATGAGCAAGGTTCAATTGACTAGATGGGTATTCAATTTTGGCTATTTTTGGTTTGACTTTAGTTGGTGTTGTTTTAGAATAAAAAGTAAAAACTAGTATGTCTCCTTAGGAGAGAGAAAGTCTATTCCTTAGAATATAGTGTATTTTTAAGAAATAAAGTTGAAAATAAAGAGTTGGTTTATAAGTACAAATCTAATTTTAGTATCCTTAGGAAATATAATTAATCACTTAAGAAAAATGATTTTTTCACTAATGACCAAGGTTCAATTGACTAGATGGATATTTAGTTTTGGCTATATTTTGTTTAACTTTAGTTTGTATTGTTTTAGAATAAAGAGTAGAAACTAGTATGTCTCCTTACGAGAGAAAGTCTTTTCCTTTTAGAATATAGTGTATCTTTAGGAAATATAGTTGTAAGTATAGAGTTGTCTTATAAGTACAAATTTCTTATTTTAGTCTCTTAGGAAATAAGTACAACAACTTGTCCTTAGCTTGATCAATAGTGCATTTCCTATCTTATCACTATCACTTTTTCCTATTGTTTTTTCTTTAAATCAAAATGTAAAATTTGGAGATGTAATGAGTTGATACTATGTTGTGTAAATATTCGTGTAGAAGACATTTCCCCAAAAGGAAAGAGAGGGGTCTTCGAGGAAAAATCATTAAAGAAAGTCTAATGATACAATGCCATCTGTTGAGGGAAGGGCATCAATATCATTGGGCATTGGTGTTTCAACTGATAATCGAATATTTTCATATTCATCTAGGGATTCCATCTTGTTGTATCATTGAGAATCATATGATCACCAAAGGCCTACAGATCATTCTCCCATATCTTCTTCTATGGGATAACATCCATCTCAACCATCTGCTGGTATAAGTTTGTGTAAAATTCATTTATGTTAATGTGTATCAATTGTAAGTTTGCACACCTATTTAATAAGTTTGTGTCTTTACACACAATTGTGTTTGTTTTTGCGGCAAAGCAAGGTTCAAAAGAGGGTCATAATTCTATAGCAAGGGGAAAAGGTCAAGCAAGGAGGGTTTATGTTGAACAAGATGTGGGTTGTATGTAATGTCCCCATTCAAATAATTTCATAGTATGACAATCCCATCAATCCTACTAGTTTCCTAGGTTGGATGGGCACATGTGGAATGGTAATAAGGAAGCTAATAAATGATGTTTAGACATTAGAAGGGTTCAATTATTTAATAAATAGAGTGAATAAATAAATTCAAGAGAAATCCTAGATGGCAAATGGTTTTGGAGACATATGGAGGATGTGGGACCCACACTAGCTTGATTTTTCATAATACATGGTATCTCTCTCTTGCAAATTCGAATTATTGGGAAGGTGAACACTCTTGGGTGAGTTGGAAAGTCATAACACATGTCATTGAGCATCTTAGGTTGAATTGGGAAGGATTGGTAACCTCCATGGAAGATAAAGAGTCAAATTGGAAGTTTGTGGACACTTGGGCTAGATTCCCTAGCCCCTATGACACCAATCATGGAGCATCTATGACAACTATGACAAATTGCAGACCTGACCTATGACATCTGACCACTATGACATGTCATCCCCAAAAATAGGCTCAAGGAAGGCGCTCATGGGAGTTGGAGAAGCCAAAGAGACTCAAAATCGAATTTGGGAGAAGATGGAAGGTTGGAACTAGGAGACAAGTGGCAAATGTGGAATATTTCCTAAATAGAAATCTATTGAATCTATTGAGAGGATTTAAACCCTTAGAAGTCTAATGTTGGTTATAAAATGTAGAAATGAAGTATGAGAATGGCTTTTGATGATTTGAGAAAAATTGCAATTGTAAAGAGAGAACTAGTGGATGACTAGTTTCTTGCCTTAGCCAATTTCGAGGGTGAAAGATTCCCATCCAAGTTGGTGTTTGGAGAGGCCACTCAGGTCTTTCATGGTGCTTTAATGTATTTTTATTTGCAGGTAGCAGCTACAGGAAGTTTCATGGTTTGGTTTAGTGCAACACATTCTCTCCACTGTTTCCAGTTTTGAAGGCATATTCATGATCCTTGAGGGAGGGCGTTTTTGGTGAGCTCTTGTGCTTCTTGGGAGAGATTCTCGTTATATATTTATGATTGTAATAGATTAATATCCTTTTTTATTAATATTCATAAAGTATCAGGTCGAAATACCCACTAGTTGTATGCAAAAATATTGATTAATGAGCACACAATGTCCATTTCCCCAATGCTTTGATGTATGACCCTATAGGGTTGATTATTTCGAATGGATGGATGATTATCTGATATATTTGTGATTCATATACTGCCATGGATATATTCTACAAGTTTCATGTATTGTACTTGAGCATTTGAAGCATTTTTACTCAGTTTGTTTGTATTGAGAGGTGAAATAGTGCCATTTCCCCAAGGGTCGAATTGGGGGTTTTTGCTGTTGAATGTGAGAGGGTTAGAACAGTATTAAAAATCAATTAATAATGTATATGAGACCTTAATCACATAATTAACACATTACATACCTCTGTTCATAAATTTGTGGGAGTTTGGAGGCATTTGGAAGGCCATTTGCAGGGTTACCCCGGGGGGATTTGATGCACAAATTACTAGTCAAAATTACATATATTGATCAGAATACAAATAAAGTTTGCAGCAGTATTTGGAGGGCCATAAAACATCCCTGAACCTAATATTCAAGTCTAAATACCATTCATACACTCCTACAGAAGATTTGGGAGCATTTGGGTTGATTTGGAGGTCAAAACATTAAAACTAGTCAAAGGTCGAGATTGGGGAAAAAGTGGAAAAATTAGCATTTTAATAAAATTTGAAAAAGGGTCATTACATTATACACCCGTAAAAACTTATCCCTCTGATCTACCTAAGGAGATACCATGAGAAAGCGATGTCCAACAATTGACCCTTGAATGTTGTACATCTCACCATGAAAAGTTGTGAGTTGATCTTGTTAATTTGGATCTCCCTCTTGAGAGAAAACAAATTTTGGAGATTGTTAAGCATTTATTACAAAAATTCATTAAGGTATGTCTGAGTCTTGGACCAACTATAGATGGTTTTATTGACTTGATGTGAAGGAGAAGGGGAAAAGTGATGGGTCCTGACAAGTGGGATGACGTGAAGAAGAGGGTGATGAAAGAACATGCCACTTCAATGTTTAATTACAAAGAAGGCCTAAAGCGAAAAATGTTGAAAGTGAAATATTTCAAGCATCTCATCCAATATGATCGGTTCCTTGCAGCCTATGGTATATTTCCATGGAATGATGAGGTACCTATTTATTTTTCCATATTTTTTTATGGTGAGTTTTTTTAAAATATGAAGTTGGATTATACTGACATTCCTTCTGACTTTTATGGACTTGGAAGGGGTCGAACATATAACCGAAAAGGTGTTTTTCGACATCCCACAACTCCTCAACCTCTAGTTCCTTTGATATCTCTCCCCATTAGGCTTGTTACTTTAAGATCAGAGATGGAGCCTACATCTCAAGTTGGAAGAGTTGCAAGGGATGATGTGGCCGAAGGTTTAATGCCAACATTTGTACGAGTTGATGTAGGATTGGATTGAGAGAGGGATCGAGCTACTTATTGTCAAAGGTTTGTTTATAGAACCAATTATGAGGTAGACTCGATGAGCATTGACGATCTTAGGGCGTATGCGAAGGAATGTCGTGATAAATCCTTTGATATCCTATCTCATGAGGAAAAGAGAAAAGGAGAGGTTTGTGTTTATATGTACGCTAGATAACCTTTTCATTCATTTTGAATTTAACTTTTGGTTGTTATATCTGTATGGATTTGTATATTTAGATATATAACAATAAATGTTAAATAAATTTTCATTGATTGCAGTTTACTAGATTGTTGAATGAACATGATTTTAGAGTCTCCTTTAGTCAAAATGTAGAGAGGTATATTTTATTAAATATCTATATTTATGTTTTAAATGTATTGTATGATGTTAAAAGTTCATTTTAGGTATTTATGTACATCTCCTTATTATTGTGAACACACATTTTGAAATTGAAATTGGTTTTGTCCACAAGTTCAAGTAGGTTCTAAGTTTTTTTATGATATTTCATCTTACTCACAGGGAAATGTATGAATGTTTTCAAATTTTTAGTTTTGATTTAAAGTGTTACTTAATTTTAGTTTATTTTATCCATAGAATGTTTTATTTAATAACAAAATTTAAATTTCAAGAAGAACATAGAAGTATGTGTGGTGGCAAGGTAAATGTTTATAAATTATTATTCTTTTCAATTTTATTTTCATACATTTGTTTTAGCTTTTGAATTTAGTTTAAAATTGTTTAATTAATATAAGATTCATATTTGCATTTACAAATGTTACGGGTTGGTCGTCAGGAAAAAGGGAATATTGTAGCAGAGGATATTGGTCCTCTTTTGATTTAGAGTTTTTATTGGCCTCTATCGTTATGTTTGTCCAATATCATTTTTATTTTGGCATTTAAACTAGACTATATTACATATATGTGTTGTTACATATTATAGTTGTTTTGGACATGAGAACTTTATTTTTGGATTAAATATAGAATAATTTTGTGTGATAAATGCCTATCATAATTTTGCATGATTTCCATGAATGTATGTTTTATGTTTTTGTTTCATAATGCTAGTCAATATTATATAGTTTAATATTATGGTTCAATTTTGTTAGGATTGAATCTCAAGAACATAGTGTTATGAAAACAATGTTTCATAGCATTGTTGTAGATAGATGTAGTCTTGTATCATGTAAAATATAAATCTCATTAAATGATCCAAAGCTTGTAGTTTGGAAGTGTTGTAGACAATTTCATTAGTCTAGCTAGTTTTTGATAGACTTTTATTTCCCCAACTGTCCCTAGATGATTTTTAGCTTGGTAGTGTTGTAGTTCAGAAGTGTTGTACACAATTTCACTAGTTGAGTACATATTGTAGTTGTTTTGGATGAGAACTAAATATTTTTGGATAAATATAGCATAATTTTGTATCATAAATGCTTATCACAATTTTGCATCATGTCCATGAATGTATGTTTTCTTAAATGTATGTTTTATGATTTTGTTTCATAATGCTACTCAATCTTATATACTTTAATAGTATATTTCAATTTTGTCAAGATTGAATTTCAAGAACATATTGTGTTATGGATACTATGTTTCATAGCATTGTTGTAGATAGATGTAGTATTGTATCATGCAAAAGATGAATCTCATTAAATGATCCAAAGCTTGTAGTTTGGAAGTGTTGTAGACAATTTCATTAGTCTAGTTAGTTTTTGACAAACTTCTATTTCCCCAGCTGTCCCTAGATGATTTATAGCTTGGCAGTGTTGTAGTTCGGAAGTGTTGTAGACAATTTCACTAGTTGAGTACATATTGTAGTTGTTTTGGATGAGAACTTTATTTTTGGATTAAGCTTGTAGTTTGGAAGTGTTGTAGACTAGATTATGTAAAAGATGAATTTCATAAATGATTTGTACAATTTGTAACATATGTTTTAATGTTTATGTTTAGTGTTTAATGTTCAATCTTGAAATGGTTTTACGATATTGGTAAAGCTCAAGTAGTAAGTAATGTTTAAATCAATTATGTTTTATAAAAGATGATTTTTTCATAAATGATCTTTAAAGCTTGTAATTTTAAAGTGTATTGTAGACTATTATGTAAAATATGAATTTCATAAATGATTTGTATAGGTAGTATGTCTTAAATTTTATCTTTTTTTTTTATGTTCAATGATGAAATGGTTTTACGGAATTGATATTTAGTTCAAGTAGTACATGTTTTAGTGTTTAATGATTAACATACATGTATTCTTCACAAAATATTATCATCATAACTATGCTTTGGAAAATATCCAATTCATAAATTCAATTCAAGCTTGTTTGGAAGTGTGAGTTGTAGATTATGTAAAAGTTGAATCTTATAAATGATTTATACAATTTGTAGCATGTCTTGTGTGTTTAATGTTCAATGTTCTAAATGTTTTAACAACATTGATAAAAATCTATTAGTAATTGGTGTTGTAGATGTGACTGAAATCATGGCAAATAGGGATAAGGATCTTTTATTTTTTAATCGCAAGCAAGGATTCCAGGATTGTGGAGCTTTTGCTAAATTAAATCGATGGTTCTAGACAAAAAGAAGATGGATATTCATCTTTTTGTTGTTTAACCATTTCTCTAATTTAGGATAAGCTTCACAATCTTGGAATCCTTGCTTGTGATTAAAAAACAAAGGAATTGTATTCCCATTTGGCATGATTTCAGTTACATTTATAACATTGATTACTTTGCTATTACATCTATATGTGCAAATATTAATTTATGTATTCAAAACATTGTTCAATTTCATAGTGATCATATCAACAACTATTAATTATGCAATGATAGAAAAATATTAAAAACATTGTAATAAAATTAAATTATAATTTAAAAACTCAATAATTTAAAATACTAGAATAATTCAAAATTAATTGACAGAGTATAAAGTATATTAGAAGGCATAATCATTCTACTACATATTCAAGTAAATAATTAAATACATGTACACAATCGACAAACAACAATGTACATCCCAAATAAACATATATCAATTCATTACAAAGATTAAAATGTTTGGTTGTTTCAATAAAAATCTAATGATGATAGAACAAAATATATCCAATATACATGTGATGCACAAGATGTTGAGTTTGTAAGCTTGATAGAAAAATATGGAAAAATCATCAAGCTAGAAAAAATTTCAAGCTAAAGAAATCAAATTATAAAAAACATCGCAAGAGAAGTGCACATCACATCAAAGACTCATAGAGTAGGAGAAAAATATTAAAGGACATATTTGAACCATTTTCTTATGATTTACAATGAAGGCGAGGTGTTGTATTTATATATTTTCCTCGTCAACCTTTTAATTTCTTGATCCTACAAGTCAACATTAAATTTGAATATTTTTAGGGTAAATCCTCCACAAGTTAGGGATTAAGCCCTAAAATAGACAAAAAATAACAAATAAGACTAAAACAAGGGTTCACTTGATGAAATATTGAGCCAAAGGGGGGATTCATGCCCCAACTAACCCCGAAGTGATTTTTATCCCTCAACACCCCGTTGCAAATCTTGTAGGCTTAGTTCTTCAAGGGTGGTGTCATAGGTAAAAACTCTAAAGGAAGGGTTTTAAATGCTAAAATGAAGGTCCAAGTGCTTTAAGGAGGTTTGCTAGAGAGAAAACAACAGACTTTTACAAAATTCACTCACCTCAAACCAATTTAGTCATGTGTCCTAGTGGGTCACTCCTATAATCCCCAGATACCTAGAACCCATGGAATTAAAGCCTTGCATGGTGGGGACATCCACTCACCAAAGGGGCAGTCAACTAAGCCACAAATCCAAGTACTCCTAATAGTGATACCAAGGGAGCCTTCGATGACCAATCTAGGGGGAGGAAAACCCCTAATCCATATATCCATACAATACAACCGCACTTTGTCCTTTTACAAAAAAAAATAAAACTCCTTGATCTATGTTTGGCCCTATTAGAATGTTGCAATAGCTCTGTGGCATAACACTTGGCTCCAACTGTGGGACAAGCACTCTTCTCACGATTATATGAGAACCGCCTAGGATATTATGGGTACATGTAGACCTGCACACACATCTAACAACAAAGACATCAAATGCATCAGAGGAAAACACTTCCATCCTTCCTTGTTCAACAAAGATTACAATGTTTGGTTGCTTCAATACAAGTCTAATGACAACATAATATAATATATCCAATGTACATGTAATGTAGAAGATGGATGTATTTTTCAAGCTTGCTTAAAACATCACAATGGAATGTTGTCCTCAATTATTCGTTCATGATCAACTTTATTCATTTTCCATCTTTTATTTTTTAATTTTTCTTCGATGAAACTTCTATTAATTTTATTTGAGTTGCACATACTAAATGACTAAATTGGAATCATATGACATCTGGTTCATAGTATTGAAATTAAATATAATTTTCACTTTGGTGGGTTCATTGGAAAAGAAACCTTTTAATATAATGGATCCTCTCTCATATGTAAATCCTTTGTCGTCGTAGTCCTCCAATAGCTTCATCTTTCTTTCAATGCATCGCATCAAATAATATTTCACTTTTCTTTGTTGTCTATGGGTGCAATCAGAGTGAAAACATCTCCGATAGTCAAATTGATGTCAATGTTTTTTAAATGCATTATCGATAACAATTAATTTGTACTCTATACAATGAACTATGGAAAAATATGAATTATGAGGAGAGGAGGGTCTTATTTACAATTACATAGCTAGTGCAATCGGTGACCAGAACTGACAAATGCAAGTAAAATAAAATGATTTCTCCTTATGGTGGTGGATCAAATATCACTACTTATTATATAAGTCATCTAATCCATATGCAGGAATCTTAGTACATAAGGGGACCCAACAACGAACAACGAACAAATAATTTGTACTCTATACATACATTATATAAAATGAACAATGAAATTTTTTAGTTTATTACATCACTTTATCTGACAAGATCCAAAATTCTATCGCCATTAAATGATACTACTATGTCTTCTAATTCCAACTCCTCCAAGCTTGCAAGTGGCATTTTCCCCTTTGGATTAATCTCTATGTGTTTCCAATGTTTTACATAGTTGTTCATTTTGTTTTTACAAACGTCTGTAGGTTTAACGTTTTCAATGCAAATAGGACAAAAGTATGATTTCTTTCTACTATCAAATGCAAAGACCTTTCGGAAGTATTTTGATTTAATAGAGTGAAAATCTCTAGTCCCATGTATGGTGCCAGTGTCATATGGGATTGATCTATCTAAATCGTGGATTCCAATAATCCAAAAGAACTTGTGATATACCAAATCATGAAGGAAATTTTTTAATGTTAGTGTATATGTTTTAAAAAAATATTTAATATTTGCAAATAATATTTTTTTGAAATTTACAATTAATAGAAATTTTAAAAACAAAATATGTGTACATACATGTGCACATCTTTTGATTGTTGATTATAATAACGACTTGGATTTAATTGACACCATTTGAAAACTTGATCATCTAAATGAAATCGCTCGATATAATAGATCATTTTTTAATCTTTGAAGTGCTCATTTTACAGATTCTCCTACGCCATCATGTTCTCCTTTTCCATGGCCAGTTTCAAAGAAACTCCAATGATGTCTAATGTTCAATGCTCTATGAAGCCGACATAACCAAAATAATGATCATGAAGATTTAAAATTTCTTGCACATCCATCTGGCCATATCCAATGGTCATTGAATTCAACTTCATGTTTTTTCAGCGATTCATAGAAAACATTGTCAATACAGTGTTATACAAAATATTTATCATGTGTATGATCATCACTGATATAAAAATGATATTCTTTGATCACATGTCAAAAATCACTTGTGCTTTCAATGTCATCAATATTATGCTGAGAATGTATATATTGAACATGAACAAATGTATAAATTTGGTCATAATGATAGTATTCACTCTGTATCTCATTTTTTGCGGCAAACGTATAGTTTTTTGCAAAATCAACCAAAAGCAAAATTGTTCGGAGTGGAAAAAATTCACGAGACTATTGGAACTGAAGGTATTTCCATCATGCTTTATGTGAATGCTTTATGCAAATATAAATTTCTTTAGAAAATTTGTCACACATAGTTTATCTTCTCGCAAATTAATTCTTCCAGAAAGAGAATCACTAGAACTTGTAGCATAATTGATATATTCATATCTCCTCTAGTCAATGGTTACATTTGAAAATGATTGATCATTATCAATAGGATATTTATAGTGGAATAAAGATATATATCCACAACAATCACATTTTTTCCATTGACACAATTCTTATGTAAAATAGTTCATTGTCGTCTCTCTCACATAGAATTTCATATATGAAAGCACATATTGTGGGAGGAGGAGGTGAATTTGGCCAACACGTTTTAACGAATTCAAGAAAAGTGTCATAATATAATTGAAATTCCACATGATAACAACAACAACATGTGTAACTAATAGTGATAGGTCTAACATACCATGGTTTCTGTTGCACAAATGTAGTGATCAACATTTTAATTCCACGGTAATCCTCCTTGAATTCATTGAACAATTGTACTTGTGTCATTTCAAATATATGTTTTGCATGGGTTTTGTATTCATTTCGTAATACTCTTTGTCGTATCACATCCCTTGCTTTTGATAAAACTTGAGCATGTGCCAACCAATATTGTTGTACATTAGTTTTAACACCTTCTCCCATTATATCTTTGTAAGGTTGTTAACAAATAATTCCCCAACAAGCAATTTCATCATTTTCATCTATTGGCAATCGGAATTTGTTATGTTTGTACAATGTCTTTCTCGAGGTTCCTATTTTTTTTTCCAACTGTGTCGTCAAACATTTCCGTCTCATACTAGCTAAAATAATTGTTGTTTGAATGGTTTTACGTGCAGCGCTAGTATCTTTCTTTCTGTATTTTCCAATTTTTTTATTGCATCACTTATATTTTTTGTCACGTTATGTTTCACCTTTGACTCTTTTGTTTCCTTTTTAATACCCAATAATGATGTAGTGTCTTTTAACTTTTTAGACACTAACAAACATCTCAAAATTTGAGCGTGTGCTACTATTGATTCTTTTTTAAGAGCATCCTCATAAATTCGGTTAGCATGATATCCTGCAACGTGAATGCCTAATTTATTCTCATATTTGTCACAATCAATGTCTTGCAACATTCCATCATCAATGTGGAAAGCACGTATATATTTTAGTTAAATTTAATTTAGTATATATCGAATATACTAAATTAGTTCACATAAGATAAAATCTATATTCCACATTTATTAATTGGTTTAAAAAAACAAAATTCAATCATGAATTAAATTAAATATACTGAAAATTTACACAAACACACACACATATATATGTACATACCTGAGCTTGACTTGATTTTGGTTTCATTATGGGTTTCATCGTCGTCTTCAACAACTTGATATACATTATGAGACCGTTCTCTCTCTGTTTGTTATGAAACATTTTGAAAATTACAATTCGTTATAAAAAATGAATTTAAAAAATGTATGATATATACATAGCAGGTTCGAATTCTTGTTCTTGAGCTTGATTTTCAATATTCACTCCATCAACATTAGTATGTAAATTTCTATTTATATCTCCAACAACTGTCTCTTCAAGTTCGATTTTTTGTTCTTGTACTCGATTTTCAATATCCATTTCATCAACATTAGGATGTAAATCTCTATTTACATCTTCATTAACCGTCTCTTCAATCTATGCAATCCTTCGTCTTTTGGCACAGAGTATTTGTATTTCATTATGAGTTGCATCATCCCGTTTGCAAACACTTTTCCTTTGGTGATTTCTTTTACTTCTCATGATTGTTTAATCTATCTAGGTTTTTAAAAAACCAACACTTTATAGCAAAAAATAAAAAATTCAAATTAAAAAAACACATAAAAAAAGATCTTTTAAGTTTTTTAACCATTTAGAAAACACATTAAGAGAAATTAACTTTGAGTCTTTCACCTAAAAAAAATCTTTGAGAAAACAAATTACCTTAAAAAAATCCCTTAGAGTCTTTGAGTCTTCAACAAAAAACCTTAAGAGAAATTGCCTTCGATCTTTTGACCTAAAAAAAGACTTTGAAAAAAAAAATCACCTTAAAAAATTCCTTCGAGTTTTTGAGATTTTGAGAAAACACCTTAAGAAAAATAATTTTTAATCCTTTGACTTAAACAAAAATCTATGAGAAAAAATCATCTTTACAAAAATCGCTTCGATTCTTTGAGCCTTTGAGAAAACACTTTAAGAGAAGTTTCCTTTGAGCCTTTCACCTAAAATAGAAGTCATTGAGAAAAAAATCATCTTAGAAAAAGTCCTTTAGAGTCTTTCAACCTTTGAGAAAACACCTAAAGATAAATTGCCTTTGAGCCTTTGACAAACAAAAAAATGTCTATTAGAAAAATATAATCTTAAAAAAAGTCTAAGAGCCTTAGATCCATAAAGAAAACACTTTAAGAGAAATTGTCTTTGAGCTTTTGACCTAACAAAAAATTGTTTGAGAAATAATCACTTTAAAAAAAGTCCCTTGGAGTCTTTGAGAGAACACTTTGAGAGAAATTTCCTTTGAGAAAAAAATCTTCTGAAAGAAGTCCTCCAAAAAAATCTCATTTGAAAGAAATCTCCTTAAAGACATCCCTTAGAAAAAAATATGATTTGAAACAAAATCTCCTTGAAGAAGTCCCTTAGAAAAAAATCTCCTTGGAAAAAAATCTCCTTAAAGAAGTCCCTTAGCAAAAAAATCTCCTTTGAAACAAATCTCCTTAGAAAAAACCCCTACAAAATATTTTGTAAAGATGTCTATGAAAATTAAATATGTGAAATTAGGAAATCGCTTACTATATAAATATGGTTCAAAACAAGTTGAATTATTAAAAGTGGGCCCACATTTTTCTGGCTGACAGAATTTTTCTGTGATCACGTTTTCAGCCAAAAATTTGTTCGATCGAATATTTATGGTCGTTAATTTTGACGGCCATTAAACAAAAAAAAGGATGTTCGACTAAACTATTTTTCCGTCGAAAATTTTTTCGACCGAACAATTTTTCAGCCGAAATTTTTTTCGACCGATCTATTTTTTGGCTGAAACACTGTTAATACTTGAAAACTGAAAGGTTTTTCAGGTTTCTGCAATTTTAGAAGGTAAAAACGATATCCAGTATTGCGAAACGAATTTCAGAACTAATGCCACTATTTCCATCATTGAATCTACTTTCCATAGGTACATATTTTGTTGTATTAAGTTGAGATCTAGGAATTTTAATTATTTCTTTTGTTAACATGTGTTTATTTTTCTTTCATTGCTTTGAAAATGCAATGAAATGAAAATTCAGTAACTTCAAAAATACACAATGAAAAGAATTCAAAAACTTATGGGACAGTTTGTTGGAGTGTTTACTTCAAAAGGGTACTCTTAGATTGTTTAGTTTTAGTGGAAATTGAGAGGAATGTCCACTCTACATAAACATGTCGATATTCAACATGTTTTCCACATCGATCAAATTCAAAAAATTATAATAATTAGTATATGCACACGTTGGATACAAAATTATAGTCATGCATAGTAATATACTATGTCTAGATTGTCGTAGCATATTTTGTTTTTAATAAACTATAGCGTCCCCCTCACCCAATCCGATCATCAGGAGGGGGCGCTGGCAAAAACAGGGTTCTAATCATTCGCCCCAATGCATAATACAATTTTTCAACAAAAGGAATGTGTGCAAAAATTTAATAAGCATGCACAACAGAATTAAATTCTATCCACACACATCTACCATGCAAATACACAAGCATAACCATCACAGGCATGAAATAAAAACACTTTAGAATCACATACCTGAGAGTACTTATCTTTATTCAACGAATATCCACGCAACTGGCTATGTAAGAGCGCTTTTCCACCCAACCATAAGCACTCTGTCCAGCATATACTCTTTCTGCTGGGAGGCCACCCCCAAGCTGGGCTATGAGTCCACTAGGGCAAAGGAAGCACCTACAAGCTTCTGTCTCTCTTCCCACAATCCATTCTTCTCTTTGTCTTCTAATTTGAATTCTTGGGTTTAATACACAGTCTGGTAAAAATGGACATCCACAACAATGGAATGACTCTATGTAGTGTAGCAACTTGCATGAGAGAGGGAGAATGGAAGAATGATAATCAAAAGAGTGTTGACTCTAAGGATATGTGGTAAGGGTGAAAAGACAACTGACATAACTGTCACAAAAGTGCAGTCAGCCCCATGCTTCAATAACTACATGAGGTGACTTTTCCCACCAACTCCACTCATGCATTAATGATTGGAAAAATGGTAAAAAAAGGAGATATTTGGTTTATTCTCATCACATGACAGAATTTTCGGTGAGTTCTAAGGTTTACACTTGGAAGCATAGGATTTGGTTTCCCATAGGCACCCTTCCTCTTCCCCTCTGGTGGAATCATAGCCCCTTTGGTGCTCTTTACATAGCCATTGTTGGACCATTTTATTATTTATGAACATAATATTTGTATATACTCTGAATCGGCATAAAATCCAACCAAACAATCCAAATAAAATATAACATCATACATGCCTATCCATTCACTAGTCGGGCCTTGGCCTTGAGCTGCGCACTAGGAATATAACATCATACATGCCTATCCATTCACTAGTCGGGCCTTGGCCTTGAGCTGCGCACTAGGAATTCACACTAGCATATTTACATCATTTACATTTTAATGAAATGGGGTCAAAATCAGGATATTACAATCCCCTCCCCCTTGGAATAACACCATCCTCGGTGTTCCAATACTTAGGAATACATACACACTTTACACATGTCTAAAACCCACAAAATGTGGCAGGTCTATCCTACATTTCATCTTTTACTTTGACCTTCCAGGACCAAGTCCTTGGTTTCAACAGGCTACTCCTACTGAGTTTGACCTTCTAGCTGATCCACAAGTCTGAAAACTTCATGGCTACAATTCTCCTTGTTGTCCTTTGTTGGGCAGTTGCGGATGCAATGATTTCCTCCACATTCCCAACATTTCAGTGGTTGCTTTTTCTTTACTTGTTCCTAGAATTCTTTTCACCTCTCTTTGCAGACAAATAGAGTCCTGCAAAACCTTGTGGTTCATCTCATTTTGTTGCTTCTGTAGCCTGGGCATCTCTCCAAGATTTTCTTGGGTCTTGGTAATCATTTGAAGAATATTTTAAGCCAAATCCAATAGCTTTTGGTCTGGTGCCATGGTTAATGTGCACATCTTCCTACACTTTGCTTTCCAGCACCATTGGTCTTGTAACAGCTGCAACCAATTGATTTCAATTTCTCACCTGGGAAATTCATCATTGCAATTCTTGTCAGGCCATAACATAAACATTACAAATCAATCAATTATTTTCCCAATTGACATGGAGAGACCATGCTCTATTCATGATACTTCCACACTTTTCATGCTTTCCCAACATACACATGAACCCATTCTCGTTCATCCTTTCACAGGAAATTAACTATTTCAGCATTCACAATTTATTTCAAGAAAATAAACACAATCAACTTTCATCCATAACATGCATTCCAAAATTTTTTGTTTTCTAAAATGCATCAATCACAAAGGAAAGAGAGGAGTAAGAGTTTCCCCCTCTTAGTCTTGTTCCCATCCGAAGCCACACCACCACTATGGTTTCATGCTCCTTATCCTCTTTCACTTGAATGTGAATGCTTGACTTGCCCTTCTTGGCTATGACATGACACTTAGTGTCTAAGGTCTGTCTAAGGCTTTTCAACTAAGGAATCGTTCCCCATTGTTTCCTGCATAACCTTTTCCTGCTAGGACCCACACAAGTCCACTAGAACCATCTTTCATTACTTCTCATACTGAGCTCTCTAGGACAGTCACTTGTCCACATGCATCCTTAGGATGCCTTCAAGGTTCTTTCTTCCAGCAATATCTACACTCAAATATTGAATCAATTCACATTTTTAGTTTATTTTCATAAGGTTTATCTCTAAACAAGAGTTTAAGAAATCATAACCAAATCATGTACACACGTATATTCATATTAAATAAGCAATAAGCTGCAAGATAACCAAATACTTATATGTATTGAATGTCTTCACTTTATTCCATAGGATCCTTCTTTGCTTTACAAGACTTATATTTCATGTGGATACAATAATGAATGTTGGGCCAGCACGCAGGCTACTCCACAATCATTCAAATAGGCAATGCCAAGCCAGTACGTCGACTGGGTTTATAATTATTTAAGGAATATTTGGCCAGCACGTCGGCTGCTCCACAACATTCAATGACCAACCAGTGCACCGACTATATTTACCAAGCATTGGTGGTGCCAAACCAGTCCCATACCTAGTTTTCCCTCACCATTGTCAAGCCAGAACATCCATCTAGGTCATCATCCAATGGAAGGAAACTGCACCATGACCATTTCTAGGTCAAGGCTCTACTACGAAGCCATAAGAATGTTAGGGTTTCCAATCAGTCTCAGCACCCCACCTTACTGCTAACCCGATGGAGATTTTATACCTTTATCAATATCACCACACGTTCACCCACCACATCCCTTCACACACACAAGGATGGCACTCCTCCTCATATGAAAACCAATGGTTCCCTCTAGGAACTCTATAGGTGACTTTCTTGACTGCAAGCTAGCATTGCCCCACAATACCCACTCACACTAAACAAGGATGATACCCCTTTTCTACTACACAGATCACGGGGCCTATCTATCCCTTCTAGTGTTCTTTAGTTTGAGTGTACAAAGGTTACCAATGCACGTACAGTCCTCCTGAGTACCCTTCTTCACTTTGCCTCTTAATGTGCAACACCAAATTGCATCTGTGTAAGATGACAACACAAGAAGGATAAGCAAACTCATCAGTATTGCTTCTCTAAAATTGTAACCATATTTCATAACATTCACTATCAAGTATTGAAACACCAGGAATGCGTCCATTCCCTTAGGGTGTAGTCAATATTGACAACCCTAACATAACCCAGCACCTGAAAGGTATGCATCACTTTCCGATGTGAGTCATGTAGGCCTTAGTCACACTCAAGCAGTATGGAATAATGATGAAATAATAAAACATGCTCTGCATATTAAATCTAATAACCAGACATGTATATTCTTAGTTAGGGTTACAAAATACTCATATGTTTTGCAGATGTATCTTTTCTTCATTTGCGAAGAATGGGGGCTCCCTTCTCCGAGTCAATAGTCATTTGGTTTTCCACCCCAATCTTTTCACGTTCCATAACCCACACATGCCTTATTGGCATAATTTTACCATCTCACTCACATGGTTTTCCAACATCTAGTGCAACTGAGATATTATCAAGATTTACATAGGCGTTTCACCCGAAACCCATTTCCAAAGCATGGGACCATTCCCATGGAGTTTTCCTTCTACAGGCCATCACACACGGTCTTCCTGCAAAGTGTCTTCCTGACACACTCCTCAAACAACCAAACAGTCAGTTGTATTTAACAATAAAATTCAAATCTGATTATTCCATAACCAATCAATGGCATTAATAATTTGAAATTTTGTCTACTACAGAAATTGATTTGTTTAACCATGAGGTCATCCTCATATTGTTTGGCTCTTGTAAGTGGTATCACTCTATCCATTATGGTTTTACACTTGCTTCCATAACATAAACATCACACGTCCTCCTGACACAATTTTATATAAGCCAAACAATCATTAGCAATTATTAGCAAAATTTCAAATCTAAAATTTACAAATCAGTTTTCCTACAGAAATTAGATTTGCAACCATGAAATTATTCTCATAAACTTAAATCAGAAAATTTTCAGATCTGTTTCATGTAGAAATCATATTTGTGAACCATCAGATCCTCCTCACAATATTTGTCCTTTACACATTGTAGGTCTCGGTCTTTACTATGGGCTTATCCTCATTACCATACTCAAGACACCTCTACCTGAAATCTAAAACTTTTCAATCAGCCAAACACATTGTGAGTATCGATGCAAATAATATTCTCATTGCTAAAACAGTCACTGAAGTGGTCTCAGAATTATAACACTCAGTAATTCAAACACTTTCAGCTGTTAACATTTTAATTCCAATGAAATATATATATAGGCATCATTATTGTAATAAAATTGCAAGACACGGGCACATTATCCATGCAATTTAAATAAACTTCAAATACTCATTACTTCACAGTCATATTCCTTTTATGCAACTCTGTCCTTTCAACATATCACTTTGGTAGACCATCAAACATGACTACCTTCCTCATGCAATCCTTCTCCTGCATTCATAGCAGCTCATGAAATGATCCCAGAATTACCATTAATTCATCATTTCATCTACTATCTAGTTGCAATGAAACATACATAACACAACCATGCATTCACACAATGCATCAAAACATGTGCACCCCACACACATGCATGCACAGTTAGAAAATTTACATAATCTTTTAATGTGCACTCACTCAATGCCTTCTTGCAAGATTCATGAATATCATAATGTCATGTCATGCATTCCACCATGATGTTTTGGAAAGTATGGTTATTGCCTCAACACATCACCCAACCATCTCCCTAGTCACTGGGTTAACTTATAGGGGTGCCTTCCTTCTCCACCCGAACAACACATCAGAATTTTACTCACTCCTTGGTTGTTGGCAAATAGGTTTCATCCCAAATTAACACCAATAGGGGGTTCATGGGATACTAGTGTAACACTATAGCATTACCATCCCAAACACATTATGGCCTTAACCATGGCTATTTCATATGGCATGCACTACCACAACAAGACCATAAGTCCTTACTTGCTTTGGTTGTTAAACTCACAACCAACATACACAAATGGCATGATATAATTTCATATGAATGCATTGAGGTTTCTAAGCAACTATACGGTGTAAGGATCCTTACCTTCACTTACCCACACCTCTCCATACTCAGTAGGATGACATTCACATTCAAGCACTTAGTACCACATGCAAACCAAGTCAACATAGTTTAAACATAGTTAAGGGATATTACCAAATCCTCTTTCAACATTTATGCAATTAAGCACAAATAACCATTACTTGCATGGTTGTCATTAACATTGGCTGATGTTACTTGATCAGTTGAACTCTTACGAAGGCTACACAGTCCTTTTTCCAACCTTTTAATCATGAATCATTACTCCAGCCTTCCCTCTCAAGGTTTGCTGGTCACATGCTGTGATTTCTTTGCATTTACAATCATGCTTCTATGGTATGATTCCTACAACCATTATCAACAACATTAATTGTCATCAACCATAGGCAATACCATTAATGGCTATTGCATGTGTAACTTCACTACCTTTACCCATATGTAACATCATTCCCATGCATAAGCAATTCACATGCACTATACAATGTCTCTTTAATCATGCCCACTAATTCATATGCATTTAATCTACTACTCTCTTGCATTTCCAGCATCCCTATGCCATAATTTATATGCATGACAACTTTAGAATTATAAATACAATAGCAAGAGGGTAGTGGAGGGATTCTCCTTTCCAATTCCCATCATAACAGGGAATTGTTCTTCCACATCATAACTGATCCAATTTCTTGGCCTCTTAACAAGCACACAAGGAATCATTAGCTATGATTTTCGCACTAAGCAACAATTCAATGCATATACTCATGTATAACATTCCTACTTGTTATTTTCCAAGCATACAATTGTTATGCTATAAATAGAAATTAGCTTAAGGTGAGAAATTTCCCTCTTTATCAACATTGCGTTACTGCTCCAATTGCTTTCAGAAATTATGGCCAAGTTCAAGTTGACCTTTCTTAACTTCCCTACTCTTATGAGCACTGCAATTGATTCCATTCCAACTCAATAATGAGTCTTTTCAAGGTCCCTTATATTCCCTTGCACCTCATTCAAATGTGATACTTTCTTTCCTTTCTCATGGAAATATTTTCCATAATTATGAACCACATACTCATTCACACATGGGATGCCTCATTACGTTCTCAGAAATACACAAAATAATTTCCATGCATTATGGAGACAATGCATATTGACAATTTCTGTCAGCCATAGAATTTATCTCACAATCAATGATTGTCTCCGGGGGACGACGGGGGTCAACGGGGCTTGCCCCCTTGTGGCTTCCCTGGTGCATTTTTTTTATAAATCATTCGATTTCGCGCAATCTAGCGCATAAGATTGACTGCGATCTTCGATTTCGGGCACCTAAGAATCGACTGTGAAAAATGCCGCATTTACCTGGATCTGCACCCTTCAGAAGCCACCCAAATTGTTGTTGGCGCGTTCTACAGAACGATTTCCAGATCAACGGTTCATATTGAAGCGGCAAGTGAGATCTACGGTGGAGGTAGGTTCCGTTGGAAAAATAAGCACGGGATATAACACCGCGAAGTGACCATTGGAGTATGGTTAAACAATGGAAAAGATCAACAGTTTTTGATCGGGCGGTAAAAGATCAATGACCCACATCTGTTTCACATCACCAACATGCGTGCTAGGATGGAGTAGTGGGTGGTTGTGAAATCCAAAACCACCCTCCACATGTCGGCACCATACGATTTTGCAAGTCGGGAGAGTGGTAAGGGAAACCGCCTTTGGCCATTGCGAAACCGCTTTCGCACTTCCTTCCTCGCGGTCACCTGCGCACCCAGGTATGATGTGGATGGTCCACGTTGCACCCTCTTCCCACGCAGCTCCTCCACGTCGAACCTTCTTCCCATGTGGCTCCTCCACGTCACCCTGCCACCTAGCATGGGTGGGGCCCAACCAATTTTTCCCAAGTTTCAAAATTTTGGATTTATCCAAGGTTTTCATTGGTCAATGACGGGAAATGTTTCGAGGTTGTTTTCGAACTTACTCCAAGCCGGTTGACTGCCATTAATTGAACTTGACCCTGCACAACCATTTATGATCTTTTTACTTGTAGCTCATGATTCCTGGCCAATACAACTTCGGCATTGCAACCGAAAGCTCTGATACCACTCTATAATGTCCCCTTCACCCAATCCGATCATCGAGAGGGGACGTTTGCCAAACTGGTGTTCTAATAATTCACCCCATTGCATAATACGATTTTTCAACAAAAGGAATGTGTGTAGAAATGTAATAAGCATCCACAGCGGAATTAAATTCTATCCACACACATCTAGCATGCAAATACACAAGCATAACCATCACAGGCATGAAATAAAAACACTTCATAATCAAATACATGAGAGTAATTATCTTTATTCAACGCAGATCCAAGCAACTGGTTGTGTAAGAGCACTTTTCCACCCAACCATAGGCACTCCGTCTAGCATATACTCTTTCTGCTAGGAGGCCACCCCCAAGTTGGGATATGAGTCCACCAGGGCGAAGGAAGCACCTACAAGCTTCTATCTCTCTGCCCACAATCCATTCTGTTCTCTGTCTTCTAATTCGAATTCCTGGGTTTAATACACAGTCTGGTAAAAATGGACATCCACAATAATGGAATGACTCTACGTATTGTATCAGCTTGCATGAGAGAGTGAGACTGGAAGAATGATAATCAAAAGAGTGTTGACTCTAAGGATATGTGGTAAGGGTGAAAAGACAGCTGACATAACTGTCACAAAAGTGCAGTCAGCCCCATGTTTCAATAACTACATGAGGTGACTTTTCCCACCAACCACACACATGCATTAATGATTGGAAAAATGGTCAAAAAAGGAGATATTTGGTTTATTCTCATCACATGACTGAATTTTGGGTGAGTTCTAAGTTTGACACTTGGAACCATAGGATTTGGTTTCCCATAGCCCCCCTTCTTCTTCCCCTCTAGTGGAATCATAGCCCCTTTGGTGCTCTTTACACAACCATTGTTGGACCATTTTATTATTTATGCACATAATATTTAAATATGCTCTAAATCGGCATAAAATCCAACCAGAGAATCCAAATAAAATATAACATCATGCACGCCTATTCAAGGGAAAAGGAACACCGCGCAGTAAAGAAGATTTAACTGCGCAGTAGATGGATACCTTTTTCTTCTTTTCTTCGGACTTTGCGGACCATGCAATAGAGAACTTCAATTTTATATTCGCGGAACACTTTCCTCACTAAGAATTAACTTCGCAGTTTTAAATGCGTGGAAATCAACTTTTACTTCCCGGCATTCACTTTGCGGCAAGTAACTGTGTGGCATTCACTTCGCGGCAAGTAACTGCGCGATTTCGACTTTTCACTGCACGGTGAACTTCAGAGTGATGCGAAGTTAACTTGGCCACAATACTTTACTTCGCAGACTTCACAAACACTTCGCGGAATACTTAACCAATATTCCAAACTTTATCATGAAATAAATTTCTCTAAACACCCTAAAAAATCTAACGCGAAGTTACTTATGTTAATTTAGAACTTTCACTGTGGTGAACTATTTTGGAATCTTGATTCCTTTTACTTTGTGTAAATGTAAACAATATTCACACAAGTAAAACTGGAGATGATGTGCGACTTGTAAAAAACAACATTCTTGAGAATGAAACATAAAACTATAGACTTGTATATTTACCACAGTAAACTGCGCAGCTCCTCAATACATGGAAATGAGTTTCACTGCGTTCTTTTACATTCACAAAGCTTGGGCTCAAAACTTCAAGGATCTTCACTTCTATATTTTTCTTCTTTACATCTCTCTCTGAGATTCAAACTATGAGCTTCTATTTATAGAGTTTCCTGTCAACCGACTTAGGATTTCTTCACATGGAAGCTATAGGATTGCATTAAACACTGTAATAAATTCTATCGTAGGGTTTTCTTGACTTGCGAACTATTAACGCGGTTACATAACTGCAAATAAGACGTGCACCGGATTGTTTACGAACTTGCTGACAGATTGATGCTGCGGACATCGCACTAACACAAACAGTCTGACAGAGTGACTGACAAAGCCGATGCAGTAACTACGCGATCAACTCTTTTAATTAGATATTTCCAACACCTATCCATTCACTAGTCGGGCCTTGGCCTTGAGGTCTGCACTAGGAATTCACACTAGCATATTTACATCATTTATATTTTAATGAAATGAGGTCAAAATCGGGATATTAC
Source organism: Larix kaempferi (assembly GCA_027924585.1). Classification (NCBI taxonomy): domain Eukaryota; kingdom Viridiplantae; phylum Streptophyta; class Pinopsida; order Pinales; family Pinaceae; genus Larix; species Larix kaempferi. The sequence goes on along the minus strand of BSBM01000391.1, from coordinate 24,081,224 downwards.
ATAAACACAAGTTTAATAATGAGTACATGCGACTCTACAAACATGACTATTTATTAGTCATTTCATTTTATAAGAACATGCTGTCAAACATTTGCTAAATTATTGACATATCAAATCACAATAAAAAAATCAAAAAAATAATGAATAAAAAGCTAACATAATTCTCCAAAAAACTTTTTTAACTATAAAATGAAATTTTAAACACAAATATAATTTTTTTTCACCCAAAGTTGAAAAAACCTGAAAAAACCAAATATATTTTCTCATAATGCCCCCCAAAATAGACACCCACATTCATGATTTTATGATAAATGTTTATAAATCATAGAATTGTGAACTTGACTTTTCAAATAAATTATTATGACTAAGGGATTGTTATATATATATATATATATATTAAACATGTTTATTTATTAATAATTAAATTTTTGTTTTATTTATTTAATTTATTAAATATAATAAATAAAAAACTAAAATAATATAGTTTTTAATATTATTAAATGCACATTTTAAAATACTTAATAGCTAGGCACTAAGCTAAATGCATCTCACATTTTTGTGAATCCTTTTTACCTCCTAAAAGTGAGAACACAAAAGTATTGGGAATACACACATATGAAATTATTGGCACTTATCATTCATCCCACTTTATATTTGGAATTTAAAAATTATTTTTTGTAGGGAATTTAAGAATTATTGCTTTAAACTAATTTTCAATCATCTTTTCACCCTTTCAACAAAGTAACATACAATGTTTAACTAGTCCCAGTTTAATAACAACAAAAGTACCTTGATATGGTTTAACATTATTACATTATCTATGATGGTGGACACCAATTAGAGCATCAATCATGCTTGTATTTAATCTCATCACAACATACATATGTACACATCAACTATTATTAAAGCTCCCATTTATGTTGGCCTCTTAATTAGGGCCAATGATTTACAACTATAAATCATCCTATAGCACAACATACATGCATATATTATTTATTCCACCAAGACAAATATATTATGGAGTATTTATGTCATTTATTAACCAACTTCGCAACTTCACATCATAGCACATATCCAAACTATAATAGTTATTCCTATACCATATTGCTAAGGGGTTTTACATCCGTCACATGTCATATTAATGTTATCCCTAACATCTATTTTTTTTATTAGTATAACATCATCAAATCCAATAAATGGTCTTTGGTTATCACTGAAATTCGTAAATGTTCTCTCTTATAATTAGTAGTAGAAAGGTGTGCTAGTTCTATTGAAATTTGTAAATGTTATATTTTAAAATAAGTAATATAAGGCGTGTTTGTGGATTTAGAGGGTATTCAGCAGTAGGAATGTGTGCTAACACTAATTCTTGGGATTTAAAAGTTATTTATGAAAAAAAATTTAACCTTGTAAATGATATTTTGTTTTAATTTTAATTTTAATCAAAACTTTGATTAAATTTAGGCTTTAGAAAACATTGACCTTTAAGATTTAAAGAATAACCCATATTCTTTATTAAAATTATTTTTAATTTTACTAAGAAATTTTTTATTATTAAATTTACTTTTAATTCAACACAGGTAGTATACTATTAATGGAATGAAGTGCATCATATTAGAGTGGACACCCACCTTCACGTGTTATTTTAATGAGGTTTTTTCTTTTTTTTTGCTTTTTTATGCAGAAACGATGCACGGGAAACCCACCAATACTTCCCCATATTTCGTGGATGGTAAGGATGGTAAACCGTCGGCCAGAGATAAACGGCTGGCCTGACCCCGAAGGACTCAAGGCTCGAACTCGTGACCTCCCCCCGTACCGAGAGAGTATTCGCACGTCTTACCAATTGAGCTAACCCTTGGGGCTATTATTTTAATGAGTTATTAGGTAATGGCTTACCTAATATTTTTTACTTTTGAGTTAAAAAATATGTTTCCAAAAGACATACCATTTGTTTTTCTTTTCATTTGTTTTTATTGAAATTTTTTTATTATCATTTAATAGTCGAATAATATGAACCTACGATATTTTCATGTGAAAATAATAACTAATTCTATCTCTAAAATTGAATTGAGGATACAATTTGATGCAATTTTCCTTCATATATAATATTTTGGTATTTTTACTTTAATTTTATTAATTTAGAAAATTATATATCTACCTACAACTTTAAAACTTTATCCTTAATTTTAAAATCAATCCAATTTTTTATGATTATAAAAGAATGTTATGTATGTGTAAATGTGTCATCATTACGTCATATCCTCTATTTTTTTATTGAAAAAATAGATTACTATTTGACTTTTTCCTTAGGACATGCATACATTTTAAAAGCAATCCAATTCTTTATGTCTATAAAAGAATGCTATGTGTGTGTAAATGTGTCATCATTACCTCATATCCTCTATTTTTTTTATTGAAAAAATGGATTACTATTTGACTTTTTCCTTAGGACATGCATACATTTTAAAATCCATCCAATTCTTTATGGCTATAAAAGAATGCTATGTATGTGTAAATGTGTCATAATTACGTCATATCCTCTATTTTTTATTGAAAAAATGGATTACTATTTAACTTTCTTTTAGGACATGCATACATTTTAAAATCAATCCAATTCTTTATGGCTATAAAAGAATGCTATGTGTGTGTAAGCGTGTCATCATTATCATTACCTCATATTACTATTTAACTTTTTCCTTAGGACATGCATACATTTTAAAATCAATCCAATTCTTTTGGCTATAGAAGAATGCTATGTGTGTGTAAATGTGTCATCATTACATCATATCCTCTATTGTTTTTTTTGAAAAAATGGATTACTATTTGACTTTTTTCCTTACGACATGCATACATGGGAAGGGTAGATAAGGGTAGATGTGTCATCCATTATGTCATATCCTCTTATATAGAGAGAGGTAGATTTTTCATCATTATGCCATATCCTCTAATAATATAGCCAACAAGACTTGGATCATATTCACCACCCCATAATCATAGCTCGAGATATAGATATGGTATGTGTAAACTCTACATATAATACTTATAAAGTGTTTTCTTTGACAATAGAAAATATTCCCAATTTTTCAAAGATTTACAAATCCTCAACCTGATCTAGTATATTGTAAAAGGATAAGGAAGGATATAAGAACTACCTAGATATTGATTTTTATAGAGCTAGTAGGATTTCCCTTAGTATATTGTAAAAGGCTAAGGAAGGATATAAGAACTACCTAGATATTGATTTTTATAGAGCTAGTAGGATTTCCCTTGATAAAAAAGAAAACACACCAATATTTAAACAAACATATAAACAGACTTTTAAACATGTGTAAAAGTGAATTTAAATTTTTTGGTCTAACATCATCTCTAAAAAAATTAGGGGTAAAATAAACATAAGTGAATGGGACCCTTAGTTTATCAACCTTTACATATGTGTATCTAGACCACTCATGTTTGCATTGAGATTTTCTCGACCAAGGATATAAAACTGTTGTGTATGATTTCTCACAGAGAAGTGTAAAAGAAAACTAATATAGATAAGAATGGAGGGTAAATTAAATCTAATATAGACTAATGCATGCAAACATATATAAAAAAACTAGTTGTTAAAATTAGGTACGCCATGTGAAAGAATGTGGTTTTATGATTACGTAAAGAAGCAAGTGATACATACACACATTGGTACCATTTGTTGAAGGTGGAATGCCTCCACAATTGATTCAAAGAAAGGTTTATTTGTATCCTTTATCCCCAATCTCCAACCATGTGTCAAGTGGGAATTCCATTAATGGTGAAAGTTGAAAGGAGGATGTGGTTTCTTTCTCTTTCTAATGAGAATCCTCCAACATGATGTCACTTTTTCCATATAGAGAAATGGATGTGAAATGGTGACCATGAAAGATTCCTTTATAGGCATAAGAGTGGTGACCATGTTAATTGTATGTGTCCACAAGTTAGCCGCTACTTCCCTTGTCAAGAACACAAGAGTGCTAGGAATTAACACATAGTCAATTATTGACACTTAGCATTCACCCCCCTTCATATTTGGAATTTAAGAATTATTTTTTGGATATATGTGAATTTTGAGGGATCCGTAGTTTTCTTATTGTTTTACACTCATTTTTTATCATCTTTTCAACCCTTCAACAAAGTAACATACAATGTTTAGCTAGTCCAATATTGATAGCAACATAAGTACCTTAATATGGTCATTACATTATCTATGATGGTGGAAACCAATTAGAGCATCATTCATGCTTGTATTTCATCTCATCACAACATGCATATGTACACATCAACTATTATCAAGGCTCCCATTTATGTTTGCCTCTTAATTAAGGCCAATGATTTACAACTATGTACTCATCTTATAGCACAACATACATGCATATATTATTTATTCCACCAAGCAAAATATACTATGGAGTATTTATACGATTAGTTAACCAAGTTCACAACTTCACATCATAGCACATATCGAGACTATAATAGTTATTCCTATACCATATTGCTAAATTAATTGAAGCGATCTTACATCCTTCCCCTCTCATATTAGTGTTACCCATAACATCTATTTTTTTTTATCAGTATAACATCATCAAATCAAATAAATTTTCTTTGGTTACCATTTAAATTCATAAACATTCTCTTTTATAATTAGTTGTAGGAAGGTGTGTCAGTTCTATTGAAATTTGTAAATGTTATATTTTACTATAAGTAATAGGAAGGTGTGTTTGTGGATTTAGAGGGTTTCAAGAGTAGAAAGGTGTGCTAGCACTAATTCTTGGAATTTAAAGCATATTTAGTGTGAAATTATGTAACATAGCAGATCATTGATCCTGAGAAAATCTCATAGTGAAAGGATTAGCAAGGAAGAAGAATTGCAGTGAAAATTACAGTGAATTGAATAGTAAAATTAAACATGCAAAGAAAATCGGATGTGAGTAATAAATGGTGTCATATTCCATTAATATGTATAGTAAAATAATATACTACAATTGAGAGAATTCGAATCCATGTCAGACTAGCATAGGAAATATCACCACTACAGTGCTTCAGAGGTTCCGAACTCAACTGATTGTCAATGAACTGAAGCTACTGTCAATTAACTGAGCATGAAGGGTGAATCAGTGATTTTAGCATGCAAATAAGGTTAGAGAAGGTGCATTTGATCATAGTCAGTTGTAATCAGAGTTCAGACTCCCCACTAGAGTCATGAACTCAGGTGGAATGAACCGGACCATTGAGGTAGCTCCTAAAATGTATGAAACTGACTCTACATGGCCTAAATTGATGCATGCAGGGCACATCAAGTGGATAATGTATCCTATATGGCATCTGCACACCACTAGGGGGTCAACTGTAAAATTATAAATCATCGCAGATCTAAGAGATGAGTGTACCTCACAGAGAAAGAATGAGCAAAAAAGATGAATTATAGTGAAAACTGTAGTAAAAATGAGCAAACAATTAATCATGCAAAGAACTTAGATAGAAGTAGAATAATCTCACATGATCAATAATAAATATAATCAACAATGATGTTACAATGGAAAGAATTCAAATCACACAGTAGAACTCGAGTCTTAGTTGGTCTAGCATAGGAATTGCCACCACTAGAGTGCTCCAGAAGACTCAAACACAACCAAACTGATCCTAAACTCAGTTAACTAAAGACACAATTAATTAATTGACCATGGAGGGTGCATCAGTGATTTTTCCATGCAAAATAGTCAGAAAAGGGCACATGAGTCCACAATCAGTGGATTTTGGAGCTCTAACTCCCCACAAGAGTTAGGTAACTCAGGTGAACTGAACTGGAACACTGAGTAGGCTCCTAAAAAATAGGGAACTAACTCAAGTGGTCATAAAATGATGCATGCGGGGCACAGAAGGTGGTAGATGGATCATGGATGACATATGCACACCACTAGGGGGTAAATGACATCATCAACTACTAGGAAAATGAAATAATGCTAGGTAGGACAAGGATGGAGTATTAAAATATCCTAATAGCCCTGCTCAATCCATAATTTTGCATCCTGGGCCCTGTTTACTAAGACCAAATGTCACCCATACAATAAAAAAAATGATAAAAAATAAAAGAACTGCCCATGAACCAAGGAAATGGGGAAACCCCCCCCTCAAAATAGCACAATAGGAAGCTCAGACAACTTCCACACAAAGTAGAGATATGAGATATACAAATCTCTTATGAGTGAAAATATTATTGAATATGTTTGCAATCATCTCCTCTGTAGGACAATAATGTAGTGAGATGGACCTGTTTTGCACTAGCTCCTTGATGTGGTGCATGTGAACCTAAATATGTTTGGTCCTCTGCTTCTGTACTAAGTCAATCGAGATCCATATGGCACTTTGATTATCACAAAATAGGTCAAATGAAGGAGAAATTTGAATTCCAAACTCAGTCAAGATCCCATGCAACCAAACTACCTGGATGGCTGCATTCACAACCCCTTTGTACTGTGTTTGTACTCTGCCTCTGCTAAAGAAAGTGCAAGTGCTTCTTGCTTTTTTCTTGACAATCATATTGGTAATAATCCAATCATGAATACGTACCCTGAAGTGGAATTCCTATCAGTACTGTCTTCAGCCAATCTGAGTCAATAAAACCAACCAAATCTAGTGGAGCACCAGCAGAATAACGAATCACAAACTCTCTCGTATCTTGCACATAGTGTAAGATCCTCTTAACTTCTTTCCAATGAAGCTCATGTGGCTCCTGCATGTACCTAGCCACATCATCAGCAGTATATGATAGGTCTGTTCTCGAATGTGTCAAATAAAAAAAGCTACCAATCAGTTGTCTGTAAAGAGTGCTATTAACCAAGGGCGTGGAACCACCTTCTTCCAATCTTATGGCAGATAGGAAGGGAAAGGATGTGGATTTGCAATCAGCCATATGAAACTTTTTTAGTAAATCATATGCATACCTTGACTGTAAAATCATGATCCCTAAAGCATTTTGAGTCACTTCAAGACCAATGAATTGTCTCAACATGCCCATATCTATCATAGCGAATGCTTTGTTCAAGGAATACTTGATGTGCTTCAACCCAGTAGTAGATCCACCGGTGATGAGAAAAGCATGTGCATACAAAACAATGAATAGTAGACATCCTCCCTTCTGTTACATGTAAAAATTTCAATCAGATTTGCATCTTTCAAACTTTAGTGATAGTAAGAAGGAATCCATCTTTGCATACCATGCCCTTGGGGCTTGCTTGAGCTCATACAGTGATCTCCTCAATATGCATACCAAGGAAGGATCATCAGTGTACCCCTTAGGCTGTTTCATGTAGATATATTCTTCCAGATCACCATGCAAGAAGGAAATTTTTACATCCATGTGATGTACCTCCCATGCATACGAAGCTGCAATGGACAAAAAAACCATCACTGAATCCATTATTGCAATAGGAGTGAATGTATCATTGTATTCCAAACCTTGGACTTTTGAGTACCCCTTTGCAACCAATAGAGCCTTGTACTTGGTTGTAGATCCATCAGATGCATGCTTATTTTTGTAGATCCATTTGGGCAGAACTAGTTTCCTCCCTGGTGGAAGAGGGACAAGATCCCATGTTCCATTGTTTTGCAGTGACTAGTGTTCTTCATCCATGGTTTCTTTCCATCTCGAATCATGGAAAGCATCTCTGTAAGACTATGGATCATACCCCACCATCATGAAGCACCTCTCAGGGAGAAGTGGATCTATATGGAAATGTGCAATGTTTGCATCTTCGTATTGAGATCTTGTTCTTCTATAGTCATATGGATCTCAAACAATGACCCTAACTGCCTCAATAAGATTTTGATCCCATTTAGGATTTATATTAGGAGTAGGTGTTAGATCTAGATATGTATCTGCCATATATGCATGCTCAATATATATATCTAAATCATATTGGTCTTCTGAATCTGAATCTAAATATGGATCACCTATAGAAACATCATTAGGAGAGAATGGAGGAGGTAGATTAGTTATACCTTCTTCATCAACTGGTTGTAGATCATGCAATGGATATTAATTGAATTGCACACTTCTTTCAATGAAGCATATCTTGGTTTCAATCTCCATCAGCTTGTAAGCCTTTGCATATTCTGCATATCCAAGAAGGATGCATTTGCTACTTTGAGGTTGAAGTGCTTTCCTCTTGTCAGTGGGGATTCCGACCCATGCCTTGGATCCAAAAACCCTCAGATGAGATTCATCAAGTTTGTGTCCCTTCAATTCTTCGAATGGAGTGACCCCATCAACAGATTTGTGGGTTAACCTATTCTGAATGTATGTGGCACCATTTACTGCTTCTTCCCATATATTTAATAGGATATCTCTTGCTTCAAGCAAGAAGGTATCCATCTCTTTCAATGAACTATTCTTCCTCTCTGCTACACCATTTTGTTGTGGTGTGTATGGAACAGAATGTTTCATTTGAATTCCTTCGAAAGTACATATCTGCTACAAATCCTTCTTGATGTACTCCCCTGTCATGTCCCAAATTGGCATTGGGTCACAATGGCCTAAGCACATTGGACATATTCATTTGAGTTTGTCAAATTGATGCTAATGGTCAAATAATTTCCAAGGAGGAAAATTACTAGTTTCCTAGGTTTGGGGTGGAAGCTTTGGGATTTCGAATAAGGGGAATAATAAATGATGTTTGAACATTAGAATGGCATAAATATTTAATAAAGGAGCTAAATAAATATATACAAGTGAAAATCAAGTGGCATTTGATCATGAATACACATGGAGGAAGGGGGACCCACATATGGCTAGATTTCCCCACTACACTTGGCATAATTCTCTCACCAATTTGAATTCAAGGTGAATGGTAACATAATTGGGGGAGTTAAAAAGGTATTATTAATTGCATGACTCATCCAAGTTCAAAATGTAGAGGAAGAGTAACTCTCATGGAAGAGGAAGAGGCAAATTGGAGCTAGTGAGACACTTGGGCTAGATTCCCTAGCTCTATGACAACAATGATGAAGATGCTATGACACATATGACACAAATCATACCTGAAGGATGAAATATGACATATATGACATGTCAGGGATAAAAATAGCCTCCAAGAGGGTGCTCAAGGGAGTTAGGGAAGCTAAGACGCTTCCACATGTGATTTGGTGGAAGTGGGATACTAGGAATTGTTGTACAAGTGGCGTTCTTTGGAATCTCTTCCCAACTTGAGTTGGCATGAGTCTCTTGGAAGGAATTCGACCCATGGAGGACATTACAAGTTTATAAATTTCAATAACAAAGAATGAAACCAGATTTTGATCATTTGGGAAATTTGCAATTGCATTTGTGAAGAGGGAGAGCTAGTGGATGACTAGTTTCTTGCCTTAGCCAATTTCGAGGGTGAAAGATTCCCATCCAAGTTGGTAATTGGAAAGGCCATTCAAACCTTTAATTTGGAGATTTAATGGAGTGTTTATTTTTAGTTGTAAGCTACAGGGAAGCTCATGGTTTCTTCTTGTGTAGTACACTCTCTCAACCATTTCCAGTTTTCATGGCATATTCTTGACCCTTGAGGGAGGGCGTTTTTGGTGAGCTCTTGTACTCTTTGGGAGAGATTATCATGATCTATTTATGTTGTAATATGATTAATATACTCTTTCATTCATCTCCAGAAAGCTTCAGGGTGAAATACCAAGTGGTTATATGTAAAATGGATTATTAATGAGAAAACAATGACCATTCCCCCACTAGATTGATGTATGCCAATGTATTGATGATGATTTCGAATGGAAGAATATTTATCTGATATATTTATGATGTATGGACTTCCATTGATTATTATTACAAGTTTCATGTTCATCACTTAAGCATTTGGAGCCATCTTGCTCAGTTTTATTTTATTTGAAGAAGATTTCATGCTATTTCCCCCAAGGTCGAACTAGTGATTTTTTCTGCTATTTGGGAGGAGGTTGGAAAAGACCTAATAAATGATTAATGGTGCATATGAGACATTATTAATTTCTCTCATACATCCCCTACCTCTGTTCATAATTTCGAGTGAGTTTGGAGGCATTTGGAGCGTCATTTTCGGTGCTTACCCTGGGGGGATTTGAACCACAAATTGCTAGTTAAATTCCATACTTTGTCCAGAATATTAAACAAGTTTGCATAAGTATTTTTATGGTCATAAATCATCCATGAACATCATAATCAAGTACAAATATCATTCATACACCTTCATTGAATATTTAGAGGCATTTGGAGCCAATTGGAGACCTAGAGACCAATACTAGTCAAAGGGAAATTACTAATAAAGTTCCCTAAATTGGCCAGAATTGAAAGAGGATTTGCAGAATTCAGAGTATGATCTTGAACCTGATGTAGTTGATATTCATGAGGACAAGAATTCAGGGACCACCATTATATATTGAAACCAAAAGTGTTTTTGTTGAAGAGGAAAATAAGCCAATGGGTGAGCATATTTTCTCAAGCACAGGACCCCATAATAGAGAAAATGAATTTAAGAGAACACCAGGGTCTACTATACCAAAATTTCTTGAGTCCAAATATGCGGAATAAATTCATCTCGAATGGAAAAATTTGAGTGAAGTTTGTAGAAACACTATACCATTTTATCAATACATAATTAGCAAAAACAAGCTCAAGATGAAGGAAGGTAATAAGAATCCATTTCAAAATAGAGATTCCAAATATATTGATCCTAAGGAAAAAAAAGGGGCAAAATGCATCAGCTTGCTTGAAGGATCAAAAGGAAGAGACATCACAAGAGCATGAAGAAGATTCTATTGAAAATATGGAAGATCATTTCGAGACACCTTCTACCTTAGACATGAACCAAAGAACATCTACTGATGGATGCTTGAACTATTGAGAAGTACCTATTGATGGGTACTCACACCTCTATGTTGGTGACATAGAGATCACTTTTGAAAGTCTTGCTGCAAGCCAAAATTCCATTAAACATGAAAATGAAGACCTTGTAGCAGTTGAAAAAGAAACAAGATCAACTTCCCCATCACCACTTGAGCTTCATGAAGTTGGTCCACACAAGAAAGAAGAAGATGAGGAGGTTCATTTGCAAGAGCCCCATTTTCTTGAAGGGTCCTTAAAGATGAATGAAAATAAGATCCAAGAATCCCTCAACATTCTCCATGACACTCAAGCATTGTTGTCAAATTCTTGTTGGAGAGCTACTTCATTGGAGGAAACATCCTTCCTTGAAGCCATGGAGAATATTCAAAGAGCAATGTGCCACATCAAAGGTAATTTAATGTCTTTGATTTTTTATAGAAACCATTTGTTTGAGCTTAATGAAATGTTACATGATGCATACTTGAAGAATAATGAGGATAATCATAAGCTCACAATTCAAAATGAGCAACTTCTTGGAAAGTTGCAAGATACTTGTTTTTCCTCCTATGTTTTAGATTGTCAAATGGTAGATTATTTGGAGGATTCTCATGACATGGTGGATCATGAGAAATTTGGAAATTTGAATGTGCTTGATGTGTTTGGAGATGAACTTGAAGAGATCCAAACACTTGATGTGGTGGAAGAGGAACTTGAATTGTCTCTTGATGAAGGTTATGCAATTTTTAAAGAAGAGCATGATTCCTCTACATTGGAACCAATCTATGACAAAGGTTTCACACTTTTGAAGGAGTTGCATGATACTACCCATATGGATCCTTCCCATGATGAAACTTCCGCACTTTTTGATCATTTTGGTGAGTTAGTTCATTCTCCTACATCATACAATTACATGTTTTGCAGCATTAGTCTCAATGAAGTATGGGTGAAAGGGTTCTTTTTTATGGTGCCACATGAGGAGTATGGAACTCCAAGATTTAATTTTTATGATGACATGGCTGGAGCACATTCTTATTCACATTTTCAGCAGCATCATTTGTTACTTTATGATGATGCACTTCTACCTGGATGCACCTATGATATGCATTTGAGTCACTTGAAGACTCATGGTTTTTCTTACTCAACACTTGATTCATTTGATGTTGGAGGAACTTCATCCAACACTTGGGTGAATAGATTTATGATTGGAGAACATTTTTGTTGGAAACCACATAATTTGTTATATCTTTATGATTCTCACATTCAGGGATGTATGGGTGAGACTTCTTTGAGTCATTTGAAGTCTCATTGTTTTTTCTGCTCATTATTTGGTTCAGATTTTAGTGGAGATTCTTCATTCACTTCTTGGATGAAAGAATACATGGCTGAATATTTTGATGCATATCACATCCTTTTGGAGCAGCATTATAGGGCATGGGATCCTCACCTATGTCATTGGAGCAGATTTGATTGGTCACTTGAAGCTTGTATGCACTTGGAAAATGGTGGTATACTTGCTTGGAGGTATAAGCACTTTCATGATTCTTTGATGAAGCACCTCCTTGATGTACATTTTCATTATGGTGTTATGTACTTTGATGATATATATTTTGTACTCATGATGTTTGGAAGAATGAATACAAGAAAATGGGATCCAGGAATCCTCTTATCTAATGGTATGGGTTGGAGAGAACTCCTAATTGTTGGGGTACAGTACAAGCAATGGGACCCTGGAATAATTTTTGTCTCATTGGTTTCAAATTTTTTGGGGAAACAAGCAGTATGGGAGATGGATTTCCCACTTAATAAAGTGATTTTTATCAGATTAGTGCAGCATCAAGCATGGTGGTTCCTCTCTAAAATCTTCATGGAATCGCAAAGACTCAAGGTTGGCCAATTCAATGGCAACTTCAAAGAATTATACAGAAAGCAGGTTCTTCAACACACATGTTTGAAATTGCTTGAGGACAAACAATATTGGGAAGGGAGGATTTGTCATGTCCCAAAATGGCATTGGGTCACAATGGCCTAAGCACATTGGACATATTCATTAGAGTTTGTCAAATTGATCCTAAGGGTCAAATAATTGCGAAGGAGGAAAATTACTAGTTTCCTAGGTTTGGGGTGGAAGCTTTGGGATTTGGAATAAGGGGGATAATAAATGATGTTTGAACATTAGAATGGAATAAATATTTAATAAAGGATATAAATAAATATATACAACTGAAAATCAAGTGGCATTTGATCATGAAGACACATGGAGGAAGGGGGACCCACATATGGCTAGATTTCCCCACTACACTTGGCATCATTCTCTCACCAATTCGAATTCAAGGTGAATGGTAACATAATTGGGGGATTTCAAAAGGTATTATTAATTGCATGACTCATCCAAGGTCTAAATGTAGAGTTAGAGTAACTCCCATGGAAGAGGAAGAGGTAATTTGGAGCTAGTGAGACACTTGGGCTAGATTCCCTAGCTCTATGACAACAATGATGAAGATGTTATGACCCCTATGACACAAATCAGACCTGAAGGCTGACATATGACATATATGACATGTCAGGGATAAAAATAGCATTCAAGAGGGCTCTCAAGGGAGTTAGGGTAGCTAAGATGCTTCCACATGTGATTTGGTGGAAGTGGGAGACTAGGAATTGTTGTACAAGTGGCATTCTTTGGAATCTCTTCCCAACTTGAGTTGGCATGAGTCTCTTGGAAGGAATTCGACCCATGGAGGACATTATAAGTTTATAAATTTCAATAAAAATTAATGAAACCATATTTTGATCATTTTAGAAAGTTTCAATTGCATTTGTGAAAAGGGAGAGCTAGTGGATGACTAGTTTCTTACCTTAGCCAATTTCGAGGGTGAAAGATTCCCATCCAAGTTGGTAATTGGAAAGGCCATTCAGACCTTTCATTTGGAGCTTTAATGGAGTGTTTATTTGCAGGTGTAATCTATAGGGAATCTCATGGTTTCTTCTTTTGCAACACACTCTCTCAACCATTTCCAGTTTTGATGGCATATTCTTGACCCTTGAGGGAGGACATTTTTGGTGAGCTCTTGTACTCTTTGGGAGAGCTTCTCATGATCAATTTCTATTGTAATATGATTAATATACTATGTTATTAATCTCCAGAAAGTTCTAGGTCGAAATACCAAGTGGTTATATGTAAAATGGATTATTAATGAGAAAACAGTGAACATTCCCCCACTAGATTGATGTATGCCAATGTATTGATGATGATTACGAATGGAAGAGTATTTATCTGATATATTTATGATGTATGGACTTCCATTGATGAGTGTTACAATTTTCATGTTCAGAACTTAAGCATTTGGAGCCATCTTGCTCAGTTTTATTTTATTTGAAGAAGATTTCATGCTATTTCCCCCAAGGTCGAACTAGTGATTTTTTATGCTGTTTGGGAGGAGGTTAGAAAAGACCTAATAAATGATTAATGGTGAATATGAGACTTTATTAATGTCCCTCATACATCCCCTACCTCTTTTCATAATTTCGAGTGAGTTTGGAGGCATTTGGAGAGTCATTTTCAGTACTTACCCTAGGGGGATTTTAACCCCAAATTGCTAGTTAAATTCCATACTTTGTCCAAAATCTTAAACAAGTTTTCATAAGTATTTTGATGGTAATAAATAATACATGAACATCATAATAAAGTAAAAATATCATTCATACACCTTCACTGAATATTTAGAGGAATTTGGAGCCAATTGGAGACTTAGAGACCAATACTAGTCAAAGGGAAATTACTAGTAAAGTTCCCTACATTGGAAAGAATTGAAAAAGGATTTGCAGAAGTATTTTAAAGGTCCAAAAGCATCCATGAAACACATATTTATGTTCTAACATCATCCATATACCTTCTTGGAATATTTGGTAGCATTTGGGGCAAATTGGAGACCTAGGCATCAAAACTAGTCAAAGGTCGAATTTGGGGAAAAGGTGAAAAATTGGTCATTTTAATAAAAAATTAAAAAAGGGTCATTACATCCCCTCCATTATCATATCTGAGTTCCTTGATCTTCCTTCCATTAGTTTTCTCAACTAGGTATTTGAAAACTTTGAAGCATTCAAACACCTCCGATTTCTATTTGAGAAAGTAGATCCAACATAACCTAGAGTAGTCATCAATTAAGGTTAGAAGATATTTGGATCCATTCATTGAAGCAATGGGAACCAGTCCTGAAATATCACTATGAATCAGATCTAGGATGGAGGAAGCTCTCTTTTCCTTCCAAACTTCATACTTTCGCTTTGGGTGCTTCCCTACCAAGAAACCTTTGTAGATCCCTTGAGAGAATTATATGTTCAGTAGACCTTCAACCATCTCTTCCTTGTGCAACTGTTGTAGAAGGCGCACTCGTGCTCCTGTGATGAAAGCAAGGGCGCATTAGTGGATAGGAGGGATAGAACTGAGCAGAAACAGGCTTCTGGGGGCTGCAAAATAAGGACTAGGTGCTGGGAGACCACCAAACTGATGACTGGATCCATGTAGATGGCTGGATGCATGTAGATGACTGGATGCATGCAGAATTGCATGCAGGCATGCAAAATACAAAAAATGGTGAGAATATTCCAACACCCCCTCCGCAAGCTAAACATGAGGTAGTGACTAAAATGGTAGGGCCCTGGAAACTAAGACCAAAGGTCACCCCGTACAATCAAATCTAAATAATAAAAGAGGAAAGAGGGAAAACCCAGTGGGAAGAAAGCCCTCCCTCAAAATAGACTGAAGGATGATAATGTAGCATATCATCGCTCACCCCAAGAAGAGATCTAAGGTAAGTGAACCTCTGTAAGGATTCATCCTTACATGATTATCATATTTGATAATATATATATTTTATAAATGAATTGAAGATTTACAGAGATAGTGAGCCATGTTTAAATATGGATGATAGGCACATACATGTCTATTGGTAATAGACATGTCGTATGATAACTATTAATTAATAACTAATTAACCTAGTAATGACTAAATAGTAAACTAACATTAATTAAAAACTGTAATAACCATTTAGGTTTATTACAAGTCATCCTGCTCTGAAAAGATTCGACCACGAATCTTCTACGAGCAAGCTGCAGATGGAATTCTTGCCATGAATAACTGTGCCACGGTTTAGCAGTTCTTGGAATAATTGGTCACATTTCCATTCAAATTTTATCATGCTTATGATTCTATAGATGAACGCATAATAACTAAGAGGCGCATATTTGGGATCTGCTAATATGATGGTGTTCTTTTGATCTTCTAATTTGGTTTTCTTATATGTAGCGGCAACTACTAATAATGTACTTACTTCCTTGTCTGACGAACTTGTCTTTAGTTGTTCCTTGGGATCCTTCCCATCTTGAGTTGTGACTATTGGTAGAATGTTCATCTCTTCATTTGACGCAACATCTTCTGGGTTTTGTTTTTCTACGATATCGTGATTAAGGTCATCTTTGACTCTTTTATTTTCATCATTTCCTTCTTCTACAACTTCAACTCTCTCATAAATGTTTTTAACATTGACTTTGTTGACTTCATTGACTTCTACAACATTGTCATTTTCTTTACAATTGATATTGACACTATGATTGGCAATATCATCTTGATCTTTCATATCCTTGTCATCATCTTCCTTATCATGTACTTTGCTCTGACTAGGAATCCCAATATGGTCTCTAGTTTGTCCTTGAGTACCACTAGACAACTTTATAGGTTTTTTTTCTAGCGTGTTAATGCGACTTACTTCCCTACCTTGTAAGAAACCGCAACGAATTTCCGAAAGACATGCATATTTTTTACTAAGTATCGCATTTTGAGATTTGTCATTGTGATGTCTTTTCTTATCCCTCTTGGTGTCTGGCATCCTGGATCTTTTGTGAGGAGGGATATAAGGAGGCGGTCGGCATGGTTTACCTTCTTTTCTGGGGGTAGTAGCGACCTTAGATTCTTCCCTACTTGAGTACTTAGGAATCGTCATATTTCCTTGCTCTTCTTTACTTGAGAACTCAGGAGTTGAAATAGCTTCTTCCTTTCCTTTCTTCCTGGTTATTTCTTCTTTTAATTCCAATACCATCATTTTCAATTTTGTGTATGTTTCCTCTTCTTTAAGACATATTTTTTCAATCTCTTCGAGTTTATATTCAATATTCATTTTTTCCTTCTGACCATGCATGAGCTTAGTGAAAGACGGGAACATAATGACTTCACTTCGTAAAAATCTTTCGAAAAAATCGATTTTTTTTTTATAAATTTAATATTATTATAATAATGTATTATAATAATATTTTTTTTGAATTTTATAAAATATTGAAATTTTATTATTATATATTAATAATAATAAAATTTTAAATAAACTATATAGTTCTATGGGTGGCGAAGGTGGAGGAAGAGGGAGATGGCGAACAGGGAGGATTGCATGGAGGGAGGGGTGGGGGAAGGCTGCAGCAGATCTGCGTGGAAGTGGTTGGAGGGAAGAGAGATTGTGTGAGAGGCAGAAGCGTAGGGTAACGTGGAGCAGAGGAGTGGTAGGGATGCGTGAAGTGGAAGGGAGGGAGCAGGAACAGCGTGCAGGGAGCAGCAATGGGGGAAGAGGCAGTTGTAATGGAGGGAGGACGAAGTGGGGACGTAGGCGCAGAGGGATGGGAGGAGCATGGTAGGAAGAGGGGTGTAGGTGAGGAGTGCAGAGGGGGCATGCAAGGAGGGATATGTGGGGGAGTAAGGAGAAAAGGAGTGGCATGAAGGTAGGCGTGGGCGTGAACGAGGGCAGGAGAGAGGACATGGAGGGAGGCAGCGGATGAGGACACGGTGTGGGATGCAGAGGCTTGGGCGTGTGCGTGGGAGCATAGGGCAGTGTGAGGCATATGGATAGATCCAAGATCTCTGGAAGGGGAGCGTGGTAAGGCTATGGGTCTGCTAGAGTAGTGCAACAGGTAATTGGGGGAGGCGCGAGAAGATGGAAGTGAGGGAAGTATGGAGGAGAGGATGCGTGTGGATTTGGGGTAGGGAGTGGGGATATGACGTGCGCGGAGGAGCGAGCAGGTGGAGGGTGGATGTGCAGAGATGGAGTGTGGAGCAATGCGAAGAGGGAACGATGATGAGCGGAAGAGGGAGCGATGAATGGAAAGAAATGGAGTGTGGAGCAACATGAAGAGGGAACGAGGATGAGCAGAAGAGGGAGCGACGAATATGGAAATGGAAATGGGTCTGCTAGAGGAGTGATGAATGGAATGGGCATGATCGTCGAGTGTGCAAGAGCCTGAAGCTCTGATACCACTTGTAAGGATTCATCCTTACATGATTATCATATTTGATAATATATATATTTAATAAATGAATTGATGATTTATAGAGATAGTGAGCCATGTTTAAATATGGCTGATAGGCACATACATGTCTATTAGTAATAGACATGTCGTATGATAACTATTAATTAATAACTAATTAACCTAGTAATGAATAAATAGTAAACTAACATTAATTAACAACTGTAATAACCATTTAGGTTTATTACAACCTCTTCACCGTGAAGCTCTTGGTGAAGATGTCTACAATCTGCTCTTACGTCGTAAGGTGGAGCAGTGAGATGATATGATCATGCACTAATCCTCTAATGTAATGTATGTGTATTTCAATGTGTTTGGTTATCTGTCTCATAAGCAAATCTGTGGAAATCTTGATAGCATTATGATTGTCATAGTAGATGATTGGTGGAGTACTGAATTTAATCCCAAACTCTGATAATATGCCCCGCAACCATATGCACTGTGTGGCTACATTAACTACACCTCTATACTCAGCCTCTACTGAAGAAAGAGCTAAAGTCGTCTACTTTTTTCTCGACCAACAGATAGGTCCAGATCCAATCATGAAAACAAAACCAGATGTTGAATTCTGATCTAAGTTGTCTCCATCCCAATATGAGTCAGTATAGCCAACAATATCCAAAGGAGACCTAGCTGCATAGTGAAGACCATAGGTCTTGGTCCCTTGCAAGTAATGAAAGATCCTCTTTGTTTCCTTCAAGTGAAGCTCATGAGGCTCCTGCATGTATATGGAAACAACACTAACTGCATAGGAAATACCAGGTCGAGTATGTGTAAGAAACAATAGACTCCCAATCAACTGTCGATACAGTGTACTATCCACCATAGGTGTGGAAGAACCATCCTTAAGGATGATCCCTGAAAGAAAAGGAAATGCTGTTGGTTTTCATTCGCTCATGTGGAATATGTCAAGCATATCAACATACTTGGATTGTGAAACCTTGATTCCTGAATCACTCTGAGTGACTTCAAGACCAAGAAACTGTCTCAATAATCCAAGATCTGACATGGAGAAGGAGTTATGCAAAGGTGTTTTTATAGATCTGATGCATGAAGTGTTGCTCCCAGTAATCAATAGATCATCAACATATAGAACAATCAGAAGTAGAGAGTCACCTTCATGTCTCATGTGCACATTCGAATCAGATTTGCATCTCAAGAAGTTTTGTGACAGAAGGAAGGAGTCCATTTTAGCATATCAAGCTCGGGGAGCTTGCTTGAGTCCATACAAGGACTTCCTCAATCTGCAAACAAGTGAAGAGTCTTCAACATACCCCTCAAGTTGCTTCATGTAGATCTCCTCCTCTAGATCTCCATGAAGAAAAGCAGTCTTGACATCCATGTGATGCACTTCCCAGTGCTTGGATGCACCAAGAGAAAGAACAAGATGGATGGAATCCATCTTAGTAATAGGTGCAAATGTATCTTAGTAGTCAATCCCATGGACTTGGGAGTAACCCTTCTCAACCAGTCGAGCCTTGTATTTTCTAGTGACCCCATCATAGTCAATCTTAGTTCTATAAACCCACTTGCATTGAACAAGCTTCCTCCTAGGTGGGAGAGAAACAAGCTCCCAAGTTTCATTTCTTAGGCCAAACATGATGACCACCTCAACAAATCTAGTCATTCTCTAATTAGGCCTTATACTTTAGCTTTGAACTAGGAATATATACATGGTGTAAATTTACATAATGGATTCATTCTACTTAGATCCCAAGGATCAACGCCCATCAAAACATTCATACAACATCCGATCACATCTAATCTAGGGTTCATATAAGGGGTATTACAATCCCCTCCCCATTGAATTAGCATGCATTCTACATGCATTGAGTCATCAAATTCAATTGGACATTTAATATGATTTATACTTATAGAAAAATACATGAGTCAACGAAAATGAGGGTCAATTGAAGGGTCCATCGAAGGATTCAACTAATATTGTGCATTGCTCAGCAGATGTTAGTCAAGTTTTGGGATGGATCAAACTCAAAATTTTGGAAAATTTGAGATGGATCCCATACAATGTATGGAGTGAAGTCTCCCTCTTTTGGAATGTTGATATTAACATGGATTTTGATAGGAGAGGAGAGATAGTCTAAGAACTGTGAGGTTGGTATATCACTTGTGAAAAGAATAGCTTTTAGTACATCCTTTTCTAACAAATCCATTTTTCAACAGAAATTTGTCAACCCTAGGATCACTGCAGCCAAAGGACAAAGCAACTCATGAATTGGAAACATTAGTAGATAGTCATTGTTGTGAAATATACCCACCAAATATTTAATGTGTTTATATGAAACGTATGGGAAGAATGTGCAATTGAAATCTAGGATAGACACATCGTATATATTCCTCCTTGCAATCTAAATATGGTTTAATCATCATATCATAGGTACTACTATATTAAAATCCATGCAACCATTAATAGTTCTAATTTATGCTAAATTAATTAAATTTTCTAAATGACCATAAATGACTAAGGTTTAGAGAATTTATATCATGGATTTGAAGTGGGAGAATTTTGGTTGGGTTGTTTCATAAGGGACTTAACGTGTGGAGAATAAGTCTTTGCCTCTTTCTCACCCCTTTTTTCATAAGTATAACCCCTTTTCTGCCTTAAATTGTCAATGGTCATTTACCTGTTCTAGAGTTGGTGCTTTCCTTTCCCCATGGCTCTCTTGGGGTGAGGTGGTAATGGAAGGAATTTTAGAGCCTTTCCTGGGGAGGGTGGACCTTGGTTGTCAAATATGACTACTTGGGGTTTATTCCTAATTAGATAATGGTATTTAGTTGCCTCATCCACTAGGTGGGTTTACTCTTTGGATTTTTTTATCTCCTTGATCTCTTGGTGTAATGTGCCTTGTTTCGAACCAAGACCTACATTTGAATGATCCATACTCATAGTCAAGATGCTGGGATAAAATGGTATTCTTTGGCTATAAGATTGATTTCTATTGGAAATCCTTTGTTAAAATCCATGTCGATGTAGTTGAATATGAAGGTAATGACGTTCCTTCAATAGGTTTCAACACTTTTGAAATGGAATTTAATATAGGTATTTTTTATCATTTTTTTTGCAGATCATTTTTTTACTGATCACTACAAAAACATCATTGAAATGCGAGGAAAAGAAAACAAGGATATGCATGGATTGGGGTAATTTTCTATGTTGTAATTTTTATTTTAAAGGGTTCCTATATCCAAACATATGCTGGAGTATTAAGAGAAAATGTAAAACATATGAATGAACTCAAGAGTGTGTTACAAAACCAAGAGGAGGTTTGTCTTATGTGTGTATTCTTTGAAAACTAATAGGAATATTACGTTGACTAGAGCTTCCCCATTGAACCTTCTTCAACATGAGGTGAGAATATTAGTTATGTGGACCTACAGGTCAAATTTAGGGATGATTAAGGAGTATGAATGTACCATCCAAGCCTACTTATATGTTTTCATTGAATCTAAGCCATGCATTTGAGGATTTGAAAGGTTTCTTTGTTGGGAGAGCTCACGTTATTGATTTATTTGGAGGATTCTGATTGGCTCTAGGTTTCCTATTTGAAGAAAACATGCATGATTTATTCCCTCGGAATATTATGGAATTAAAGTAGTTGTTTGAGAAGGTCAACCTAGTTGGAAAATTTACAAAAGAACAAAACCTATAATAAAATTTGGGTTACTAGTGCTATAAAGAACACAACCTATTATAAAATTTGAAATATATCCATGCATATTAGGCTAGTAAACATATCCTTGTAGATTTGCAATGGTATGCCAAACACCAAAATTTCTATAAATTTAAGAAGTGTGAGATTCCATCATCAATAGAAATGTCTATAAATTTAAGAAGTCTAAGATTCCATCATCAACCAAACTTCCTCATATATTGAGTTTCTCCCATGATCATCATGCGTCTTCGAGTCATTGGCGACTCCTCTATCATTTTTCACTTTATGAACCATGACAAGGTCTCAAACGATGATAAATTGACCATTCTCATTAAACAAATAAAAAAAGAGATCTTATGGTTTGAAGATGTCCATATTATCTACATCTAGAGGATTCTCAACATAGAAGCAAACTTGAAAGCCAACAGATCCTCTTGTCTTCATGAAGGGGTTATTTAAAAAATGGGGTGGTGGGATTTCATGTAATCCCTTGGGTATAAACCCTTCAAATTCATTTGCATGTGACTTAAATGTCCCACAATGACACATAAAGCCACTGCCATGGATATCATATGGAAGCAGGATGGAGATCACATCATTGGATTAAGTCTACACATGTTTGAACTTAATCCTTGTTGGTATTTTGAACCTCTGCTAGTTTATGTGACTCACTCAGGTGGGTTAATGGCATTCTTCTTGATCGTATTGGTTTGGCGATCCATCAGTTTTTAAATTTGGGAAATTTGATAAACAGGGCCCTATATTTAGTGTTTCGACATCGTTGGTTTGTCAAAGTAGCTTTGTATCAATGTGTTGAAGTAGAGGTTCAGTCATTTACTTTATGAATTCCTCCAACAAATAGTCTTACCTTTAATATTCTCAATCTTGGGCTTTAATTAGGAATTAGGAATCTCTATTTTGGCACATAGACTTTATATAGGGATTTGCGTGGGTATTCTAAACCAAAATTTTTAGACACCCCTTTCAAATATGCCTCCATAAACCCAATTTGATACCATATGAGATTCATCATGCCTCATGGATATCTCAAATTGTACATGGAAGTTGAGGGTTAACAAACACTACTCCTTGTACAAGATCTTTCAATGGAATTTGTAGCAAGGGAGGTGAATTATCCCAGGGTGCTCATCTGTCCACATTTCCAAGTTTCTCCATTTCATTATGAGCTATGAATTACAGGTCTAAAAAAGTTTCCATTTTCCCCAATTTCACTTTTTTTTACATAGTTGCCAAAATATAAGCCATTCTATGTAGGAAAGTTAAAAATGGGAGTTGAAAATTGTCGAGTCTTCTACTAAACATACTTGACCTCTCTACATTTCCACTTTTTTATATCCAAATCTCAAAGCATATTCCATTAGTTTATGTCCACTTTTTTATATCCAAATCTCAAAGCATTTCCATTATATTTCAAAGTATGTCTCACATAGTTTATCACCTCATAGGCTCGAAATTTTGACGATTCCTTCTTCTACGATCTTGAGGCATTCAAAAATTAATTTTGGTCATTTTTTTCCAATTTTGAACATGCAAGACAATTAAAGGAAAACTCCCTTACTAATCAAAAAATGCATTTTCAAGCTTGGGGGAGGCATGGTAACTATGTATGATTATAGTGGAAAATGCATGCCTTAATTCCTTGTAATTTTCTAATGTGAATTATGCATACCCAACAAGGTCCTATTTGAACTTTTTTCCCATGGTGCAGGTAGAACAAAACAGGTATTTGTCATATCTGTCTTCCTCGAGCGAGGGGGGTTTAGCAAGACTAGAGGAAAACGATACATCTAGTAGGTCTACAAGATTTATATCAACTAGATATCAAAAGATCAAAAGAAAATTCCATAAACACATGGAATTTTTTATCAATGAAGGGAGGTCATGTTCCTATGATGATGAGACAATAGGAGACATCGAGGTGACCTTGAGCTACAAACATCTAGTGAAACAATGGGTACCCAAGGACCTTCCTCAACTAAAAACGGATTTTTGTGTGAACGAGAGGATATATCGAATTGCACCATCGTCATTACATGGTTTGGGGTTGTTTGCATGGATGGCATAAAGGTTGGTTAAGACATATGTACTGAATTGATGGAGCATGTTGGACCCTGTTACAACTACAAAGATTGGATGCGACTGGTCCAATATACATGAAGTATGCGCAGATATGGATTGTCGGCAAATTATTTACAGTTGAAAGACAAGGATCAAAATAAAGGAGCAACGTTGTACATTGACGGAAGGCCAAAAGCTACATGGAATATTGCAAGGTTTATGAACAGTACACAACCAGGGTCTAGAATTAAGCGACATTGCATATTTGAGGGGCGTGAAGGAAACCGTGTTTTTGTATGTGCCATTAAATTAATAGCTGCAGGGGAAGAGTTGCTTATTAATTACAATCTAAATCGAATAGATACAAACATTATTACTATGGGAGTGGTACATCTAACAATTTACCCAACATTTTATTAATGAATTTAACATCTTATGGATTTTTCGTTAGTCTATTGTTATAATTTCATTGAAATTTTCTATATTTACTTTGCAGGGTAGTGATCGGGGCATCTCCCTAGTAGTTGGTCAGATGAGTACAACATCCTCGAGGGAGCAGGTATACATCTTTGTAATTTAGATAATGTTATCTATATATTTGTTGATCGAGGAAACCACTCACCTGTTGACCAGACGATACCAGCCTCGGGGCAACAGGTACACCTGATTGTAATTGTACAATTTAAATACATCAATATGTTTTCTTATTATGTTTTCTCCATGAGTATTTTGGTTTCGTTTAGATAATTTTATCTATGTTTTTGTTGCAGGGTGATGATCGGGGCACCTCCCTAGGAGTAGATGAGACCAGACCAGCCTTGAGGCAGTAGGTATACATTGATGTAACTGTACAAATATAATATGAACAAAAAGTTTTTTTTGTTTTGTTTTCTCATGAGTATATTCGATTCGTTTAGATAATGTTATCTATATATTTGTTGCAGAGTGTTCATTGGGGAAACCACCCAGTTGTTGATCAGATGACAGCAGCCTCAAGGCAACAAGTATACCTAATTGTAATTGTACAATTTAAATACATCAATATGTTTTCATATTATGTTTTTTCCGTGAATATTTTGGTTTCATTTAGATAATTTTTTCTATGTTTTTGTTGGAGGGTGCTGATCGAGGTAGGTCCCCGACCATTGATCAGATTAGTAGATGATCCTTGAGGAAGCATGTATAATTCATTGTAATTGTACAAATATAATATGAGAATCATGTTTTTTTGTGACGTATTTTTCGTGTGTATATTTGTTTCATTATGATAATGTTTTCTACATTTTTTTGGCAAGGGGATGATCAAGGCAAGTCCCCAGCTGTGGATCAGATGACACTAGCATCGAGGCATCATGTATACCTAATTGTAATTTTAGGAATCTATCATGATCGATATGCTTTTTTAATATATTTTTTTCCTCAGTCTATTGCTTTCACGTTAGTAATGTTTTATATATTTTTGTTGCAGACTACTGATTCAGCGTATGATCCAGCGTCAGAGAAATCAATAGATTTTGATGTGGATGAATTGATGCACGATGCTGAAATTGGATCTTCTCTATACCCAATTAAGATGATGGAGAAGACCTTAAAAAAAATTAATGAGGATATCCTTCGTCTGCTATTCATTCAGCCACAGACAAATGAGATTAGAGAAAAGGTTGATGTTTTGGTAAAGAGATCTCAGGCCTTGAAAGTAAGTTGCAAAATATTGAATCAAAATATAAATTCATTTAGTATTTTATAATTTTTACTTGTATATGATGGTTAACTAAAATAAGGTTTGTATTTACAGGATTTTTTGCACCCACACACTAGTGGTCAAGGCGGTGTTGGCACTAGTGATGCTCGTGGAGAATAGTCACATGAGAAAATAACTCCACGTGCATATGACTTATGTTCAACATTGTTGATATGAATTTTCATTGTGTTCAGGACTGTGTTTGTACTGGTGCTCCAAACGGTGATTTGATTTCTATAGTGGTAGATTTACTACTGTTCTGGCTCACTTGAATTGACTGCTGGCTCGCTTGATTGTAAATTTTGAAAGCTGATGTTTGTTTGTTTTTCTTTTGTTGTCTCCTTTTTAGTTTGCTGCCAATTGCTGGCTGGCTCGCTTGAAATATGTTTTATGGCTCGCTTGAATTTGCTTTCTGGTGTGCTTGACATTGCTTTCTGGTTCTGCTTTGAAATTACTTCTGGTTCTGCTTTGAAATTGGTTTCTGGTTCTGCATAAGGATGGATCAAGTCCATCAATTTTGTTTGTGAGAACCTAAGTGGATTTTTGTATTGTCCTCTCTCTTTTTTTGTTTTTTTTTTTCATTTTTGTTTTTTTCTTCTTCTTTTTTCATTTTTTCTATATTTTTTTTCATTTTTTTCTTTTCTTTTTTCAATTTTTTTTTTTCAGTGATGTTCTAGGCTCTCTATCAGCATTAGATTCTGCTGATAGAGTGCCTATGTGAACTCCTCTCTAGATTTTGGTGTCTTATAGAGTTTGAGTCTGTGTCCGTTCACAATCATGGGGAATTTTTCCTCATCCATTGTTGTAATTATGACAACTCCATTGTCATAGATGTTTTCAATGATGTAGGGTCCGAGCCATCTGGTTGTCAGTTTGTCTTTAAATGTGTGAAATATGGAGTCATAGAGTAGTGCCCAGTCACCTTCTTTAAATTTCTTTTGCTTTATGTTTTTTTCATGCCATTTCTTCCTTTGTTGCTGGATGATTTCAGTGTGGCTAAGTGCTTATTGGCGTTGCTCATCTAGTTGATTTAATTGTAGCATGAGTTCTTGTTGGATGTCTGGAAGCTCTATGTTTAGCTTGGCTACAATTCTCAATGTCTTGATCTCAAACTCAATGGGAAGCATTATTTTCTTTCCATAAACTAGCTCATATGGGGTGAAGCCTGTTGTTGTCTTCCCTGTAGTATTATAAGCCCAAAATGCCTCACTTAATTTGTTTGCCCAATCTATTTTGTGTATTTGTACTGTCTTTGTCAAGATTCTTTCTAGTTCTCTGTTTTTCACCTCAGCTTGACCATTAGCTTGAGGGTTTTAAGAGGTCTTCATGTGTTTAGCATTGTTTCTTTGAAGCGGGTCCTCTATGAGGTTTGATGTAAATTGTGTGCCTTGGTCAGAAACTAGCTCTCTTGGTACTCCAAATCTGTGGAATATTTGCTCTGTAAAAATTTTTGCCACATTTGTTTCATTTGCTGCTGCAAGTGCTGCTACTTCTGCCCACTTTGTAAGGTAGTCAGTGCATACTAGAATGTAGCTTTTCTGATTTGATTGGGGGTTGAATGGACCAACAAAATCAAATCCCCATTTCTCAAATGCTTCCAAAGAGATTTGTGGATGGAGAGGCATTTACTCTCTTTGAGTAGGCTTTCCCATTCGTTGACAATCATCACAATGTGAAACGTATTCATAGGATTCCTTGTGGAGTGTTGACCAATAATATCTAGTTTGCAATATTTTATAGGATATTCTTTTTGCAGCATAATGTCCTCCACATGGCTCGTTGTGAGTGGCATGCAATATGTCATGGACTTCATCTTCTCTGACACACCTTCTCAATATCTGGTCTGGCCCTTTTTTGAAAAGCATTCCTTCTATCCATGTGTACGTGGCACTTTGCCTTATGATTTTATTCTTTTCTTGGTGGCTGTAATGTTGTGGGAATTTACCAGACACTAAGTATTTTTCTATGTCATCAAACCATGGGCTTCTTGTTGAGATTGCAAAAAGGTGCTCATCAGGGAAGTTATCATTTACTTGTTCATTGTCTTGTCCATGAGTGAGTCTAGACAGAAAATCAGCTACTACATTGTGTTTCCCTGGCTTATCCAGAATTGTTATGTCAAACTCTTGCAGGAGGAGTAGCCATATAATGATTTGAGCACTTGTATTAGGTTTATTCATAAGATACCTAATTGTTGAATGGTCAGTGTGGACGAAAACTTGGTATCCAGTTATGTAGTGCCTGAATTTGTTTATGGCATGTATGACAACCAAAAACTACTTCTCTGTGACTGTATAATTTAATTCTGCTACTGCCAAATTTTTACTGATATAATATATGGCATATGGTCTCTTCTCTTCTTCTTGTCCAAGTACTGATCCAATGGCCTTATCTGATGCATCAGAATGGATGTGGAATGGAAGTGCCCAATTTGGTCCTTGGAGTACTGGAGCTGTGTTTGTCTTCTGCTTGAGGTTATCAAATGCTGTCATACAATGTTTTGTCCAAATAAATTATGTGTCTTTTGTGAGAAGAGAAAACATTGGTGCAGCAATTTTGCTATAACTCTCGATAAGTATTCTGTTGTAGCCTATTTTCCCAAGAAAACTTCTCACGTCTCTTTGTTTCACAGGTGGTGGCAGTGTTCTGATGACTATGACTTTTGCTTGATCAACTTCAATTCCTCTCTGTGAAATATGGTGTCCAAGCACAATGCCTTCTTCCATCAGCATTCTGCATTTATCATTGCTTATACATAAGCTCATTTCGATGCATTTTTTCAGGACTAATTCTAGATGTTTTAATGCTTGGTTGAAATTCTGGCCATAGGGTGTGAAGTCATCCATGTAGACTTCCATTTGATCATTAATAAAATCATAGAAGATGCTTAAGATTTCCCTTTGAAACGTTGCTGGTGCATTACAGAGTCCAAAGGGAAGCACTCTGTATGCATAAGTGCCCAATGGGCATGTGAATGTTGTTTTGTCCTGATCAGCTGGGTACATGAGGATCTGGTTGTACCCACTCAACCCATCCAAGAATGAGAAAAATTTGTTCCCAGCCAATGTGTCCAGTACTTGGTCGATAAATGGGAGAGGGAAGTGATCTCTACATTTCTAAATGTTCAATGTTATGTTTGAAACTAGTATCCACATATGTTTTACTGCGCAGTTAGATTTGTTAATAGTGTTTGCATTAAGTGGTACTCCTAGTTTATTTCAAAACCACAGGCAGTTTTGTGAGGTAGTTTTGTTTATTTTAAAACCACATGTGGTTTTGTTTGACTTAACACATCCTCCATGTGCCAAACTTGTTTATTGTGTCTTGCAATGATATTAGTTAAATTTAAAAACCATGGGCCAAACATGAGAGGCGTTAGTTTTAAATTTACAAGTATTGGGAATTGTAGGATTATATACAAATTTCAATGATTTGAATTAGTATTAAATATGCAATATAATATGTCAAGTATTTTTTATGTCGAGGAAGTTTGGTAAAGTTTTTCCTAAGTAATTTATGGAAACCCCAACTTTGTAGTTCTATCAATTTACTCGTAGTAAGTTTAAATGAACATGTTGGAAATAATGTTTATTTTTTTGTTTTAAATGTATAATACATTAAATGAGGATTGATTATGTATATAACCTTAGTTGCTTTTATTCTATTGTAAATGCTTTTCCTATTTTATTTATGGAAACCCCACTTGGCACTTTTAAGACAATTCTTACACGGCGCTTAGTAATTGTAAAAGGATTACGTTGAAATAGAATTTCCCTTTGTCTTAATAAAATGGAAAAATGCATATAATGAGAAATGTTTAAGTATAAAACTATATTTCCTAAGTTATGACAAGGAAATTCATATTGGACATTTTCGACAAAGTATTTACTGTAAGTACTTATCATGATGCTTTTACTGCGTGCATAATTTTATATGCTTGTGTCGAAGCTCACTCTGTCACATCTCACTCGTAGAAGCTTAGTCTTATTATGGTCCACTTTTCATATTTAGTAAAAATAATATATTAGTGGTATTGATATGGGTGCATAGTTATATGTTTAATTTATGTTGAGGTTAATTTTGTTTAATAAGTAAATATAAGCATATGCCATATGCCAACCTTGTCGAAGATATTTATTTGTGTCGAAGTTAATTTTTGTTTAGTAAATAAATATAGACATATTCCATATGCCAACCTTGTCGAAGATATTTATTTATGTCGAAGTTAATTTTTTTTAATTAATAAATATAAACATATTCATATGCCAGCCTTGTCGAGATATATTTATGTCGAAGATAAATTTGTAAAAATATCATAATATGAACAAATTTTATATGTTAAAGCTTGTATAATGAGCTTAGTATTGGATGGTTTGGTGGTTTTTGAAAACCACAGGTGAATTAGTTTATGCTAAGTAGAATAATGTTTATGTCGAAGCTTAGGTTTAACTTTGTCAATATTCCTGGATCAAGCTAAATACAATGGGTTGTATTGGTGAGGAATTGAATATTGAAATTTCTACACTAAAAACATTAGTAATTATTATCATAAATAATTTAGGAGAACCATAGCATGCAGTTCCTATGTCATGGTTCTTACTACGCAGGTTTTATGTGCAAGTAGTTAAGTTGAAGCTTATGCTAATTAATTTTATATATTTTATGCATTCAAGTGCATTTATTATAGGATTGAATATATAAAATATGCATGTTACTAATGAGCGTAATACATTTGATTATTTTATTATTTAAAAACAATTGTGTATTAAGTCTAGTGTGAAACTGGTTGTGTTACACCATCACTATTTTGGACCAAGGTGTCCTCTTTCGAGGCTCCCTCTAATGTGGTGAGACTTTTCATTGTGGTGGGCTTAGAGAAGAATTTCAATGGAAAGTAAACCTCCAATGTTATAGTGATAACTGGAGTAGTTTGTTGGGTAGATATTGGTGGCAGGATTGTAAAATTTCCCATGAGGGAGGTATCTTTGCACAATCCTACCCTAACATCTTGAGCCTCCTTTGGTTCATCCCTAATGAAAGGAACATTCGATTGGAAAGTAATTTCAGGTATGCAGTAATCTAATCGGTCGATCATAACGATCTTCCCCCTATGAGGGAACTGAATCACTCGGGACACTGAAGACACTATATCCGTTATTGCATGTATCCAACTACATCTTAATGGAAAATTGTAATTTATGGGCACATCTAATATCTCAACATCCATTGTGAATTTTTTTCCACCCCATTCAATAGGGAAGGCTACAATGAGTCCGTGTGGAGGGAATGAATTTCCATCAAATGCCTTTAGCATAGTATGGGATGGAACTAAGGTGGGTGATCCTAATGCATTCCAACATTTTAATGGTATGACACAAACTGAGGTCCCTTCATGAACTATGGTTCGAAATTTTTTCTTTCCATGAGTCGTTACTTTAATATGAAAAGAAACTTCGGAAGGGATCCTACATATTGAATGGTCTATGTCTAATGTGATCGAAGTCGCATCGTATGGATCAACAACGCCAATTGTAGACAATAGTTTCTTTCTTTGTGCAGTACAACATTTCCATACTTCCAAGACCAACATGAAACATGGTGCTTGAGCTAGGTCCTTAACAAAATTATCATTATGATAAGCTTGCATGGTAGGATTATACGTTGTTCTACGTAGAATAGATTTGGGGGGTGTGGTACTAAGTCTATGGTTGGTTTCTCAACGGAGAGAGAACCACTTGGCTATGATACTGATTGATCCGATGTACTAGGAGGATCATCATAAGAATCAGGTCTTGTTTGAATGTTCACCTCATGATCACACATGAAGACATTGTCATTGGGATGATTTCCCTCTTGCGGGGGCTTGGATGGTTTTCCCTTAGCAGGGGTATCAACGTTGATGGTTTTACGAAAAGGGTTGCATCAAAACAATGGGTTGTTGTTTCCCACCGCTTTGAGCCATGTTTGGTGCATATCCTTTCCCATAGTTAGCATTTTTCTTACTCTTGTATTTATTCTTCTTTCCTCTAAGTTCTATGGATTAGACTGTAAGGATTTCAGAATTCTGGGAAGGACTAACACTTTGCTTACCCTTATATTTCTTCTTATTTCCTCTAAGGTCTATGGATTGGACTGTGAGGATGTCATAAGTATTGGAAGGATTGGCAGGTTGTTGCATTTCCTCGAAAGCTATAGGTTGTGAACTCTGAACAAACATTTGTCCCATTTGTTGGGTAATCTGCTCAAGTTGGTTGATGAAACCCATCACATCATGGGCATGAGGTCCATTTGGTGTCTTATATGGATCAAACGTAGGTCTTGCAAGTTGGATCAAAAAATATTGGTTACTTCCTGGAACCTGACCACCCCATTGCAGAATGGGATTAATGGGTAGATTTCCCCCTTGTAGGTTTAGGCCCCAAAAATATTGGTTACTTTCTAGAACTTGACCACTGCATTGATGTGGTCCTTGGGTGTGAAAAACATTCCAAGGTGGATTTCCCCGTTACGGAGACCAACCCCAAGAATATTGGGTACTTCCTAGAACATGACCAATGGGTGGATTTCCCCCTTGCGCAAGTGGACCCCAAGAAGAATGGTTACTTCTTGGATCCCAACCACACCATCGGGGTTTTCCTTAGGATTGAAAAGAATTCCAAGGAGGATTGTCTTCTTGTGGAGGTTGCATCCAGAAATATTGGTTACTTCCTAAAAATTGTCCATTCCATTGTGGAACAACATGAATGGATGAATTTACCCCTTGTAGAGGCAGGCCCCAATAAGATTGCTTACTTGTCGGGACCTGACCATTCGATTGCAAAATAGAATTAATGGGTGGATTATCCCCTTGAGGATGTGGGACCCAAAAAGATTGGCTACTTGTTGCAACCTAGCCACTCCATTGATTGTCCCCTTGATTTTTATTAACGTTTCAAGGTTGATTTCCCCCTTACGGAGGTGGTCCCCAAGAAGATTGGTTACTTCCTGAAACATTCCCACTCCATTGCGGAATGGGGTTGATAGGTGGAATTCCTCTAGGCATTGTGCTAGGATAATTCAGAGGATAACCCCTTAGGTAATTTCCACTAATCTATGGAGGATAACCCCAATTGAACTTAATGTTCAATGGCCCATTGTTTCCACCATGAGTATTATCATTCAATGGTGAAGGGTTGCCCCCAGAAGTAGAACATGGACAAGTAATTGGTATACCAAAAGGATTTTGGATTACTCCTTGTGTATTTTGACCTTGATTAGATGAACAATATGTAAAACCCTTGTTTGGTAAGGCACACCCACCAATAGGAATGCCTGCAGATGAAGTGGATTTACTTTCAGGATTGGAAACCAAAACTATACCAATTGGCACTAAAATGCTAGTTGAACTTATGCTAATAACAAGTATGTTAACTATTGGGATTGGTGTTGAGGTCAAAGTGGATGCAGTACTTCCTCCTACAACCATTTTGAGGTTGCATTGGTGTGGTCCAAAGGGTCAAGTGTTGTGTTTTGCATGTTATTCAAACAACTAGAAAGAGGATTGATATTAGCCAGTGAATCACGGACATCAAGTATAATTGGTTATGAAAGACTCGTTAAAGGTGGATTTACGTGAATATTTGTGTGATTTTCTAATGTCTCAATTTCAACTAGAGTAAGATCATCAACTATGTATGTGTTCATTTCCTGATGTAATGATGAATTCTCATGGTTTGTTTGATGTTGTTCCTCTCTAGTAATATTAATTGGGTTTAAAATCAGTTTTGTTTCCAAGTCATTGGGATGTGGTTTTTGTGTTTGTCTCCATGATTTAGTGGTCCCTTCAAATTATGGTGACTCACCTTGATACCTCCGTGACTGGTGGATTGGGAGAGTAGCCACTTCAAATTTTTTGATATAAGGATTTGTTTATAGTGATATACTTAATAAAAAATATAATCAAACAATCCTATAGGAAATCTAGACTCAACATAAATCATAGTTTCCACACAGATAAAAATGTCCTATGAATCCAAGCAAACAATCTTCTTTCCCAAAGAACCAAAGCTCAGTGAAAATATGTATTAAAGGGCCTTCTAAAACTAGTATCTCCCGAGGGATACCATGCCTCAAACAATTACTAACAGCGAAGGTATGAGAAACAATTACAATAAACATTAATCACCAAAGGTGCAAGCATTAGTTCTTGACCAATAAACCTACCAAGGATTAAAATATCCAAAGTATATCTCAGGTACCGCAAGTGTCCCCCACTCATGATAGACTACGAGATATCCTAGGAACAATAACTAAGGTTATCACTTCACAATCGACGATCGGGCAGAATAGTTGTAAGTCTAGGACAACTCTGATAACCAAGCACTGTAGAAAGTGATGTCACCCCGATGACTTGTCACTTACATGGAATTATTTGATGAGATCATGTCCCACTAAACAAGAAAGAGGGGTGGTACCGCCCCTACTTATCCAGATTCACCCTGTGCTTGATGCATGTTATAGATGCGCTTTCCCAGCAAGCGTTCTTTGTTACTAGTGGATTTAATCACGCAATAATCAATGTTAGTTTCAAAAGTCTTATGGCCCAGGAGTGTTAACTCTACAATCATAATCTAGGGCCCTAGCCTAACCTTGTTGGTGATATGAAAATCAAATATTGGTTTTAGTTTTATAGTAAGCACCCATTTTAAAGTTAATTCGCTTAGTTTTAGGATGGGAATGAAACTGGTGGTGTGTAGACTAGAAATATTGAACTAAATAGTGCACAAATGCTCACTACTCTATCCTTTAATTCGATGAACTCTCTAAGCTACAAAAGTGTAAGAGGATCTTTGTAGGTCTTTCAAACATGCAAGTATTGCAAAAGTTTCAAAATCAAACTATTCTTTTAACTTGAAAAGGATTTTTTTTTTCAAAAAGTGATGTTTTAATGTCACAAATTGCTACTTTTCTCTTTTCAACAATGATTTGAAGCAAGGGTTCAAAAGGTTGATTTCAAGTTTTGAAATGTATCTCAAATTGAATCAAATCTACTTAATTGTAAATTAAATCTTGAATGATAAGTGTTTTGAAATTAATTTTGGTTTCCAACAAATCTCTTAAACTAGTGTTTCAATCTTGGAACTATGGTTCTATCTCGGTTTACAAAATGCATAAAGTTCTTTCCAAATTTCTAAACAAGTCTCCAAATCAAGTGAATTTATTCAATATATTGAAAAGGTGATGTAA
Source organism: Larix kaempferi (assembly GCA_027924585.1). Taxonomy (NCBI): domain Eukaryota; kingdom Viridiplantae; phylum Streptophyta; class Pinopsida; order Pinales; family Pinaceae; genus Larix; species Larix kaempferi. The sequence continues at coordinate 24,046,300 of BSBM01000391.1, read as the reverse complement.
AATTTTGGTAGATTGTTGAGGTTCTGGAATAGTTCTTCTATGAATTATGGTTAATTATTAATTTCAAGAATCTTTTAAACCAAACAATTATCTCAAATGAAATGACTCCAAATCTTTACACGGGGATCTTTGTTTCTCGTTTGTAGGGACACCTAAAGCGCAATCAAAGAGGATATGTAGAGCCCTTGCAATACTGTGAATTAAACATTTACACTTGAGATTCACTTTCTCATTCGCAGGGCCACCCGGAGACGTAAGCAAAGAGGATACTCATGGCTCAAGAACTATACTCCAAAATCAAATCTAATCTATTAAAATTGAGATCCATGTTATATTTTTCAAGGCCACCTGAAAGTGCAAGCAAAGAGGATACTAGTGGCTCGATATTATGCCCAAAAGATAAAATCTAAACTATTACACTTGAGGTCCACTTTCTCATTCGCAGGCCTGCCCGAAGATGCAAGCAAAGAGCATACTCGTGGCTTGGGTACAATATATCGCAAGACACTTGAAATTGAAACAAATATCTCTAATTTTACTCAAAAACATCAAAAATTTCAAATATCCAAACTAAGAAATACACAATTTAGACATTTTCTCTTGTTTTGGAGGGAATGTTTTTTGAATTTATCTTAAGTGTTATGTTCCTTTTTTTTTTTTTTTTGAGCAATTTTTTCAAATGAAAGAATTCTAATTTAGTATTGGTTATTATTTTATGTTGTGTTTCATATCTGCAAGTCAAATCAACTCTAAATTGAAAGTCTTATGGTTCCATGAATTAAAATTTGTTCAATTTTTCAACAATTTTCTTTGCAAACTAGTGAATCAAGTCATGAAAATTATGAAATTACTTCAAATTTCAATAATTAATAGTTAAATTTAGTTTCTAAATGTCAAATATGTCCTAAAACATTCATATCTAATCCAATTTAAAAGAAAGTTTTGAAATGAAAGCTCAAAATTGGGGCAAATTTCTAGGAATTTCCAAACATGAAAAAATCAACCCAAAAGCTCCCAATTTTTTCCAAACTTGATCCTAACAGGTCCTAATAAGTTCCTAATGTCATCTAAAGGCCTGTAAAGTTCATGATATTCCCAAAATACAGGCCTAAAACAGTGAATTACAATTCCTATTGTTTTTTTACAATTTGAGCAAAATAGAACACAAATCTTTAAAATATTTAAAGAATCCTAAAATAAAAGAAAATTAAGGTATATATAGGGTCTAATATCTTTGATATAGATTCCCTAATCCATCCACTACAAAAATAATCACTCAAAACAGTGAAAAATGAGAAAATTAAGCCCCAAAAAATAAGATCCTGTGCATCCTACAAAATTTCTACCCCCTTAACACTAAGTACAGAGTGACCGACAGGGGATTTTCTCCCCCAAAACACTTAGAAAGGTGCAAAAATATTGAATTGTCGCTCTATGTCCAACTATGACAAAGCGAAAAATCCTGCAATCTTGAAAAACTAAAGGTATGGGCCAAAATCCTCCAAAATTTGAAAATTTTTAAAGTGTTTAAGGGTTGATTTAGGTCAGTTTTAGACTAAAAAAGGTTTATAATCTTGATTAAGAGGTCTTAGGACAGAATTTAAGCATGAATTAGAAATATCTAATGGCTAGAACACCAAAATTGGGAAAAAAATTAATCAAATTCAAACCCCAATCCCCAGTATAGTCACCAATCTATTGGTATATATTAGTGTAGGGACTTGTCTACTCCATTATCTATCCTTACTATAAGTTGGTGAAGCTTATTTGACATAAATACATGCAATAATCAAAATTTCCTTGATATTTCTAAGCATTTTCCAAGAATTGAGAAGGGAGGAAGAGAGTAGAATACCTCTTGAAGCTAGCTATTTGTAGGAGATCCCCTTGCTTGAGAATCCATGGCCTTTAGGCCTCCATTAGCAGCTTGCTTGCTAGTTCCTTACCTCTATCTCTACTTCTACTCATTTAAAAAAAATTGCAAAACTTGAAATCTATCTACCAAACTTTGAATTCAAACTAGATTTGGAAAACAAATTCAAACTCAAATTTGGGGGGGGGGGGTCTAGAATTGCATCATATTGAATCAAATAAAAAGAATACCTACAACCTTGCCTTGAAGATGCCATACTTCTCCCTTGATTTGATCCTCTCTTTTTCCATCCATACCTTTGATGCCCAAATGCCTTTGAATTAGGAGAATTCTTTCCTTCAATCCTTCCAGCGTGCCTTTTCTTTCACTTTTATGTATTTTACATATATTGCCCCAAATGCATTTATTATATAGCATTGGGATTTGTGCACTCAATTTCCAAACATGAATGTGGGACTAAACGTTTTCATGAATTTTGAGAAGCAGTTATTTTGCATAGAAGAGAAGGAACATTGAGTTAATCCCTTTGATTGCAATATGTAAATGTTATAGAGATCCCAATCTAATTGTAATTTATACAATTGTCAAGAAATGAAGACTGAATGTATCCATTTGATGCAAGAATTTTTCCTTTAGGTTTATCCAAGGTACTCTATATGATATATTGGAGTTGATTCACTATGTGAGTGAGGATTTCTATTTGCAAGTTTCATTTTGGTGTATTCCCATATATATTTATTTATTGGGAGACAATACGCACTATCAATTACATGGATTTTTCCCTAAACTAATCAATTACTACCACCATAATTCCCATTACCCAATTGATTAAAAAACTAAGACCAATTTGATTGAATCCCTAGATTTTATACACAATTTTTATCCATGTTCTTTATTCGATGTTGTAATTTCTAGTTGTGTAAGAATTAATAATCAAGGCATTTTCCTTAACTATAATGATCTACATAATAGATATTGTGGGATTGTGCTCTAAATAAACTAGATGTGTAATAGCACTGTGTAATGGTGCCTATAGCCATCCCTTTGATATGTTCAGGTCAAATACATCAAGATGTAGCTACATCCATGCATCCCTAGGAATGCACATCAGCATTCACCTACAACCATCCACATATAAACATATTATGAAATCATATATGGCATTGGTTATAATGAGAAACATAAACATATCAAGGATTGTTTTTACTTGTGATCTTGTATAAATGTATATTGTATGATAGATGTGTCATTAATTTGAGTGTGAGTACTTGAACTAAATAGATTGTGTTATTTAGTTGGTATAACACAATTAGAGTGAACTTGTTTATCTAGTTGTATTTGTCTTGGCATTAACAAAATGAACCAAGTCTTGAAATCAAATCTTAACCAAGGAAATAATTTTGTTAATGCATACATATTGAAAAGAACGATCTCAATTTTATAGTGATTGCAAAGAACTAAAAGTTTAATTCTACAAACAAGGATTTTTGTAGGTGAGACAAATGGGCCATGGTCATACCAATTATGGATTACTTGGTGGGGTGAAACATTCCTATGTATAACATAAAAATAAAAATAAAAAAAATAAAAATAAAATCATTTTTTCAACAAAATTTCTAGAAATAGCCCCATTATTAAAGTCCCTTGATACCATAGAGTGTTTTAGAATGGGTAAATCTACTTTCGGTTAGTAAAATGAAAGTTATTTATCCATTTTACTTTGAACCATGACAAGGTTCCTAGTTCTGATCAAATTTGTGGAAAGTTTACTTCAAAACCAAATAGCCTAGGCCAAATATTCTTACATGAGTCATATTGTATCGAATTAATAGATTATTTGATTTGATTATGTTATAATGATAACTAGAGAAAAAATGGATGTCAAGGATAACATTAATATAAGAGGGAGAATATGTAAGATCCCTTCAATTAATTGACCATATGGTCAAGGATAACTATTATAGTTTGGGTGTGTTCTATGATGTTAATTTGGTTAACTAATGACATAAACACTTCATAATATATTTCACTTGGTGGAATTACTAAATATATGTATGTGTGTTGTGCTTTAGTATGAGTATATCATTGTAAATCATTGTCACTGACTAAGAGGCTAGCATAACTAGGATCCTTCATAGTAGTTGATGTGTATTATTATGTGCATGTTTTGATGAGATCAAAGATAAGCATGATTGATTCCCTAATTGGTGTCCACCACAATAGATATGGTAACAATGCTAGACCATATCAAGGTATTTTTGTTGTCATTAATATTGGACTAGATAAACATTGCATGTTACCTTGTTGAAGGGTTGAAAAGATGTTAAAAAATGAGCTTAAAGAAATAGGAAAACCATGGATCCCCCAAAAGTTGCATCAGCCCAAAAAATAATTATTAAATTCCAAATATGATGAGGGGATGACTGCTAAGTGTCAATAAGCTCCTAGGTTCTTAGTCCTAGCACTCTCATGTTCTTACCCTTGGGAGGTAACAAGGGTTCACACAATAAAACCATATTAACCATCATTCCATCCTTTACAAGCATTCTTAGAGGTTTATTGTATTGTTATGTTGTTAAAAAGGTGTTTCTCTTGTGTGAGTAGATAATCTGTGGTAGAGTCACCTTGGATCCCTTGTTGGTTCATGTTTTGTAACTTATGAAGCCTTGATATTAATATATAAATGATATTTGATGTGTTTTATTGTGAGGTTTTGAGGGGATTACCCTAGCATTTGGGTTGTGCCAATTGGTTCACCTTACTAAGAGAGTTGGGAGAAATATTTTTGTGGTTTGTTTAATGGGTTTAGGTAATTTAGTCTATAATTGTGTGGTTGATTCAAATGGCCAATAAATCATAGAAGGATGAGGATAGGTAATAATACTTCTAATCCATATGGAAATCGGTGTCCACCCACCTAGTGTGACTAGCTCAAAGGAACATTTTTCCAGCTTGGCGGTTTTTTTACGGTTTTTCGGGTCCTAATCTTCCGAGGTCATTTTGAGGTCCTAAACAATGTTTTTTTGGCACGACATTTCCAAAAGAAAAATCTTTTGGCACATCATTTCCAAAGGCATAATCTGAGCTAACATCATGAATACCTTATAGACTAGACCTTTTTGACAGGATAGTGAGCACCCCAAACAGAGATCGTATGCAAAAAATTTTCCCCCGAGTAGTTGATGTATCAACTAACCACATCGGGGCCCACAAAACTTTTGGAGTTTCATCTCCCGGGGTTATGGGTTTTGATGTTTAGGGTTTCCCATTGATTATTTATGTTAAAAAAACCTTTTTGGCCTCATTGTAACTCAGTTCTTTCGAATGAGCATAGCCGACACATCTCTTTTCAGCAATAAGCTACCACCATCTAGAACTAGTTTGTATTGCTTTGCAGTTTACAATGTTTTTCCATTCCATACATTAATAGAATTTGGGTTTTGTTGTATTAATGTGTTTTCTGCAAAATATTTGTGTGTATTCCTGTATTATATCCATGCCTTCATTTTGTTCTCCAAATAATCCAGATCACAGATTGATCAGGGGAACCAAACAACTAATCGTTTCACAAGCCACAAGAGATTGATCTCTTGGATTGTGCTTAGCATTGATCTTAGACTATTGTGGGATATGAGAGATGCATTAGATATACATAACCTTGGAACAATGGAATGAATATGGGGCACTGGGGTGGGATTATAATTCAATTTTTATGGTAGGTTATTTCATTAAACGATCATTGCAAGATAATTTCTTTAGTTTCAAGTGTCTTCTCGTAAAATAAGTTTAATAACTCTTACTCATTGTATACTTACACAAGTTATATATTTTGGTTGTTATCCTTAGTGCTCATTGAAATGAAATTAAAAATGGAAATTTTGAATTTAGACCCCCCTATATTTTTGTATCTAGGGAAGTATACTGCATGCACATCATCCTTATTAAATGTTGTAGGTGTCATTTTTCATTAATATCATTCATTCTAACCTGTCAAAATGTTCTTGGTGTTTATACAATTTATCTCTTTCCTCAATTAAGTAATGCATAAGTCGATTTGTTCTTTTATATAAGTCAAACAAATTATCATGGTTGCTTCCTTAAAAGTATTAGCATGACAAGTGTTTGCCACCTATGAATAGGTTGGAGATCATGTTTCACTTATGACATGTAACCTCCCACCCTAACTTAATGACCACGATGACTTTCATGAATCAAATGCCCCCCTTGCTAGGGTGCATCCACCAATGAAATATAAACATGTCACTTGTCAAAATCAAACCTTGGTGGGGTTATAACAACACATCCCTTTCAACAACCCAACAATATCCCATTATAAATAAGAAATATATGTAAGTTTATTTGTACTTTTTTATATTTTATGCTTAAAAAATTCCCCTTTTCATTGTTGTAACACCATATCAATACGAATCCATCCCCCGAATAATTATGTTGATAAATAAAACAAACCCAAATCCATCTTAATCTCGTATCTATCAAGCATGGAGAGAGATCAAATCCCTCTAGGTACAAACATTTTTTACGATGCAAAAATTTGAGGGAAGCTTTGCACACCAAGGGATTTGATGCATCTCATTTGAGGTTAAGATGGATTGGTGTTGGTGTTATTTTTATAATTTCAAGAAAGAAGATGGTATTCTATAAGAAAATGTTAATTAATCAGTAGCTAAGTGTAATATGAGTGATTTAATGTGGAATATATGAAAAACTTATCTAGTTTATATTAGTATATTTTAATCATTGTATTTGGTTGGCCTCATATATCTAATGTGAATTATTTGTCTTCAATATATACCAACAGACATATGATGATGTCATCATTACATAAAATACAACATCTCCCTCATAGTGGGTAATTATACATTGAGAATATCTCATTGCAATAATTGCATTATCAATATGAAATTTGTACATTATTCCACTCTTGCATATTCAAATGATATTATATATTTTGACCCCTAAAATTCACGATGTAGTCTTTGGTCTAGAATACAATTTTGGCTCTTCATTTATTTTTGGATAGATAGCTACATAATTTACACCTTAGAGGTGACATGTTGGCATGGATTCTCTACAATGTTTGTATAAGGCCATCTAACTTATAAATCCCCTCTTTAGCATCTCACACATTGTTGGGTTTCCTTTTTTTCCTTTTTTCGTTTATATCAATCCCTCCAATATATTGAGTTGGAGCTATATAATATTATAAAATCATTAATTGATTTAAAGCATCCCTTGGTGTCAAAGGAATTACTGGGATTCTTTCTATCCAAGTTATCCAATGTATGCCCTCGCTTCCCCTTCCCTATGTTGGTTGTGTAGCCTGATTATCTTCCTGATTCAGAGATCTTGTTGTCCAGTCATGTTTGTACCCCAGTTTTATATGTTTTGCAGTTGGACTATACACTTGTCTTAGTGGCAGGGGTCGGGGGCGAGGGTTATCCTCCCCACGGTTGTTTTTTGGACAATGGTTTACAGGCCCATGGTATTGGGTATCCCATGGTATTTTCCCATGGTAATCCCTCTTTAAAAGGAAGGCATTGTAATATGGTTTTGTATTGTATTGTAGTATTGTGAAAAATATATATGTGATTGTGTGAGGGAGACTATGAGAGAGTGAAAAGGACATTGCAGCAGATGTGCTACGGGTTGTATCGCTTCATTTTTTAGACATTATAATAAAAGTACTAGCAATTTTTTCGTGGACGTAGCCCATATTGGGTGAACCACATATATTGGTCTCTCTCTTGTATTGTGTTTATGTGTTTTATTTCTACATCTGATTTTATGTTATTGTTCTACAATCATGTTTTTCTAACAATTTGTATCAGAGCCAAAGGCCTATTTTAAGGCAAATGGAGGACTATCTATATTAAAAGGATCTTATCCTACCATTGTGCATAAAATGAAGTAAGCCGACATCTATGAAGGACGAAGAATGGGAGGCTATTGACAGAAAGGCGCTAGGAACAATACGGTTGTTTCTGGCTTCGTTGGTGGCTTTCAATTTTTGAAAAGAAAAGACAACATAGGATTTAATGAACACATTAGGTAAACTATATGAAAAACCCTTGGCTTCCAACGAGGTATTTGTAATGAGCATTTATTTAATATGAAGATGTCAAAAGGTGGGTCTGTTGCTGACCATTTAAATTAATTTAATATGGTTACTAATCAATTAAGCTCTATAGGAGTGAACTTTGATGATGAGGTTAGGGCTCTTCTAATCTTGTGCTCATTGCCAGAAAGTTGGAATGGCTTGGTCATGGATGTAAGTAACTATGTCTCTAGTTCAAACACTCTGAAATTTGATGATGTTTTTGGTGTTTTTCTTAGTGAGGAAATGCAAAGGAAAAGAACAGGTGAGACATCAGGTAATGCATTGATCATGGAAAGCATGGGAAGACAAAGGGAGGGAGGCAAGAGCCTAGGTAATTGTGGGAAGTCTAGGAAGGGTAGATGCAAGTACAGAATGGGAAAGATAGAGTGCTCAAATTGTGGCAAGAAAGGACATTTGAAGAAAGATTGCAGATCTCCAAAGAAGAAAGGAGATAGAGAGTAGGAGACTACTTAGGAAGCAAATGCAGCGGGTGATGTGTTACAAGATGCTTTGATTCTTGCATTAGATAATACTAGTGATTATTGGGTAGTAGATTCAAGGGCTTCATGTCATGATACACCCCATAGGAAATATTTTCATGATTATGTTCAAGGTGATTTTGGACATGTTTTATTGGGTGATGATGAACCATGTAAAAATTTTGGAATGGGTAAGATATTGTTAAAGTTAAAGAATGGAAACCAATGGTTGCTGAAATATTTAAGGCATATTCCTGTTATGAAAAGAAAACTAATCTCAATAGGGTAGTTGGGAGATGTTGGTTGTCTATCTGTTTTTGGAGAAACGTGATGGTGCAAAATTAGTCACAGCAGATCTAATGAACAAGTAAATCAATCACAACAGATGAACATAGAAAATATGGTGCAAAACTGTGCAAAACATGCAGCAGTGCTCTCTATCCCAGAAAGGGTGAATGAATTACAATACAAACTGTCACAATGACAGAGCAATTCGAATTGCCTAAGGAGGTCATTCAAATTACAGAATGGAGTAGCTTGACTCTATCTAGGAGTCCTCATCAATCATCGGTGGTGCTCATCAATCACAACAACCAGTCATCCAGGTGTCAATCTGAGTCTAACTGAGTGTAATAAGTGTAACTGAAGTGTGTAGCACTGATATAGGATCTGGAGGCTCAGTGGGGGTGCATGGGAGGCTAACTGAAGTCAGAACAAGTCACCTAATCAAACTGGAGGTCCAACGGAAGTGATACAGTCAGTCGGGAGTGAAACTAGCCTCAAATCAGGGAGAATCAGAGCTAACTGAATGTAACTGAAGTGAAACTGCAGTGGTAGGTGAACAAGTGCGCCCTTCTCTGGCAGTAGGTGAGAAGTGGGCGCCTTTCAGCTTAGGAGGGCTAAAACTCTGTGGTAGGTGGCTCCCGAGTGCTAGAATGAAGTGGATAAGGTGCTGGAGGCATCAAACTGGTGACTGGGATGCATGCCTGTGCATGCAGGTGCATGCAAACCCTAGATTCTGCATGCAAACCCTAATTTGCATGCAAGATCCTGAAAAAGATGATGTGGATATCCGAACACCCCCCCTCAAGCTAGACTATGATGTGCCAACAAAAATAATGTGGGGCCCTGGTAACTAAGACCAAAGGTCACCCCAATACAATAATCCAAAAAATGCTGAAAATAAACTAAGTGAGGAAAGAGGGAAAACCCAGTGGGAAGAAAGCCCCCCCTCAAGCTAAAGCATAATAATGAATCAATCTGTCTCCACCATGATGGAACTCACCCCCAACAGTGAACGGAGGTAAGAGAACTTCTTCTCAGTGAAGCTCTTGGTGAAGATGTTTGCAATTTGCTCATCAGTAGGGCAATATTGCAGAATGATGGTGCGGTCATGCACCAACTGTCGAATGTAGTGCATATGAATCTGAATGTGTTTGGTCCTCTGCCGCTGAACTGGATCTGTGGAGATCTTGATAGAACTTTGATTGTCACAAAATAGGACAGTCGAAGTAGTGCCACCAAAACCAAACTCGGAAAGAATACCCTGCAACCAAAATGCCTGAATGCAGGCATTGACTGCCCCTCGATACTCTGCCTCTGCTGAAGAAAGTGCAATGGCTGCTTGCTTTTTGCTGGACCAGCAAATAGCACCATGACCAATCATGAAAACATAACCGGAAGTGGACTTCCGATCAATGCTATCACCTGCCCAATCTGAATCAGTAAAACCAATGAAATCTAGCTCAGAATCTGCAGCATAATGTATGCCAAACTGTTTCGTACCTTGCACATACTGCAAGATCCGCTTGGCTGCTCGCCAATGAAGCTCATGTGGCTGCTGCATATATATTGACACGGCACTCACGGCATATGAGATATCAGGCCGTGAGTGTGTCAAATAAAGTAGTGAACCAATCAACTGTCGATACATACTGCAATCTGCAAGCGGTGTGGAATCTCCCTCCTCAAGACTGATTCCTGAGAGGAATGGGAACGGGGCTTCCTTACATTCAGCCATATTAAACTTCAATAACAGGTCGGAAGCATATTTTTGCTGAGATATAGTGATCCCATCAAAATTTTGAGCTATCTCCAAGCCCAAAAAATGACTCAGCAAGCCCAAATCGCTCATGTCAAAAGCTAGATTTAAGGCAGATTTTAGCTTGTTTATTGAAGTAAGTGTGCTACCAGTAATAAGCAGATCATCAACATAAAGTACAATAACCAACAAATTACCTTTAACTCGCTGAAGATACACATTCGGATCAGATTTGCATCTTTGGAAATTCTGAGAAAGAAGGAAGGAGTCCATCTTTGCGTACCAAGCTCTTGGGGCCTGTTTTAACCCGTACAAAGACTTCTTCAATCTACAAACCAATGATGGATCTGATGTATAACCCTCTGGTTGCTGCATATAGACCTCTTCAGCAAGGTCTCCATGTAAAAATGCACTCTTCACATCCATGTGGTGCACTTCCCAGTGCTTGGATGCGGCAATAGCTAAAACAAGGCGGATGGAATCCATCTTTGCAACCGGTGCAAAGGTCTCTGTGTAGTCCACTCCTTGGACTTGGGAAAAACCTTTTGCCACCAACCTTGCTTTATATTTGCTGATAGTGCCATCAACAGCAACTTTAGTACGGTAGACCCATTTACACTTCACTAATTTTCTTCCAGGTGGAAGAGAAACTAGCTCCCATGTATTGTTCTTTTGAAGAGAACTGTACTCTTCATCCATGGCACTTTTCCATCTCGGATCTCGATGGGATGAATAGTATGATGTAGGATCTGAACTAGCCATCAAATAACAAATCTCAGGAAGAAATGGATCAGCAATAGAAAGAGCCATACCTGCTCTTTGAAAGTCTCCTCTTGTTCGTCTCGGATCAGCAGGATTTCCAAGATTCGAACCAGCAGATTGTAGAGTGTTTTGGGCCCACTTTGGTAACTGAGGGGGATCATAATGGTCGGATTCCGAACCTGATATGTCATGATCATCATATGCTGCTACATTATCAGAAATATCAGAACTCATACCTTCATTATCGCTGCTCGAATCTTCTTCTGGTGAAGGCGGTGAATCGACAGTTTTCTCCTCAACTAGTTGCAATTCTTGAAGCGGTTCTTCAAACTGCACACTGCGCTCTATGAATATATTTTTAGATCTGATATACATGAGTTTATATGCTTTTGATTCTTCCCCATATCCTATCAATATGCACTCGATACTTTGTGGATCCAAAGCTCGTCTCTTCTCAGAAGGAATTCTAGCCCATGCAGTAGAGCCAAAAACTCTCAAATTTGACACATCCGGTTTGTGACCAAAGAATGCTTCGAAAGGAGTCATACCTTTCACGGATGAATGTGGAACACGGTTCTGTATATATGCAGCAACATTGATTGCTTCAGCCCAAAGATTTGCAGCCAAACCTTTCGATTCAATCATGCATGTAGCCATCTCTTTCAGTGACCGGTTTTTCCTTTCCGCTACACCGTTCTGCTGGGGTGTGTAGGGAACTGTATGTTGGATCTTGATTCCGCTTTGGGCACAAAGTTGCAGCAACTCGGACTTGATATATTCCCCACCATTATCAGATCTAAGAGCTTTGATCTTTCTCTCAGTGGTGGTCTCAACAGAAGCCTTAAAATCCTTGAATTTTCCAAGCACTTCTGACTTGTTTTTGAGAAAGAATACCCATGTAAAGCGGGAAAAATCGTCAATAAATGTCAAAACATACCTTGAACCATTTAATGACATATGGGGCAGCGGACCACTGATATCAGAATGGATCAATCCCAAAATAGTAGAGGCTCTGCTAGCCTTGCCGCGGTCGAATCTGTGCTCGGGGTGCTTCCCAATAATGCAACCGGTGCATATTCCCTTCGAGGAACGGAGTTGTGGAAGCCCATCTACCATGGATTTATTTGATAGCAGCAGCAAATACTTATAATTTAGATGTCCAAATCTTTCATGCCAAAGCCTACTAACCTCATTACCATGTGTGAGAAGAGCAGTGGGCTTTGCAAGCGGAATAAAGTGCGAAAACTCATAGCATTTTGCAGTGTGGTTTGCCTTTCCAACCGCAACTAGTCTTCCACTTTTGATATCAGAAATTTCAACTATATTAGGGATGAATGTGACTTGCTTTGGTTCACCAGTATGTGTCATTTGATACACAGAAAGGAGATTCGAAGCTAAGGAAGGCACATAGAGAACATTCTGAAAGCATCCATGTTCTACATGAATCGTACCTTTGCCCTTTGAAGAAATTTTTGAGTCATCTCCCAAATGGATGGGGATGGAGCTGTTTGGATCGAATGAGGAAAAAGAATCAATATTTGCAGCCATATGATTTGATGCACCCGAATCTATCAAGAGAGTAGTGGGCTTCGAAACCGTTGCCATGAGTGCTTGTCCTCTTTCATGATTGTCATTCCGATCCTTCTTCCTTGCACCGTCAGGAAGGGTTATGTTGTTCTTTTCCAAAAGGAGGGCCATTTGATCTATAGTCTTCTTCATACATGAACTTTCGGGATGAAAGCCACGGTTACAATAAGTACATTTAGATTTTTGGTTACCTTCTTTGCCCTTTTGCTTGGATTTCGAACCGGATGGTGCATCCGTTTGCTTGCCTTTGTCTTTTTGCTTGTGAGGCTCGAATTTGGGCTTCTCCTTCTTTTTCTTTCCTTTACCATTCGATATCTTGGGTCCTTGAACAAATAGGGCTGAATCTTTGGAGCTTATGGACCCCATTTGAATCAACTTGTCATGCTCTTTTGTAACGGACTCAATGAAGGCATTCAAGGTAGGCATCTTCCAATTCGGGGTAGTTAGCCGACCGGAATTGAAAGTAGAGACAAATACCGAATAATCTTTCCCAAGATTGCTTAGAATGGAGAGGATCAACTGTTTATCCTCTTTGATAACACCACTGTTCTTCAATTGCAAGTTCAAGTTCTTGAATTTTGTGAAGAATTCATTGATGGTCTCGAAATTCTCAGGATTAAGGCCAATCAATTCATTCTCTAATTGAAAAGCCCTAAGCTCATCCTGCTTGCCAAATAGTGTTTCAAGTTTCTCCCATATGGCTTTTGGAGTCTTCAATCCGCTGAGATGGAAGTGAAGATCTTTGGAGATGGAGAGACAAAGAAGACCATAAGCTTCATCAAGCTTGTTGTAGTGTTTGGTTCGATCTGATACATTGTTTGGCTCCAATTCAAGACCAAGAGTGACTCGGTAGTAACCTTTTGAACGTAATATGATCTCCATATCATCTTTCCAATCAAAATAATTGAATGGGGTGAGGATAGGCTTTGAAGAAGAGTATTCCATTGCTAGGAGCGAGTCAACTGATGAAGAGGAAGCTTGCATGCAGACTATAGCGAATGCAATTGATGTAGGAAACCTTGCATGCAGAAGATAGCGAGTGCACTTGAAGGAGACAATAAACCTGCAAATCACATAAAAACAACCACAATAAGGTCGAACAATCCACCCTTTGAGAGTTGCATCACACCTGGGATTGGATTTCAAGCAATGTTGAATGGGTCCAATGTATCAGATCCAGGAATTATGTGGTAACTCAAGCTTCTGGAGTGGTATTGGAATAATTTTCAAGCTTTGCATGCACAGGAGCGAATGCCCTTGAGATATCTCATGCCAAACTTTTTGCAATTTTTAGCAATTCAGTCAAATCTTCTTGTATAAACACCTGTAGAAAAGAGATCTTGTCCCTGCAATGGCTCTGATACCATGTAAAATTAGTCACAGCAGATCTAATGAACAAGTAAATCAATCACAACAGATGAACATAGAAAATATGGTGCAAAACTGTGCAAAACATGCAGCAGTGCTCTCTATCCCAGAAAGGGTGAATGAATTACAATACAAACTGTCACAATGACAGAGCAATTCGAATTGCCTAAGGAGGTCATTCAAATTACAGAATGGAGTAGCTTGACTCTATCTAGGAGTCCTCATCAATCATCGGTGGTGCTCATCAATCACAACAACCAGTCATCCAGGTGTCAATCTGAGTCTAACTGAGTGTAATAAGTGTAACTGAAGTGTGTAGCACTGATATAGGATCTGGAGGCTCAGTGGGGGCGCATGGGAGGCTAACTGAAGTCAGAACAAGTCACCTAATCAAACTGGAGGTCCAACGGAAGTGATACAGTCAGTCGGGAGTGAAACTAGCCTCAAATCAGGGAGAATCGGAGCTAACTGAATGTAACTGAAGTGAAACTGCAGTGGTAGGTGAACAAGTACGCCCTTCTCTGGCAGTAGGTGAGAAGTGGGCGCCTTTCAGCTTAGGAGGGCTAAAACTCTGTGGTAGGTGGCTCCCGGGTGCTAGAATGAAGTGGATAAGGTGTTGGAGGCATCAAACTGGTGACTAGGATGCATGCCTGTGCATGCAGGTGCATGCAAACCCTAGATTCTGCATGCAAACCCTAATTTGCATGCAAGATCCTGAAAAAGATGATGTGGATATCCGAACAGATGGAATATCACTAAAGGATTGTTGTTGATAGAAAAAGGAGATAGGATAGGTACGTTGTATTTATGTCCTCATGATACTGATTGTTCTATATTTTTAGCTTCCATGAGAACATACACAACATTGTGGCACCATAGGGTTGATCACATGAGTGAGAAGGGGATGCAGTTTCTCCATTCAAGGAAGTTGTTGTCATATTTGAAGCAGTTTAGTTTGGAATTCTATGAGAACTGTGTTTATGGAAAACAAAAGAGAGTCATATTTCTTAGGGTTGGGAAGCAAAAGAAGAGTGAAAAGTTAGAGCTTGTGCATATATATGTATGGGTACCATCTCATGTACAATCTCTTGGTGGCTCTCATTATTATGTTACTTTTATTGATGATGCAACTAGAAAAACTTGGGTTTACTGCATTCGACATAAATCTGATGTTTTTGCCACTTTTAAGAAATGGAAAGATTTGGTTGAGGATGAGACAGGAAAAAGGTTAAGTGTCTCAGATCTGATAATGGAGGTGAATACTACGGTAAGGATTTTGACAGTTAATGTTCATGCCATGGGATTCGTAGAGAGAAGACAATCCCAAGAACACCAAAAGAAAATGGTGTGTCAGAAAGGATGAACAGGATAATCATGGAGCATGCAAGGTGTATGAGACGGCATGCAGGGTTTCCCTTATAGTTTTGGGAAGATTCTATAGATACTATTGTTTACTTAATAAACATAGGGCCTTCAATATCCTTGGATAGTGGCATTCCAGAGGAGGCATGGACTGGTAAAAAGGTAAACTACTCATTTTTAAGAAATTTTGGTTGTGAATCATTTGTCCATATTGATAAATAAAATAGAACAAAGATTGAGTCTAAATCCAAGAAGTGTACCTTTATTGGATACGGGGTTGATGATTTTGGTTATCGTTTATGGGGTTATGGAAATCACAAAATTATTAGGAGTAGAGATGTAGTATTCAATGAAAAGGTCATGTACAAAGATCAATTTCAAGGAAAGAAACATGAAAAAGGAAAACACAGAAAACACAGTGCTTGATGAAATCAAAGAAAATGAAACTCCAAAGGTGCCAAGAAACCATGAACAACAATAGGTACCTCAAAATACTACAAGTGTTAGAATATATACCAGGTTAAGTAGACCCCTTGAATGATACTCTCCTTCATTGTATTTTTATTGATGATTTATTACGGTGAACCAGAATGCTATGAAGAAGCAATGCATGTGGAAACTAGAAAGAAGTGGGAGAAAGGCGTGAATGAGGATATGGATTCCTTGGTAAGAAACCAAACATGGGATTTGGTTCAGTTTCATGTAGGTAAAAGAACATTGCAAAATAAATGGGTTTATAGGTTGAAGGAAGAATATGGAGACAAGAATCAGTACAAGGACAGACTTGTTGTAAAGGGGTTTGCACAAAAGAAAGGTATAGATTTTGATGAAATATTCTCTCTTGTTGTTAAAATGACATCAATTAGAACTATTTTAAGTCTAGTGGAAGTAGAAGATTTGCATCTTGAATAGTTAGATGTAAAAAAACCTTTCTCCATGGTGATTTGAAGGAAGAGATTTATATGCAGCATCCACAGGGGTATGAGGTCAAAGGGAAAGAGAATTTAGTATGCAGGTTGAAGAAGAGATTGTATGGCCTGAAATAAGCTCCAAGGCAGTGGTATTTGAAATTTGACAAGTTTATATTGACACAATAAGGTTATAATAGATGTCATTTTGACCACTGTGTTTATTTCAAGAGTCTAGATAATGGAAGATATATTATCTTTTTATTGTATGTGGATGACATGCTTGTTGCAGTGTATAACATGCAGGATATAAATGTGCTCAAAAGGAAATTAGCTAATTCATTTGCAATAAAGGATTTAGGTGTTGCAAAGTAAATCCTTGGTATGAGAATAACAAGAGACAGGAAAAATCGCAAATTAACATTGTCTCAGGGTGAGTACAAAAAAAAGGTGTTGGAGAGGTTTAGAATGCAGGATGCGAAACCAATTAGTACACCTTTGGCCAACCATTTCAAAATAAGTAAGGAGATGTGTCCCAAGACATGGGAGGAAATATAATACATGTCCAAGGTCCCTTATTCATCAATAGTTGGCAGTCTAATGTATGTGATGGTGTGCACAAGACCAGATATTGCACATGTAGTGGGAGTTGTGAGCAGGTATATGAACAATCCAGGTAAAGAACATTGGAAGGAAGCAAACTGGATTCTAGGGTATTTGATAGGTACTACTACTCATGCATTATGTTTTGGATGTTCAGAAACTATTCTATATGGAAATTTTGTTGCGGATATGGCTGGTGATAAAGATAGAAGGAGAAGCACCATAGGGTATGTCTTTACTGTAGGTGGAACAACAGTAAGTTCGATTTCAAAACTACAAAAGGTTGTTTCACTTTCAACAATGGAAGCAAAGTATGTTGCTGCTACAAAGGCTAGTAAAGAGATGATTTGGATACATAAGTTCATGGATGAATTGGGTAAGAACCAGGAGAATAATAGGTTGTACAGTAACATCCATCTTGCAAAGAACTCATCCTTCCATTCTAAGACTAAACATATACATCTCAAGTACCATTTCATACGATCTATTATGGAAGATGAACTGTTGAAGTTGGAAAAGGTACATACTAGCCATAATCTTGTAGACATGTTGAAAAAGGTAGTAACCAAAGAGAAATTGAGTTCCTTCTCCATTTATCTTACCCTTCAAGCATGAAGGTGAAGATGAGAAATTTGTCAGGTCAAAGGTTTGGAGCATAGTTCAGCAGATGCAGTAGCAGTGGATTTGTTGTGATCAATCTCCACGTGGGAGATTGTTGGCTGTGGAGCCCGATTATCTTCCTGATTCAGAGATCTTGTTGTGCAGTCGTTTTTGCACCCCAGTTTTATATGTTGTGTAGGTGGGTTGTACATTTGTCCTGACGGGGAGGTGCAGGGGGTCTTATCCCCCTACGGTTTTTTTTTGGCCAATGGTTTATAGGCCCATGGTATTGGGTAGGCCATCGTATTTTCCCATGGTATTGGGTAGGCCGTGGTATTTTCCCATGAAAAAGATATCTATCATTGTGTGAGAGAGACTATGAGATAGTGAAGAGGAAATTCCAGTGGATGTGTTGCATGTTGTATCCCTTCATTTTCTGGACAGTATAATAAAAGCATTGGAAAGCTCTCCATTGACGTACCCCAAATTGGGTGAACCATGTATATTGGTGTCTCTCTTGTATTATATTTATGTTTTTTATTTCTACATCTTATTTTATGCTATTGTTTTGCAATCCTGTTTTTCTAACACCCTAAGTCACAATTAGATGAGGAAACTAGCTATTGAGGGAATGACTCTTAAGTCATAATAATATTTGTATATATATCACCTTTTAGAGGGTTTAGTGGGGTCCTTGACCAAAGTTACCTTCATATTCTCCTCCTAAAACTTTTTTGGTGCCACCCAATCACAATTTGATGATATTGGGCCTCTTCATGGAGGATTTTCCATTCTTCGAGGTTGTATTTCGATGATCCTTCAAACATGAAAATGCTACAAGACCATGTTCAAAAAAAAAAATTCAATGGAAAGAAATGTGTCCATGATCTAATGGTTGTGTCTAGATTCGATTCCCAGTATCCAACACAATTTTATTATGAATCCTTTTACTCCAATATGTGAAAATAGATATTCAAGCACAAGTTTTGTGTAACCTTTTTGTTGCTTATAGACCTAGGGTAAGAAGGCATGATCAATGGTGATAATACATATAGGGATTCAATATTCAAGAGGGAGGCTTGGAAATCTTACCGAAACTGGGACACCTTTTTGGCAAGTTGGGTCAAAACATGGCGCCCATGGATTCATAAAAAGGCCTTATATGTTCATGAACCAATCTCCTTGACTGATAACATGTTCTTAGTCTATATTGTATTGAAATACCATAATAAGTAGATCATTTAAATATTCATGGATCATTACCATATCCTCTAGAAAATCATTCTAAGAATTTGTAATCCATGACCAATGATTTTTCATTACTAGGCATAGGTCATTAAATCTATAAATCCTTATATGTTTAAATAAGTGATTCCCTTTTAGCTTCATCCATGCACGCTCAAGCTTAAGGATTGGAGATATGTTTGGCTTCCACATAATGAAGGCCAAAGTGGGGGCCTTTGTTAGTTAGTGGGAAATATTTGGAGCCAAACTAATAGTGTGATTAATTTTACTCAATGTGTTTTCTCAACAACAAGGGTTTCCTTCAAATGAGGTTAATTAACTTGATTTACCTTTTCTAAACCCTCCATGTGGACAAATTTACAAATCCTCAAAGAAGGAGGTTGTTCCTTTGCTTCAAGAGCTTCCATGAAGATGAATCCTCAAGTGTAGGGTTGATTCCTTTCGTAGGTTATAAGTAAGTGGAGTACACCCATCTTCTATGTGCTTACCAAGAAAGTTATGACTCTACTAATCAAGAGAGTTCCCCTCATTATCCTAAATGTTAGCCATGACAATGTTAATGGCAGTGTCTAATATCTCCATCTCCATTGTAATAATTTTCCCTATAAGGGTTTTCATAAATATTTACATTCCATGTCTTTGGATGTAACTTATTTTAGGAAATTTGTCAAATAGTTGGAAAATATACTTTCCATACTAAGGACCCTTCTACACTACTACTCAAATCTTAAAGTAATATATCCTTGGTTAACACCCCCACCAAAATATCATTATTAAAAACAATGGTAACACATGGTTAAAAAAAACAAAAACAACACTACAAACTGCACAAGATATTCCCCATACAAATTTGCTAAATATTTATTGTATCACAATCAACTTCACTACTATAATACAAGGCCCTAGTGTTGAAATATACCATGCTTGACAATATTTTTTAATATTCCTTTTTAAGTTTTCACAATGCAAAATATGATGCAATTGGGATGTGATCATATACATCACATTATGTGAGTTTTAGTGTTGAAATATACCATGCTTGATAATATTTTTTTTAATATTTTTTTTTATTTTTTAATATGATGCAATTGGGGATGTCATCATATGTGAGAGTTTTAGTATTGATGATGCAAAATATGATACAATTGGGGATGTCATTTATTTATTTATTATTATTATTATATTAATTCTCTCAAAATAAATTTGCTATTTTAATATCAAGTTGGTGTTATATATATACTAGTAACATGGACTTTTTTTAATATATGGTTTTAGGGTGATTTAAAAACTCTGAAAATTATATTTTAATATTTAAATTAAGTATCATAATATTAATAATTTTATTTTCATCAATAATTATTAATTAATTATATTATTTATCTTTCTAAATACTTTTCAAGAATCAAGAATTAGTGCTGGCACACCTTCCTACCACTTTTCTTCCTAATACTAATTTTAAAAGAGAAGCACCTTCCAATCACTCTTCCTAAGGATTTTGAAAGAGAACATTTACAAATTTCAATAGAACTGGCGCACCTTCCATCCTCTGACCAATAAAGATCAAGTTATTAACGACACATTTTAATATTTAAATTAAATATCATAATATTAATAATTTTATTTTCATCAATAATTATTAATTAATTATATTATTTATCTTTCTAAATACTTTTCAAGAATCAAAAATTAGTGCTGGCACACCTTCCTACCACTTTTCTTCTTAATACTAATTTTAAAAGAGAAGCACCTTCCAATCACTCTTCCTAATGATTTTGAAAGAGAACATTTACAAATTTCAATAGAACTGGCGCACCTTCCATCCTCTGGCCAGTAGAGATAAAGTTATTAACGACACTGTGTGGTATTAAAATCCTTTTAGAATCATATTTTAATATTTGAATTAGGTATCATAATATTAATAATTTTAATTTAATTAATTAATTATATCATTTAGTGTTTGTTTTATACCCTTTCTGCAACTGCTAAGAGTTTCAATGCTGGTCCCTTGTTTTGTTTTGTTTTGAAAAGAGTTTTCAGTGCGGGACCCTTATTTTGAAAAGAATTGTGAATGCTTACACTTTTACTAGTATCCTACTACTGATTTTAAAACAGAACTGATTTACAAATTTCAATGAGACTGTCGCACCTTCCATTTTCTAATAACGGCACCGTACGCGTTCTGGGTTGCAGAGCCGGCTTGACTTGGGCAGGGCCCTTTCCTAAGTGGATTTTACATTTTAATTTTCCCAGTTAGAAACGTTGAACGGCTTCTTTCTTTCAAAATTTGTCTTTAAATAACTGGGACGGCCGTGGGATACCTATTACGAAGAGATCTCATACTTATTGCTGTGGGATACCTATTACGAAGATATCCGATATTGCTTATGCTGTCATAGACGGAAGTGGAACTGCCATGGAAAGCCCAAAGACTCATGTGGCCATCTTTCCCTGCGCGGGAATGGGCCATCTCATCCCCGTCGCCGAGTTCGCCAAGCGCCTCTCCGCCCGCCATGGACTCTCCGTTACCTTCATCACCTGCAAATGGATGTTCTCAGCTCAACTCATGGCTGCTTATTCCCACAATATTGTGTCCTCGGGTTTCGACATCAACTTCATCCAGCTGCCGGAGGTGGAGATCGAGGGCTCAGAACATATGAAAGCCGAAACTTACTTATCTAAGCTTTTCGAGAAATCCAAAGAATCCGTGGGAAATACTCTCAGATCCCTCGTCCACTCTTCCTCTCCTGTCTCTGTTTTCATCACTGATTTTTTCTGCTCCACTATGCTCGATGTGGCTGCCGAGCTCCGCATACCGACATACTTATTTTTCCCGAACAATGCTTCTGTGCTTTCAGTCATGTTATCTCTTCCCAAGCTCGTCTCGGAGATTCCAATTTCATTTAAGGACGCCGATTTTCCAATAGAGGTACCGGGCACGCCGCCGATCCCTGGTAGGGATATGCCGACTCCCCTTCAGGACAGGTCCGATGATGCCTTTTACTGGTTCGTGCACCATTCCTCGCGCATGTGGGAAGTGACGGGCATTTTGCTAAACACCTTCGAGGATCTGGAGCCTGAAGCGATCAAAGCTCTTGTGGAAGGAAAGATCTCTAATCCGACTCATATCGATCGGATGCCCCGCTTTTATCCAGTTGGGCCGCTCATATCATCCTCGCCGCTTGAAAACAATGACAAAGATGGAGGGCCGGATTGCCTGAAATGGTTAGACAAGCAACCGCCTTCGTCGGTTATCTTCGTTTCGTTCGGAAGCGGAACCGGTCTGCCGAGGGCGCAGGTGACAGAACTCGCCCTGGGACTGGAAGCAAGTAACCATCGCTTCCTGTGGGTGCTGCGCAGTCCGTCCAGCAGCTTTCTTTCCGTGGAGGAAACAGAGCTCTCTCAACTCTTACCCGAGGGATTCGAGAGTCGAACCAAAGAGCGAGGGCTTGTTGTTGCTTCATGGGCGCCTCAGATTCCTGTTCTTTCTCACCCTTCCACTGGCGGTTTCATTTCTCACTGCGGTTGGAACTCTACGCTGGAGAGCATCTCACATGGAGTGCCGATAATCTGTTGGCCTCTATTTGCGGAACAGAAGATAAACAGGATCCTCCTGGTGAATGAGTTTAAGGTGGCGATCGCCGTAGAGATGGAAAGCGATGATTTCGTAAGAAGAGGGGAAGTGGAAAGAGCAGTGAGGGAGCTGATGGAAGAAGAAAGCGGGATGAGGGTAAGGGCGAAAGTGAAAGAATCCAAGGAGAAGGCTGTAACTGCGTTGGAAGAAGGGGGCAGTTCATACAGAGCCATGGCCGCTGCAGTCTCCGAGTGGGCAGCGATACTACCCAACACATAGATTTCTGATTGCGAAGAACAAATTCCTGTTAAAAATTCTGTCTGTCGATTCTTATCATTAATCCAATTGTACCTTTTGCATATTATTTCGCTTAGATTATGGAAATAAATCGAAATAAGCCCTCTTGAAAAATATTGTTGAAAATTTACGAAGTATTCACTTCGGGATTTGGGGATGTAGGAGAGACTTCAATAAAAGCACTCTTATCTCAAAACGGTTACTCTAATATTATCTCAAAAACGGTAACTCTTATCTCAAAACGGTTACTCTAATATTATATCATTTTGTGTCCTTTCAATAAATGTAATTTCATTTATATATATTTACTGAAAGAAGGTTAGTTGGGAAAGTGGTAAGAAAAAGGAAATAGCTCCGTCTATTATATCATTTTGTATCCTCTCAATAAATGTAATTTCATTTATATATCATTTACTGAAAGAAGGTTAATTGGGAAAGTGGTAAGAAAAAAAAAATAGCTCCGTCAGTTAGAGTCGATCCAAGATGTCTCTCGGCTTTGGTTGGTCGGTCGTTCTTAGTTAGCAACAATTAATCAATCACTTTCCCGGCACCTCCCGAACAGAGTGAATGAATGTTACCAGGACGGTTCTTTTAGCAAAGTTTGTGCACTATAGACTACCTCCCTTCGTATAGGTTTTTTTTTTAATTATATATATAAAAAAAATTGCTATTCATTAATTGAATAGAAAAAACCACATATTGTACTTGTCTCCTTATGGAGAATCTCAAAACAGTAAACTGCCTAACATACCGAAGTCACGGTATATCACATTACATCTGTTGTGCTCTCGGATAACATAAATATACCAACTAACTTATCAAAATCAGTATGTGCTGTGGGATAACATAAACAGTATGTGCTGTGGGATAACATAAATATACCAACTAACTTATCAAAATCATGTATGATCTTGTGTAATCATTTATATCTACATGCCACTATATCCTATAATCGATTTCCCAGTGCATACTCATACTCATTTTTTACAGTTCAAAATAAACAGATGTCCGTAATGATATACAAAATTCTATTAGTAGAGTTGTTACATATAGTCTTCCATAACACGATTGTCCATAGATGAAATTTACCCTCCATGAGTGTTAACCCCAGTTTAGATAAATGGTCATCTTTTATATAGGATCAAGGAAGATGAGAAAAAGTGAGGTTGGAGAAATTTCTCTCTAAATTCTTAACCTGCAATTTTCAATGTTCCAAAGCCAAAACTTGTAGGTGATGATCATCATTCACCTAATCAATGATCGCTTTCTGAATATATAATTTTTTTCTATTGAAAATGTTTTTAACTATTTGATGTTTGATCATTTGTAACATGAACTTTTTATATTTTGGACAAATTATAAAGTATATGTTTTTGTGGGTGCATCCTTTGAGTGCCTAAACGATGGAATCAACTTACAAAAATTGGTAGACATATAGAGAACAAGTACTACTAGTACACTGCTATTTTTTCAAAAAAATAAAATTAATTATCTAAATGATCGAACCTCGAAAACAATATGCCAATTGTGGGTGCATCATTTGAAGGTCTTCATGAAACTATTTTGAAACGGTTTTTTAGAGGATGTAGAGGTCAATGTCCTTTAGTGCACCATACAATTTGATTTCAAAATGGTTGAGAAACGGAAGAGTTATGGACAAAACATTAACAATGTGTTTTTGAGTTCAGGAATCACGACACAAGAAAAAGAAGAAAAAAATATGGAATCTGCAGAAAAAATGCTATCTGCATCTAAAATTTCATAAAAAATGATGGTGTAACATACTGCAACCAGCGGCTAAACACGGGGCACACTTAAAAAATTGGATATAATGCTCAATTAGCCATGGTATATCATATTCCAAGGCATAGGCATGGTAAATCTGAAGAAAAATCCAAAGAAGACACATAGGCAAAGGAATTCCATGCTAGCTCGTGTGGCATTGTGCTAAGTAACACACTCGCATTTTGTTTAAATTGAAATTTTAAAGCTCGCCAAAACACAACGTGCACACATTTTATATTTAAAGAACATGTGCGTGTTTTGTAGTTACAAAACATGTGCGCATTTTGTAACAATATTTTTTTTTTGCCTAAGGAGGTGTATAATTTTATTTTTTGCCGATTATAACGTTAAGAATAATTCTTGGTTGTAAGGGGTTAGAGGTAGAAAAAAGGGGCTGGGAGGTTGTAAGGGGTTGGAGGTAGAAAAAAGGGGTTGGGAGGTTGTAAGGGGTTAGAGGTAGAGAAAGAGAGGTGGGGGGTGGTAAGGGGTTAGAGGTAGAGAAAAGGGTGGGGTGGTGTTAATGGGTTAGAGAGAAACAAAGAGAGAGACAGGTGAAGGGAGAGACGTAGGGGAGTGGTAAGGGGTTAGAAGTAAAGTTAGAAGGGGGTGTTCCACGGATTCCAAACATATCCAACCTAGGGTGTAAAATATCACCAATCTAGGACTTCAACGGGGTAACCACACATGAAAATATGAACCCAAAATCCGACGACATATATGTCTGATTTTTGACATCATGTCATTGACAATCCAACAAATATTTATTTTTTTAAACGTCAGTTCAACTTTGGCAGATATCCGATAGCAACAAGCTCTCGTCGGATATCCGACACTACAATGTCGATTAACCGACACAAGAAGATGTCGGACTTTCAGTCGCATATCCGACATAACTTACATAGGGAAGGGTCAAATATCCGACCAAGAAGATGTCGGACTTTCTGTCGCATATCCGACATAACTTACATAGGGAAGGGTCGGATATCCAACCAAGAAGATGTCGGACATTCCGTCGCATATCCGACATAACTTACATAGGGAAGGGCCAGATATCCGACCAAGAAGACGTCGGAATTTCCGTCGCATATCCAACCTAACTTACATAGGGAAGGGTCAAATATCTGACCAAGAAGACGTCAGATATCCTGCAAAAATTACATACTCTTAAGTCGGATATCCAACGAAGGAGGCGTCGAAGTTCCGACAGATGTAACCACAAAAAGATGATAAAGTCCGACGACATTTTCCGTCGGAGGTATGGAAACCTCTTCAGATTTACTGGAGGTGTCGTCGAATATGCTATGACATTGGGGAATTTAAAAAAAAATAGTAGTTCCAAACGGACTTCACCTCTTCCAATTTTAAAGCTAGGTCTGTTGCATTCCTTTTTAAATAAAGGAATTATATTATTATGAATATAAGGATTTAATGAACCTCAACCTACAACATTATCTCCAAATCATGTACTCATATACGTAATGTAACATAAAAATATAAAATGCTATTGTTGTTTTGTTGATTCTCCTCCTGTCTAACCTAGGGAAAGAAGCTTATGTAGAATACCAGGGGTTGAGTGAATTGAGTCACTCCTAAAAAATGATGCCACTTTGATTTTGTATTCCCTGGGTTGTACCCATTACCCACCTGATGAATCATTTGGTGTCTCTTGCCTCTATTTCCCTCTCCCTCTTCCTCTCTTTGAATTAAGGATGTGATTGTGAAAAGAGGATAATGTAAATAGAGGGAATAAAGGAAAAAATGTGTATGTACAAAGGGTTGCAAGGCCAAGGAGTCTTATGCAAGATGCACCTTCCTGTGCCAGTCTAGTCCATTGAGTAAGTCCTTGGGACAAAGTAGGGTTACCCTTAATATTTATAAGGTAGATGATGTGGAATGTCACTCTAGGATGACCTTTATTATTTATGAATCACAATTGATTCGATTTACAGTAGAAACCTATGGTGCATGGAGTTGATCTCTATTGATTTGGGGAGGTTTCAAACATTATTTTGAAGATGAAATAGTGTAAACAAAGCAAAAACAACCAAATATTAGACATGACTAGTGCCTCTAGGACACCTTAATCACATCTTCATAACTAGAAAATACATGTAAGATCATGAGTATATAATGAAGAACAGAGCTAGACATGCAATCTTTCTAAATTACATTCATGAAAGATAGAAAATAAAATGGGAAAGACGCACATAGATACATAGTTCCCATTAACAATATGGAATACATAATTAAGATGGAACTAAACCATAATAACATGGATGTTACTTTATTTCTTCATCTAGTGACAAATTTTCCTTGGTCCTAATTACACAATAGAATAAAAATTTGTTCTTTAGATTACAATAGAAGGCACTAGGAATAACTTTAATATTAGTTCTAGGCCTATTGTCTTTCCTCCCCCAAAAATGGCCCTCAGATTGTGTTTATAGAGAGAAAGGAGGATGAGACTTAAAAAAGAGATGACCCCGATGTTGTAGATCCCATTGCACTCAGCTCATAATTTTTTTGGGTAACCTGATGGTATGAATTTTCCTAATAGTTTTCTTTGTAGTCGAGGATTATATTTATAGATTTTATTCTCTCTATGTGGTAGATGGTCCATAATTGAGATGGCATGAGTGTGATCTACAACTGGTGCATCCTAGTATAATACATCATTGGGAATATGATGAATCATGATGAGAGAATTCCAAAATAGGTTGAAAACTACTTTCTTTCTTCCCTCTTTTGATTCTCTCATATGCAATGGTTATAAATAAAAACGTATGGTAATCAAAATACATGCACCACTTTTATTCCATCATTCTGTATTACATACTCAAATATCCTCCTATATGAATCACTGGTTCCTTGTTCTTCTTTCACCTTCCACATTAGGAGAAGGAGGATGTGAGGTCCTTAAACAATCTAGAAGTATTTGTGCCAGTTCAATAACTACTTTAGGTACCTATCCATGCTATCCTTTAGTAGTAGATTCATGTACCTATCCTTATCAAGCTCTAACAAAAATCATCAATTCTCCTTACCCCATTCAAAATTCATAAAGACTTGTCTAACTCTATGAGAGAGGTGTAGTCAATATTCCCTAGCGATTGAGTCAACCTCAACATTGAAGTCCCTAGTGGAAATTGAAGGATGTAGTTGATTACATATTTCAATGGAATATGGGATTGTTTTTTATTTGGCACATCTATCAAATGAGGGATGGAATCCTTTACCATTCTTTGGTAAATATCAACATGGTGCAGGTTGAACTGATCATTCTGAGGATAGGGAGAACAATGATTAATCATTGTACCAATTCCTTTCAAGAAATATTTAATTGGATTATCGGCTCCCATTTCCCTCTGATTGGTAATCCTCCAACTATTGCACTTGTTTATACATATCTCTATTTCCATGTATACAAAGGTCCTATATTTGATTCCAAATAATTCCAGGGCTTATATAGGGAGTGTATTTATTAATCACTCCTTTTTTTTTATGTTTCCCACCCTATTCTTGGGATGTACACCTTTCTCTATATTACTGAGGTACTTCAAGACTTGTTTGTATAGGGCATCAAATTCTAGATAACATTGGAGGTGGACTCTTAATGATGGAAGATCCTTGAAGACATATCCCACACTATGTATTTGAATTCTCTTAAGGTTTTCACCATGCTTGCTTCAGTTAAGGCCTCCTCATGCCTTCTATTCCATGTTTCTATCTCCTCTTTCAACACCGACACCTATTTATTCTCTTCATGCCACCTATTTTATATTTCATCGAGCTTATTCCCTTGATTACTATGCTTTACTATCCTTTTGTATGTATGTATGTTTTTCTATTGACACAAAATTTATATCACTCTCTTCTAACTTTGATTTCCATTCATCGACATCCCTCATTAACTGATTGACCTGCTATAGTAGTTGTGATACTGATTCTTTGGAAGGGGGTGGATAGCTAGTTGAGAAGGTTAGTTCTATTTATTTTTTAGCCTTAGTGATTTCACATCTGAGGAAGCAATCATTCCATTCACCTCTATAATGCTAGTTCTGTTGCATTTCCTTAATTAGATTCCAGGTGATAAACTATTTTATTCTTGGTTTCTTACTCTTTTGGTTTGTGTATGCTCCTTTTCCTACTATTTAAAAAAAAATAGTAGTTCCAAACGGGGTTCACTTGGGACCAAGGTCCACAATCATGTCTTTTTTATGCTAAATCTATTGGATAGAGACTTTTCATATGATATGTAAATGAGGTTCTTATAGCCCATTGGATTTTCCAATACTTATACTTTATGATAACATTATGGTCTTTGTTATCAGACTTATGAAAAGATATCAATATTCAAAATGACTATAAGGATTTTTTTCTTCGTGTAGTTCTAAGTGAAAACTAGGCTAGGTCTTTGTTATCAGACTTATGGAAAGATATCAATATTCAAAATGACTATAAGGATTTTTTTCTTCGTGTAGTTCTAAGTGCAAACTGGGAAAACAACACTATATGCTCTACATATACAATTTTACTCAATTACAATTAAATTGCTTACTGATTAACTCCTTCTAATGGTTTTAAAATCACCTAGGTTGCATGTATACCTTATTGGTTTTCTTGTATTGGTATGAGATTTATCAATAGCTTGTATTTTCCTTCAACCGATATGAAGAAAGAAGAAAGCATAAGAGGGGGTATAATATTTCAATTGCTAAATATATATTTTTCTTAATTCACTAATAACAATGAAATTTATACTACGATCATCATATTGTGCTAAAAGTTTATCAAAAAACATTGAAACGAGCATGAGTGAGATTTTAAAAACCTGATTCCATAATGCATGACTTCATGTTAAGGAAACAACTAATCAATGGAGGAATGAAATTCAGTGATCCTATTAAAAGTGTGGTCTTAAATTGGCAGAGATAAAACCTTGCTCCATTTTGGTCTTAAAATGGTAGAGATAAAACTTACAAGCAAGGATCAAGGGAAAAGGAAAATTAGTAAAGACTAAGCCTCCAAAGATAATATCTATAGATTCAATAGCTAAAAAAAATGTTGAAATAGAGACACAACCACCAAGCAATTTCACAATTATCATTATAAGAATATAAGTGAATTATATGCTAAAAAAATGCCACTCCTACAAGTTAGATCATATCAAAATAGTGAATCCCATATAGTTGTTGTTAAGGTAATAATGGATTTTTCAGTCTACCATATGAAGAAATTGTCATGACATAAGATATAAATTCCAACACTATAGACCAAGAAGGGAAATATGCATACCAACAAATGCTCATCTGGGCTTCAAATACATCGGCTCATTTACACAATTGATTGCTTTGAAAGATCCCCCTAAACACATAACAAGAAATGTGTTTGAGTCATCAAAATCACTATACTGCTAAGAATAACCTAATAGGAAATCACTTGTGTTGTGAAAAATAAAGTATAAAGGATGTTTCTTCACCCAAATCACTTAAAGCTAAAACTAAATGTGATATTTACACCTGCACAACCATTGTGCGACTAGGGAAATCCCAATTATTGAATGACTTGTGAGTTAACTTTTCACTTGATCCCATTTTCCAAATTCCAATATCACCAACATTAGTTCGAACTGAAAATATTCATCCAATTACTAGGTTTAGAAATCATTTCATGGTTAGAGTGAATTTAAAACAAAACTGTAGATGAATAAATTAACTTTAAGATCCTAATAGAATACAAAATTATGGCAAATGAAATTGAGTATTACCTAATAGAGTTGTCTGTTGTTGAGGATGAAAAATCATGCTAACAACATTTGAACCTTGGTTGAGGCTCAAAAGTGAAGAGGGAAGATGAGAGTGAAATAGAGTAGGGTAAACATCAAGAAGAAAGATAATGCTAATACAAATTACATGGTTAGAACCCTTTAAAATCCCCCAAAAAATTAATAAAGAAACAAAAAAGAAATAATATTTACCTCCTTTTCTTCAAAAGAGGAAGAAGATGAAGCAGCAATGAGCTGCTTCTAGAGAAGAGGAGAAATATAAATTTTATGGCATCTCTTGTTTCCCCCAAATGATTGAAGCCAAAAGAAAATGAAGTTTCAAACATCTGATATGCAAATTATTAACCCCAACAATTGAATCCAAAAGAAAATGAAGTTTCGAACATATCATAGTCTACATTTGATATGTATTCCTTGGTTAGCTTCTGTCATTTTGAGCATGTCCCAAGTCCACAATGTCATTGCTTTTCTATGAAACAAATATAGACATAGATGAAGACCCACATTATAGATATTCACGACATGAAAAAAAACAAACACCACTTTTCATATGACTTTTCATATGTGTATCAAGGAATGGCATTAAGATAAGTTCATGTAAATTATCACCCACTACTTGGTGACAATGTAAGACCTTTAAGGAAGTGGCTTGATCTTCCTGTGGGAACTTGTAAGTCACTCGTTTTTCCTACACTCTGTAACTAAACTTATAATGGTGTGGAATCTAGTGTTGACTGTGGTGTTGCTTATAACTGGTGTTGATTTCGTTGAGAATGCCATAAGCCTATTATTGTTGGAGCTATTTGATCCATTCAACAAATTTAAATGCTTGGTTCTATTAGATGAGATGTAATATAATTACTCCTTTTATGACTTATCCAATCTAATTATTATGGTGGGACCCTTCTTACCTTGTTGACTCTTATTATGTTTTAAACTACATTTACCTCCTTTCTCTTAAAAATAAATGGAAAATAAATTAACTTTCCCTCTTATAAAATCCCTCAAAATATTCCCTTAATGGAAGAATTCTTAATATTTTTTTATAAAGGGTGACAGTTACAATAGTTTTCTACCCAAAATGAAATATAAATAGAGGTTCAAATGACATGAAAAGGATCCATTAGTGGAGAAGAGTTATGCTAAGAGAACCTATTTTAACACTGTAATTCATTTTCCACTATCCATACGTTGTTTTTTAATAATATTTGACATTTTTTTGACGATATGGAATTATTTAAAGACTTGAGATCCCTTGGGTGGTTATGCACATTTTGTTGACAACATGGACCCAAGGGTTGAACATTCTTAAGGACTTGGAGGACTTTGAGGAGTTGGTTGCACATTGAGTTGGGTTTGTGTCCACTTGAAATTGAACATAGAATAAGGAAATAATTGAGGAACCTCCCACCTATAAGAAGAAGACTGAATCCTTATGCAAAGGCATCATGAAGAAGTGACCAATAGTTGAACAAAGCATTTTGAGGTGCTAAGTCTAGGATTTTTCAAAGTGAATGACCTATGAACTGGAAATATATGCCAATACTTAGGACAATATCAAATATGAAAATATTTAGGGTCATTCAATTCAATGAGTTGGTCCCTTTTAATGTCATTTTAGTTTCTTCATATTGTTGGTTTTGTTACTAAAGCATACAACCTTGATCACTGCCCTATATTGCATTTTTGACAAGGACATTTATACTTTGCCAATCTAATGTATTGTAACCACACTAATAACACTTAATTGTTATCTCAAACATGATAAATAGTTGTAATATTTGATGAAAAATCGATCCTTTGAAGATCCATTTATTTGATTGGTAATTAACTATCACAAAGTCAATGGACCCCTTGGGGGAAGAACACAATAGAAAGCATTTTACAATTGACCATCTAGACATAGTTGGATAAGATTGAACCATCATAATCATGTAATACCTAGTATGGAAAAACTTATCTGGTTTTGGAAAGACTATATATTGTATAGGGTAGGTTTTATTGGTGATAAATGGACCTATTGTCGACATGAGCACTAACATGAAGACCTTGAGCATGGTGAGATGATTTGTTTCTAGGACTTGGAGCTTGATGCGTTGTAATGATTGATGGAGTTTGGAGAGATGCCTTTCTTGGGAACATGATGTGATGATGTACTTGGATGTTCACTTCTGTGATACAGATGACGAAGCAGCCAACTTTGGTTGGAATTGACTTCTTATATCTAGGGGGTTTATTGGGATGAAATTTCCTTCCTGTTGTTTTGAAAGACAAGTATTTCAGTTGGTGAACCTACCAGTGGTTATTTAATGGTGAAACCCTTGTGTGATTGAGATGAGAAATTACATGTGTGAAGGATTTGATGGGTTGAAACCGAGATGATCTTGTGATCATAATAGTGTGGTCTCACTTATTTGGTCTCATTGATCTCCTCTTTGTTTCAAGACTAATTTAATATTCTCTACTGAACAGGGCCAACAATGTGAAGGTGGAATCTCTTATGGCCCCTCCCCCACCTCATATCACTCTCAATTCCCCATACCCAATGCATGTACTTGAAAAAAAAATTATGTACAAACATGCGGATTTAATCATTAAAGAAACATTTACCATTCATTCAAAAAAAGATAACATTCATTAAACCATTCATTCATTTAGTAGGCAAAAAATTATGCATGACATTATATTATAAAAAATAAGTACACAGTGTTTCTCCAGTCACTTCTTTTTAGGTTTTTTTCTCTTGAAAAAATTAGCAAGAAACTCATCTTTTGGAACTTGTTGTTCAGTTCTTGGGGCTTCATCAACTTGCCGTGTTGTATTCCTAGTAGAGTACTCGCAACGTGGATGTTGCAACAAGGGGTCTGTATTTGCTGCAAGAATGTGAAAATATTACATTGATATCTTCTAATATTATAATGACAAGTATTTCATTTAAAAAACATTACAAAGGTGTTTTTTCCCCTCTTGTGGCCACATCATGTACTTCATATTCATGTCTAGGTTGATTTTGTATAGTGTGACCCTCTACTTGCTCTGCAGTTGAAACATGGAAAAGTACAAGTAATATTCACCATCTGCAATGCAATATTTAAAAGTGTAGCATATGAATAAATGAATTACTAGGATTCGAAGCATTATCTTCGATTGATTGTTCTCCATCCTCGACATTAAGTGGATTGTTGCTTTCCTGCTCAAAAAAGATTCAATAGTTTGTGGAAAATATTTATAATGAATAGATTGCACAAGTAATAAATCTTCATTAAACTATATTGATTTTATATACCTGTGTGCAAGGTGGATCACCAGAAGACTGTGTTTTCCCATACAAGTTTTTTCGGCATTCAACAATAGCTCCAAAGTTGTGCTGGAAGCCAAGCTTCAATTCTTCCTTAGTGGGAACTTACTTGAATCGGTCGGCCTGCATATTTGCATAACGTCATGAATTTACCTTTTGCAGTGTAATAAAACGGAAATAATTTGCAATTTATTATTTGGATGCAATATTGGTTTTTCAATACTTATAATCTGTGCCGCCAAATTTGAATAACCACCAGGCCCAAGCTTGTGCTGACCAATTTTTTCTTGTCTTTCCTTTGTGGCACAACCTATGAAACTGTTGAAATACATTAGATGTTTCAAATTTGATCTAAAAATTAATAATAATAAGGTTTAGAATTACATTGTGGAAAGTATTGCATACCTCCCTGTGCTTGGTGGTAGATTTCCTTCTTTTCTCAGAACCCTCTCCTTTCCATCTTCCACTAGGGATTTCCACTCTCTTGCTGGAATCATTAGAGGGTGCTCATCCCTAGGGTTCCTTTCTAGATGAACCCTATATTGATCCCATACAATCTTATATGTTGTCCAGCCTTCTTTAGTACCTTGTCTCGATTAAAGGTATCATTGCCAAACCGGCCAACCAAGTGATTATTGAGCTCATATTTTAAATTTTTACTTTGTTTATCCCACCGTGTGCAGATGGTGGGCCCAAATATCTCCAATGACAAATCATTTATATGTTTATAAAAAACATTATTTCCTGCAAAACGATCATGCCATCATTAGTTGAAAAACGATGTTTTATCAGTACATATTACAATCAAATTAGAAACACTAATTGAACAATGTATAAATACATGATATTCTCTATCTTTATTGGAACGAGCTCTTCGTCCACCAAAAATGTGGTCTGTAGTGCACTCGTGCTAGTGACATAGGAAAAACCAAGAAATGTTGCTTCAACAATATCAATACTAGCAATCTCTACATCGACCCCTTCTTATGCACGATTTGGCGTGCGCCAGTCATTAGCGGGTGCACTCACAGCTGGCCTCTAGGGTATCGCAGAATTATTTTCCAATTGTTCAGTCGATAACAATGGCACATGAGATGCACGTGGAGTCATTTGCTCATGTGACGACTCTCCACGAGCGTCACTAGTGCCAACACCGCCTTGAACACTAGTGTGTAGGTGCAGAAAATCCTAGAAATTCAAACCATATTTTAGTTCACCATCATATACACGTAATAATTATAAAATACTAAATGAATTTATATTCTGATTCAAGATTCCGCAACTTACTTTCAAGGCATGAGATCACTTTACCGAAACATAAACCTTTGCTCTAATCTAATTTGTCTACGACTGAATGAATAATAGACGAAGGGTATCCTCATTCATTTTTTAAGGTCTTCTCTATCATCTTAATCGGGTCTAGAGAAGATCCTATGTCAGCATCGTGCATCAGCTCATCCACATGAAAATCTATTGATTTCTCTGACGTTGGATCATACGCTGAATCAATGGTCTACAACAAAAATACATAAAACATTATTGACGTGAAAGCAATAGACTAAGTAAAAAAATATATTAAAAAAACATATATATCACGATAGATTCCTAAAATTATAATTAGGCATACATGATGCCTCATTGCTGGTGTCATATGATCTACAACTGGGGACTTTCCCCGATCGTACCCCTGCCAAAAAAGAAAATTATCATAATGAATCCAATATACACACGAAAAAAGACATAACAAAAAAACATGATGCTCCATATTATATTTGTACAATTGCAATGAATTATTTATGTTTCCTCGAGGATCATCTACTCATTTGATCAATGGTAGGGGACCTGCCCCGATCTACTGCTACGGAGGTTCCCCGATCAACACCCTACAACAAAAACATAGAAAATAATATCTAAAAGAAACCAAAATACTCACAGAAAAAACATAATAAGAAAACATATTGATGTATTTAAATTGTACAAACAATCAGGTATACTTGTTGCCCCAAGGCTGTTGTCATCTGATCAACAGTCAAGTAGTTTCCTTGATCAACACTCTGCAACAAATATATAGATAACATTATTTAAACGAATAGAATATACTCATGAAAAAACACAACAATTTTTTTTTCTTCATATTAAATTTGTACAATTGCATCGATGTATACCTAGTGCCTTGAGGTTGGTCTGGTCTCATCTACTGCTGGGGAGGTGCCTCGAATAACACCCTACAACAAAACATAGAAAAATTTATCTAAATGAAAGCAAAATACTCACAGAAAAAATATAATAAGAAAACATATTGATATATTTGAAATGTACAGTTACAATCAGGTATACATGTTGCCCCGAGGCTGCTATCATCTTATCAATAGCCGGGTGGTTTCCCCAATCAACAATCTATAACAAATATATAGATAACATTATCTAAATGAAATGAATATACTCATGAAAAAACACAACAAAAATTTAACTATTTTTCCATATTATATTTGTACAATTGCAAATATGTATACCTCCTGCCTCAAGGATGTTGTACTCCTCTGACCAGTTGCTAGGGAGATGCCCCGATCACTACCCTATGAAGTAAATATAGAAAATTTTGATGAAATTATAAAAATATACTAACAAAAAATCCATAAGATGTTAAATTCATTAATAAAAGGCTAGGTAAATTGTTAGATGTACCACTCCCATAGTAACCGTGTTTGTATCTATTCGATTCAAATTGTAATTAATAAGAAACTCTTCCCCTGCAGCTATTGATTTAATGGCACATAGAAAACACAGTTTCCTTCACGCCCCTCAAATATGCAGTTGGGTTGCTTAATTGTAGACCTTGGTTTTGTACTGTTTATAAACCCTACAATATTCCCTATAGCCTTTGGCGTTCCATCAATGTACAGCGTTGCTCCTTTATTTTGATCATTGTCTTTCAGTTGTAAATAATTTGCTGACAATCCATATTTGTGCATACTTCGTGTATATTGGACCAGTTGCATCCAATATTTGTAGTTGTAACGGGGTCCAACATACTCCATCAATTCAATACATCTGTCGTAACCGACCTTTATTCCATCCATGCAAAACAACCCCAAACCATGTAATGAAAATGGTGCAATTCGATATATCCTCTCATTCACACAAAAATCTGTGTTTAGTTGAGGAATATGCTTGGGTACCCATTGTTTCGCTAGATGTTTGTACCTCAAGGGCACCTCTATGTCACCTATTGTCTCATCATCATACGAACATGACCCCCCTTCAGCGAGAAAAACTTCCACGTGTTTATGGAATTTTATTATGATATTTTGACATCTAATTGATATAAATCTTGTAGACCTACTCGATGTCTCACTTTCCTTTAGTCTTCCTAAAATCCCCTCACTCAAGGAAGATATATATGACAAATACCTATTTGGTTCTACCTGCACCATGGGAAAAAATTTCAAATAGGACATTGTTGGATATGCATAGTTCATATTAGAAAATTACAAGTCATTAAGGCATGCATTTTCCACTATCATCATACCTAGTTACCATGCCTCCCCCAAGCTTGAAAATGCATGTGTGGATTAGTAAGGGATTTTTCCTTTAATTGTCTTGCATGTTCAAAATTGGAAAAAATGGCCAAAATTAATTTTTGAATGCCTCGAGTTCATATAAGAAGGAATCATCAAAATTTCGAGCCTATGGGTTGATAAACTATGTGAGACATACTTTGAAATATAGTGGAATATGCTTTGAGATTTGAATATAAAAAAGTGGACATAAACTATTGGAATATGCTTTGAGATTTGGATATAAAAAAGTGGACATAAACTATTGGAATATGCTTTGAGATTTGGATATAAAAAGGTGGAAAGGGGATCCCAATTCTAAAAGAGGAACAAGACGAAGGCACACTACAATATCAAAGCACCATGAGGAAATTTCGAGATAGAGTGTTATAGTTATGCCAAAATAAGTGGGAGGAGTTAACTACACTCAAAAGAGAAAAACCTCACTCTCCATAAGGCCTAAAAATTTCTCTATACAAATCGCAATTGTATGTGGACACTATCAAAAGATTGGCCTAAGATTAGTAGATTCCCAATTTTTCTACACCCCAATCCATCATGGAAATATACTAATCATATAATTGAATTAGAGGGAGAGAATAAGAAGAGATGGAATACAATGGAAATGAATTAGGATATCATGACAAAGACATAATTGTCATATGAACCACATTGACATTCCCAATATGATGAGATAACCATGACCTTTAGAATCTTGTTGAAATATGAAATAGATATAAAGAGTCATAATATGGTTAGGGAGCATTGGATAGGGAAGTAATTCCGTATTGTTATTATCGCCCTTTGTTGTATTAGTTTCATGTGTATGCACATATTTTCATTTGTATGTGCATGTGCATACACATATGAAACTATTACCATGAAACATGGAATTCCCAACACTCTAGGGATATCCTTCTCTTTAATGCATGCCAACCACCCAATTCATTCCATGTTTCCTTATAAAAAGTAATCACACAACTATTTCCAAGTTAAAATATCATTTCAACTCTTCCAACAATAGCGCCGACCTTTACAACTTGTATTCAAGAGGAGGGGCGAAATCTACTGTAGCATGCACTTGATGTTATGATATTTGAAAAGTACTTGATGTATAAGTATTTTTTTCTAATTGAGATATTATCACTTTTGTTTACTGACATTATAGATAAGCATACTTATTGGTATTTCAAATCTTTTATCTACATTTTCTTAATTTTTGGTAGAGTTGGGGTTTTATGTAGAAGAATAAAAAAATCAATATACTTTAATACAAAATTACATCTAATAAACAAGTACTGAAACTAAATAGTACAATAGTAACAAAATATAATTTTCATCTCTTTCAACTTTTCCACTTTAACACTACCAGTTGGCTCATTGTGTTAAAGTAATCTTCAGTAACATTTAATTACTAACAATAGTTAATAAACATTAACATGAGTAAAGAAGATAGGTTTAGGGTACTTACCTGTAATGTGGAACCTTCCTGTTTTATACTCATAAATATTGCTTTCAGTCAAAATTGTACCTCTCAGAGGTTAGCCAACACTAGGAACCCACTGACTCATTCTCTGTGGTTTTAATGCAGTCTTTTGCTTCCCATTGAACAAATGTTTTTCGGTAGTTCGATACCTATGATTCTTAGAGAGGAATTGCCTATACTCATCAAACACCTCCTTTCCTAAACTTTTTGAACGACGATATTTGATCTTAGGACCACAAACTAGACATGCACATTTTCCCTTTGTCTGAATACCTACATAAAGAGATGGATTAACTATGTCAATTATAATTATATATAAAATGAATGGATTATTTAAAAAAACATGTGTGCATAATATATTAACTAGTTCATAAAAATAAATGCAATTAAAGTGGAACTTATCATTACAAACCACAAATATGGGTTAACCCTGGGGCATCATATATTGTCCATACACGCATTGCATGGAATTGAAATTGACTTTGTTGTATTGGTATAGATACGTCATACATAGTGATGTCATTCCATAACTTTAGTATCTCGTCAATAAGAGGTTCGATATATACATTCATATCGTTAACTTTGTACTTACCTGATTGATTTGAACATATAAAATATATAATTATTACAGCCATTTAGATATATAAACCATACACAAGAGAATATATATATATATATATATATGACATTATGCAACAAAATACGACAAATGAGATGCCACTACATTAAAAAAAAAGTTGTAGACATATTCCTGGAATAATCATTGCCAAAATTATGTGCTCCCTCTTTATTGAAAACCCTGGAGGAATGTTATTGTTGATAGCAAAAATAGGCCACACTGAGTAAATGGATCTCATCTCTGCAAATGGATTGACACCATCTGCTGCCAAATAAATCCTAAGATTACGAGGTTCTTCTTTAAAGTGAGTCCATTTTTCCTCCATATCTCTAAATGCAGACCCATCTGCAGGCATTCAAATAATGTCATCTTGAATTATGTTCTGTGCATGGTAATCCATAAATTGCGCTATATTTTTGCACCTGAATAGTCGTTGCAAATGTGGAATAATGGGAATATAATGAATAACCTTGCGAGACACCTTTTTTGTTACTGGATCTATTCAATATCTATTGATATGACATTCCAGAAATTCTGTTTCAAATTAATGTTGATTATAATATATAACATGGTCACCAGGGCATGCATCAATTGCTTCATACTGCATTTCAATTTCTTTCATGATGGTAGATAAATCTCGATATGTGCGAGGTAAAATATTTGACGATGGTAACAAAAATTCAACTATCAAGCTACAACAAATTAAAATAAAAAATAGCTAATATAATATATAAATAATATTATAATATTAATGAAACGCAATCCCCGGATGTGGGTGACATAAGCAGACATAGCAAGGCTCAAATGGGTGAGAGTGACACTAGTGGCCACGCACCCATCCCCCATGGCACTAGAGGCCACGTACCCACCCCATCTGGCATTGCTGAGCTCACTGGAAGCGCCAAAGATACAGTGGGGAATTTTCATGATCCTGAAGCGACGTCAAGTCATTGGAAACATTAATCCCTAGTCCCTCGACATCCCCTCATGTTGCCTGTCCAGCACCAACCCATCGCCATTCGGCGTGTGAAGCTCTTCCAGTATGCTAGCTGGCCTCACCATCCCTCCCTCAAACTCCTGCCTCGACCTTTTTCATCCATCATCTTCGCTCTACTCTTGTGCTCCTGTGCTCCCATTTCCCTGCTCCTATGCTCTCATCGCTCAACCCTTGAAATTTCTTGCGCCTCTCACACCATGGGCAGACCCAAAGCCTCCAAATATGGCAAGACGAAGGAAGCCCCTGAAAGCAACCAGGGCAGAACTAGTTACAAGGTCGAAATCTCCATCTATGTCCATCTTCTAATTGATAATTAGGAAGCTCGTCTCATTGTAGACACTCTCAACAGCAGGGACCTGGAGCAGCATTGGGATCCATATTGGTTGGATAAAAATATGTTGGGGGATTTAATGGAGGACATGCTCTCAAACTGGGCCTCTACCAGGCACGCAACTCAGTCTCTCAGTGCTACCTTGCCAAATATGGCAATTATTCTGCATAATTTGGAGAGTGCATTCGACTGGGACTCCTATGCACCAACTCGCCACCTTCGCTATGATCTTGGTCCTAGAAGCACTGCTCTGAGTCCCTCTCCTTCTCCCTCTGCAGCCAGAAATGACAGTATTTGGCCCTTGGCTCCTACCTTTGGCACCCATGCCACTTCCCCTAGCACCAATCATGGCTTTGGTAATTTGGCCACTTCTCTTGGGTTGGGCACTCTGGCCAACGCGAGGAGCTGCAGGGTCACCCCACTTGGAAACCTCGCCTCCTCCTCTAGTAAAGCCACTCATCATGGTCTTATGGTTTCTACACCTGGAAATGCTCAGAATTTCTCTATTAGTTTCAACGTGGTTCAACTTCACAGCAGCAGCTAGCAGAAGGGAAAGGAACCCTCACACGTGTCCTTTCCCATCCCTTCCACTCTTGGGCCAATCTTGGCCAAACACATAAGGAATGAGCCTGATGGTGGCTTCTCTGCGGTTAGAAAGACGTCTCCTTTTCCCACCAAGCTTCCTGTGTGCAACATCTGGACTTCTGTGAAGAGTTCCATTCCTCCTAGGAAAAGAACCACGCCACCTGCTCGGAATGAGGACGACGACACCTGTTACAGCTACCCCATGCTCGAAGAAATTCCTTCTGATGTTGAGGCTCCTGGTACTGCTATCTAGCAAGGTTCTTCTTTGGTTCCATCTCTGTTTTTGGTTTTTTGTCAATTATCATACTGTTTTCTTATCTTCAGCCTTCATGGCTCCGAATCCGCACCCTAGTATCAGGGTTTTTTTATCCTTTTCGGTCTATATGGCCTTAACAATGATATATATGGTTCTCAAGGTTGGCATCTGATAAGACCACCTCAGTTTTTATTTTCATCTGTAACTTTACTACTTTCAGCTTAATAGAATTTGCAACTATTACCAAAAAAAAAATTATTAATGAAATACATTTCATCCGTATTAATTTTACTTATGAATTAACAATAAAATTATTAGACAGATAGTGATAACCTTTAGTGCGATCATATATATGTGATGGAATATATTACATATTGTTGTAGGTACAACAGATCCCATGTTCTAATGGAACATGGGAGCCCCAAGTTCTTAAATGCAAAGGTAATGACTTAAAGTTCCTTTATCATTATTGGGGTTTTTCTATTATGTTTATTATGATTGCATGTTGTTATATTTGGATTGATTTAATTAGGACTTTCCTTTTGAAAATTTCCAATTTTTTATTGTTTTCTCAAGTTGAGAGAAGCTTTGATTTTTCTCTAACAGTCATTTTCATCCCGTAATCCCGCAACTCGCAATTGCGGATTGCGGGAGCTTGCTTTATTCGTTTTCGATATTGGCATCCCACAACCCGCAAGATTGAGGATTGCAGGAAAGCCATGTAAATAGTTTTCAAACTTTTCGTTCCGCAACCCGCAATTGCGGATTGCAGATTGCGGAAAGAATGTTTTTATTTTTGAAAAGATTTGTTTGCTCCCGCAATTGTGGATTGTGGATTGCGGAAACTCTTGTATTCACCCCTTTTTTACATTGATTGTCCCGCAATTGTAGATTGTAGATTGCGGAAACTATGTACTTTTTTGTAAATAAACTTCCGCAAATTGATCCCGCATCCCGTGAAAGGTAATCTTAGCTGTTCATTCAGTTTGATCCTACGGTTTGGATTTGTTCATCGGAAATTGATAAATATAGGGTTTTTCTATTTTTCCTTATCATTTTCATTTTTGAAAAATTACCTTGCTGAGTGGATTTTCACTGCGAATTTTATCGGTGGTCGTTTTCACTATTTTCAATTAATTCAGGTTGGTGCTCCTATCACTTTCACATTCTGTTGTTTACGGTTTTCTGTTGTTTGGGAATTTGTTTTGATTTTGTGATTTTCCTATTTATCATAATTATCCAGTCTTGCAAAATGTCACAGAATACCTAATCTAAGACTACTCACAAAGACCTCCTGACCAAAGACCCAAATTTTGGTATTTTCTCGGACACCAGTGATAAGATTACTGAAACCTATCAAATCGACTAGTCCAAAATCTATTCAAATTTTTATAACGATGACCTATCATACATCCAGAATGACCAACTTGCGTACGAGAGAATTAGGGATTCCCAACTTCATGCCAATGTTTCCTGACCCCCTATCCTTCCTTACATTGATGTTGTTAAATGGATTTTGGACCACGCTAACCCTAAGGACCGGTCATTCAATGATAGCCCAGGGTCCCAATTGGCCACCTTCCTCCCAGAGGTTTTCATTAGGGCCTATGCCCTTAAACCGGTCGTCCAACCCCTTAGTGTTGAATTCGTAGAGACTTCTAAAACCAGGATTAATTTTAACGAAATGCTTAAGTCATGGATGCATAAACCTAACAGTTTCATGCCTAGGGATGATAACTCGTATCTGGTTTCCTGGTTTACGGAACCTTATTCCTTATTGGCATCCATGCTCTACAGACTTTATGGTCTCTTGAACTGTTCAGTATTTAAAGCTGAGTGGGCTCCTATTGCCCATCATGTTTTAGCAACTGGTGAGTCTTTCCCATGGACGTCTATCCTCTCTTTTGAACTCAAAACACCATTCAAGCATATCAAAAGGAATCGGCTCAGAGGAAGCCACATTTCTTCTTTTTAGCTTTCGTCATTGATGTATTTTGCACAGAATTCCAAGATCCCAACATGGGATGGCATTGGAATCCATCTGACCCTCCTGTCCATATCTATCATTTTGCATTATGGGAGACTAATTACATACCTTTGTTATATGACATTTGTGACCACTTCTTTGGGAGTATTTATTTTAAAATATTCAAAGAACAAGCTCTTGCCTTCTCAACTGATGCCAGAACCTTCATTGCCACAATTGGTGACTAGTATGTGGGGGATTCCTTTTCATATATCAGGGTTTGGGGAAGTGGCTCTTCTCACCTGCTACCTAGGATTGTACCTGATAGGCTGGTCATTGAAGAAGTCTCTTATCAGACTTGTACAAATGGTGTGTACTTAAAACTCACTAGTCCAAAGAGGAAGGGTTGGCCTAAGTTTCCCTTGAACCTTGGGCCATACGCCATCCCAACCTCAACTTGGGAAATAGTGTTGGGTGACAAAATGGCCTCTTTGAAATTCGGTTATGCTTCCAAGAGAAGACACGATCCCAAGAAATTTCTTGATGCTCATTTCAAGCAAAACCATGTGAAAGGTGGTTATGATCATGAAGATATTCTTGATGATTCCATCTATCAGGGATTAAACACCTTTTCTTAAGTCCTGGCAAGGGATAA
Organism: Larix kaempferi; assembly: GCA_027924585.1. Classification (NCBI taxonomy): domain Eukaryota; kingdom Viridiplantae; phylum Streptophyta; class Pinopsida; order Pinales; family Pinaceae; genus Larix; species Larix kaempferi. The sequence continues at coordinate 24,002,166 of BSBM01000391.1, read as the reverse complement.
GAACAAAGAGGAGCAGAACCATATCATGCAATATCAACAAGAGCTTAAAACTAAAGTTTTAAGCTACCGAGAAATAGAAATGAAGCTCATTGAGTAGGTAAGAAAGGAAAGAGAAGAAAAGGAAGCTCAAAAAAAAACTAATCCATTAATGCTGACCTACAGTGATGGTGACAAAGGAAAATGCCTCATGGAAGATGCTCCAGAGGTAAAGACTGTTGAATGAGTAAAAATACTGATGCAAGCAACTCATTAATCAAAGCAGGAACTAGCAAAAATCACTTCAGTGTTGGATACCCATGTAGCTGCAGCTGCCAAGCGTGCTGCTGATACTCAAGTGACCCCAGTGGTTACTCAGTTTGATGATGATCAAGTGGTAGTTGTGACTAAACTAGCTAAAAGGCAGAAAACACAGTTTTCTGCATCTCAAATTCCTGCTTCATATATTATTGATTGTGATGTTGTAGAAGAGGCACCCCCTTCGGTGCCTGTGATTGAGGAAATAACTGAAACATCACAAACAATCACAGATTTATTGAATGCTATTGAAATGGATGACTCAGTCACAGATCAGAAGATCCTTGGAACCACTACTGATGTTGTTATCACAACCTCAACACTTTTACTATCATCTATTCAAGTTCTTTCAACTTTATCACCTGGGTCCATAATACCACCTTCCATATATAGTTGTCCCATACAATAATTTCCATTACCGCCCCATGTCTAACCAGCTCGGTTCCACCTCCTATTTTTCCATCTACAGTAGCAGAGACCCAGTCTTCAACTGTCCCTCTACAATCACCTTCATCCATGTTATCACCATCAGTTGCTGATGAGCAAACCCGAGCTCCTTCTTCTCCATCACCAGCTAATGACACTCAAATTCCGCTCTCTGAAGCCTTCACTTCAATTATTTCCCCAACCTATGAACCAACAACTGTTCAAAATGTCTCTTCCTCCCTAACCCCTCCCCAAATCATTGTGTCCTTACCTAGTTCCACTACTACTCAGATATCCTCATTAGTTTCAATAGTAAATGTGACTTCATCATTTACTGAATTGGTAGCTGAGTTTGAAGAAGATATTGTTAGTCCCTCTTGGGGATTATTTCTACAGTAAGGCATCTAAAGCAGTGATGTGAAAAGGCAAGAAAATAAGTAGGGATCAAGGTGGATTGGACTTATTGGAGGCAACTACTCCTAATCAAGTAATTTGGGCTAATCAGTATGACAATATCCAACAGGAAGCATTGGATGCTACAATAGCCACGGGTGCATTTGTAGGTGCAAATTATGATTCAGTCACAACACTGAATAGGGAGATTGATTTGAAGAGGAAAGAAGTGATGAATCTTGAATAGAAATTGGCCAAAACCAATGAGGAGCATGAATTTTATGTTTCTGATCTCATGAAGATATTTAAAGACAAGTCTAAAGATTTGCAGAGGATGAATTCCTCTCTCCAGGATCAACTACGTGATGCACAAACTCTGAATGCCACCAATGCATGAAGGATAGTTGTTCTTGAGAAACAATGTGATGATGCAACTGCAAGTGCCGCCTCCTTTGCTTTCTCTAGGTTTTCCCAACAGGAGTTTAAGGATTTGGCCATCCAGGTCAATGAAGAACACCACAAATTGTTAACTGAATTGTTTAGCACCCAGGATGAAATTCGGGAAACCCACATTGCTTTTGGTAAGATGTTTGTTATTCTTGATGGGAAGATAGCTAAAGGACAGCAAGCCTCTAAGTCTAATGATGATATTGTAGGCTAGAAGAGGTATATCAAGGAGAAACTAGATGACCTTCCTATTCTGAATAGTTTCCAGCTTAAGAAAGTCAAGACTGCACTTTGAGCTTGGCATGATCTCAACGATATGGTGGAAGACACTATCCAGAAAGCCCAAGCTATTTGCAGAAGGAGGTGGTACACTGTTGATATAAGATGCCAACTAATCAGGTAACATCAAGCGATGTTAACAAAAACCATGCAGGTAATGGTTATATGTGCTTAATTGCATGAATGTTGAAAGAGGATTTGGTAAGATCCCTTCAACTATGTTTAAACTATGTTGATTGGTTTGCATGTGGTACGGGGTGCTTGAATGTTAATGTCATCCTACTGAGTATGGTGAGGTGTGGGTAAAAAAAGGAAAGGAGCCTTACACCCTATAGCTCCTAGAAATCTCAATGCATTCATATGAAAATTATATCATGCCATCTGTGTATGTTGGTTGTGAGTTTAACAACCAAAGCAAGTAATGACTTATGGTCCAGTTGTGGTAGTGCATGCCATATGAGACAGCCATGGTTAGGCCATAATATGTTGGAATGCATAGTATTCATGGATTAATGCAAGGTTGTATTGAGGGGTTATGCATTAAGTGAATGCACATCAAAATATTATGTAAATGTTGTGAATGTGCATGCATATGTGCGAGTGCACATGTTGAGATGCATTGTGTGAATGCATGGTTGTGATATATATATATATATATATATATATATATATATATATATATATATATATATATATATATATATATATTTGTTTCAATGCAATTAGATAATAGATGAAATGGTGAACTATTGTTAATCCTAAGACTATTTCATGAGCTGCTGTGAATGCAGGAGAATGATTGCATGAAGAAGGTAGACATGTTGACGGGCTACCAGAGTGCTCTATTGGAAGGACAGAGTTGCATAAAAATGATATGGCTGTGAAGTACTGAATATTGAAGTTTTTATTTAAATTGCATGGATAGTGTACCCGTGTCTTGCAATTTTATTATGATAATGATGCATATATAGATATATATATTTTCATTGCATTTCAAATGTTAATAGCTGAGGGTGTTTGAATTATTGAGCATTATAATTCTGAGATCACTTCAGTGACTATTGTAGCAATGAAAAGATTATATGCATAGATACTCATAACGTGTTTGGATGATTGAAGTTCAGATTTCAGGTAGAAGAGTCTTGCGTATGGAAATGAGGATAAGTCCATAGTAAAGACCGGGATCTACCATGTGCAGAAACCAAAGGTTATGAGAAGGTTCTCATGGTTGTAACTTACGCATGAAACAAATCTGAAACAAATCTGATTTAAGTTTATGAGAATAATCTCATGATTGCAAATCTAATTTCTGTAGGAAAACAGATTTACAAATTTCATATTTGAAATTTTGCTAATAAATGCTAATGATTGTTTGGCTTATATAAAATTGTGTTAGGAGGACATGTTGTAGGTGGATGTTCATGTATGGTAGCAAGTGTAAAACCATAATGGATAGAGTGATACCACTTACGAGAGCCAAATAATATGAGGATGGCCTCATGGTTAAACCAATCCATTTCTATAGGAGGACAAAATTATAAATTCATGTTTGAATTTAATTATTAATGCCATTGATTGGTTATGAAACAATTAGATTTGAAGTTATTATTAAATGTTGCTGACTGTTTTTCTATTTGATAAGTGTGCCAGGAAGACACCTTGCAGGAAGACCATGTGTGATAGCCTGCAGAAGCCAAACTCCATGGGAAGGACACCATGCTTTGGAAATGGGTTTCGGGTGAAATGCCATAGTAAATTTTGTTAATATCCCAACTGCACTACATGTTGAGAATCCATGTGAGTGAGATGGTGAAAATATGCTAAGAAGGCATATGTGGGTTATGGAACATGAAAAGAATGGGGTGGAAAACCGAAGGACTGTTGATTCAGAAAAGGGAGCCCCCATTCTTTGCAAATGAAGAAAAGATACATCTATAAAACGGATGAGTATTCTGTGACCATAACTAAGGATATACATGTCTAGTTATTAGATTTAATATGTAGAGCATGTTTTATTATTTCATTATTATTCCAGATTGCTTGAGTGTGACTAAGGACTACATGGCGCACATCGGAAAGGGATGCATACCTTTCGGATGCCAGGTTATGTTAGGGTTGTCAATATTGACTACACCCTAAGGAATGGACGCATTCCTAGTGTTTCAATACTTGATAGTGAATGTTATGAAATTTGTTTACAATTTTTTGGGCAGCCATACTGATGAGCCTGCTTATCCTTCTTATGTTATCAGCTTACACAGGTGCAATTTGGTGTTGCACTTTCAAAGGCAAAGTGAAGAAATGGTGCTCCAGAGGACTGTATGGGAAGTGGTAACCTTTCTACACTCACACTAAAAGACACTAGAAGGGATGGATAGGCCCGAGGAGCTGTGTAGTAGAAAAGGGGTATCATCCTTGTGTGAGTGGGTATTGTGGGGCCATGCTAGCCTGCAGTAAAGAAAGTCACCTATAAAGTTCCTAAAAGGAACCACTAATTTGCATAAGAGGAGTGACATCCTTGTTTGGATGAAGAGTTGATGTGTGTATAAAGGGTTGTGGTGATATTGATGAAGGAATAACATCTCTATTGGGCCAGCAGTAAGGTGGGGTACTAAGACTGAATGAAAACCATGAGATGCCTATGGCTCCATAGTAGAGCCTTGACCTGTAATGGTCGGTGGCGCAATTTCCTTCCATTGGTTGATGACACAGACGGATGTGTTGGCTCGGAAATGGAGAGGTCCAACCAAGTATGGGACTGGTTGGGCACCACCAGTGCTTGGTAAATCCAGAGAGTAATTGGTTGAGCACTATGAACGCCTGGTAAATCCAAAGAGTAACTAGTTGGGCAATAATTATTTGGATGACGTGGAGTGGCCTCGAGCTAGCCAGCATTCAGTTCCGCAAGCGATCCCAAGGCTTGCAAAGCGAAGCAAGACCCTGTGGACCAGAGATTGAAATGCACATTACAGATAAGTATTCAATTTCATTTCTTTCTTGTTTGGAATAATGAATATTTCAAGTATAAGTCTTCTAACAGCTAAGCTAATACACTATTGTTTCTTTGTTGGAAACCTTGGTCATTGTAGGAAAGCAAGGACCCTGAAAGAACTATAAATTCTTGGTAAGACCAGGGAGTAACTGGTTGGGCGTTATAAATTGTTGGTGAATCCAAAGAGTAACTGGTTGGAGCTATAAATTCTTGGTAAATCCAGAGAGTAACTGGTTTGGAATTAATTACTTGATGTTGTGGAGCAGTCGGCGTGCTGGCCAAACATTCCTAAATTAATTAATAAAACCAGTCGGAGCACTCGCCTAGCATATTTCTAAATGGGATGTCTGATAAACCCAGTCGGCATACTAGCCTGGCATTGCATTCATTATTGTGTCCACGAGAAATCCAAGGCTTGTAAAGCAAAGAAGGAGCCTGTGGAATAAAGTGAAGACATCCAATACAGATAAGTATTTGGTTACCTTGCAACTTCTTGCTTATGAATATACGTGTGTATATGATTTGTTTATGATTTCTCAAACTCTTGTTTAGAGATCAACCCTATGAAAATAAACTAAACATGTGAACTGATTCAATGTTTGAGTGTAGCTATTGTTGGAAGCAAGGGCTATGAAGGAATCCTAGGGATGCATGTGGACATGTGACCATCCTAAAGAGCTCAGTATGAGCAATAATGAAAGATGGTGCTAGTGGATGTGTGTGGGTCCTAGCAGCCAAAGGTTCTATAGGCAACAATGGGGAAGGGTTCCCTGGTTGAAAATCCTTAGACAAACCTTAGACACTAAGTTTCATAGCCAATAAAGGGAAAGTCAAGCATTCACATTGAATTGAAAGAGGCTGATGAGCATAGAACCACAAGTGATGGTGTGGCTTCATATTGAAACAAGACTAAGAGGGGGAAACTCTTACTCTTCTCTTTCCTTTTGACTGATGCATCTTAGAAACAAAAGATTGTTGAGTGCATGTCATAGATGAAAATAGATTGTGTTTAATTGCTTGAAATGTATTGTGAATGTTGAAATAGCTATTTTCTTGTAAGAGGATGAACATGAATGAGTTCAAGTGTATGTTGGGAAAACATGAAAAGTGTGGAAGTACAACGAGTGAAGAATGGACTTTCAATGTCAATGGGAGGATAATTGACTAATTTTAATACTGTGTTATGCTTGTCCTAACAGGAATTGCCATGATGAGTCTCATAGGTGAGAAATTGAAAGCCATTGGTTGTAGTTGTTACCAACCAAGTGTTGCTAGTGAGCAAAGTGAGAGCTAGTTGTGCACCTTGATCATGGCAGCATACCAAAATCTATTCTTTTTGGCTGAAAATCTTCCTCAAATAGTTGTCAGGACAACAAGAAAGATGGAGGCCAAGAAGTTCCAGACTTGTATATTATCTGGAAGGTAAATAAAAGGGAAGGGGTTGCTATGGAGCAATGACCACCTGCAAGAGCTGGAAGATCAAAGCCAGCAAGAGTAGCTTCTGGAATCCAAAGTACTTGTTCCTGAAGGTTCAAAGCAAAGAGATGAAACGCAGGACATACCTGCCGCATTTTGTGAATTTTGGACATGTGTAAAGTGGGTATTTATTCCTAAGTATTGGAACACCGAGGACATTGTTATTGCAAGGGGGAGGGAATGTCACGTCCCCATCTTGACCCTATTGTATTAAAATTATAAATGATGTAATATTGTTATAAAATCATGGTGAGGAGCTCAAGGCCAAGGCCCTGCCATCGATTTATTGATGCATATGGTTTGCGTGCTAGCCAGGCACATTGGAATTTCAAACATCATGTAAATATGCATTTTTAATAAAACACCCACAACTAGCTATGCAATGCAACAAGAGATGAAGGCATGGTTTTACAAGGAATTGGGAGGGAAACATTCAAACCCTTGAGCCAATCAAGTCAAGCCAAATGTCAATGAGAGAACCCATGAACCCTCAACTACCCATGTTGACTTTTGTACCCAATCATTCATTTCTTCCAAGAGTTGGTTGAGGTAGTTAATGGCTTGGGGAATGGGAGGTATGACTGTCCAAATTCGGGTATGGGCAAGCCACCCTTCATGGAAAAATTGCATTTTGCTTCTTGGGAGAGCTGGGATCTTGCTGGGCGTTTTTCCCCATCAAAATTATGTTTTTTCCTTCATTTTCAACTGGGAGAAGGGTGTTTTTTTGTTATATACCAGTGGGGAAGAAGGGGAATCGAATTGGGGGCTCCATAGAGACCGTTTTGGCTGTTGAATGCTTAGTTAGTTGGGGGAGAAATCGTTTTCCTCCCTGTGATTGTTTTTCCCCATCCCACAATCCATTTTTGGATGGAAACGATTTGGGGAAAACCCATGGCCATCTTGTTTGAAAATCCCATTGTTAAAATGTGCATCGATGCCCAATGATTGTGCTTGCTTTGTGAGAAAAGAGTATGAAGGGGTGTGGGTTATGGGTATTTATTGCTTTGGCTATGCATGAGCTTGAATGTCCCCTTTTCCTTGTAAGAATCAAGCCCAGCTCGGGGGTGGCAATTGTGTTGAGAGAATTGATGAACACAACTGGCATATGGTTGGGTGGAACATTACAGCGACATAGCTAGTTGCTTGGGACCATTTCCCCCTAAAGATAAGTGTTTCTTTGTCTATGTGTTTTACTTCTGCAATGTTATAATTTGATGATTTTTTTGATATGCTGGAAGAGTATGAAATATGTGTGGATGATGTTTTTATTCCGCTGTGCATGTTTGCTTGATTTGCATCTGCACACTTTTATCTTATTGTTGTGAATCTAATGAATTTGGATGAGTTTATGTAAAATCCCCAGAGATTGGCATCATGTTCCCTTCCTCGAATTGGGTCCGCGGGAGGGGACGTGACAGCCCCAGCCACAGTCAGTCATATTTATTTATTAATATCATAATGTCCATACATTTTACATCACAATTTGACTTATGGCCAACTTAATTGTAACCAAGACAAGGGAAACTCCAGGGATGTTACAAACAACAACACCATGGCAGGAAGGGGGAGCATGGATGAGGTTGTTCGAGGCGAAGGGATGACTTCTTGTTGAGATGGGGTGGATGAGGTTATTGGAGGAAAAGGAATGACTTCTTGTTGAGATGGAGTGGGATTAGGGTTAAGAAAGGAAGTGAGGTCGGGGTAGTGAGCAACTAATCGTCCACAATAATGGCTCAAATAAATACCTATTTGAGTGTGTTGCTCTCAAGCAAGGCCACTACATTGAAAAAAAAAATCAATTAACAAGAATTAAACTTAAGAATAAGTACCTCTTCAAAGTCTCAAATCTAGACTTGAATAATGAGTTTCATGAAGATGTCAATATACTATTGTACACTTTGTCCTAGAGACTGGTGAAGATAGAACCAATGGAACATCAAATGTTGTAGGTAACTAGGAGGATAGAAATGACTACAAAGAACTTGGTAGAAAGCATCCCAAGTAGAAATGAAATTATGCTCAAAGTGAATTTGCTACCATGTTAAGACCACATCTTCTAGATGGCATTACGTAAGTTTCAGATGTTAATTTTAGTGATGTCTGGACACAATTTAAAGTAGGTGGTGAGGTTGTGGAGCCATGACTCAATAATTTATCCCTACATTTGGCCTCCATGTTTAGGTAGAGAAATATGTATTTCTAATTGAAAAGAAGTGGGAGACTTAATATACTTTGTGGATTATCTCTGTAAGGGATAGAGCAAGATCCTTACTTGGAATGAGGGGATTCCTCATCATCTAAAGAAGAGGCATGACCATTACATGGAATCAAAGCACTTGACACCTTCACTAACATTAATTTTTAATGGTGGAATTAGCACCTTTGATTACAATGCCAAATGCATAGACATTGGTGTGCACTTCTATAATCAACCAAAGGTTGTCACTTAACCTATTTTCCCTAACACACCATGGCTTGAATATTAACCTTGCTCTTACAGTTCATGTGATTTCTCTTTATAGGTTCACTTAAAATTCCCTAATCAACTCCAAGAATAGTTTTCCTTATAGGCATTTCTCCTATTTCGTTTGAGGTTTTGTAACAATAGACTTTTGCTTGGGACATGGCATATTCAAATATCTTTATGGTAACATTTTCTTATAGAAAAGAATCCCTTTCTTACTATATCACATTGCCCCATCCATTGAAAACCCAACCACATCCAATTTGTAGGTGATTGGAAGCACCTAGAAAAATGAAATTATATAGCCAAATCTACGTTAACACATTCATTTTACCAAGTTTTAAGAAGCACAAATGAAATGTAACCACACAAGAAAATAATACATGTCCATAATTTATTAAATAGTATCACACTATCTCATACAAAACCTAAAGGAATTTTGTTTGAGGAGTTACCTCTCTCATCAAATGGATTAACATGTCTAACAAGACAAATTGGTTTAAGTGGAAATTAATAGGATATTTTATCCTTTTATTCATGTTCAATTATATAGAGCTAGTATGGAATAAATACATAGCAACAGATCAATTCAATATCCTTATGTGAGTTGATTCTTATGTCCTTATTACTTTATTTTAAATAAACTCTATTACTTATTTCACACAAATACTCTTTAGTAGTGCAACATACCATAGTAACCCCTCACAAATGTTAAAGTTAGTGCAGTTGCGAGATCCATTCTTAGAGAGAATGGTACCCTAGTCAGTTAACTAGGGTTCCTGGTCAGCTAACCAGGCATAGTAAAGAGTAAGACCCTAGAAGGTACCCTAGGGCCCCTGGCTGTCTCCTAGGGTTCTTGGTCGGGGACCAAGCAAGTTGATGCCATGGCAAAGTCCCTAGCATGTGGCTAGGGCCCCTATTTGTCTCTAGGGTATTCTGGTATGGGACCAGACAATTTATTGGTCACAAGGACCAAGCAAGTCCTGCAGGTTGAGACAAAGACCTCCTGGTCTCGGACCAGGTAGATTCTTGGTCACAAGGACCAAGTCGTTCCTACAGCGACATACCTAGTTAGTTAACCAAGTGGATCTTGGTCAATGGACCAACATGATGATGTGTGATGTCCTTCTCTCCTAGGTCTTCAAGATGGTTGAGCTAGATGGTATTCTCAAGGGACTGGCCACCCCTTGATGGAGCCACTAGAAATTGAACTAAGGAGCAATTAGGAGGATCATAGGATCACATTGTCCAGTGCGGACCTTCCTTATACAGTGATGATGAAATTTCAGGTTGTGTATGGAACACTTATACATTTGAGAGAGAGATGATTGGTTGTACCCCACCTTAGTTGCTCACCCTTGGTCTTCTCACCTTATTGTTCTTGGTCTTGTCATACCTTGTCTTGTTCACCACTTTGACTTGTGGTTAGTAGGGTTATCTATCCTTGGTTTGTCTTGACCCTTACCACCTTGATGTTTTGGTATTATGGGTATTAGGATTTTTTTCCCACCTTTGTGGTACACCCTTTGGTCCTAGGGGTTGTGGGTCATGTACCCATCCTTGTTTTATGTTTTGACTTGTACCTTGTCTTGGTTCTTGTACCCTCACTAATTAATTATATGTGTGGTAACATGACCCTAGTACCCACCTAAGTTACCCTACTTATATTTTATGTGTCTTAACCCTTATTTGTTGGCACCCACCTAAGACACATTATTTATATTTTATAAGTGGTATGATGTCTTAACTTATTGGTACCTTCCTCAGTTTAGTGGAAACCTAACGAAATTAAAGAATTATTTTTAATGGCCTTTCTAGAAGATCTAAGATGTATATATTGAGATCAAATGTTCCTCATTTTATAAGATTTCAACACTACATCTCAGATCTGATTTATCTCTGCTTGACATCAAGGGTTTAGAAGTTTTGCTCACTTGTTTTGGAGGTCGCTCCCTGCTGAAGCCTACCTTCTATGCCAAATCTGATCCTGTAGGTTGACGTCAAGGTTTGAATGAGAGTTTACTGCTGCCATAGAAGTCAAAACCGTGAGCACTTTTCTTGATGATTATTACTAACCCATGAACCATGTTTTAGGAGGGTTGTGACCTTGTAAAGACTTGTGAATCTGTTGTTCATATTTTTGTGAAGGTCGTATGCCTTGTTGAGGATTCATCTACCTGCTATAGGTCTACATGAACTCTGATATGTTGTTATCATTCTTCCTAGGGTTCGATCTGTTGATTAAGAGGTCTGATCTACTTTATATCTGCTTGTTTGGGAGGTCATGACCCTAAGACTTAGTCGTGATCCCTAGATCTGACTGTTGGTTGTTTATTGGTGAGGTCGTGAGGCCTTAGGGTCTGTTTCAGTTTGCTGGTGGCATAATTGTGATGGTCGTGAGGCCCTAGGGTCTGATTTACCCTATTGTATGCTCACCAGTGGAGGTCGTGAGTCTCTTTGGTCTTGATCTGCTTGTTGATTGTTCATTTGTGAGGGCCTGCGTTTTAAGTTATTTGTTGATGTTAGCCTTGTTGTTTCCCAGATCTAATTGCTAAGTCTTATCTTTGGTTCAGATCATTTATGCTGATTTTTATTTGTGGACAGATCTATTTGTTTGAGACTTTCATTGGTCACCTGTGGTCAGATCTGGTGTGTTGAGAGTTACCTATGTTCAGATCTCTTGTGATGAGACTTTGTTGAGATCATACTTATTGTGACCTTGTAAACCTCTATTGTGTTGAGCCTTGATTGAGATTGTAATTGTGTTTCTAATTGTCATTGACTACCACTACTGTTTTCTACAACCTATCACCTCTCTCTCTTTAGTTTATACTTACCCTCTAGAAGGGTCAACTAGTTCCTAGAGATTGACTGACCTCTCAAAGCCACAGTCTTTTCTAAAAGGAAATTTTTTTTGAGTATAAATAGGAAGGGTCCCACACTCCAGGTAAGTATCCTAACTTAATCTTTTATGAATTGATGTGTAACTGTTGATTACATGTTACTGAAGATTACTTTAACACGAGGACCTCTTGGTAGTGTTAAAGGTGAAAGAGATAAAAATTATGTTTTAAATTATACTATTTGAGAGGTACCGCTGTACTTTTCTGTTTCGGTATAAATTTGTTATATTGAATTTTGCATTAAAGTATACAAGTTTTGATTTTTTATGCATCAAACCCTAATTCTAACCATAATTTAACAACAAACACATCACAACCCCTATTGACTATGTGCTCATTAAATACTACTGGATAAAAGTCCTTCTCTTAACCCTTCTTAGTTGATAAGCCATTTTTTTAACATGCTATGGTAAATTGAAACCCCTTTGATGAGGATTGACATCATCAAATTTAATTGGTGAATGTTGATCACTAGATAAACAAGATGACCACAATAGTATGAGTATGACCAATTCTTGTATGAGAAGACTTTCCTTTTCTCCATAGAAGCAGACATGAACTAATGAGCTTCGACCATTCACCTTTTATAAAGGAAGGTATCGAAGCATGCTCCCAATGACTAAACCATAACTTCTTACCCATTACACATGTAAATATCTCAAAACAAATAGAGAACATATGCACCCAATAAGTGTGGAGTTACATTTAAAATTACATGGCAAATTTCATTCAAATTCAAATCAATATATTACAAGCTCGTATAAAGCCAATCTAATAAAAGCAAGACTAGAGAGAACGTCACACACTTAAAAGACAATAACAAGAAGACCACAATTATATATAACAATCTATATTTGAAAATAATTGTGTTAATGTATGACCTTGCAAATACATCTAGCCCACAAGAAAGGATGCCTTGGGAACAACATGGGAAGTAGACTCAATGCTACAAAAAAGTGAGCCAGCTAGAGAATATTGGATTTTGAAGTTCTTATCCTACCCATTCTAACTGTCAATACATCTAGAATTGTTTCATATTCATCGTAAATATTATTTAGCACAGGTGGTCAAACCGTCCTTGAATTCCTTGGCATAGTGTATTTGGTGTAACTACCGTGACACTAAACTACCATGGCTTATTATCTAGGCAAAGATCACAAGGACACTTGAACCTTTTTGTGTTAGGTCAATTCAATTCCTTAAAAAAGATTGACTTCAACAACATGAAAGAGTTGACCCATTTGTCCAATAGCATTGATGTTTGAAAAGTATATTAGCACCTTGTTAGTTTTTCAAAATTTACTTCAATCTGATCTAGGATCTTAACTGAGAGAACAACATGTACAACATATCTACAGCATATCAATCATGGACACAATAATGCAAGCACACAAGAGACATTGAGCTTACTTGTGGAAAACCATAAAGGTGAAAAACCCCATTAACTTCATCAGATATAGATAGAGCAATGATACAACCCAAGCATAAGAGATAGACATCTCCTAGCAGCAGCTTCTCCTCCTCCACAAGTGCGTCACTCTCCAAAGAGTGTGTGAGAGAATAGAATGATCAAATAGAGTACCTCCCGCACTCTATTTATACTTGACTTGACTTGCCTAATAACCTTTACTACGTCGGCCTTAACTTAACCACATAACATAATGCTGACTGGGCCGACACCCAATAGGGTGTTCTAATGACCCTTCAACCCACATGACTTATACAGGGCCGACCCCAACAAGGTGGTCTAATAACCCATCAAGTATAAGTTACGACACTAACAATATAAATGACGACACTTCCGTATAGAGGAATAATAACATCTCTATAGGAATACAAACACTTCCGTATAGATGAATAATCCTATCTCTATAGGAGTACAATATACATATATGAAATACATTCCGAAGTTACATATACATCAACACTCCCTCTTAACTAGGAAGGTATTTCTCGACACAGGTCTTCTAGCACAAGTATTCTTCTCTGTATCATCGTAACTAGATAATCGTCATCAAGTCATCACCATCGTCACTGCTGCTGTTATCTCAATCAATCTCTGATCTAATCGTCATAGGAAGTTCTACAGAGTCAATCCTTTTTCATACTGGATGTAGGCCCACCACCTACAGGTCTTCATCATCACTGGCCATACTGTGGAATCCTCGGGACTTATTACATGAGTCAAGAAAACCTCAAAAGAGCATCCTAGGACTGATTACGAGCACACAACTCAACCTATTGGATCTCCCAGGACCTTTTACAAGCTACTGCACAACCTGTCCACGGCCACAGAGTATCATCTTGATACTCATGATCATCGTTCACGAAGCACAACCCAGATGCACATCACACAGCACTTACATCTACGCCATGGGAGAACACATCTACAACCATGCGAGAATGGCACAACACTTATATTGCAGCCATGAGAGAACACATCTACAACCATGCTCGAATAGCCCCAGCACTTATATCGCAACCATGGGAGAACACATCTACAACCATGCTCGAATGGCCCCAGCACTTATATTGCAGCCATGGGAGAACACATCTACAACCATGCTCGAATGGCCCCAGCACTTATATCGCAGCCATGGGAGAACACATCTACAACCCTGATCGAATGGCCCTGGCAATTACATCACGACCATGGGAGAACACATCTGTCACCATGTCGGAAAAGCCCAGCAATTACATCGCGACCATGGGAGAACACATCTACAACCATGTCCGAAAAGCTCATGTGCATCTGTGTCTTCGGAACTCATCACACATAATCCAACTGATTATGTAATGTATCCACCTGATACATGTCATCCCATATGATCATCCTGATCATTATCATAGCATCATCTTGATGCATATCATCCAGAGTATCGTCCTGATACTCACCACACATGATCATCCTAATCATCGTCACTGCATCATTCTGATGCATGTCATCTGGAGCAACATCCTGAAGCTCATCATCTATGATCATCCTGATCATACAATGCATCCACCTGATGCATACTAAGTATCTACCTAATACATATCATCATACATGATCCACCTGATCATATAATGTATCCACCTGATACATACACGGATACATGATCCACCTGATCATACAATGTATCCACCTGATATATATCAACATACATGATCTACCTGATCATACAATCGTATCCACCTAATACATATACAGATACATGGTCCAAGCATCCAACATGATGCATATACATATACATGATCCAACTGATCATAACAAGCATCCAACATGATGCATATACATATACATGGTCCAACTGATCATATAGAGCAGAAACTAGAACATCATCCTGATGCTCATCATCCAACGCTTATATCCATAGCCATGTGAAGGATTCTCCTTCCACCATGCTTGGAATGGCTTCAGCAAATGTATCCATCAATTCTTCCTCGAAGTGTCATCAATTTGAAGAACACCAAACCTCTTTTTGAAGTACTCGAACTTCACTCTGGCTAGTGGCTTCGTCAACACATCTGCAATCTGCTCATCCGTCGCAACATACAGGAGCTTCACTGCTCCCCTCTGCACCATATCCCTGATATAGTGATATTTGATCTCTATGTGTTTCGACCTGTTGTGGAACACCGAGTTCTCAGATAGCTTCACACAACTCTGGTTGTCACAAAATATACCAATAGCCTCCTGCGGGAGATCAAATAACTCAGACAATAGCTTCCGAAGCCATACTGCCTCACAACTAGCTGAACAAGCTGCAACATACTATGCTTCAGCTGTACTCGGTGCTACGCAGGACTGCTTCCTGTTAATCCAAGAGATCATACCTGATCCCATACTGAAGCAGCACCCACAAGTGCTCTTCCTATCTGCAGCACTGCCTGCCCAATCTGAATCAACATAACCATGTAGGTTAAACTTTTGATTCGCATCATACTTGAGCCCATAATCAACTATACCCTTCAGGTACCTCAAAATATGCTTTACAGTAACCAGGTGAACACTCCTCGGATCCATCAGGAACTGGCTCAATGTGTTCACCACAAAGCAAATATATGGTCTCGTGTTCGTTAGGTACATCAAGAACCCATTCATCTGACGATACATCGTGACATCAACCGGATAAGATGAAGCATCACACAGAAGCTTCAGGTTCGATGCCATAGGTGTGCCATGGCCTTATAGTCTATTATCCCGAACCTCTTCAGGATTTCTACTGCACACTTCCTTTGTCCAAGGAAGATTCCATCTGCACTCTGCCACACCTCCATGCCTAGAAAATAGTGCATCATCCACAAGTTCTTCATCTCGAACTCGGCAGCAAGCTTCCTCTTAGTATCAGCAATCAAACTATCATTACCTGTAACAAACAGGTCATCCACATACAGGAGTAGTATCATAGGATTTCCTTCCTCAACCTTGTAGTAAAGGTTGGAATCTGCTTTACTCTTGGTAAAGCCCAAACTGGATAGAAAGCTGTCTATCCTACCATACCAAGTTTTGCACATATATGACTTCCCGCCATATGTCTCAAAACCAAGTGGCTACTCCACATACACTTCCTTTTCGACTACACCATTCAAGAAAGCTATCTTGACATCCATTTGGTGTATCTTCCATTTCATCAATGTGGCCAGAGAAAGGACTGATCTAATGGAAGTGTGCCTAGCTATAGGTGTAGAAGTCTCTTCATACTCAATCTCTTTTTCTGGGAGAAGCCACAAGCTACAAACCTCGCTTTGTATTTCTCCATGCTACCATCTGCAACATGCTTGATCTTATAGTTCCATTTGGAAGTCACAGCAGACTTCCCTTCAGGTCTTGGGACTGCATCCCAAACATCATTCTTCATGATCGACTGGTACTCCTCGATCATGGCATTTTTCCTGAATCCTGGGAACTTCAATATATTCAATATCTTCAATAGATAACTTTGTTGCTGAAACAAATGTTGTAGTCCTTCTTTTGTAGGTGCTCGTATATGATCTTTCCTACAAAACAAGTTAAATTGCATGATTAGAAACTTCTCATAGTTTTCAGAACAAATTCTTACACATAAAGAAATATGTCATATAGTCATGCAATTATTTTAGCCAATGCTTCAATACAACATTCATCCATATCCTGTAACTTTCTAGATGTCTTCCAATCTCTACCAGAACATTGTTAAGAGTTTGCACTACTCCCAACATGTCAGCAAAGAGGTTTCATTCTAGATAAGTAGCAATGGAATGTTGTATAGTGCCATAGGCCACTTACCCATCACATGCATATTAATAGTATACTGTTCATTAATGCAATTATTTTAATATGCATAATACATAACCTAAGTCTATGAACATAAGCATATACATTTTTTAACAATATTATTTAAACAAACAAATATGTAAGAAATGACAATTCAAATACTTATCTTTGTTTGGTTGTTGGGTGGACTCTCTCTGAATCTTTGCAACTCCATTTTGATGTGGATTGTGAGAAGTGGTCGACTCCCTCTGAATATCTGCATTCTTGTAGAAACTACTGGAGTGTGCTCCCTCTTGATCTTTGCTTCCTGGATTACCTGTCCTTGAACTTATATCCATCCTCAATCACTATGCATGCTTACAAGTATCATTATTGTGATATCCTCGAGATCTCATACATAATCATACATTTATTAGTATATTCTCAATACTATCAAAACACAATAATCTTAAGCATGTATAGTCATGATCATTTCAAACAGAAATAATAAGCATTAGTATTCAAGGACTCTTATGGTTAGTCATATCATAAATTAAAGTAAGAAACATAATATTCCTAAACCTGTGATTACTCAAACCTATACTTTCATGACTCTTCTGGTTAGTCATATCATCAATTAAGGTAAGAAACATAATATGCATACACCCATGATTATTCAAACCTATGAATAATCATTATCAATCATACCATGTATACTTATATAAGAGATCCTATCACAAGGTAGGATTCTAACTTGATATAGGAAAAACACACCTGGATTAGTATGTTAGCTAGTTATGTCTAACATACCCACATGATGTCTTCTTGTTCTCTTCAATGACTTGTGCTAGTAACCTGCATATCTCATAAGTTAACCATTATAGAACCAAGTTATACATACCTCGTAAATAGATCTTCTATGTGATCCATGACAATGGTTGAATCTTTGTCTTCATATCACCATGATCATATGTTCTTGAACTAGAACATGATTTGTCTTTCTTGGTGTACCTTTCATGTTAGCGAACAACATAAACTTCATACAACACCATAATGCATTAGTACAATCATAAGTGTCAACACCCTAATCAATAAATGCCTTCTATCATGCATTCATAACTTTATTAAGGTGATACGACAAGTCTCAATTTAATCAAGATTGTACTAACCTTAATGAAGACAAACATACCATAAACTTAATTATGAATAGAATTTGAAACATACCTGTATGAGTCATACCTGTCGAGATTGCTTGTAATCTTCTTATGTAAGGCCTTAGCCTCATCTCCCTCTGAAACAGAAACTTCTTCACTTGTGCAGGTGACCAATCCATTCTCTTCTAGGATTAACCCAATCCACTTGATTTGCAGAAACTGGATTTGGAGCTGGATCAGGGTTTGTCAGGAAAACCCTAAAAATTCAAAATTTGAATTTCAAACTTCTGAAATGATAGAAAGATGCGCCTTGATGAGCTGATCAAGCCGGTATACTCAGAATTTGAAAACTACAAAGTTTTATCCCTCAAATTTGCCTTTGAAACTTCTGGATTCACTAGACATGACCCCGAACTAGGGTTTGATAAATCCCACCCTTCTGCCTAATCAAAAGGTTCGATCGAAAGCTCTAAGCTTCTATTTTTCTGAGGAGCTTCCAGCCGTGGTCACAGATTTCAAAAATTCTCATTTTTGCAGAAGCCCTAATTTTCTACTTTTCCGATCAAAGTCCCGAACTAGGGTCTGATCAAGCCCGGCCTTCTTCCCAACCAAAAAATTTAATCTTGGTCTCTAAATTTTGATTTTGATGAGTAGCATTCAGTTGTGGTCTCCGATTACAAAAATTCCAACTTTCTTTGAAACCCTAATTCCCGGAGCCATGAATGAAGGTGCTCAAAATCCAATTCTGTTTTGACATAAATATGCACCTGATTGTTTCTGGTGTAACTCCGAAATTACGAATCCATAGGGTCTAAAACCTCTACCTATGGTATCATGACCTGTCATCTTTCCAACCCCATAGGTATGACCTCAATTGGATTCTTTGAGAGAGAGTTATGCCAAGTGTTGCAATGTGACCTGTTTATGGGATAAAACAGGAAAACAAACTTGTACGGCGTGCCATGTGTCACTGGTTCTGTTTCGACCTCTGAAAAAGTTACCTGACAAAGTACAGTCTGTGCACTACCTGTCACTTTTTACGAAATTTCATTTGGAGCTTCCTAGCCCAAGTTATGACCTTTTTTCCTAGGTCACCCGTTTATGACTCAGATCTGGAAGAAGCAGAAACCCTATATTGTATGGATCATAAAACACAAAGTACAACGAATTAGAAGTTGTCATTTGGACACAAGGTACATGGGGATCTGATCTTCGACCTGTAAAAGTTTCAGAACCGAAAACTTCGCCAAAATGGATTTATAGCAAAAGTGCTACGATGACTGGTTTTTGCTATATCAAGCCCTAGCATCGCAAGGGCAACAAGTGTCATACATGCCATACCATGTCTTCTTTCAGGCTAGCTCTGATACCATGTTAGTTTTTCAAAATTTACTTCTATCTGATCTAGGATCTTAACTGAGAGAACAACATGTACAACATATCTACAGCATATCAATCATGGACACAATAATGCAAGCACACAAGAGACACAGAGTTTACTTGGGGAAAACCATAAAGGTGAAAAACCGCAATAACTTGCTCAGAGATAGATAAAGCAATGATACAACCCAAGCATAAGAGATAGACATCTCCTAGCAGCAGCTTCTCCTCCTCCACAAGTGTGCCACTCTCCAAAGAGTGTGTGAAAGAATAGAATAATCAAATAGAGTGCCTCCCGCACTCTATTTATACTTGACTTGACTTGCCTAATAACCTTTACTAGGTCGGCCTTAACTTAACCACATAACATAATGTTGACTGGGCCGACACCCAATAGGGTGGTCTAATGACCCTTTGACCCACATGGCTGACCCCCAATAGGGTGGTCTAATAACCGTTTGACCCACATGACTTATACATGGCCGACCCCAACAAGGTGGTCTAATAACCCATCAAGTATAAGTTACGACACTTACAATATAAATGACGACACAGATGAATAATAACATCTCTATAGGAAAACAAACACTTCCGTATAGAGAAATAATACCGTCTCTATAGGAGTACACTATACATATATGAAATACATTCCGAAGTTACATATACATCAACACACCTCAATTATTCTCCTTAATCTATTCAGTTTGGATAAGCAATATTCAGCAGCCTGTGGTTGCTGAGTTGAATTAGTATAAAAAATTGCTATAATTTTTTTTAAACAATTGTGTTAATTTTTTGTGAGTCATGTCAAAGTTTTATCATTATTCTTATGGATGGACTTTGATAAGAGGATGTCCGATGCACAATCACTAACATGCAGGGAGTTCAACTTTCTTCTCATGGATGTTGAAAAAACATTTTCTTTTTATCATTTTTACTTGATTTACAAAATAATTCGTCTTTCTAAGGAAATGCATTCACATAAGGTGAGAAGTAACATGCATGACTGCCATGATAGAAAAGCAGACATGCTAGAATTAGTTTGTGAGCCGTTGAATGCATACAAATGAAGTAACATTTATGCAGGAGCATCCCTCTTGAAATCTAAGAAGATTGGAATAATTATTACCAACCATGGTTTTCTGGGTTCCAAAAATCCATACTAGTAATAAAATACATTTCGTGCACCATGTAAGGTTTAGTGAAGACAACACATGACATGCTCATGCATTGATTGGTTCCAGTTATTTTGGGGTTGGTGTATGCCATAAATATGCTTTTGCACCAAGAGAGACAGATTCTGATCCAGTAGCTGTGTGGCAGATAGTTTTCTCTTTGTGATGATCAATCCAAGTCTTGTTGAGTCCCCTCAGAAAACTCCAACTGGGGAAAAGAGCCCTTTACTCAGGATATCGGACAGTAAGCTAGGCTGGTTACCATTGTCTTTTTCCCTCTGGCCGTGACAAAGCAGGATTGTCCAATGATTTGGAATTGTTTGCTCTTTGTGATGATTAATTCAATTCTTGTTGAGTCAGAAGACTCCAACTATGGAAATGAGTCCTTTACTCAAAGTCTCACAGTAAGCTAGGAGGATTACCATTGTCTTTTACACTCTAGGCATGTCAAGCAGGACTGTCCAATGGTTCTGAATGGTTTTCTTTAACCAAGGGAACTGGGAATGAGTACAATTCCTTTGAGTTATATTGGTTCCACATCAGCCATCTGAACCTATGCCATGAGTCAGGAAACCAGTGCCTCAAATCATACCAGATAGCCCTTAATACAATGACCAAAAGTAAACGGTCAGGGAACTGAGGCCTCAATCACTTATAGGGCTTGGCTAAGTATACTATATAGTTCCCTTTTCTTTTTAGACTTAAGTTGACCTCATACAATATCAATCTTTACAAAAATAATTTACTCAGCTTTTTCACCAGTGCTCTGTGAGAAACAAAGAGAATAACTAGACCCTTCAAGCTACTGCAAGCTCAGCTATAGGAATAGCCAGTCTGTTACCACTTTTCCATCACCAATAATCCCCACAAGAACAATCTCCGTTCTTAAAATGGTGAAAGCGATTAGTATCTCTCAGTACTATTTCTCGGCTAGCAATCTTGGAGATGAACTTGGTGGCAGTGTGGCAGTCACCACACACGCGAAGATTCTTGATGATTCGAAGGGTTGTGCTGGGAGGTGTCTCAATAAGTCCAAAAGCAATTGCCAACTTCTCACTGTGATAGAGTAGAATGTCTTCCTTATGCTCCTCCTCTACATCATGTAGCACGAAGTTTTTCTGAGGCACATAACCAGCCTCCTTCATCTGCTCAACTAAATTCTCCAGTCTTGCATAGATCTTCTCAGTTTGTGGGTGGGATCTATCCCCTACCAGAAATGTATGCATCCTTTCCTTGATCTCAATCCAGCTGCAACCTGGCTCCTTTTTCACATGCCCTTCTTTCATCATCGTTCTCACTTTTCTCACATCATCCCACCTGCCAACTGCTGCATAAATATTTGACAAGAGAACATATGTTGTAGAATTTTGTGGTTCCAATTCAAAAAGGCGTTCTGCCACCCTCCGACCTAGTTTCAAATTGCCATAGACTCTACAAGCACCAAGCAAAGCCCCCCACACGACAGCATCGGGTTTGAATGGCATTCTATCAATAAGGTTCTCTGCTTCTTTGAGATGACCAGCACGGCCTAAAAGGTCAACAAGGCAAGCATAGTGATCTGCTCCTGGGGTGATAAAATAATCTCTGCTCATAGACTCAAAGTAGTACCAACCTTTATCCACCAAGCCTGCATGGCAGCAGGCACACAGAACACCAATGAAAGTTATACGGTTCGGCTTCACTCCTGCCTGGTTCATTTGTTCAAAGTGCTGAAGTGCCTCATTGCCACACCCGTGTTGGGCATGTCCTGCAATTATTGCATTCCATGAGACCAAATTCTTTATGGGCATCATCTCAAACTCAATCCGTGCATCCTCTATGCTCCCACACTTGGCATACATGGTAATAAATGCGTTTCTAAGCAAAACATCAGGCTTGAATCCTGTAGCAATGATGTGTGCATGAACCTGTTTACCGTAGTTCAGTGCTGCTAGGTTGGCACATGCATTTAGAAAGCTCGTGAAGGTGCACTGATCTGGCTTCATCCCAGTTTGCCGCAATCGGAAAAAGAGTTTCAAGCCCTCTTCTGCATAGTCATTCTGTGTATACCCTGCAATCATGGCATTCCATGTCACCATATTCCGTTCAGGCATTTCATTGAAAAGCTGAAGTGCTTCATCTATCCTTGCATTCTGAGTATATCCTGCAAGCATGGCATTCCATGAAACTCTATCATGTACAGACATTTTGTCGAACACTCTGCGTGCATTATCTATACTCCCACATCTTGCATAGCACGAAAGAAGAACATTCTGAACAAAGATGTCTGACATGAATCCCATTTTGATGGTATGGATATGGATCTGTTGTCCCTCGGCCAAGGCTTTTAATGCAGGAATAAGAGCAGTGAAAGTGGACTGTGTGCACTTCATGCCTGCCCACAGCATTTGACAATATAGTTTCAGGGATTCCTCACTTTGCTCATTTTGAGCATACCCTGCAATCATTGCATTCCACGAAACTATATCTTTCCCTGGCATTTCATCAAACAGATGGCGTGCCTCATCCAATCTTATGTTCTGGGTATAACCAGAAATCATGGCATTCCATGAGACAACATCTCGCACAGGCATTTTTTCAAACTGTTGACGGGCATCCTCAACCCTGCCATTCTGAGCATATCCAGCAACCATGGCATTCCATGAGGCCACATCCCGATCGGGCATTTGCTCAAACAATCGCCGTGCCTCATCTACTCTCCCATTCTGTGCATATCCTGTAAGCATCACATTCCACGAAATAACATTCCGTTCAGGCATTTTGTCAAACAGTCGGCGTGCACAAAAAAGACTATTGCACTTAACATACATGATCAAAAGTTTGGTAGCCAGAAAGGTGTCTGGTCGAAACCGATTTCTGAGCATGTGAGAGTGAACCCTCCTGCCTTCTTCCAAGCCTTTAATTTCAATGCATGCCTGCAACAGAGACTCATACGCAATCGGATCGAGCCAGGCGCATACCCTGTCCATAATATCCAACGCTTCTTTCAATCGTCCCTCATGGCACAATGCAGTCACATCCCGATTGGTATTAACTTTTTCTCTGTAAACTATAGTCAAATCAGTTGTTGAGCTACAATTCCTCCCAACCCCAACAGACATCATGCGCTTCTGAATACACGATCGACGTAGACTGCACTTTGGCATTGCCAAGCCTATGTAACCTGCCCTTGTCAAATGCTTGAGCTTGGTTTTGATATTCTTCATTTCTATGATTTGATGGATCGAAGTATTGGGTATTCCACATTCTGATTGATTTTTTCGTAATGAGGCTGCGGTTAAAAGTCGTCCTATAATCGATCCATTGCCCGGTAGAATGGGCATGGCTGTATATTGCGAGATCATCAGGGAAAATCATGGCGGACAAGGGTATTCCGTTCTAAAGGATTGCTCCGCCATAGAATGTCTGTCCTGCGAAGTGCGAATATGGTCATGTGGTTACCTCCTAGCTGTCTAAAGACCATTTCTTGTTTACGCTACCAAAGTTTGGGCAGAAATAATCGGCAAAAGAACCAGAAAAGTGATATATACTTTGGTGCTATGCTAGGAAATTATCCAACTGTTGCAACAATATACAACATCCGTACCTTTTTCCGGAACTTGGCATAGCCTTGAAATCATTGCCACCCTTGCCCCCAAATATTGCTCAAGGTGTCTTAAAAGACTACAACAATCCCCACACGAAGTATTGCAACCCCTACCGGGAATGGACCATGGGTTTCCATCGGGCCAGCCATAAAACCCCATCACTAGCTCCTACCCTCATACTCGAATTAATCAATCCTAGATTTGCATGCATATTCAATGACCAACCAGAAAGCAATTTACTCAATGATGATACATGGGCAAATTTGTGGAGTCTTGTGTGCTCATTTAATTCACATTAAAGACTTGGTTAAAACTTATGGAAGCAACATTGTTTTGGGGATTAAGGGAGTGAGGATGGAGAGATCGAGGAAGAGCATGACAGGAGAGGAATGGAAAAAGGAGAGGTCGCGTGAAGAAGAAGTTAGTTGCATCAAGAAAGGGGGAAGTTGTGGGAGAAGTGAAGAAGTCCGTGTGAGTGTAGAAGAGAAGGGAAGGTTGTGTAGAGGGAGTGGAGAGTGTTGGAAAACAAAGGAGATGGAGAAAGGGGAAGGTGAAGGCTATACGAAGTGAAGACAAAGAAAGGGCGGGAAAAGTAAAAGAGGAATAGAAGCAGAAGAAGAGACCACAAACTAAGAACAAGAAGAAATTACAACAGCTTACGGCTAAAGATTTTGTTCTAGAATTTGCAAAGGAATTTTATGTAATGCCTAGTTGAGACTTAAACTAGCAAGCTTAGGGGTTTTACGAAAAAGGGACTTTGAGTCCAATTGTGAATTTGTAAGGATGAGAGCCCTTGTGGGCTTGTAATGTAATTTTTACAAATTTTATGAAGTTAACGAAAGGTCGTTTGAGCCAATTTAATATCAAAAACCTTATTGTCTATGTATACTTCAATTTGTTGCATCTAGAGTAGTTGTCTCAATTAATTCTAGACTAGTTGTGCCTTCTATTTTATTATTGTTTGTAGGGTTTTAGGTTTGCGAGTGAGTTTAATCTAGGGCCTCTTTGCCCTTGTTTTATGTGTGTGAGGGTTGTTGATTGAGTTTTGATGTTTGCAAGGGAATTGAGGTCATCGGTCTACATCATGCAATTCCTCTAGATATTCAACTATACAACACAATGATATTAATCATAATAACGATAAATTATAGTAATGCATCTACACAACCCAAGACCAAAAAGAATAGCACAAAAGTGTACACTAAGCTAAGTTATTAATTTTCCTAATAAATTTCAATGATTTTCTTGTTGTTAGAGATGTAGAGAAGAGAAGGAAGGTGAACAACAGAATGAAACTTTGGTACAAATTATAGAAAAATAAACATGGATCAAAAGTGGCTAGGCCTCTGTTTAGGATTTCATGCAATAAAATGCTTTCGCTTAGGGACTTACAATTGTTTTTAACAATGGTTTTCGGCCTCTTTCTCTCTTCAAGTTTTTGTCTTATTCTACAAGTCTTTTTCCTTGTGTTAAATGGGATAGGTGCTTCTCCATCATCTATATGTTTTGATTCATTTACCTCTATGGAAAATTTCCTCTTCGTTATCCTCTTGTGATGCTCTTCTGACCC
This sequence comes from Larix kaempferi, assembly GCA_027924585.1. Classification (NCBI taxonomy): domain Eukaryota; kingdom Viridiplantae; phylum Streptophyta; class Pinopsida; order Pinales; family Pinaceae; genus Larix; species Larix kaempferi. The sequence goes on along the minus strand of BSBM01000391.1, from coordinate 23,976,411 downwards.
TCCAATGGGACTATTTAATTGCACAATTAGCACAAATTCAATTAGAGGCCTGCATCCAAACTCCTATTGAATTGCTTCATATGTGATTTATTTTGTTAAGAGCCCCATTTATTTGATTTCCCTTTTATTCTCTTATATAAGGAAGATCCAAAACCTCCCCTTCTTGATATGGCTAGAGGCTAAAGTACCATGACATCATACTAGAGATGATTACAAGATAGAATGCCAAATGCTTTAAATGGTGTTTGGTTCATTCATGATTTCAGACATGGGGTGCATAAAACATTGGGTTGCATGGTTTATGTTTTCCTTGTAAAATGTTAGGTCAAATGCACATTTCTACTTTGTGAAAATCCCACCATTTGATTCCATGGCTCAATGGATTTCCAACTAGCTTTCATTTTCCTTATTTGGAGGCATCTATCCAAAGATGTAGCTCTTTGAAGATAGCAATCAACTTTGTTGGATCTATGTCCCTTTCAATCTCGATTATTGAATCTCCATCCAAATGATTCATATCACATGCACTCAATGAAAAATATCTTCCACGTTTACCATAGCTCCTCCCATCATAGCTTGCGAAAGAGTGGGAACTATATACATGAGTGTCCTTGTCTATGCATTAGTTTTAGTCCTTAGAGCTACATTATCACCATGCCATCATATGGCACTTTGTCATATGTTAATCACTTTCCTAGTCACCATGTGTGTGCCATTTGTATCATGTAGTGTGGAATATGTCTACCTTTCATCTTCTACTTTGGGCACCTACCTAAATCCAATGTAGAAGGTGGGGATATGGGAAGGAGTAGTTTTGAATGTAGATTGATGCAAAATACCTTCTTCCTTTTCCTTCCACCCAAAGGCAATGCAAAAAGAGATGGAAATGGGTAAATCGTGAAGATTGAAAGATGACATAGCACGGTGTAAGACAAAGGTTTGGGGAGGAGGAGGATAGCAACATGAAGGGAAGGATGAAATTCCTCTACCATTTGCCTCAAGGGGAATGGAGATGAAGGAAGGAGAAGGTGGAGGTAAAGGAAGGAGGGGAAAATAAAGTGAAGTTGGGTGATGATGTAAAGGTGGGGCAAGATGAATAGGAAAGGAGATGGAGATTGAAAGTGGAGATTTGGGAAAGGCGTATGCTTGAGTAAAGTTGAGTGCTTAAGTAAGAAAAATCTCCACCCATGTTTACCTTCCACCCCTACACAAAGAAAAGTATGGAAGGAAGGAAAAGGAGAAGAAAAGGAAGAGGGAGAGGAAAAAGGTAAAGGGAAATTAGAAGAAGGAGAAGGAAATAGTAAAATAAAACGGATAATAATGACAAGACTCTACCTTTTTTTTCGGTGATTGAATGATGAAGATGAAGAAGAGAAGAGGAAAGAAAATGTGGGTGCAAAGGTGAATATGGAAAAGATAGCAACTTAGGAAGATTAGGAATTTTAACAACGATATTGTCTGAGGCTTTGGCTTTAGGTCAAAGTGCATATTTTAACGAACCTTATGAAAACATTAAGAGAAGATAAGGATGCCCCAAGATTCATAAATTGTCACGAACCCAATACCCTCATGTTGCATCCTCCTTCTCCCATGTTTATTCTTAATGGTTGTAATGGTTCCATTAAACCTTTACCTACCCGATGGATATGTTTCTCAGGAACATCATCTTCTTGTCTAAGATGCGCATTGGTTGTATCTCAATATTGCATTTTGATTCCACTTGGATCATAAACTAATCAATTATGTGGCTAGGACTAGACAAATATATTTCTTTTAAAATGACACATGAAATACATTATGTATACGCACACAAGTAGTCAATGCTAATGCATAAGCTACAAGCCCTATTCTATCCAAAATTTCAAATGTCCCATAGAATCAAGCTGTAAGCTTTGAACATATTCCCAATTTTAAAGAACTCTTCTTTGGATTGACTTTGAGGTAGACATGATCCCCCACTTGAAATTCTATGGCTTCTCTACCCTTGTTTGCATGACTTTTTGTATCTCTTGATCTACATTCATATTATTCTTCATCTTGACTATCTTCTCTTCCATTTCTCTGAGTAACTATGTCCCAATCATGACTCTGCTTGCCGGGTTATCCCAAGTAATGGGAGTATTGCATTTTCTACCATACATGGCCTCAATTGGGATCATCTTTAAAGATGCATGATACCCATTATTGTAGGAAAACTCCACCAAATGTAAGTAGTCTTCCCACTTGGATGGTTGATCTATCACATACATTCTGAGCATATCTTCAACGACCTAATTAACCCTCGCAGTCTACCAATGTTTATGGGGATGATACAACGTACGCATAATTAGATTTGAAGTGAACTTGGAATCTCTATCTGAAACATTTTCCTTGGGCATTCCATGCAATCTAGCAACTTCCTTTAGGTAAATCTATGTTGTGTTAACATCTTTATGAGTTGATTTGACATGCATAAAATGAGCTACCTTAGTCAACTTGTCTACCACTACCATTATGGAATCATGTTGTTTAATTGTTCCGGGAAACTTGGTGTAAAATATACAGTCACCACATTCCACTTCCATTCTAGAATAGGCAAAGGTTGAACCAATCTTGTCAGATGCCCATGCTGAACCTTGACTCTTTGACACTCTAGAAACTTAGGTACATAATATGAAATGTCCTTCTTCATACCTGGCCAAAATACTGCCTCTTTACTATTGTAAGAGTCTTCTGGTATCCTGGGTGTCCTACTAAAGGAATTTTATCCATCTCACTGAAAATTAACTTCCTTAACTCTCTCAAATTGGACACATATATTCTACATTTATACCTAAGAATTCCAATATCTTCAATCATGTAACCGTCATACTTTTGAAGCACATTGTCTTGCTACAATCCTTCCTTTACTTGCTAATAATATTCATTTGCATTTACAACTATAACAATTTTGTCTTTCAAATCTGATTTACCCACACTGGTGGTTGTAGAATGCATTGAATGTATCCTCCAACTGAGTGCATCAACCACTTTATTCTCCTTACTCTTGATATCTTTGATTTCAAAATCAAACTCACACATGGATTCTAACCATCTTGCCTACCTGGTGTTTAAATCTCATTTGTCAAATAAATACTTTAAGCCACTATGATTTGTCCTCGACTCAAATTTCCTTCCCATGAGGTAATGTCACCACATCTTCAATGCATCAAGCTCCAAGTCATGTGTGGCATACTTCTTCTCATGCTTCTTGAGATTCGTGGATTCATAATAAATCATGTGCCCTTGTTGCATAAAAATTCCATCGATTCCCTCTTGACAGGCATATGTACACACCACATAGCCCTTATTGGGGTTTTTGATCTTAAGAATTGGCATGCTGGTCAACAATTTCTTCAACCGTTGAAAACTTTCCTCACATTGTGGTGTCCACTGGAATGTAATTCCCTTCTTTTGCAATGAGGTAAGGATGCACCATCTTTGAAAAACCCTCAATGAATCTTTTGTAATACCCAACCAGTCCCATAAAGGATCTAGCTTCAAATACATTCCTGGGCATTTTCCAATTCATGATTGATTTGATTTTTTCCAGATCCACTGCTATCCCTTGTTTAGAAACAATATGACCCAAATAATGGATCTGCTTCTCATAAAATGAACACTTACTCCACTTGGCATTTAGATGATGTTCCGTCAACATTTGTAGCACTAATTTCAAGTGTTTTGCATTCTCTTCCCCTGGCTTGGAATAAGTAAGTATGTCATTGAGGAATACAATGACAAAATTATTCAGATACTGCTTGAAAATTCCATTCATGAGGCACATGAATGCGGCTGGTGTGTTGGTCAGGCCAAATGGAACCACCACGAACTCATAATGACCATATCGAGTCCTGAACATTGTTTTGTTGATGTCTTCCTCCCTGATTATCATCTGGTGATAATTGGATCTCATATCTATCTTAGAGAATACCCTAACTCCTCTCAGTTAGTCAAACAAGTCATTAATTATGAGCAAAGGATATTTATTCTTGACTATGATTTTGTTTAAATGCTTGAAATCAATGCATAATCTTAACGTTCCATCCTTCTTCTTTACAAAAAGCACTGGTGCTCCCCAAGGAGACAAACTTGGCCTTATGTATCCTTTCTTCAACAATTTCTCTAGTTGCATTTGTAACTCCTTCAGCTCTGGCGTACTCATCATGCACGATATTTTGGAAACTAGGGAAGCTCCTGGTACCAGATCAATAGAGAAATCATTATCTCTTTTAGGTGATAAACCTAGTACTTCTTCAAACACATCAATGAATTCTTGTAATACTACAAATTCGTCCAAGATGGGGCCTTTATACTTTTTTGGATCTTCTACATGATATGCATACAATTGACATCCTTTCTTAAACACTTCTTCAGCTGCAATGTTGAGATTTTCCTGATGGAAATTGGTCTTGGGATGCCCTTCACTGTACTCTACTACCTATTGGGTATGTGTTATATTCTCTGCATGAATACCCCCCATCTGGAGGGGGTTTAGGGGGAACATACCCCCTCGACTGGTGGGCATGGGGGGTAGCACACCCCCATTTAGGGGTTCGGGGGCGAAGCCCCCAGGAAAAATTTGTTGGGGCTATTTTTGCCCCATTTTTGGCTATTTTCGGCCAATGGTTTTCGGCCCATTGTATTCTGATTCTGGTTTAGGAATTAGGGTTTTATAGGTTGGCAAAGACCTATATATTGTAAAAAGTTTAGTTAACACAATGAAAGAAACAAAGAGAGTGGTGAAGCTCTAGTTAAGCTGGTTTTCGTGGTTAAGGGTTTCTAGGGTAAAATCTCTATGTAATGTGTGTGTACGCTATTGTTTTACTTTCTGTTTATGTTTAAGAATTGTATGCATTGTTACACTTGATCAGGTTTAAGACTAACATGCACTTCTTCATTAAGACAAATAAATGTCTTGTTATGACAATATAATACCACATGATGTGCACCCAACCAGTCCATCTTGATTAGTACATCATAAGAACCAAGATAAATTATGTTAAAATGTGCAATAGTGCTAAACCCATTCATGTCTAATGGACAATCCTTTACCAACTCATTGATCTTACTCTTTGATTAGGTAGCCAATGGAACCATCCATGACTTGCCATGATTTCTTCTCTTTAAATAAAATTTTTCAACCATATCAAGAGAAACATAACTATGAATTTCTCCAGAATCAATAGAATGGAAACATGTTGATTGAAAATCTTACCTTCAACCTTAATTATGTTGGACAAGAAGTATTCCTACCGATTGTCCAATGCTATATAAATTCTTGGAATATTCCTGGCTACATCCTCCATTGTACTGGATTCCTGAATATTGTGCACTGATCTCCTCACTCTCTCTCTCCTTTGAGGAAAATCCTTGCACAAGTGATTTCCTTTACATCCCCAACATTTAATAGGCTCCCTCACTCTCAGAAACTCTGCCCTTCAGAACCCATCATGAGTGAAATCCATCTGTTGATGTGGTTTCTTAATCTTGAAGAAAGGTGGATTCAATCCTTTCTCTCTTTATTCCTCCTTATTTATCTTCTTATCTTTCCAATACTTCTAAATATATGTCCTTCCCCTGTTTTGATCATATAGGTATTTGGCCTTCCTGATTTCCTCTTCAAGAGTCTTGGGCTCATCATATTGAATTATGTCTTTGAAAAATGAAGGAAATCCAGTCAAGAACCTATGGATTTTACATTCTCTTCCTTAATTAACACCACATACCTTGGAAACTCCAACAAATTTCTCTGATATTCCTCCATACTCATAGCTCCGAATCTGAGCTCAAAGAACTCATCCATTTCCCTTTTATAGTAATGTTCGGATAAGTACTTCTGCTTAAAGTAAATTTTTAATTGCTTCCAAGAAACTATCTTTTCATGTATATGCTTCACCTCCACTAGTTGATCCCACCATATGGAATCTTTCCCCTGCAAGTTATAAATGGTAATTATAGCCTCCATATTTGAAGAATAATTATGCAATCGAAGATATTTTCTCATCCCTAATAACCATGCTTCGACATATTCTCCCTCCTTTCCCTCGCCATCAAAAGTAGGAGGCTTGATATTCCACAAATCCCCTTGCAACACATCATCCACATGCCTTATTTTATGATGCTTAACTAGAGACATTTCAGGGTTGCTTCTAGAATCATCAATCATACATGACCTCCTGTTTGCATGAGGTGATGAATAGTGATGTCCATGACCCCTGGTATCAACCTTAATATGTCTAACTTCTTCATGGGATTTACTCTTTGAACTTCCCTTTTATTCTTGTAATGCCCGCCTAGATATAGTTAATTGACTAGAATATTGAGAGCACCGATATTAAAGTGACCCGGTTAAATAAACTTGAACAATGTGTTATGCTTTGTTATTTGCGTGAAAACTGTTGATTGACAAGTAAATGATGATTATGCTTGATTGATTGAGAAATATGAATTGGAGATTATGTTATGAATAAATAAAATAAATGATGCTTTTATTTCCTTATATGTGAATAAAATCCATATGTTTAAATATAATTGAATAAAGATGAAAAATGCATGATGATATACTTTATATGGTGCAACACTATTAATGTGAGCTTTGAGTGTGTACAGTAGCAAGTAAAACAATTACTGACTGAATCTCAAATGGAATAAAAAGGGGGTCGTAAGGAACGAGAAAAATACATAGGGGTACAACGACGGACTATCAACCCTGAAATAGCATTCCAAGCACGAGTCAGAATCCCTATCAGCTCACTCGAGTAGCGTGTGCCTTACGAGAGAGGCTACAACGATTTGGTTGCATAAGATGTGTTAGGGAGCGCAATCAGGAAGATCTTATTCCTCAATCGCCATTAGTCTCCATGGAAATGTAGTCAGATGGTTACAGTAACGATTTCTAATCGCTACATCGCACTCCCCACACAAGGAAAAGGACAAGGAAGTTGTCAGAAGGTCCCATAGACGTGGTACCTAGACAACGACCAGAAATGGAACTACTTGCATACTTGCACTAAAAATTTAAACACATAGTTTAATTATGCATATATAAATGTTAAATTTGAGAATAACTAAATGAAAAAGTATTTTAATTTGAGCAAATATTAAGGGGGGATATTTTGAGGTAGACTGCATATGCACCCACTGATTTAGGAAGACATGCAATAAATTAATATAAAAAATAAATAAGTTAGAGATATTTGATTTTGGAGAAAATCTAGATTGGTAGAGATCTAGAGTTTAACTCCACATGCATCCATTGATTTATGGATTGGGATTTAAACTAAGGAGACAACTGAGAGAGAATTGAGGAACTTATGTGCACTAACATGTGAGAGCGACACATGGTTGCATGAGAATGAATATTGGAAAACAAATAAATTAATTAATTTTGCATAATATGACACATGTCGTCCAAGACTTTTCTATTTAAGAAAGGGAGAATGAAGAGGAAATGATCTCTTGGTCCCTAATGTTGGATGGATTCTGTAATGGAAATTTGAGATTAGTGTGGTCCATGTGAGTTTGGTTGAGAATTACTCTGGGGATTGGGAGATCTCATCTGAGTGTTTGGTCTTGTATGTTCTTTGTGACTCCCTATTTGCTCAGGGGATTGGGAGGAAGAAGACTACTCCCAGTGTGGTAGGGAGGTCAACCTAGGAGTCCTTCGTTAATTACATCGAGAGTCGATTGGATTGGAGTGGAAACTGGGTCAACATCTTCGATTTCTACGGGATCTATATTCAAGATAGGTTCAAATTTATTTAAGATTTTCCTATTATATTTGAATATGTATAGAAGGGATTGAATTATGGTTGTTTTAAATAAATAAATAGAGAGAAACTTATATTTGTATTTCATTGAGAATTGAATATGTGCATAAAATTATTTTGGGAAGAAATTGATTGAATCTATATTCCTTAGGAAAAGTTATTCCTACAACTTTTTTTACCACTGTGAAATCAAGTCCTTATGTTATGAAGTTTCCAATTTGTATAATAACCGTGGTTAGGAAAAAAGTTTCAATCAACATTTTATTGAACATTAAATATGTTCTTGGCGTTATACTTCTACGCGTATTTATGCTGTGATTGGTATTAGTAGATTCATTTAATAGAAAGTAATATTGGAGTCCATATTGATCGAATGACTAGATCTTAAAGTTTTACTGTTTTATGAATCGAACCACATCGTAGATCCTTAGTACTGTCAGTGAGCATATATATATGTATGTTATTTGACTGTAAGTTATAGGCGCTAAATCTAATATATATATATATATATATATATGGATCTTTATTAGGTTGCATTTAATCGAATAAGAACAAACACTGTACTATCAATTATGTTTATTCCTGTTGGAATGGTTTTATTATCAACTAGCATTTACCCCTTGAGGGGAAAAAATGAACACCGGTAGGAAAAGAGGAAAGTTAGAAGGAACAAAAACATAGGCATAGGCAGCGAAGGATACTAGTAGGAAAAGAGCAAAGTTTGTAACAATATCATATTACAGAGACATAGGCACTCAACCCATAAAAAATAATAATGTTAAGTTCATCAACACAGTGAGCCAACTACAATTGCTTTTCTCACAATCTCTGTAGTAGTAATCTCAACACTATAGATTACTACTATATCTAGAATATATAAGCAATTTGAAAAAATATTTCTACAATAATATCAATGAAAACAATGATTATAATAGCTCCTAAACTACACAAGCTACTTGTGAACAAAAGTTTGTGTTCATGCCATGTGTTGTAGCAATAAATTTAGGAATCTCCATATACAAGTATAGGTATAGAACTCTTTCATGGACCAGCTCTTGATAGTGCCACAATCTAAGTTGTAAATGAATCTTCGTTATGCTTGCTTCAAGAATGGAAGATACAGTGGGAAACCCAAATATGTTTCTTTCTTCTCATTGAGGATTTCAAGTCCACAATAAAAACTTTACATCCTTCTCAACCATGTAAAGGTGAACAGACCTGTCACTACATGAACTAATCTTCTGAAATTTACTAATAAACCAAGGAAAGTAATTGGTTGTCAATGACTCTCACCACATCAAGGATTCACACGTCTTTTGACAATATAGATAGTTCACAACAAAGCACAATAAAAATGTAGACTTACAACACAATGAGAGTGGTGAATCTTCGTTATGCTTGCTTCAAGAATGGAAGATACAGTGGGAAGCCCAAATATGTTTCTTTCTTCTCATTGAGGATTTCAAGTCCACAATAAAAACTTTACATCCTTCTCAACCATGTAAAGGAGAACAAACCTGTCACTACATGAACTAATATTCTGAAAATTACTAATAAACCAAGGAAAGTAACTGGTTATCAATGACTCTCACCGCATCAAGGATTCACACGTCTTCTGACAATATAGATAGCTCACAACAAAGCACAATAAAAATGTAGACTTACAACACAATAGGAGTGGTGAATCTTCGTTATGCTTGCTTCAAGAATGGAAGATACAATGGGAAACCCAGATATGTTTCTTTCTTCTCATTGAGGATTTGAAGTCTACAATAAAAACTTTACATGCTTCTCAACCATGTAAAGGCGAACAGACCTTTCACTATATGAATTAATCTTCTGAAAATCACTAATAAACCAAGGAAAGTAACTGGTTATCAATGACTCTCACCACATCAAGGATTCACATGTCTTCTGATGATATAGATAGTTCACAACAAAGCACAATAAAATGCAGACTTACAATACAATAGGAGTGGTCATAGCTCTCAATATAAAGGTTGTATTTATTCAATGTGGAGGTAGATGATGAGAGGCTGCTTTGTTTTTATGAATGTAAAAGAGAGTACACAGTTTACAAATTAGCCGAGATTAATATTTATGTCACTGCTGCCTAGGATAATCCATTATGATCTTAGCTTGAAAAGCCATTGCCAACAAGGAAACTGAAGAGCATTGAACTAAAAAAGTAGTAAAACATAGCACTGTTACAGAAATATGAACAAGCATTTAGGTTTTGTAGAGAAAAGGAATCCCAATAATATCCATTGAAAAGTACACATCACATATAAACATTTTTGCAGTAGTTTATGAAGAAGGGAAATTTATTTTCATTGACAAAGAAGAATAGATGAACAACAAATAGGGTTGGTTCACCACTATATAGCCTTGGAAGAGTTTGTTATCTGGTGAAATTGAAAAAAATGAGAATAGTAGGAAAAGTTTTCATTTGAGTGCTGTACATATGAGAATATACAAATGATATTTACAATTAAAATTAGTTGGATGCTTCTAAATTAGAAATATAGTCTACCCATGCAGTAGCTTCTTCAGTTATGATATTATATTCGTCAAGATTTAATAGTTTTAGAGGCACTTCATGATAAGATAGTTCTATTTCTATATTTGCAACTTCTGTTGGTGCATCCTTGCAGGTATCCCAAAAGGACAATGAGATGTGTAGATGTTTTCCTCACATAGAAGCCGATGCCTTCTTCTGTTAGAGCATCAATTTTCTTGATGTAGTCCAAGTTTGATTGCAACACTTGCTGGAGTTCTGCCATCTGTTGATCCTTGGGGGGGAGCTTATCAATATTGGCTGCCATAAGGAGCTAACATTTACGGTGAACCTGATGGATTTCCTCATAGAATTTTGTGCACTTTTCAAGAGTTTTATCAATCTCGGCATTTAGTCAATTAGTGGATTTCCTACAAAATTCAAGGAGTGCAATATCTAGCTTTAGGGTCGCTAGTGTTTTTTAAGGGAGGTGAGGAGGAAATGATGGGTTATTTTCTCTCCAAGTTAACTATTTGTTAATCTTGTTTCCAGTAGTAATCAAATGTTGATGCAGTGCGATTGAGCTTGCATCAATTTCCTGCATCCTTGCCATGAATTGTTTGATATTGTAGATTTGTTGATAGAGTGTTTTTTGACATTTTGAGACTTGCTCTTGAAGCTTGCATGCTTGTGCCCAGAACGGTTCCATGAGTGATTCCTTATCTCTCAACAACTTATCTACTTGAGTCTTCAATTCATTGGCCTTGTCATTCGCCACTAATGCACGTGTTTCAAAGTCTGTAAGCTTTGTTTGAAAATCATTTGTATCCCCTTCCATTATCATTAACTGAACAGTCAATGCTTCCTTTTCTGTGTTAAGGTTGTTGTACGCAGCTAGTAAATTGTCTTTCTCAAATAATGTGGCCTGTAATTTTGTGTTTAACTCAATGGTCTCTTCACGTTCCTTTACCAAGGTAGCCTTGAGTTTCAACATTTTTTCTTTGTTTTGCTCAATAGTGGTAAGCAGCTTGTCGACATTGTCAGCACTTGCTTGTGCAGCTATGACATTCACGGAGGTTGTGAATTTGGGGTATATATTTTGTAAAAGGAATGATTGTGTCACCTTGTTATTGTACCCTTGAAATTTTGTAAAGAATGGAAGCCACCCAACCTATTGAAAAAATGCTTACATTCTAGGTACGCTTCTAAAATTTCTATTCATGTCAGTTCCTACCAGATGACACCCTTCTTACCCATAAATCAATATCCACAGTATGGACGGATTTTCTAAGAACTTTGTTCTTTCACTATTCAACACTGTCAATGAGGGATTTGGGTACAAAGCTACAATATGGGGGAGTTATGAATGGTATGGAATGAGGTGATATGTAATAGAGAGATCATGTGAATATTGAAAGGCATCTGATGTTTAGTCCCATTAGGTATAATTGCTTGTGAAATTAGTGGAGGTGACAAGATATTGATGGGAATATAATAAAACATAACTACTAATAATGGATTTAAAGTACAAATTCATCATTCCATAAGGTGATGTGGGTAGGTTTGAATTATGGAATGTTGAGATATGGATAAGGTAATTAGAATATGATATACCAATAAGGTAAGTAGGGAATGGAATAGTAATAGGGTAAGGCATGGAGGAATCAAGAGCTCATTCAAGTTGTTTCATATGTTTCCCACATTTTTCATAAACAAAATAGATTTAGAAATCATTTTTACCTTGAGTGACTTGTACTTGGACTTTAATTATTGGATGACAATTTTTGTTTGTTGGATTTTTTTCATTACTAATATTGATTAGGAGGATGTGTATATTTAGAACTTGGATTCTAAGTCTTGTACATACTGGAAAAATTATTGATGGAATGAAAACTTTGACTACTATTGGATTAAAACTAGAATAAAAAGTATTATGTTTTAGCCGGATATGGAACCAAATACTTATGTTGTTGTAGGAATTGATTTGGATGGCATTAAAGATAGGATTCTCTTAATTGATTTTAAACCCTGAATGCTAATTACTAAACAAACCTCAAAGTATAAAAAAATGAACCTCAGACTAATTGTTACAAGGATTCTGCAACTCTTGAGAATTATGAATAATTATTAATGATGAAGCTATTGTTGATTTTGAATGAGGCTTAGACTCTTGTAATACACAAATATTTGACTTATGGATCATAATAAACTAAGTTTTGTTGAACAGGAGACTTGTATGATTGGAATTTTGATTACAAGATTAGGAATGTATTGGTCTGCATGTTGGAATCTCCTTGATTGATGCTTTGGTGATCAAAACTTTATTGATGAAGCTGGAACTAAACTCTTGCAACTATAAAATGAAACCGAAAGTTGAAAACCACATGTTGATACATAACTATAATTTTAGTGTTGGAACTCTTCAAAACTGGAGCCTCTAGAATTGGAATCTCCATGACTAAAAGTCTTTATTGCAAAAATAAAACAAAAGGTAAATCATTTGTGCTTAAACATAATCTAAATATCGGTTCATGTAGGGATAAAAATATCTTGAAGGAAACTGAGCTCTAAATCTGGTCTCTATAACATGATATTAAATAAATATTTGAAAACCAAATAACAAAATCTAAAGTACTGCTAGTATGGAACTGGTTACAGGATGAGGAAATCCTATAATTATTGGAAAACATTGGTAAATTGCTTATTTTTGAACTTTTGCTAGCTAGGACCCTCGTTTTCAAGCAAAGTTCATGTCCATTTGTGCCGGAAATTTGGTTTTCACAACTAAACTTTATTTTTCTCTTTACTATTTTATTACTTTTCTTTATTATTATTATTTTTTCAAGAAATGAAAAAATATTAGGTTGAAGTGGAAGTAGGAGGAAGATCCCCCTTACTCACGACCTCCATCTCAAATTGCTACAGTAAATTGTGAACAAATTCCTCCTTGTTCATATGCTTCTTGTACAACCTCAATATATGAACATTGGCTAGGAAAGAAACTTCTTCCTCATCGATAATAGTTATCTTCATGGAGCCATTGTAAAAAACAGTCTCTATCTCATATGGCCCCAACCAACAAGTAGTGAGCTTCCCTTTAAAATTTGTGAACCTAGAATAAAAAAGGAGATCCCAGTCACCTGGTTTAAATTGCTTCAAGTTTTTGGTAAACTTGTCATACCATTTCATTGTATGCTACTAGATGAGGGTGGTGTGATAAATGGAATCCTAGAGCATGTCATCCAAATAATTGAGTTGTGTTACTCTATACTTTTGAGCATCTGATAGATTCATCCCTAAATGTACTGCAGTCATAAAAGTCTTGACTTAAAATTCAATAGGGAGAATAACTTGCTTACCATAAACCAATTCATAAGGTGTAATCCTGATTTCATTTCTCCAAGTGGTACTATATGCCCATAATGATTCTTGAAGTTTATCTGCCCATCCTCAGTGATGAAGTTGCACTGTCTTGGTCAATATAGCTTCCAAAAATTTGTTGGTAGTTTCCACCTACCCATTGGCCTGTGGATGTATGGAGAATATTTCGAGTGCTTGATCAGGTACTGCTATGTGATGGACTGGACAATATTTGATGTGAATTGTGAACCCTGATTTGTAAAAAAATCTCTAGAAACACCAAATTAGGTAAAAATATCTTCAAATAAAAACTCCACCACTAATTGTTCAATTGATTGGAAGAGATTTTTATGTTCTACCCATTTAGTAACATAATCTGCACATACAAGGATATATCTCTTCTTTCTTGAAATTGAAGTGATTGGTCCCATGAAATATAGGGCGCATTTTTCAAAAGGCTCTATAAGTACTTGTGGTTGCAAAGGAATCTCATCTGATTGTATTGGTCGACCCATCTGCTGACAACTATCACAGATTCTAATGTACTTCTTGGAATTTATGAAAATGGTGGGCCAATAATACCCAAGATGCACGACTTGATAGGCATTTCCCTTTTAGAAAAAGTGACCTCCACATGGCTCATCATGGCATGCTTTTAGTATGTCAAATATCTCATCTTGTCATACACACCATTAGATAATCAGGTCTAGTCCTGTATGGAAGAGATCTCCTCCAATCCATGAATATGTGGCACTTAATTTGATGATCTTTTGTTTTTACCTAGATGAGATATAGTGGGGTAACTTTATTGTATCCAAGTAGTTAGCAATATAAGAAAACCAAGGGGAGTTAGTAGAAATTGCAAATAAATGTTCATCAGGAAAATGATCCTCTATAAGAATGATTTCACCTTTATTATAAATTCTAGAAAGAAAATATCCAACTAAATTTTCTCGTCCGGGTCTATCTAAAATAGTGATATTGAATTCATTTAGTGGCAAGAACCATATGGTTATTCTGCCATTTGTAATGGGTTTATTCATAACATACTTCATATAAGAATGGTCCGTGTGGATAAAAACTTCATAACCAATTATGTAATGCCTAAATTTATTTATAACATGTACAACTACTAAGAACTCATTTTCTATGGTTATGTAGTTCAGCTCAACATGTGTTAACTTTTTACTAACAAAATACATCGAATAAATTAGTTTATTCTCTTTTTTTCCCAAGGTTGCTCCAAGAGAAGTATTGGAAGCATCAGTTGATATGTGAAAATGTGGATACCAATTTTCTCCCTATTGGGTGAAATATGCACTATCTAAATCAACACTTAATTGTCAACCTGGGAAGGTAGCTTATGAGATACAAACACTGTTGGAATATTCTCCCCGTCATTTTTGTGTTTTGCATCCAGTCATCATCATGATGGTCTCCCCAGCACCTAGAGTGTGTTTCTAGCTCTTCTTTTCCTGCATGCAATATTGCATGCTGCATGCATTTGGATGCCTCTACATGCATCCAGTCATCATCATGGTGGACCTCCCAGCTCCTGGAGCTTGGTTCTAGCTCTCTACAACCTGTCTACAGCCCCCAGGGGGCCTCCCACCTACCAAAGGAACCCCTCGCCAGTATCTTGCATGACTAGTGCGCCTTTCTCACCTACCACAGCCAGTTAGGTGCCTTTCTCACCTGCCAGTCAGTTATCACTCAGTTCTTCCTTGATTTAAGGCTAGATTGACTCCCCCTCTGACTGTTTCACTCTGATAGACCTCCAGTGAGACTTGTTTGCCCATTCTGACTCCAGTTAGCTCCTCATGCGCCCTCCATTGAGCCTCCTTCATTCAGTTAGTGCCTACCTCACTCAGTTAAACTCCTCATGCGTCCTCTATTGAGCCTCCTTCTTTCAGTTAGTGCCTACCTCACTCAGTTAGACTTAGTTGACTGTCTGTTACCATTGATGACTGATACAATGACTGGATGATGAATCCACTATCATTCAAGCCACACTTTGAGTTAGGAATTTGAATGCCCTACTTGGCCTATCCAAATCCTATATTATGTCATATTCAAGGCTATTGTATTCATTCACTTACATTCTTATTCATTGTATAATACTGAGATAATGTTCTATTCTACTATGTTTATGAGTGATCATTGAGTGTCTCCTTCTCTTCTTCTTGCAACATATTTGAGAGTTTGATTGTGAGTTGATATAGCTGCCAGATCCCTTGCAGATTATTACATGGTATCAGAGAAGGAAGCAGCTATTTGAATTGCAGTAGTTGCAGCAGCAGCGGTTGCAGCATTTCTTTGAGTAGCTATCTTTCACTTATGCACCAGAAGCCTCTGAGTTTCCACAGCAAATCCTGGTGCTATTACTTGATTTCATTGGAGAAATCCAGTGAGGTCTAGCCTGGTGTGAAGGACTTAGTCCATGTGCCAAGTGTCCTTAAGGTAGTGTTCAGTCGAAGTGTAGCATTCTCCATCAGCACATCTTTTTATTGTTTTACAGGTTTATTCACCCATTCAAAATATTCTTCAACTATTCGACTTTCTCTGTTTAGATGGATCTTCCATCTAAACAGACTCCAACTATGTTGAGTGGAAAGACAAAATGACTCTCTTCATGAGATCAAAGAGCTTCACCTGAATACTCAATGGAACGATGGTAGAACCAACCAGTGCAGTTGAAAAGTCCAAGTACTTGGATTGGCTTGGTGAAGAAATTAGTCTCCTCCTTCTCTTAATTTATGATGATCTACACTTTCATGTCACCGATCTTACATCTCCGAAAGAGGTGTGGGACAAGCTCAGAGCTCTCTTTGGGCCAAAGGATGATATGGAGGCACACAAATTGGAGAATGAGCTCATATGTTTGAGTCCTACCAGCTTCGAATCTATCAATACCTTTCTCACCAAGTTCAAAAGCTTGATATCACAGTTGAAAAGATATGAGATAATGAAGGAAGATAAGCAGCTTATACTTGCCATTCTCTCAAAGTTGGGGGCAAATTTCTTAGTTTTTGTCTCTACTTTCCAGTCAGCTAGGTTGTCCATTCCAACATGGAAGTTTCCCTCATTTGATGATTTCACACAATATCTTACCCAAGAGGAAGAGAAGTTGATTTCGATGGGAATGATCAAACCGAAATTGGATTTAGCCCTTACAGTTGCAGAGAGAGCGAATGATATAGGAAAGCCACAGATTCATGGTGATACAAGGCCTACACACTAGTCAAATAGAGCTTCGTACTCTAAGAAGGCCAAACATTCTCAAAAGGGAAAGGAAGAGTGCACATACTATCATGGAGGGCCTCATCCTGAGAGTGCTTGCACACGGAAAGCCATTGATTTGATGGCTAAATTACTTGAAGAAAACAACCTTCTTGTACCAGCATGTGCAAGGAAGAAGGATCCTGATACTAATTCTTGTAGATCCAAAGGCAAAGAAAGTTGTCATGCTTTCACAATAGTTACATCAACTGGTTCCTCTCTCGTCATAGATTCAGGAGCATCCTTCCATATGGCTTGCTCAAAATATCTCTTCTCTAATCTCAAAAGCTCTACTCGTCATACCATTAGTTTAGGCAATAATTCAGTTGTCACCTCTCAGGGAATAGGAAGAATCAATCTTGATCATGGTCACTTTTCTGATGTGCTCTATGTTCCTTCTCTTGCAACAAATTCTCTTTCGGTATTTCAACTAACTCATACTGGAGAGCCCAAAAGAGTGATCTTTACTCCATATGAGGTCAAAGTACAACACATGATTTCAGGGGAAGTCATTGCAAAAGGAGTTGCAAATCAAAAGACACAACTCTATGAGTTTTCACACTTCTTACCTGTATCAAAGGAGTCTTCCCTTCACTCTCCTACTCATGAAATGCGAATGCTGGATCCAGATCCACAAGAACCTGAAGATCCAACACCTATAGGTCCATCTCCTATGGACCTCCACTACTCATCTGATATTGATGAAGACCTCATACATGTTTTGGAAAAGATTCATGGCATCAATGTTTTTGGATATGTTCCTCCTCCGAGTGATGATGAAGATGAGCCAGTTTTACTTACCTCTCCTCATGAGATGTCAGATTTAGAGTTTGCATGTGAGGATGATCCAACTTTACTGTCTCCTCCACTTGAGATTTCAGATTCAGGGATTGGATGTGATGACACATCTTCACATGATATTTCAGACAGAGATGAGGGAATTCTAGATCCATATCCACAAGAACCTGAAGGTCTAGCAACTAATGAAGGAGATGAGCAAATGGGAGATCCAGATCCACAAGAACCTAAATATCTCTCACCTATTTTTCCTACTCTTCTTCAGCGGGCATTCACTACTTTCAGATTAGCGTCTCAGCACAGGAGGTTTCACTCTTCCTTCTTTACTAATCCTCTTCTTCGATGGGCCACCACTGCTTCCCGATCTGCCAGATCATAATTTTCACATGTAAGGATTCATCCTTGTGAAATTCCTGATCCATTTCGGATGTATAGATTCGTCTTTGAGAAAGGAGGACACTTACCTCCTTAAAGGTGAGAGATGATATGCTACTTTAGCATCCTTCAGTCTATTTTGATGGAGGGATTTCTTCCCACTGGGTTTTCCCTCTTTCCTCACTTAGTTTATTTTAGATTGATTGTACGGGGTGACCTTTGGTCTCATTAACCAGGGCCCTATTTTGCTGTCTTACAGGGTGACCTTTGGTCTTAGTCACCAGGGCCTTACTCTTCAGTTATTTTCTCATAGTTTAGCTTGTGGGGGGGTGTTGGAATATTCTCCCCATCATTTTTGTGTTTTGCATGCTTGCATGCAAATCTGCATGTTGCATGCATCTAGTCATCATCACGACGGTTTCCCCAGCACCTAGAGCTTGTTTCTAGATCTTCTTTGCTTGCATGCAAAACTGCATGCTGCATGCATTTGCATGCATCCAGTCATCATCATGGTGGACCTCCCAGCTCCTGGAGCTTGGTTCTAGCTCTCCACAGCCTGTCTACAGCCCCCAAGGGGCCTCCCACCTACCAAAGGCACCCCTCTCCAGTCTCTTGCATGACGAGTGTGCCTTTCTCACCTACCACAACCAGTTAGGCACCTTTCTCACCTACCAGTCAGTTATCACTCAGTTCTTCCTTGATTTAAGGCTAGATTGACTCCCCCTCTGACTGTTTCACTCCAATGGACCTCCAGTGAGACTTGTCTGCCCATTCTGACTCTAGTTAGCTCCTCATGTGCCCTCCACTGATCCCCCTTCATTCAATTAGTGCCTACCTCACTCAGTTAAACTCCTCATGCGTCCTCTACTGAGCCTCCTTCATTCAATTAGTGCCTACCTCACTCAATTAGACTCAATTGACTGACTATTACCATTGATGACTGATACATTGACTGGATGATGACTCCACTATCATTCAAGCCACACTCTAAGTTAGGAATTCGAATGCCCTACTTGGCCTATTCGAATCCTATATTTTTCCATCTTCATGGCTATTGTATTCATTCACTTACATTCTTATTCATTGTATAATACTGAGATAATGTTCTATTCTACTGTGTTTATGAGTGATCATTGAGTGTCTCATTCTCTTCTTCTTGCAACATATTTGAGAGTTTGATTATGAGTTGCTACAGCTGCCAGATCCCTTGCAGATTATTACAAACACTATATGTGCAGGATTGAAGGCTTGAACTAATCTAAGCTAATCTGAAGCTGGTAATCTACCTAAAATTGAATAAGGGTTCTGAATTATTAAACAGATTAGACCTATACAACTTGAACAGATTGCAATGATTTCGAATGTAGAACTAACCTAATTCAAATCTATTATATTCCAAGGTCTAAGCATGCATTCTAATGACTACTTGGAAATTGAAATATTTAATGCATATCTAGTCTCTACCTTATCAAGACTTCAAATCATCAAATACAAAAGTAACCTAAGCAAACCTAAGCATACTCAAATGGATGGAAATGAACTCAATTTGTAAGCAAATCAGAAAACAAAGCATTGCTATTCTACTTCTAGAATGAATCAACTATAAACTAAGTCATTTTAAGCAACTATGAAAAAGTGATGCAACTAATCTATACCTCGAAAAACAAGTTTATGCTAAGCTAGTTAAACTAATATTCAATTGAAAATGCACAACAATTAACTTGAGATTATGATATTTTTGAAATCCAAATGAGATTACTAAGCTTGAAATAAAAAAATCAACTTCTATTTGCAAAAATGAACTGAGCTAAGCTAAGAATGGAATCAACAATAACATGCTATAAAACAGAGAAGAAGTATTGGTTGTAAATTCAAATGCAAATTGGAAATGAGTGCTGAAGGTTCTTGTAGTTAAAAAAAGGAAAAATGGACTAAAATGAAAATGGAGTTTAAATAAATTCTATGATAACATTATGCTATTCAAAATAAGACTCTGACTGTAAATATAAGTGTTGGCCAGCTATAGGAGGTAAATGCAATTCCAAATTCAAGAAATTAAACCCTAATTAACCATAAAAATACAAGCATAAAATATTAAAGTTCAAATGGCAGTCTGAATGACAGACTGAATGGCAGACTGAATGGCAGACTGAATGACAAGTTGAATGATGAAAATTATACAATCTATGAATAAAAACAAGCTAAATGATTCTAATACTAGCTAGGTTTGTGCATCCTACTTTATAGTTCAAGCATGAAAGCAAATAAGCTATTTAAACCAGAAGATAAGAAGCAACTACACTACTTTGCATTCAAAATGAGAAAACGATTTCGTATTGCTTGGTAAAACAGAGTTAAAATGTAAATAAATCTTACTACAACTACAGTAAAATTAACAGAACTAAATTTGATTATAAACTAAGCTTGAAATACTGAAATAATTCGAATTCTATCTAATTGCAAATGAAAAACTAAAAGACAAGTTGAAAGGAGGTACGCATGATTGGTCATTTAAATTCTGGAAATGTAAATTACATATAAACAACAGAAATTACAGTTTATGAACAATTAACCATCACCTACAAGAAAACAAAATTATACACACTGGAAATCACAATTACTTATCTGCAAATAAAAATAAATTGTTGAATATGCACAAATGAAACCTCTGGTTGTTGAGGGGCCCTTCTAAAAACCAGAGGATGTCTACGCTAATCTAGGAACGAAACTAACAGCGGAGCAGAGCTTTTTTATTATATCAGAAACAAAATTTACAAAAATGTTTTCTGTCTATTCTTCACAACCCAGGGCATGTTTATATAGTTTTTTACAAAGGAGAGCAGGTGGACCCTTTCAAAGGTCGACCCCTCTAAAAATAGAAGGCCTTTACTGTTGTAGAAACGACCCATCAAAACAAGAACAAACTCAGAAAAATGACCAACCATGTTTTGACGTTTTCTAGGCAAGTCCATTTCAAGGAACCACGAACGGCTCCCAAATGGCTTCGAATTTCCACAAAATTCCTAATGGGGACCTAAATGGGCCTATTCTACACAAAACCCATGTGCCGGAATTTTCAGTTTTGCCTATGTTTTCCCGTAAATCCAACCCGAAATTCTGATGTTTGTTAAAAACACGCTTTCTGGGCAGAATCTCTGAATGAATGAAGGTCCGAATGGGCGTCCGGATGAGAATGACGGTCTGAATGGGTGTTTGAATGGGAGTCTGAATGACCTGTAACTGAAATTAGTTCATAAGTCCGATTTCTAGGCTGAATTTCCATCGGGTTGTGTTGATGTATTTGTAACTTCAAAAGATATTCACTTGTGTATTGTATTTGTGCTTTATTGTATCCCCAACGGAGATGTATTATTCCTCCGATTGGAAGTGTCGTCAGTTATATTGTAAGTGTCATAACTTATACTTGATGGGTTATTAGACCACCTTGATGGGGTCGGACCTGTATGATTCATGTGGGTCAAAGGATTATTAGACCACCCTAGTGGGGGTCGGCCCAGTCAACATTATGTTAAGTGGTTAAGTTGAGGCCGACCTAGTTGAGTTAAGGTCAAGTCAAGTTAGTGTATAAATAGAGAGTGTGTCTCTCTCATGTTACACATTTTATTGTTCACTCACTTCGCATTAGTGAGAGAGAGGAGGAGTGCGCACAAGTGGAGGAGGAGAATGTTGCTGAAGATGTCTATCTCTTGGGTTTGATCATGGTGATCCTTGTATTGATGCTTATTCTATCTTTGAGGAAGTTGCGGGGTTTTTCACCTTCTTGGTTTTCCTCGGTGAAATGTTTTGTGTCTCTTGTCTCTTGTCTCTTATGCTTGATATGCTGTACATGTTGTTCTTTCAGTTAAGATCCTAGATCAGAATAAATTAAATTCTGAAAAACTAACATGGTATCAGATCTAGCCTGAAGGAAGGCATGCTATGGCATTTATGAGACTTGTTGCACTTGCAACAAATCAGAAGCTAGGGCTTGATATAGAAAAAACCAATCATCGTAGCACTTTCTCTATAAATACATTTTGGCGATGGTTCAATATTGGAAACCTTTATAGGTCATAGATAACATCCCCATGTACCTTGTGTCCAAAGCACAACTTCTAATTCGTTGTACTTTGTGATTTATGATCAGTACAATCTAGGGTTTTCTGCCTCTTCCAGATCTCAGTCATAAACAGGTGACCTAGGAAAAAAGGTCACAACTTGGGCTAGGAAGATCCAAATAAAATTTCGTAAAAGGTGACAGGTAGGGAACGGAATTTAGTTTCACAGGTAAGTTTTTTAGAGGCAGAAATTGAACTAGTGACACGTGGCACACCGTACAAGTTCGCTCTCCTGTTTTATCCCATAAACAGGTCATGTTGCGACACTTGGGTTAACTCTCTCTCAGAGAATCCAATTGAGTTCAGACCTGTGGGGTTAGAAAGATGACAGGTTAGGCTACCATAGGCTGAATTTTCAGACCCTGTGGATTTGTAATTTCTGAGTTACACCAGAAATAATCAGGTGCATATTTCTGTCAAAACATATTTGGATTTTGAGCACCTTCATTCTTGGATCGTCACTGCTGTGGGAAATTAGGGTTTCAGAGAAAGTTGAAATTCTTGGAATCAAAGACCACGGACGGATGATCCTCATAAAAATTGAAATTTAGAGACCAAGATCGAATTTTTTGGTTGGGCAGAAGGCCAAGCTTGATCAAACCCTAGTTCGAGATTTTGATCGGAAAGGTGGAAAATTAGGGCTTTTGCAAAAGTTGGAATTTTTTGAAATCTGTGACCAAGGCTGGAAGCTCCTTAGAAAAATCAAAGTTTAGAACACAAGATCGAACCTTTTGGATGGGTAGAAGACCGGGCTTTATCAAACCCTAGTTTGGGATCCTGTCTAGTGAATCCGAAAGTTTCAAAGGCAATTTTGAGGGGTCAAATTTTGCAGTTTTCAAAATTGATGTATACTAGCTTGATCAGCTCAGCAAGCCACATCTTTCCATCCATTCAGAAGTTTAAAACTCAAAGTTTGAATTTTTAGGGTTTCTCTAACAAACCCTAATCTAGCTCCAGATCGAGTCTCAGCGAATCAAAGTGGATTGGGTTAATCCTAGAAGAAGATGATTTGGTCACCTGCATAAGTGAAGAAGTTCCAGTTCCAGAGAGAGATGAGGCCGATGCTTTACATGAGAAGGCTACAAGGAATCCCAATAGGTATGACTTGAAGAGATATAGGTATGTTTTGAAATCTGTTCATGATTAAGTTATGATATGTTTGTCTTCATATTATTGAGGTTTGTACAATCTTGATTAATGTTAGACTTGTCTCATCACCCTAGTAAAAGAATGAATGCATGTGAATGATAGAAGACATTCATTGATTAGGGTTATGACACTTATGATTATACTAATGCACTATGGTGTTGTATGAGGTTGATGTTGTCCGCTAACATGAAAGGTACAAATCATGTTCTAGATCAAGAACATACGACCATGGTGACATGAAGACAAAGACTCATGGATCACATAGAAGCTCCACTCAGGAGGTATGTATAATTTGGTTCTACAATGGTTAACTTATGAGTTATGTAGGTTACTAAGCACAAGTCATTAAAGAGAACAAGAAGACATTGTTTGGGTATGTTAGGCATAACTAGCAAACATGATAACCATGTATGTTTTTCCTATATCAAGATTAGAATCCTACCTTGTGTTAGGATACTATACTTTTGTATAAATGATAATGTTTATTCTTGAAGTTAGAAGTTTTAGTAATCAAGGGTTTATGCATATTATATTTCGTACTTTGATTGATGATATGACTAACCAGAAGAGTCCTATGGTCAAATAAGAATATGCATGGGTAAAATAAGTCTTGCCTGAAACCTTGAATACTAACGGTTATTACCTATTATCATGACCATACATATTTTAGGAACATAATGTTTTGATAGTATTGAGGTTATACTAATAGATGTATGATTGTGTACGAGATCTTGAGGATGACACCAGTGCACACTTAAGCATGCATAGTGGTCCAGGATGGATATAAGTTCAAGGACAAGTAATCCAGGTAGTAAAGATCAAGAGGGAGCACACTCCAAAAGTTCCTGCAAAGAAGCAAAGATCAAGAGGGAGCACTTCAGGAAGCAAAGATCAAGGAGTCCACCCTACAACCAAACAAAGATAAGTATTTGAATTGTCAATTCCTGTATACATGATTACTTAAATGATGTTGTCCAGTCATATACATACTTATGTTCCTAGATTTAGGATATGTATCATGCATATTAGAAAAGTTGCATTAATGAACAAGATACTACTAAATATGCAAATAATGGGTAAGTGGCCTATGGTACTGTACAACATTCCATTGCTACTTATCTAGAATGAAACCTGTTTGCTGACATGTTGGGAGTTGTGCACACTCTTAACAATGTTCTGGTAGAGATGGAAGGCATCTAGAAAGTTATGGAATATGGATAAATGTTGTACTGAAACATTGGCCAAGATAATTGCATGACTATATGACATATGTCTTTATGCATAAGAATGTGTTTTTGAAAAACTATGAGAAGTTTCTAATCATGCAATTGGAATTTTCTTGTAGGAAAGACCGTGTACCATCACCTACAAAAAGGACTACAACATTTTTTCTAGCAATGAAGATCAAATAAAAACTATCTGTTGAAGATATTGAAGAATCTGAAGTTCCCGGGATTCGGGATGCAGTAATGGAAGAATGCCATGATCGAGGAGTACCGGTCGATCATGAAGAATGATGTCTGGGATGTGGTCCCAAGACAAGAAGGGAAGTCTGTTGTGACTTCTAAGTGGATATACAAGATCAAGCTTGCTGCTGAGTTCGAGATGAAGGACTTGGGATGATGCACTACTTTCTAGGCATGGAGGTGTGGCAGAGTGCAGATGGAATCTTCCTTGGGCAAGGAAAGTATGTAGTAGAGATCCTAAAGAGGTTCGGGATGATGGACTGCAAGGCCATGGCCACACCTATGGCATCGAACCTGAAGCTTCTATGTGATGCTCCATCTGATCCGGTTGATGTCACTATGATTCGTTAGATGATTGGGTCCTTGATGTACGTGACGAACACGAGACCAGATATTTGCTTTGCGGTGAACACATTGAGCCAGCTCCTGACGGATCCCAGAGGTGTTCACCTGGTTGTTGTAAAGCACATTCTGAGGTACCTAAATGGTACAATTGATTATGGGCTCAAGTATGATGCGAATCAAAAGTTTAACCTCTAGGGTTATGTTGATTCAGATTGGGCAGGAGTGCTGTAGATAGGAGGAGCACTTCTGGGTGTTGCTTCAGTATGGGATCAGGTGTGATCTCTTGGTTTAGCAGGAAGTAGTCATGCGTATCACTGAGTACAACCGAAGCAGAGTATGTTGCAGCTTGTTCGGCTAGTTGTGAGGCAGTATGGCTCCGGAAGCTACTATCTGAGTTATTTGATCTCCCGTTGGAGGATACTAGTATCTTTTGTGACAACCAGAGTTGTGTGAAGCTGTCTGAGAACCCGATGTTCCACGACAGGTCAAAGCACATTGAGATCAAATATCACTATATCAGGGATATGGTGCAGAGAGGAGCAGTGAAGCTCCTGTATATTGCGATGGATGAGCAGGTTGCAGATGTGTTGATGAAACCACTAGACAGAGTGAAGTTTGAGTACTTCCGAGAGAGGCTTGGTGTTCTTCGGATTGAAGATACTTCGAGGAAGAAGTGATGGACACATTTACAGGAGCCATTCCAAGCATGGTGAGAGGAGGATCCTTCCCATGGATGTGGATGTAAGTGTTGTGTGATGAGAATTAGGATGATGCTCCAATTATTGCTTTGGATATGCATCAGTTGGATGCTTTGTATGATCAGTTGGATCATGTATGATGACATGCATCAGGACGATGCAGTGACGATGATCAGGATGATCATGTGTGATGAGTATCAGGACGATGCTCTGGATGATATGCATCAGGACGATGCTATGATGATGATCAAGACAATCATATGTTATGATATGTATCAAGTGGATGCATTGCATGATCAGTTGGATCATGTGTGATGAGTTCTGAAGACACAGATGCACATGAGCCATTTTCACTTGGTGGTAGGTGTGTCCTCCCATGGTGCAGATATAATGGCTGGGGCCATTCTGACATGGTTGAAGTGTGTCTTCCCATGGTCGTTGATGTAAGAGCTGTGCCATTTGAGCATGGTTGAAGTGTGTCTTCCCATGGCTGTGATATAAGTGTTGTTCCATTCGATCATGGTTGAAGTGTGTCTTCCCATGGCTACGATATAAGTGTTGTGCCATTCCTAGCATGGTTGAAGTGTGTCTTCCCATGGCTATGGATATAAGTGTGATGCCATTCTCGCATGGTTGAAGTGTGTCTTCCCATGGCATAGATATAAGTGTTGAGCCTTTCACGAATGGTTGAAGTGTGTCTTCCCATGCCAGTGAATGTAAGTGTTGTGTGATGTGCATCTGGGTTGTGCTTCGTGGACGATGAGATGACATGATCAGTATGATCATGAGTATCAGGATGATACTCTGTGGCCATGGACAGGTTGTGCAGTTGCATGTAAAAGATCCTGGGAGATCTGATAGGTTGAGCTATGTGCTCGTAATCAGTCCTGGGATGCTATTTCGAGGTTTTGTGGTGGTCACATATAATATTGCCCTGGGAGATCCGATAGGTTGAGTAGTAAGCTCGTAATCAGTCCTGGGATGCTCTTTCGAGGTTTTGTGACGCACGTAATAAGTCTTGAGGATTCCACAGTCCTAAGGATTCCACAGAATGCTCTATAGAACTTCCTATGACGAGAAGAATTCAGAGATAGCCCAATGATCGAGATGACAAGTACAACAGCAGTGATGATGATGATGCTCCGTGATCCAGCTCCAGAATTAAAGACTTGTGCCTATATGTATTGATGACTTGTGTCAAGAGAATACCTTTCTAGTTAAGAGGGAGTGTTGATGTATTTGTAAATTCGGAATATATTCACTTGTATATTGTATTTGTACTTTATTGTATCCCCAACGGAGATGTATTATTCCTCCGATTGGAAGTGTCATCAATTATATTGTAAGTGTCGTAACTTATACTTTATGGGTTATTAGACCACCTTGATGGGGTCGGCCCTATATGAGTCATGTGGGTCAAAGGGTTATTAGACCACCCTAGTGGGGGTCGGCCCAGTTAGCATTATGTTAAGTGGTTAAGTTGAGGCCAACCTAGTTGTGTAAAGGTCAAGTCAAGTTAGTGTATAAATAGAGAGTGTGTCTCTCTCATTTTACACATTCTATTTTTCACTCACTTCACATTAGTGAGAGAGAGGAGGAGTGCACACAAGTGGAGGAGGAGCATGCTGCTGAAGATGTGTATCTCTTGGGTTTGATCATGGTGATCCTTGTATTGATGCTTATTCTCTCTCTGAGGAAGTTGCGGGGTTTTTCACCTTCTTGGTTTTCCCTAGTGAAATGTTTTGTGTCTCTTGTCTCTTGTCTCTTATGATTGATATGTTGTACATGTTGTTCTTTCAGTTAAGATCCTAGATCAGAATGAATTAAATTCTGAAAAACTAACAGATTGTTTATTGACTGATGTGTTGGCTTGATGAGTTCCTGGATTCCTATAATTGTTTGTGAATCATGCCTTAATCCATTGAATACAGTGTCATCCATTCTTCACGTGAGTGCGCTGCAAAATATTCTCATGCATTAATTCTCTATGCGTGCATTGCTTCACGGCCTACACATAAGAGAAAGTCCGTTAGTTTAAAACAAATATGAAATGGTGATATGATTATAAAATGAAACATGAAATGGAATTTATAAATGGTTTTATGTTTTCAGTGGATACGGGTTTTAACATGTAATTGCCATACTTTAATACATTTCCACTTTAAATTTTATTTTATGGATGTTTTCAAATTTGTTTTATACTAATTTCCTTTTATTTTAGATTTGAACAAATTTTGTTTTAAAAAGATTAATAATAATCTCCTTTTTAATATTCCATTAATTTTTATTTGTTTTAATCTTGGTTTTGATTTTCACATGCAAGACCAACAAGAAGTAGAAGACAAAGATAAATCAAACCAATAACTCAATAAGAAACATGCAATCAAACTTAGAGCAGAACTCATGACCGGAAGAAGGGCTGAATGAAAGGTCAAATTAAGTATCAAAATGAAGGTTGTATGAACCATAATACATAAAAAAGAAGTAGGTTAGGATTTCGTTACGTTTAAGGATTTTCATTAATAAAATAAAGTAAAGATAGCCTCATCGGACATAGATTTACTAAATTATGGTAGATAGGATGGGAAATTAATGTAAATAACATGATTATAAAAGATAATTCCAGAGCCCAACACTCCCCTTAAGATTGGTGCTGCATAAATTTTCTCTTTAATGTTTCAAAAGCATTTTGACAATGAGGATCCCAAAAGAAATCAACATCTTTAGTAAGAAATTTAAACATAGGTGTGGCTATTTTTTTTAAATTTTATATGAAACACCTATAATAGCTTGCATGTCCTAAGAAACTTATTACATCTTTTGGATTCTTCAGAATTGGAAGCTTTGAGAGGAATTCAATATTTTCTAGGTCTACTTTAATTCCTGCACAAGAGATGTGGTGACCAAGAACAATACCTTTAGTCAACAACATAAAAAAAATTCATTGCTTACCACAAGGTTAGTTTCTTGGCATCTGATCAAAACCTTCTTAATATACTCTAGTGCTTCTTCAAAAGAGTTACCATAGACAATGAAATCAGCCATGTACATCTCAACACAATCATGAACCAAATTAGAGAAAATACCCAATCCTGCTTGTTGAAATGTAGTTGGTGCATTACATAATCCAAAAGGTGTCACTCTTTAAACAAATGTACCCCATGGGCCTATAAATGTAGTTTTATCTTGATCTTTTGGTGCAATTTGGGTCTAGTTATATCCACTCAAACCATCCTTCACGTCCCCATCCATCAATCTGACCAAGAGAAGGGGACATGAACGAATTACGAGCTTCTAAATTACACCCCATAGCCATATTATAAATTCATAACATTTAAAATGCGTGTGCAGATGCATAATAAAAATACACAATGGAAATAAACTCAATCTACACACACATATCATGCATATACAAGATAATTATCACATGCATCAATTATAAACATTGCATGTTCAAATACAAGAGAATACTTATATTTAAGCAAATAATATCTAATATCCAAGCAAAAATTGAGTAAAAGTGATTTTCCACCCAACCGTAGGCACTCTGTCCAACATATACTCTTTTTGCCGAGAGGCCACCCCCAATATAAGCTATGAGGCCACCAAGGCGAAGGAAACAACTACAGGATTCTCTCTCTCTCATCCCATAACCCATTCTGCTCTCATGCTCAACCAAATTCTCATACATATCTCTACAGGGATCTCAGTTAGCCCTCACATCCTTGGCTCCAACAATACATGCCCCAAACAACACCCTTATGAGCTCAAGAATCCCATTCATCAATCCACGGTTCTCTTGGGTGATCCATCTTGCTAGGTGCTTCCAATGTCTGCATAGAAGGAATCCAATCTAATATGTACTATAGGAGAACCACCCGTAGCCTCAATTTGTGGATTCTCAAGCATGAAAAGGTACTAGAATTCAATGGGTAACAATCCCTAGCTTATCAAACCTTTGTGATCAACTACAACCGTCTTTTTTCCCTTCAAATTTGTAATCCTATGTCTAAATTCAAATCATTGGGTTATACGTAGTCTAGTAATGGTCATGAACATCAATAGGGATCTCTATTTAGTGTAGATCTGCATGAGAGAATGATAGCATGAGTGTTGACTACAAGGGCTATGATATGATGGTGAAAATACAACTGACATAGCTTATGACCATAGAATAAATGACTTTTGACATTTGATAGAACTATCACAAAAGTGAATTCAACCCCATGTTTCAATAACTACATGAGGTGACTTTTCCCACCAACCTCACACATGCATTCAATGATTGGAAATAGTCAAAAGAAGTTAATTGGCTCACTTAAATCACATGGTAGAATTGGATGAGTTCTAAAGTTGACATTTAGCAACAAAGGATTTAGTCACCCATAGGCCCCCTTTCCTCTTCCCCTCTAGTGGAATCATAGCCCCTCTAGTGCTCTTTACACAGACATCTTAGACCATTTTATTATTTATGCAACATAATATTTACATATATTTCAAATTATCATGAAAAGCCAACCATACGGTCCAAATAACATCATTTACATCATACATGCCTAACCATTCACTAGTCGGGCCTTGACATTGAGCTTCGCACTAGGAATTCATACTAGTGTATTTACATCATTTACGTAATTTTGGTTAAATACATTCCAAGTCAAAATTGGGGATATTACAATACCCTCCCCCTTGGAATAATATCGTCCTCATTATTTTCTCAAAATTAGAACAAAAATGTATATGCCTCTTTCATGGCATCTTCCAGCTCCCATGTAGCCTCATTAGGACCAAAGTGCTTCCATTGCACCTTTACCAATTCGATGGATCAATTCCGGAGCAATGTTACCGTCTTGTCTAGGATGCATAGTGGCTCATTTTGGAACTCTCCCTCGATTTCCACCTGGATCACATCCCAATCAATCACATGGTTAGGATCATGTACATATTTCTTAAGTAAAGAAACATGAAAAACATTATGAGCTCTAGTGTTAGCAGGAAATGCAATTCTATATGCAACTGGCCCTATCCTCTCAAGCACTTCAAATGGAATACAATATCTTGGTGATAGCTTGGCACAAATTCCAAGCTTCAAGAAACTTTTCCTTCGCCTCACTATGAAGTAAACATGATCCCCAACATTGAATTCTCTATGCACTTTGTTCTTATCTGCATAGCTTTTCTGTCTATCTTGGGACACCTTTAATTTTTTCCTAATCTTTCCAACCTCTTGTTCAATTTCCTTAAGCAATATTTTCCCAAGTACAATTTGTTCATTGGATTATCCCATGTAATCAATGTTTTGCACTTTCTGTCATGTAAAGCTTCAAATTGACTCATGCCCAACAATTTTTTCTTCCCATTGTTATATGCAAAATCTACCAAGTGTAGATAATCTTCCCACTTGGATGGTTCGTCCATCACATACATGCGAAGAATGTATTTAAGCACCTAATTTACTCTTTTTGTTTTCCCATGTGTTTGTGGATGGTAGGCAATACTAAAGTTCAAATGTGCACCCAAATTGCAAAAAAAAAATTCCAAAGATTTGAAGTGAACTTGGTATCTCTATCTGAAATTATTACCTTAGGAAACCCATGCAATCTGAAAATATCCTTCATGAAAATATTTGTAATGGAATCTACTTTATATGTGGAGTTAACCAGTATAAAATGTGGTGCCTTTGTTAAATTGTATGCCACCACCATGATGGAGTCATGTTGTCTCACTATCATTGGCAACCTTGTAATAAAATCCATGGAAATCACTTCCCATTTCTGTTCAGAAATTGACAAAGGTTGCAATAAACCTATTGGGTGTTGATGCTTAACCATCATTTGTTGACATTACTTAGAAATATACTCAGCAATGTCCTTTATCATTCTTGGCCAAAAATATTGCTTCTTGGTTGTAGCAACTATTTTCTAGTATCTTGGGTGACTGGAACATGACATTTTTATGGATTTCATCCATAACAATTCTCCTCAAATCTAAAGCATTTGGATTCTGAAATATAAATTCTATTGTTATACGTAACAAGTCCATCATCCTCCAAATGATACCCTTTATACCTCTTTTCAAAATTTGGTTGTTATAATCTACCTTTTATTTTCACATACAGCTCATCTCTAGCAAGATAATTAACAACCTGTTGCCTTAAATATGACTAGAAAATACTAATGGGTGCCACATGCATTGATGTACCTTTCTATTGAGTACATCAACCACTTTATTTTCTTTCATTTTTATGTGTTTGATCTCAAAATCAAATTCACATAAAATTTCCAGCCATCTAGTTTGCCTAGCATTTTATGTTGGTTGTTCAAACAAATATTTTAGACCACAATGGTTCATCCTTAGCTCAAATTTGCTTTCCATTAAATATTTCCTCCGCATCTTTAAATCATGCACTATGGAAGCAAACTCTAAGTCATTGGTAGCATAATTATTTTCATGTTTTTTCAATTTCCTTGACTCATAACATACCACATGATTGTCTTTCATAAGAAATCCTCCAAATCCTTGTTTACATGCATCTGTACACACCAAAAATCATTTTTGTTTGTTTGAAATTTACAGAATTGGAGCACTTGTAAGAAGGTTCTTCAACAATTGGAAGTTTTTGTCACATTTCTGTGTCCATTCAAATTTTAATCCCTTATTTTGCAAATAAATGATTGGGTGTGAAACTTTGGAGAATCCTTTGATGAACCTTTTGTAATAACCAACAGGAACCATAAAAGATCTCACATCTATCACATTCTTTGGAGTTGGCCAATTCATAATGGCTTCAATCTTCTCAGGATCCACTGGTATTTCTTCCTTTGAAATAATGTGATCCAAATAATGTATTCTATTTTTATAGAAATCACATTTTCTTAGCTTTGCATACAACTTATGCTCATTTATCATTTACAAAGACATTCTCAAATTTTCTTCATGCTCTTCTTCATTATTAGAATAAATAAGAATGTCATCTAGAAAAACAAAAACAAACTTGTCCAAATATCTACTAAAAACACTATTCATGAGACACATGAATGTAGTTGTTGCATTAGTGAGACCAAATGGCACCACCACAAACTCATAGTGCCCATGTATTGTTTTAAAGGTTGTCTTGTGCATGTCTTCTTCCTTGATTCTCACCTTATGGTAACTAGACCTCATGTCAATCTTGGAAAATACCTTTGCCCCTCTCATTTGATAAAAAGGTCATCAATTCGGGGTAATGGGTATTTGTTTTTTACAATAAATTTGTTCAACTTCCTATAATCAATACATAACCTAAGTGTTCTATCTTTCTTTTTCTCAAATAGCACAAGTGCTCCCCATGGAGACACACTTGGCCTCATGTACTTCTTTTCAACAACTCTTGCAATTGCATTTTCATCTCTAATAATTCTAGTGTCATCATTCTGTAAGGTGTCTTAGACACTAGTGCATCTCCTAGCACAAGATCAATCGTAAAATCAATGTTCTTCTTTGGAGTAATTCTTGGCACTTCATTAGGAAACACATCCCTAAATTCTTGCAAAACATAATGATCTTCCAACTTAATGTCAAAGGCATATTAAATTTTGTTTGATTTGTGAACCTAGTTTTGTATTTGGATGTTATGGTGGTCAACCACATGGATAAAATCTACCTAACAGAAACTACCTTTGGAATTCCCTTTACAACCCTTGGGTTTCCTTCTTCATCAATGGATTCAAAAGTCTTGTTATAGAAATAAAGTTTAACTATGTGTGCTTCCAACCAATCCATTCCAATGAGAAAATCATAGGAACCAAGTGGAAAAATATTCAAATTTGCACAAGTGAGTAGTCTATCCATTTCTAATGGACATTTCTCCACCGCTTCACTAACTTTCCTCTTCGTTCCTATGGCTAGTTGGACCAACCATAATTTACTATGCTTTGATTTCTTAAAAGCTCAAATCTCAACAATTTTAGGAGTGATATAACTATGAGTAGATCCAATTCAATCAAAATTGAAATAGATTTCTTAGAAATCATACCTTCAACCTCAACCATAGTTGATTGATGGTCTTATTGGTGGTCCTCTAGTGCAACATAGATTCTAGGGACAGTCCTTGCCACTCAAACCACAGTTTCAACTTCTTGGATGTTTTGAACATGCTTTGCATTCCTAGTTCGATGTGGATAGTTTCTAAGAATATGGTACTCTCCACATCCCCAACATTGAAGTTGCTCTCTTGGATATCTTGGCTTGTCTCCCATTATCCTAGATGGCTTAGTCACACCCTGTGCTAGTTTCCTTTACTGATTTTTGAAATGAGGAGGTTTGAACCCCTTCTTTATTTGGTCAAACTTCTCATTTTTCTTGTCCTTCCATGCCCTATGGAATCCTATCCTCCTTTTGTTTTTATCATAACAATACTTGGTATTTCTTATGGTATCATCTAGAGTTTGAGGTTCATCAAACTCAATTTTGTCTTTATAGGACTGAGGTAGTCCACTTAAAAATCATTGAATTTTGACTTTGTCATCCCTGATATAATTGACATATCTCAGAAGATCCAAGAATTTATTGGCATATTCATCCATGGACATTTGTCCCAATTCCAACTCATGGAATTCTTTGCTTTTTCCATCATAGTACTTGTTAGAGAGCTACTTTTGCTTGAAGTATTTCTTGAATTGCTTCCACACAATATTGCTTTCATTGATCTTCTTTACTTTCCTAAGGTGATCCCACCATATCTATGCTCTTCCATTCAAACTTAATACATGGCCACCCTTGACTTCATAATTCCTAATTAGTCTTGGTCTTGGAAATAATTTCTCATCCCAAGGATCCAAGCCTCAACTTCTTGACCAGGTTTTATGTAATACCCCAATTTTGGACTTTGAACCCTATTATATTTATGCTAAGTATTATTTCATTTTACTTAGGTGATTTCAGAAAACTGGTTAATTGATTTCTAATGACCATGTGGAGCAGCACATTAATGAGATGGGAGTCACAATCCCCTAAGGGTTGGAAGGAAATTGCCACATAATAATAATAAGAAATTATTATTGGAGAGAAATAAAAAACCCTAAAGAAGAGATTTGAGAAACTAATGAATTCAAAGAATTCATAAAATGAAGAATTTTCACCGAAGAGACTAAAAAGTGAAAATTCATTGAAACACTCATCCATTCATGAATATCACTATTCACATTCTCATGAGCTAAACACACAAGAAAAATGGGTGCTGGGGAAAAACAAACCCTGAGAAATATGAAGATTGGTGAGGGAGGACAGATTTGGGAGAACCAAACTGGTCCTAAAGCCAAGTGATTGAGGGCAGATTTGGGAGGACCAAACTGGCCCAGTTTAAGAGGAATAATTCAACTTGGTATGAGCTTGGTCACTTAATTATGTGCAGGTAGGAGAACTAACCCAAGATGCAGGAGTACTGCATTTACCTGAATAGGATGTGATTTATTGATTCTCTTAATGGCTAAGGCTTAAAATTCCCTGGAGCATCCTAGAGCTCAGGAGTACTGAGTTGGGTGTTGGGTTTCCTACTGCCTCTAAAATTAATCCTAAATAACTTGGGGAAACCAAGTTAAGGGTAATTTAAAATCTATACTCCACCTGGGGGACTGTGAACTCAGCTCGGGGTTGGCCTGATGCAAGGAGAACTTACTAGTCAAAGGCTGGGAGGTTTGTGCTTGGTTCCATTGGTCAGCAGATTCCATATAAGTATCTATATGTTGTACTTGCATGATAAACTTTATGAAGCAGTATTTGCATGTGTTTTTGAATATCGCTGATTACAGTTAAATGACCTGTTTGTTACCTCTGATCAGATGTAGAATGTATAATGGATTATTCTGTGCACAAATCTCAGCTAGAATGATATATCTCTGCATTTAAGATTTATATTATGACTTGACTTACAGATATGGAATATTTATGTGTGGGGATTGATGTGAGGATACTCACATTCTGTTACAATAAATTTACAACATTGAATCCCTATGATGTTTATATATTTGCAGTAGTTATACAAGGCATTATGGTCCATATACTATCCTAGGGTTTTATGGAGCCTATTTATACTGCACATATATTGTATTAGACTTATTCCAGATGGAACATAGTTGTTATATCTTTTAGCATTATGCCATGGATAGGGAAGCCATGTAAACCATGAGGTTTACTTTACTAGCCCTCATATATTCTCTTAACTTTTGATGTTAGAGTTTATTGCAGAAAACCCTAGAACTATTAATGTTCAAATCTACAATGTTATTGAATAAATAGATCATCTGAGATTGAAATTCTGGATGCATTTGTTTTGAAAGATTGTTTGTTGTAGTATCACATTCTGGGTTAATCATATCTAATGAACTAAGTTTCTGTGTATTATTCTATTGCTAACTTGAAGCATTGAAATGAAACCTATGCTGGTTTGAATCATTAATATTTATACAAAAACATTCTAATTTCATTATATTACATATTATATGATTTTCCATTTGACTATGGTGCAAAACGAACTGTGGCTGACCTAGCTCACCACCCAATATGTTTGCATATAATATAATATAGAGTGTATGAATGCATCTATGCATAAGCAGATCGTTGTATGCAGTGAGGATTTCACCCATAGCACGAAGGGCATTAATATTTCCCTCTATGTATTCATCATTCGGCAATTGCAATATAAAAATAAGACTACGATTTCAGACATTGTATAAATACATTACAAACAATTAATTGCACACCCAAGCTACAACTAAGATCGGGCTTACCCATTATGCGCAAGAAGCATTTAATTAAATATGAAATCATTCATAGTGCATTGTTGACAAAGAAACATTAATTATAAATGCATCACCATTTTCGTATGCAAACTAGGCAGGCGTTTCGCCTTCACCCTAAGCCTTTATTAATTCAAAGATAAAAACGATATGACTATGCTGGTGAATGTAAACATTGGAATGCATGTAAACTGTAAAGAATGCAAAGCTGAAGGCTTTCATTTTAATAATACAAATAAAAATTGTATATCCTCTATGCTTTCCATAAATGCCTACAGGCTCATATTTTCTATAATGTAAGTATGCATGGTAAATAAACATCAAATGCAGCGAAGAGCCTTTCACTAGGGTTTCGTATCCATTGCATTCATTTAAAAAAATAAAACCACTTAGTCTCGGCCAAAAACGCAGAGGGGCGTTACCAAAGCCACATAGTCGTGCAATTTTTACACCTTAATAAGTTTACAGTGTTTCACATACATACAAGGCAAAGACACAATGCCCTTTAAAAGTTATGATTTTCCATTAAAAATAATGTGGTACAATATACATGGTATCGACGCAGCTTCCCAGGGCAGAGCGTCGTGTGAATGCTTAAACGCTCACGACAGTGAGTTTGGAACTCGAAACATATCTTTTAGATGTGCAGACTGCACTAAGATGTCAACTGAAGCACACAGAGGTCTCGAGGACCCTTCGTAGGCAGGATCCATGCCCCTACAGGCTCGGTCGACGTCCTTTCCATTTTATTCACAAAACGAAAGTAGGAAACCCTAACCATAGTCAAATCCAAAACGTTCTAAGTAACTCGGCCCCCACCAACGGGGTAAACCGAACCCGAGGAGGTTGGTTGGCGAGTTACCTGGTAACTGTGAAAGCCTTCCATGCTGCACCATAATAGTTGCGAGCTTGCTGGAGTGCGTCCCACTCCACCTTGGTCGTGGTTACCTGCACAAGAGTGTGTAATGAGAGGTTAAATCTCCAAGAAATATCAATTTAACTGTAAGTTAAACAAAGCAACGAGTTTGCAAACAGGAAAGAGTTGCATTACCATGAAGTATGAGGGAGTTACTGCGTAGCACAGCTCCGAAGATACTTGCAACATATCATCAAACGATTGGCATTTTTAAACATATGCATTAAACCGACAGTCAACCAAGCAGCCATGGCAACATAAATTTTGAGAAATAAACAACGATTAGCTGCTAGTATTGACGAGTGCAGAACCATGGTGGAAGACGGGTTCGACGACACATCCCGGCGACAACGAAGCCATATCCATGAGAAGGTGACTCTTTCGCCACTGTTAGCACAGAGCCAAAGTTCTATGCGCTAAAAATTCAACAATGACCCGATTGCCCCAGTCCAACGGAGAACAATGAAGTTGCACCGGGTGGAGCAAGTGGTTAACCACTGCCATCGGTAAGAGAAGAACTTAATGCAGCAGCATAGAGTTGGTTGGAGCAATATTCTATCACTCAAATCGACGATGAGGAATTCCTTCTCGTTTACCCAAGCGCCAGATCGGTTTACAATCAACATTCCAGAGCCTTCAAGTGTTAATGCATCACAACTAATGGTACAAGCTATGTTTTGGCTGGGTAACCTACGAGCATAGCTGTGGAGGGAGCTCCATTAATGGAGCGACCTACCTCCTCCACGTAAAACAATCCATGATGCAGCCAATTGATTTTCCATCCACATGACAAGAGCGGTGATAACCTGCCAATGGAGCAACACATGCAGGTTTAAAACTTATTCGGGGAGTGGTCAAGCCTGAGTGGCATTAGCCACTCTGCCACGTAGACCACCATTTGTTTGAGACATGTAAGACCAACTCGTAACACTTTTCCATCCAAGTTTATCGTGGGATTAATATGTTTGGCCTTCACTTAAATCCACGTCACGTTATCATGGCTTATGGTCACTTATGTGGAGGGAAGCACATTAAGTTAATATGTGTTTATAGCATAGTGTTACTACTTAAGTGTGGTAATAAACTTAGGGTGGTGGGGTCGCCTCCCATAAACGCCAACGTTGCCACGTTATATTACTATATGTTACATATATATATGTGATACATATTATATATGTATGTTAGAACCTTGATTCGTATTGCTTGGAGAATTGGATTTGTAAGCCTTAGTTATAAAGGCACACTACATAATATATATATGATATATTATAAACATTGTTTGTATGTGGGTGAATAAGGGCTTTGTAAGCCTTAAGTATGTTAGCGACTCATATATATATATATATATATATATATATATATATATATATATTTAGCATTGTTTATATTGCAGACTCAAACATTGCTTTGCCTATGTATTCAAATGTTTAATCTCATGTTTGTAATTGTATGGAGTTCATTTTAATTGTCGATGCAATAATTTAAGTCATGATATATGTTAAATTAATATCTCATATTATTTTTGTATATTTTGCATTATATTTATAATATTAATACATATGGAATATGTATCAATGCATGACTTTTACCCATATAATCTATAGTTGGTCAATAATATGATCTATGGCTAGTTATGCCATAAGTTTGGTAATGTTTAAGCCTGTCATTAATGGATAAAATTAATATCTAGTTAGGCATATGTATAGTTATGGAATGTATATATATGCACAGTAAGTCTAACAAGGAACCTAGGATAAAGATGGTTTACGCACATTTGGTGTACAATATTTAATTGGTGTATAAGTGATTTTATTAAGGCATTAATTAATTAATTATATCTGTCCTCGGTTCAGTAGACAACATGAGTTACTGTCGCTGGTTTAGAGGTGAGTACGTTCCTTCATGTCGACGTATGAGACCTCTAGTGCACACACACTGGTTCAAGTGAGCTCTATCTTATAACATGGATTGACGTAAGGGTGCGTATAGTCTGCAAGACTATAACACTTCAGTAAAGTTCACAACTGGTGGCGTATTTCATAATTATTACTATAGGATCGGTAGACCTGTGTAAAAAAAAAAATTAGTTAAGAGGAGACATGACAAATTGGTATCAGAGCACGGTCACTACACTTGGACCTAAGCTCATTGCGTGATTGCTGGTTTTTTTTTTTTCTCTTCAGAAATTAATATTTAAACGTCCTGTAGCATGTTGTTGTACATTGTTTCATTAATTCCAATGTTGTTTCTAACTTCTAACAAATAGATGATTGGCCACACTTAGACAGTTTGGTGGTAGAAACAATTAATGGCATAAATACATGCTGCGGAATAGGAAGGGAGGCTGGCTGTAGAAACATCCAGTCAACAAGGAGAAATGGCCAGCAGGCAGGAGAGAAACCAAAATTCTCCATAGGGAGCAACAATATCCAGCGATATGTTGGAAACTATCAAAAGCCTAAAAGCTGAGCTAATGAGCATTAAAGAAGACAACATTAAAATTTTTGAAGAACAGCAAGAAATCAATGCTATTTTGCTACAAAAGTTAACATAGAAGGAAAGAAGTCACCTCCCAACACCGGAGGAGCAGCATGCAGAAAAATAAGTCACAAAAAGAAATTTGAAATTTAAAGCTACAGCTCCAAGGAATTCAGTGAGCTATAATATGGACGTTAGTGATGCAAAGTCACAAGGCGAAGATTTTGAAGAGTACGTCCCCAAGAAGAAAAAGAAGACTAGGAAAGTACATCACCTACATTCAGAACTAAGGAAAATCAAGCCTCCTACTTTTAATGGAGAAATCAAAACTGGAGAGGAAGTAGAGTTGTGGCTGAGAGACATAAAAAGTACTTATGCATGTTTGACTATTCCAGCCTCATAAAGGCTAGAATTGTTGTTTTTAACCTGCAAGGTAAGTCATCGGCTTGGTGGGATGATCTCAAGCTGACCCGCTCTATCAACAAGAAAAAGGTAAAGTGGAAAACTTTTGCAAATTTCTTCAAGCAAAAGTACCTGTCTGAAAGGTACTTTGATAAAAAGGTAAATGACTTCTACGACCTCAAGTTGGGACAACAAGCCATGGAGGATCTAATCAGTAAGTTTCTGGAACTGCTCAAGTATGTTCCTTACATACAGGATGAGAAGGTCAGAATTCAGCGTTTCGTGAATTGTTTACCATTCAGGTACAAGGATCGGATAGAGTTTGACGATCCCAAGACATTGGATGATGATTTCAGAAAAACTATACTGTGTTATGAACAGGGACATAACAGAGCTGAAGTATCAAAAAGATGGAACGAAAAGAAGAAGACCAAATTTGAAAGTAGGCAGAAGGGTCAAAAGCCCAACCATTTCAGAAACCAAAGCATGCGGGCACCTTTCAGCAACAAGTTTGAGGGAAGCAAGCCAAAATCCAAATTTGTTATGCCCACTAAAAAGTTCAACACGGAAGGCACCAAAAAATTGGAGCAAGCACCATCGAAGCCACCACTCAAATGTTAGGGCTACGAAGAAAATCATCGATGGTATGATTGTCCTCACAAAAAGAACATCAACAAACCTGTGCATAATCTGCAAGAGGCTTCAATGGTTCAGGACATTGCATGGAGCCCAAAAATCTACGCCGC
Organism: Larix kaempferi; assembly: GCA_027924585.1. NCBI lineage: Eukaryota > Viridiplantae > Streptophyta > Pinopsida > Pinales > Pinaceae > Larix > Larix kaempferi. The sequence continues at coordinate 23,935,219 of BSBM01000391.1, read as the reverse complement.
ATTGAACAACCGTCAAGAAGAACATTAGGCTTCAATAATCGAGGTTGAAGGTATGCTTTCCGGGACACCCATGTCTATCTTGATTGATTCAGGCGCATGTAAAATTTATGTAGACCCAAAACTATGTGAGTCATGCAAACTTAGTAAAACTAAGTACATGCAGCCTTGGCTGGTTCAAATGGAAACCGGGAGGAAACGGAAAGTTTCTGAGGTACTCAATGAGTGTCCTTTGAAGTTAAATGAATCCTACACTAGCGCAGATTTGAATGTTTTGCCTTTAGGATCTTATGATTTGCTCATCAGAATGGATTGGCTGGAAAAACATAGAACTGTTATAGATTGCTATAAAAAATCTGTTACATTTACTAATGATGTGGGATAGCCTGAAAAGATCCAAGGGATCGTGAGAGCAGTGAAATTAAGGGAAATTTATGCTCTTCAATTAAAAAGAAATGCACGAAAGGGGTGCAAGCTATATGCTGTCCACATGACAGAAAATTAGAAAACTGAAAGTGAAGATTTCTCTAAACATCATGTTCTGGCTAAATTTAAGGATGTGTTTCCCGAAGAGATTCCGGAGCTACCTCCTAGATGAGAGCTGGATTTTACTTTTGACCTATCCCCGAGAACTGTACCAAATTCTAAGGTACCGTATCGGATGAGTACACCTGATATGATTGAGATGAAAGCACAATTACAAGAGCTGTTGGAAAAAGGATATATATGTCCAAGTGTATCCCTGTGGGCAACACTAGTAATTTTTGTATGGAAGAAAGATGACACTTTCCAACTGTGCATTGGTTATAGATAGCTGAACAAGGTAACCATAAAAAATCGGTATCCCTTGCCCAGGATAAACGATCTATTTGATTAGGTTGGGGGTGCTACTGTATTTTCAAAGATTGATCTAAGGTCGAGTTATCACCAAATAAGAATTAAAGAAGAAGATGTGCATAAAACAACTTTCAGTAATCGCTATGGACATTACGAGTTTGTGGTGATGCCATTCGGTTTGACGAATGCACCAACCACATTTATGTGCCTAATGAATAATGTTTTCAACAAATACTTGGATAAATTTGTTGTAGTGTTCATTCATGACATCCTCATTTATTCAAAGAATGAAAAAGAACATGAGGAACACCTAAGGTTGGTGCTGCAAGTTCTAAGAGAAAATCAGCTTTATGCTAAGTTATCCAAGTGTGACTTCTACAAGGACCAAATACAATATTTGGGTCACATTATTTCAGCGCAAGGTATTGAGGTGGACCCCGACAAGATTAAGGCCATAATGAGCTGGCCTACTTCACAAAAGATGAGCGATGTTCTCTCTTTCATGGGATTGGTCGGGTATTACCGGAAGTTCATTGAAGGATTTTCTAAAGTGGCGCATCCCATTACCTCTCTTTAGAGAAAGGAAGTTAATTTTCTATGGACAACAAAGTGTGAGGAAATTTTCGCAAAACTGAAACAATTGCTCACTTCTGCCCCTATTCTAAAGGTGGCTGATCCATATGGTGACTTTGTGGTATGCACGGACGCATGAAAGGATGCTTTGGGAGGCATGCTAATGCAATCCAGTTCTGTAATAGGCTATGAGTCTAGAAAGCTGAAGACGCATAAATTAAATTATGCAATGCATGATTTAGAACTGGCTGCCATCATTCATGCCTTAAGAATGTGGCGACATTACCTTCTTGGAAAAAGGTTTGTTTTGAAAACTGGTCACATTGGGCTGAAATACCTTTTCGAACAGCCAAACTTAAACAAAAGACAAGCAAGGTGGATAGCTTTCTTAAGCAAGTTTGACTTTGAAATTCAACATATCAAAGGCAAGGAAAACAAGATTGTTGACACACTTAGTAGATGCATGCATCTGCTAATTATGGCTCCTGTTAACAGTTTTCAGACTGATTTATTATCACAGATCCGGACATCGGCTAAAAAAGATCAGAAATATCTGAATCTGAGACAAAAGTGTCTCGTAGAAAATTCAAACCAGCAAGCAAAAAATTTTAGCATGTCCAAGGATGGACTGTTGCTATTCAAAAACATGTTGTACATACTGGATCAGCCAGCATTAAAACAATTGATCATGGATGAATTTCACATGAGACCATATTCTGGCCATTCTGGCTACTAGAAAATGCTAATTGCTGTTAAAAAAACAACATTTTTGGCCAAGACTGAAATTAGAAATTTCTGAATACATTCCAAAATGTATGGACTGTTAGCGGGAGAAAATAGAACATCAACATCCGCCTAGTTTGTTGCAGCCCATACCAGTGCCAGAATGGAAGTGGGAAACCATTTCCATGGATTTTCTCACCGGGTTGCCTAAAAACAATAAGCAACATGATGCAATCATGGTTGTGGTGGATAAGCTGACAAAGGTAGCTCACTTCATACCCATTAAATCCACTTTTAAGGCAATAAACATTGTAGAGGTTTTCATGAAAGAAGTTTTTCAACTTCACAGAATTCCTAAGGTGATTATATCTGACCGGGACACCAAGTTCACCTCACACTTTTGGAGGGATTTGTTTGCAGGTTTGGGGACTAAACTGAGTTTTAGTACAACCTACCATCCACAAACATATGGGCAGACTGAGAGGATGAACTAGATCCTTGAAGACATGCTTCGTCTTTATGTCATGGACAACCCAAAAAAGTGGGAAAACTACCTACACTTATCTGAATTTTCCTACAATAACGGTTATCAAACTTCTACATGAATGAGTCCATTTGAAGTGTTGTATGGCAGGAAGTGTAAAAACCCATGACATGGGATGATCCGGTGACACGGACAGTGATGGGTCCCGAAATGCTAGCTGAACTAGAAAACATTATGCAGAGAGTTAGAACAAACTTAAAAACTTCCCAAGACAGGTAGAAAAGCTATGCTGATCTGCATAGGGAAAACAAATAATTCAAAGTTGTGGATCATGTATTCCTAAGAGTAAAAGCAAAGAAAATTTCTTTGAGCTCGAGCAAGGTTGCCAAACTTGCACCAAGATTTTGTGGTCCTTTCCCAATACTTGCTAGAGTAGGACCTGTTGTTTATCAATTAGCTTTACCAGCAAATTTTAAAGTACATGATGTGTTTCATGTTTCATTGCTGAAGAAATATGTATATGATCCTAAGCATATTGTAAATTGGCATGTGATTCAGGTGGAATCAGAAGGAGACTTCAAGACAGACCCTATATGCATACTGGATCGGAAAGAGGTGGTACTTTGGAATCGAACCATCATTCAGGTAAAAGTGCAATGGGAGCACTACAAGCCTGAAGAGGCTACCTGGGAAATGGAAAGGGAAATGCAAGAAGCATACCCTTTCTTGTTCGAAGAAGACCATGATACAAACTGAATTTTGTTTGTTGTGATTTTGTTGTTTTTGCAAAATTGTTTAACACCGAGGACGGGGAAAACTTAAGGGGAGGGGAAACATAATACCCCAATTTTGGACTTTGAACCCCTATTATATTTCTGCTAAGTATTATTTCATTTTACTTAGGTGATTTGAGAAATCCAATTCATTGATTTCTAATGACCATGTGGACCAGCACATTGATGAGATGGGAGGCACAGTCCCCTAAGGTTTGGAGGGAAATTGCCACATAATAATAATAATAATAAATTATTATTGGAGAGAAATGGCAAACCCTAAAGAAGAGATTATCGAAACTAATGAATTAAAAGAATTCATAAAATGAAGAATTTTCACCTAAGAGAATAAAAAGTGAAAATTCATTGAAACACTCATTCATTCATCATTATCACCATTCACATTCTCATGATCCGAACACACAAGAGAAATGGGTGCTGGGAAAAAACAAACCTTGAGACAAATGAATATTGGTGAGCGAGGACAGATTTGGGAGAACCAAACTGGTCCTGAAGCCAAGTGATCTAGGGAAGATTTGGGAGGACCAAACTGGCCCAGTTTAAGAGGAATCATTTAGCTTGGTATGAGCTTGGCCACTTAATTGTGTGCAGGTAGGAGAACTACCACAAGTTGCAGGAGTACTGCATTTACCTGAATAGGCTGTGATTTATTGATTCTCTTAATGGTTAAGGCTTAAAATCCCCTGGAGCATCCTGGAGCTTAGGAGTACTGAGTTGGGTGATGGGTTGTCTGCTGCCTCTGAAATTAATCTTGAATAACTTGGGGAAAACAAGTTAAGGGTAATTTAAAATCTATACTCCACCTGGGGGACTATGAACTCAGCTCGGGGGTGACCTGAAGCAAGGAGAACTTGTTGGTCAAAGGCTAGGAGGTTTTTGCTTGGTTCCACTGGTCAACAGATTTCAGATAAGTATCTATATGCTGTACTTGTAGGATAATTGTTTATGAAGCAATATTTGCATCTGTTTATGAATATCTCTGATTTATAGTTAAATGACCTGTTTATTACCTCTGATTAGATGTAGAATGTATAATGAATTATTCTGTGCACGAATCTCAGCTAGAATTATAGATATCTGCATTTAAGTTTTATATTATGACTTGACTTATAGACATGGAATATTTATGTGTGGGGATTGATGTGAGGATACTCACATTCTGTTACAATAAATTTACAGCATTGAGTCCCTATGATGCTTATATATTTGCAACAGTTATACAAGGCATTATGGTCCATATACTAACCTAGGGTTTTGTGGAGCCAATTTATACTACACATATATTGTATTAGACTTATTCCAGATGGAACATAGCTGTTATATCTTTTAGCATTATGCTATGGATAGGGAAGCCATGTAAACCGTGCGGTTTACATGACTTGCCCTCATATATTCTCTTAAAATTTGATGTTAGAGTTTATTGTAGAAAACCCTAGAACTATTAATGTTCAGATCTACAATGTTATTGAATAAATAGATCATTTGAGATTGAAATTCTGGATGCATTTGTTTTGAAAGATTGTTTGATGTAGTATCACATTCTGGGTTAATCTTATCTAATGAACTAAGTTTCTGTGTATTATTCTATTGCTAACTTGAAGCATTGAAATGAAACATATGCTGGGTTGAATCATTAATATTTATACAAAAACATTGTAAGTTCATTATATTACATATTATGTGATTTTCCATTTGACTATGGTGCAAAACAAACCATGGCTGACCTAGCTCACCACCCAATATGTTTGCATATAATATAATATAGAGTGTATGAATGCATCTGCGCATAAACAGATCGTTGTATGTAGTGAGGGTTTTACCCGTAGCCCAAAGGGCATTAATATTACCCTCTATGTATTCATCATTCAACAATTGCAATATAAAAATAAGACTAGGATTTCAGACATTATATAAATACATTACAAACAATTAATTGCACACACAAGCTATGACTGAGATCGGGCTTACCCATTATGCGCAAGAAGCATTTAATTAAATATGAAATCATTCATAGTGCATTGCTGACAGAGAAACATTAATTATAAATGCATCATCATTTTCGTATGCAAACTGGGCAGGCGTTTATCCTTCACCCTAAGCCTTTATTCATTCAAGGATAAAAACGATATTACTATGTTGGTGAATGTAAACATTGGAATGCATGTAAACTGTAAAGGATGCGAAGCCGAAGGCGTTCATTTTTATAATACAAATAAAAAAAGTATATCCTCTATGCTTTCCATAAATGCCTACAGGCTCAGAATTTCTATAATGTAAGTATGCATGGTAAATAAACATCAAATGTAGCGAAGATCCTTTCACTGGGGTTTCGTATCCATTGCATTCATTTAAAAAAATAAAACCACTTAGTCTCAGCCAAAATCGCAGAGAGGCATTACCAAAGCCACAAATCCGTGCACTTTTTACACCTTAATAAGTTTACAGTGTTGCGCATACATACAAGACAGGGACACAACGCCTTTTAAAAGTTAAGCTTGTCCATTAAAAATAATGTGGTACAATATACATGGTATCGACGCAGCTGCCCAGGGTAGAGCATCGTGTGAATGCTTAAATGCTCATGGAAGTGAGTTTGGAACTCAAAACATATATTTAATATGTGCAGACTTCCCTAAGATGTCGACTGAAGCACACATAGGTTGCAAGGACCCTTCGTAGGTAGGCTCCATGCCCCTTCAGGCTCGGCCGACGGCCTTTCCATTTTATTCACAAAACGAAACCAGGAAACCCTAACCAAAGTCACACCCAAAACATTCGAAGTAACTCGGCCCCCACCAATGGGGTAAACCAAACCCGAGGCGGTTGGTTGGAGAGCTATCTGGTAACTATTCAAGCTTTCCACACTACACCATAACAGTTGTGAGCTTTCCAGAGTGCGTCCCACTCCACCTTGGTCGCGGTTACCTGCACAGGAATGTGTAACGAGAGGTTAAACCTCTGGGAAATATCAATTTAACTGTAAGTTAAACAAAGCAACGAGTTTGCATATAGTAAAGAATTGCATTACCGTGAAGTATGAGGGAATTGCTACACTTCTCAGCTTCGGAGATACCTGCAACATATCACAAAGCACACAAGGTCAAATGATTGGCATGTTTAAACGTATGCATTAAATTGACAGTCAACCAAGCAGCCATGGCAGCATAAAGTTTGATAAATAAACAATGATTACCTGCTAGTGTTGACAAGTGCATAAGCGTGGTGGAAGACGAGTTTGACGACACATCTCAGTGACAACAAAGCCATAGCCATGAGCAGGTGACTCTTTCTCCACTGTTAGCGTAGAGCCAAAGCTCTCTGTGCCTAAAACTTCAACAATGACCCGAGTGCCCTAGTCCAACGAAGAATAATGAAGTTAAACCGGGTGGAGCAGGTGGTTAACCATTGCCACCGGTAAGAGAGGAACTTAATGCAACGGTGTAGAGTTGGTTGGCGCGTTATTCTATCACTTAGATCGATGACAAGGAATTCCTTCTCGTTTTCCCGAGCACCGGATCGGTTCACAATCGACGGTCCAGAGCCTTCAAGTGTTAATGCATCATGATTGATGGTACAAGCTATGTTTTGGCGGGGTAACCTATGAACATAGCTATGGAGGGAGCTCCATTAATGGAGCAATCTACCTCCTCCACGTCAAACAATCTACGGCGCAACCAAATATTGATATTCCATCCACGTGCCAAGAGCGGTGATAACCTGCCAATGGAGCAACACATGCAGGTTTAAAACTTGTTCGGGGAGTGGTCAAGCCTGAGTGGCATTAGCCACTCTGCCACGCAGACCACCGTTTGTTTGAGACAGGTAAGACCAAATCGTAACAGTTTTCCATCCAAGTTTATTGTGGGATTAATACGTTTGGCCTTCACTTAACTCCACGTCGCATTATCATGGCTTATGGTCACTTATGTGGAGGGCAGCACATTAAGTTAATATGTGTTTATAGCATAGTGTTACAACTTAAGCGTGGTAATAAACTTAGGGTGGGTGGGTCTCCTCCCATAAACGCCAACGTTGCCACGTTATATTGCTATATGTTACATATATATATATATATATATATATGTAATACATGTTATATATGTATGTTAGAACCTTGATTCGTATTGCTTGGAGAATTGGCTTTGTAAGCCTTAGTTATAAAGGCGTACTACATAATATATATGATATATTATAAACATTGTTTGTATGTGGGTGCATAAGGGCTTTGTAAGCCTTAAGTATGTTAGCGCCTCATATATATATATATATATATTAGTATGGGGTTATATATATATATATATATTTAGCATTGTTTATATTGCAGACTCAAAAATTGCTTTGCCTATGTATTCAAACGTTTAATCTCATGTTTGTAATTGTATGGAGTTCATTTTAATTGCCGATGCAATAATTTAAGTCATGATATATGTTAAATTAATATCTCATATTATTTTTGTATATTTTTCATTATATTTATAATATTAATACATATGGAATATGTATCAATGCATGACTTTTACCCATATAATCTATAGTTGGTCAATAATATGATCTATGGCTAGTTATGCCATAAGTTTGGTAATGTTTAAGCCTGTCATTAATGGATAAAATTAATATCTAGTTAGGCATATGTATAGTTATGGAATGTATATATATGCACAGTAAGTCTAACAAGGAACCTAGGATAAAGATGGTTTACGCACATTTGGTGTACAATATTTAATTAGTGTATAAGTGATTTTATTAAGGCATTAATTAATTAATTATATTTGTCCTCGGTTCAGTAGATAGCATGAGTTACTGTCGCTGGTTTAGAGGTGAGTACGTTCCTTCATGTCGACGTACGAGACCTCTAGTGCACACACACCGGTTCAAGTGAGCTCTATCTTATAACACGTATTGACGTAAGGGTGCATATAGTCTGCAAGACTATAGCACTTCAGTAAAGTTCACATCTAGTGGCATATTTCATAATTATTACTATAGGGTTGGTAGACCCATGCAAAAAAAAACAAATTGGTTAAGAGGAGACATGACAAATTGGTATCAGAGCATGGTCACTACACTAGGACCTAAGCTCATTGCGTGATTGCTATGTGTTGTTTTTATTTATTTCAGAAATTAATATTTAAACTTCCTATAACATGTCGTTGTACATTGTTTCATTAATTACAGTGTTGTTTCTAACTTCTAACAAACAGCTGATTGGACACACTTAGACAGTTCGGTGGTAGAAACAATTAATGGCAGAAATACATGCTGCGGAATAGGAAGGGAGGCTAGTTGTAGAAACATCCACTCAGCAAGGAGAAATGGCCAGCAGGCAGGAGATAAACCAAAATTCTCCACAGGGAGAAACAACATCCAGCAAGATGTTGGAAACATTCAAAAGCCTAAAAGCTGAGCTAATGAGCATTAAAGAATACAACATTAAAATTTTTGAAGAACAACGAGAAATCAATGCTATTTTGCTGCAAAAGTTAATAGAGAAGGAAAACAATTGTTAAGTTTAGCCTAATTTTACAAGCAAGATCACTGAAAGAAACACAATCACAAGATAGACAAAGATTTACCCTAGGAAACCCTCATGGGGTAGAAAACCCAACAAAGCTTTCCCCAATATAAATAATCAACCCAATACAAGATGTAGTCCTCAAGAAGATCTCCTTCTCCTCCTATGCATACCTCTCTCTCTCCTATGCGCAATACACAAGTGAGTGAATGAATGAGATAAATGAGGAACACACCTCCTCTATTTATAATCATGTTCTAACTGACTTTTCACCCTAATGGGGCCGACCTATCCTAAGAGAGTCTAATAACCCCTAAATAGCTAACTCAGGGCCGACCTCACATGGGAGATCTAATAACCCTAGTTACCACAATCTCTCGGAGGAATAAACATCTCCGGATATACAATAGGGTCTCCTCGGAGGAATGGAACATCTCCGGAATAATAAAGTACAAATATAATATTCTTAGAAGTTACAATATTTCAACACTCCCCCTTAATGAGAGGGATATTATAACATCTGCAAGAGCAAGGAGTCATCAACTACATGATACACGATACATCTATAAATCATTGGAATATTTCTTCATACATCATCAGTAACTCAAACAGTTACTGGAACATCTTCAATATCTTCAATACTGGAAGATCAACATCTTCAGTACTGAGTCTTCATCTTCTGTAGCACTCGAACAGCTACAGTAACATCATCATCTGGATCTCTTGATCAACATCACCAACATCTGGATCCTCTCGATCAACATCATCTGGATCTCTCGATCAACATCATCATCTGGATCATCAACTGGATCATCAAAGCAGCATCCTCTGCAATACACATGATCCAATTACGGGATGGTCAATCCCTCTCAATTTAGGACATAAGTCCAAGGACAATGCAATCCTACCACGTACATTTTGAACCAAGGGTTCCAGGATGATGCAATCCCCTCACGTACATTTTGAACCAAGGGTTCTGGGATGATGCAATCCCCATCACGTACATTTTGAACCAAGGGTTCCGGGATGATGCAATCCCCATCACGTACATTTTGAACCAAGGGTTCTAGGATGATGCAATCCCCATCACGTACATTTTGAACCAAGGGTTCCGGGATGATGAAATCCCCATCACGTACATTTTGAACCAAGGGTTCCGGGATGATGCAATTCCCATCACATACATTTTGAACCAAGGGTTCTGAGATGATGCAATCCCCATCATGTACATTTTGAACCAAGGGTTTCGGGATGATGCAATCCCCATCACACACATTTTGAACCAAGGGTTCCGGGATGATGCAATCCCCATCACGTACATTTTGAACCAAGGGTTTTGGGATGATGCAATCCCCATCATGTACATTTTGAACCAAGGGTTCCGGGATGATGCAATCCCCATCACGTACATTTTGAACCAAGGGTTCTGGGATGATGCAATCCCCATCACGTACATTTTGAATTGAATGTTTAGGGACGATGCAGTCCTATCACATACATTTTCAACTGAATGTTCAAGGATGATGCAGTCCTATCACGTACATTTTGAACTGAATGTTCAGGGACGATGCAGTCCTATCACGTACATTTTGAACTGAATGTTCAGGGACGATGCAGTCCTATCACGTACATTTTGAACTGAATGTTCAGGGACGATGCAATCCTATCACGTACATTTTGAATTGAATGTTTAGGGACGATGCAGTCCTATCACGTCCACTAGGGACCACTTTCTCAGAGACATATGTCTATGGATCTCTTTTAGGACATGTGTCCAGGGATGATACAATCCACTTGTCAACTTATACCAAGTCTAAGGACCATTCATTGACCTCATCATCGGTATCACCAATACAGGTATCCACATCATCGACCTCACTGTCGATATCACCAATATAGGTATCCACATCATCAACCTCACTGTCGATGCAGGAAATCTCGTCATCAGCAACCACATCACTCCCCCTTACAAGGAGGGTCCTTCTGAACTACACCAAGCTTGTCTTGAAAATACTCAAACTTTACTTGATTCAGAGGTTTGGTCAATATATCAGCAACTTGTTCGTCAGTGCTCACATACTCGAGCTTGATAGCTCCTTTCTGCACCATATCCCATATATAAAAATATCGGATCTTTATGTGCTTTGACTTATCATGGAACACTGGATTCTCTGTCATCTTGATACAACTCTGGTTGTCACACAGGATCATAGTGGGGTCCATCTCTAAGTCAAATAATCCTAATAATAGCTTTCGAAGCCATATCGCTTCACAAATAGCAGATCAAGCAACAATATATTCCACTTCAGCTATGCTGAGAGCCACACTAGACTGCTTCTTGCTAAACCACGAGATCATGGCACGTCCCAGACAATAACATCCCCCCGATGTGCTCTTCCTGTCTAATACACTTCCTTCCCAATCAACATCTATGTAGCCATACAATCTGAATTAATGATCTCCAAGACAACATAGACCAAAGTCTATCATACCCTTTAGGTACCTCATCACATGCTTTGCAGCTATCAAGTGAACTCGTCTAGGTTCCAATAGATACTGAATCAAGGTGTTCAGGGAAAAGCATATATCTGGTATGGTACTTGTCAAATAAATCAATGACCCAATAATCTGTCTGTACAGAGTCATATCCACTAACTCTGATGAGTCATCAGCCATTAGCTTTAAGTTAGAATCCATGGGAGTGTCCATGGCTTTGCATTCCAGCATATCAAATCTTTTCAAGATTTCCAAAGCATACTTTCCCTGGTTGAGAAAGATTCCTTCTGAGCCTTGCCATACTTCCAGTCCTAGGAAGTAATGCATCAAACCGAGATCTTTCATCTCAAACTCTATAGAGAGTTTCTTCTTGCATTCGACAATCTGTTTCTCATTCACAGTCAGAAATAGATCATCCACATATAGCAACAGTATGATAGGTTCATCATCCATAACCTTGAGATCAATATTAGGATCAACTTTACTTTTGGTGAAGCCAAGGCTTGTCAAGAATCTGTCAATTCTTCCATACCAAGCTCTAGGGGCTTGTTTCAACCCACACAAGGCCTTCTTTAGTTTTCATACGTGGTTTATTCTATCTTCAACCTCAAATCCTTGTGGTTGTTCTATGTACACTTCCTCCTCAATCACACCATTCAGGAAAGTTGTCTTTACATCCATCTAGTGTAATTTCCACTTCATCATGGATGCAAGTGCCATGATAGTTCTAATGGAAGTGTACCTTGCAACTGGTGCAAATGTTTATTCATCCCTCTTTCTGAGAGAATCCTCTGGCCACAAACCTTTCCTTATACTTTTCAATGATGCCATCCATAGCATGCTTTTTCTTGTATATCCATTTGGAGGATACCACACTCTTGTCCTTTGGTTTGGGAACTATATCCCAAACATCATTCTTCATTATTGATCGGTACTCCTCCATCATTGCCTCAACCCACTCTTTCTTATGGGATGCTTGTTCATAACTAGTGGGTTCTTGATCTACAAGATCACACATCAAAGCCATATAGCTGGTGAATGACTTTGGTCTCTTGCTCACTTTGGTGGAGCCTTCAGGAGCTCCATACTTTTCTGCTCGTAGTATAATGTCTCTTGCCCATGCTAGCTTTCTCTTCCTTGGTATGTCTATAGCAGGGGGTTCTTGTGGTTCTATCATGTCATGATCTTCAGGTGTTACATCTTCAGGGCTAGGTGCATCCTTTGTAATTCTGGAAGGTGCATCTTCTTCATATACTTCTTCATACTGGCACTTCCTAGATCTCTTGAGAGCTACTTCTTTATCAAATGTCACATCCCTACATATTTCCATATGATGGAATCCTGGGATGTATATTCTAAATGCTTTGGATGCATCACAATATCCAACAAATATTTCCTTCTTCCCAAAAGGATCCAACTTAGTTCTCTTTTCTTTTGGAATGTGAATGTATACTGGACATCCAAATATCTTGAGGTGACTTACTTCAGGCTTCTTACCTGTGAACACTTCTTCTGGGGTTTTGAAATCAAGAGCACTATGAGATAGTCTATTTTTCACATAGACTGTTGTCCTGGCTGCTTCAGCCCACAGATACATATGTAGGTCTTGATCATGTATCATTGTTTTCACTGCTTCCATAATGGTTCTATTCTTTCTCTCTGTAACACCATTTTGTTGAGGATTGTAGGGAGTGGTTAGTTCCCTCTCAATTCCAGCTTCTTTACAAAAGTCTTCAAAATCCTTTGAGGTGTATTCTCCACCATTAACTGTCCTGAGTATATTGATCTTCTTTTCTGAATGCTTTTCTATCAAGGATTTGAATTCCTTCAATTTTCCAAAGACTTCATTCTTTCCCTTTAGGAAGTTTATCCAAGTCTTTCTTGAGTAGTCATAAATGAATGTAAGGTAATATTCATATCCACTCAAGGATGTGGAGGGCATAGGTCCACATACATCTGAATGAATCAATTCCAAGGTACTTTTGGTCTTTGTTTCACTCTTTGGAAATGGGTTCTTGATATTTTTCTGTTTTGCACATCCCTTGCATGTGCTATCATGATCAATCTTTAGATATAGTAGTCCTATGACTGCCTTGCTCACATGAGTAAGTGCTTTGTAGTTAATGTGAGCAAGTATCCTATGCCATAGCTCACTTGGGCTAGTGGCTTCATGAACAAGGGCAGCTTCTAGATGACCCTTGAGTTTGTACAGACCTCCTTCCTCTTCACCAATAACAATTGCATCCTCTATTGATTTTCCTTTGGACCACATGAGTACTTGTCCATCTATGAATGAAACCCTATAGCCTTTCTTATCTAAATCTGATATAGAAAGTAAGTTCTTCTTCAAACCTGGTACATATAGAATGTCCTTCATCTTTAATGGAGTTCCAGAATCAAGCTTGTAGCTTGCTTCACCAATTCCCTTTATGGGATATTGATAATCATCTCCGAAGGAAACTTTCTGAGGAGAGGTCTTTTATTCTAGGTTTGAGAGGTTTTTCTTTTGACCTGTCATGTGCTTTGAAGCACCACTATCAATTAGCCATGTATCTTCTTTAGGTGTTACTGACCCAGAGAGTGCAGAGAATAAAACATATTCTTCTGCATCTTCTTCTTCTACTTTGGTTCTCTTCCTTTTAGGCCTTACCTCTTCTTCTTCTTCACTATCATCTTCTACTAGATGTGCATGATGCCTTTTGTGAAAATTCTTCTTCTTCTTTGAAGGACAATTTCTAGCAAAGTGTCCTAGTTTGTGACAACTATAACACTTAGTTGAGGAGAGGTCTCTTTCTGAGCTTACTCCTTCTTTCTTTTGAAATATATGTGGAGGATGAGATTTCTTATGGCCATTCTTTATGGATTTGAAATGACTCCTTCTTCTTCTGGTGTGAGTGGCCAAAGCTTGGTCATCTTATTTGAGTAGGGCTTCTCTATTGGCTACCCTAGCCTCTTCTTGGATGCAATCCTCCCATACCACATCAAACTTCATACTTTCTTTTCTTGCACACATAGTTTGGATGAATGACTCCCAAGGTCTAGTGAGATCATTGAGTGCAGTCTTGAGTAGTTCATATTCATCAAGGGTGTCACCAATGGCTTATAGTTGTTCCTTGAACTGGGAAACCTTAGTGACATAAACTTGAATAGATTCTCCTTTATTCATTTTGGTATTCTTCAATTGAGTTCTCAAATTCATATTTCTATTGATGTTCCTCCATTCATACATTCTGCCTATGGAATCATACATTTCCTTTGGGGTCTTCTTGGATGCCACTTGGGGAATCAAGTGGTCCTTGATAGAATCAGCAATGATTTTATTTTCCCTAATCAGTAGTGCTTCTTAGACTTCTCTTTGGCTTCATCTTCCTCAGGTTATGCAACCTCATCTTTGATCTATTGGACAAGATCATTCTCTTTAAGAATGAGAACAATCCTATATTTCCATGCTCGGAAATTCTCTATACCCTCTAGCTTGTCCTCAAGCTTAGTGCTTGGCACCATCTTATCTAGGGGGTTACAGAAATTGAAGTTTGTCAAAGGACAGAATAACACTTACCAGGAGATATGCTTGATTGGATTGAGATAACTGGTGAACTCTGCTTCTGGAAACTTCAACTTTTCACCCTTCAAATATGATCTGCAACAGAATTTATGGCTTTCTGGTTTGCACCTTTTCTGGTTCTCTGGTGCACAGGTGCGCACTTTTTTTGGTTTACTGGTTTTTCTGTTTTTTTTTGCTTTCTGGTCCAAAACCCAAACTAGGGTTTGACTTTCCCGGAGTTCTACCCACTCAAAAAGTTCGATCTAGGGCTCAAAAGTTTGATTTTGAGGAGGGCTATCTAGCCATGCAATCCGATTCCAAAAATTCTAACTTTTGCAGAAACCCTAATTTTCACCGGAGGAGGAGAGGGAGGTAAAACCTTGTGAAAGATGTCCTATTCAAGATAGCTCTGATACCATGTTAATTTTAGCCTAATTTCACAAGCAATATCACTGAAAGAAACACAATCACAAGATAGACAAACATTTACCTTGGGAAACCCTCATGGGGTAGAAAACCCAGCAAAGCTTTCCTCAATATAGATAATCAACCCAATACAAGATGTAGTCCTGAATAAGAGCTCCTTCTCCTCCTATATAGACCTCTCTCTCTCCTATGCACAATACACAAGTGAGTGAATGAATGAGATAAATGAGGAACATACCTCCTCTATTTATACTCATGTTCTAACTGACTTTTCACCCTAATGGGGTTGACCTCTCTTAAGAGAGTCTAATAACCCCTAAACAGCTAACTCAAGGACGACCTCACATGGGAGATCTAATAACCCTAGTTACCACAATCTCTCAGAGGAATAAACATCTTTGGATATACAACAGGGTCTCCTCGAAGGAATGGAACATCTCCGGAATAATAAAGCACAAATATAATATTCTTAGAAGTTACAATATTTCGACAACAATCACCTCCCAACACCGGAGGAGTAGCATGCAGAAAAATCAGTCACAAAAAGAAATTTGAAACATAAAGATACACCTCCAAGGAATTCAATGAGCTATAATATGTACGTCAATGACGCAGAGTTACAGGGCAAATATTCTAAAGAGTACGTCCCCAAGAAGAAAAATAAGACTGGGAAAGGACATCACCTACATTCAGAACTAAGGAAAATCAAGCCTCCTACTTTTAACGGAGAAACTTAAACTGGAGAGGAAGCAGAGCTGTGGCTGAGAGACATGGAAAATTACTTATGCATGTTTGACTATTACATCCCCATAAAGGATAAAATTGTTGTTTTTAACCTGCAGGGTAACGAATCGGCTTGGTGGGATGATCTCAAGCTGACCCACTCTATCAACGAGAAAAAGGTAAAGTGGAAAACTTTTGCAACTTTCTTTAAGTAGAAGTACCTGTCTGAAAGGTACTTTGATAAAAAGGTAAAGGACTTCTACGACCTCAATTTGGGACAACAAACCATGGAGGAGAAAATCAGTAAGTTTCTGGAACTACTCAAGTATGTTCCTTACATATAGGACGAGAAGGTCAGAATTCAACGTTTCCCGAATTGTTTACCATTCGGGCACAAGGATCGGATAGAATTTGACGATCCCCAAGACATTGGATGATGCTTTCAGAAAAGCTAGACTGTGTTATGAACAGGGACAGAACAGAGCTGAAGTATCAAAAAGATGGAACAAAAAGAAGAAGACCAAATCTGAAAGTAGGCAAAAGGGTCATAAGCCCAACCATTTCAGAAACCAAAGCATGTGGGCACCTTTCAGCAACAAGTTTGAGGGAAGCAAGCCACAATCCAAATTTGTTCCGCCCACTAAAAAGTTCAACACGGAAGGAACTAAAAAACTAGAGCAAGCACCATCAAAGCCACCACTCAAATGTTGGGACTCGGAGAAAATCATCGATGGTATGATTGTCCTCACAAAAAGGACATCAACAAACCTGTGCATAATCTGCAAGAGGCTTCAACGGTTCAGGACATTACACGGAGCCCAAAAATCTATGCCACATTGAACAACTGTCAAGCAAAACATCATGTTTCAGTAATCGAGGTTGAAGGTATGCTTTTCGGAACACCCGTGTCTATTTTGATTGATTCAGGCGCATGTAAAAGTTATGTAGACCCAAAATTATGTGAGTCATGCAAACTTAGTAAAAATAAGTACATGCAGCCTTGGATGGTTCAAATGGAAACCAGGATGAAACAGAAAGTTTATGAGGTAGTGAATCAGTGTCCCTTGAAGTTAAATGAATCCTACACTAGCAAAGATTTGAATGTTTTTCCCTTAGGATCTTATGATTTTCTCATCAGAATGGATTGGATGGAAAAACATAGAGTTGTTATAGATTGCTATCAGAAATCTGTTACATTTACTAATTGTTGTTCAGGATTTCTACCTTATAATGAGGAGAGGGACACTACCAACTTCTGGGGTGATAGGAAAATACATTGATCATATCACATAAGCTTCTACAAAAGGAAATAGATCAAGATTCTTGAAGGCATACCTTATTAACGACCTTCGATCCTAGCTTTCGCTCGCTCCTTCGATCGATCCTTCACTTGATCTTCCATTTGGTGAACTTGCAATACAAAAGATACCTTCCTTAGCATATCTTGACTGATATAACAATGATGAAATTGAAACACAATTTTTACATCAAATACAATCAAGCATTAAACCAAACAAATATGCAATCCATTAGACATTTGATTGGAACAAGAAGGGTATTTCCACCTTTATTGTCAAAAAGCAATAATCAATACAATTATACCTAATCATTCAGAGTGCTTGTGCAATCGGATTCTGGGCTCCTTCTCTTCACACTAACTTTGGAATTCCTCCAGCATAACATCCCTTAATGCACAGTTTCTCCTCCTAGTTCTCTAATTGAGTCTAACTAGTCTTCTCTCTCATGCATCCCCCTTGTATTTATGGGACAAGGTAGGCAGTTTGAATCGAGAGGTAGTTTGATTGGGAGGTTGGGGAAGTTGCAAACCAACTTCAACTAATCCCAATTCATCAAACTAATATATTTTTTTATTTCATCTTAAGATGTGCGCGAGTTTTCAACAGTAGAGTAGCGCACAATATGCAACTTCACTGCTTTACAACCAGCGTTTGCAAGATTTATTGAGGTGTGCGCTACTATGCAAGAGGTAAAGTAGGGAATACTAGCGGGTGTGCGCTAGTTTCCTTCAAGAGAGTAGGGCACACTTCCTGATGTGCGCTAGTTTCATGCCTGAGGAGTAGTGCACATGTCAAAATGTAAGGTAAATCAAGGTTTTGTTAGCTGCTGAGGGGTAAACCAAGTCCATGCATCACCTAGGTCAATCTAGCTCTTCAATCCAAGTTGTCCTTTTGTGTGATCGATAGCTAAATGTGATCACGGACGGAGAAATGCATATTTGACCTATAATAGATGCCCCCTAAGGTGTGAGGTCAGAGGGAAACGATGGTCGAAATACATTATAATTCCAAGTCAGAGGAGGAGCAAGAAACCACAGAGCCAAGTCACAAAAGTACCTGAAATAACGATCAAGGTCAGCGATCAATTACAATCTTGACATCATATATATGTGTATCATGACACAACATGATCTCCGATACATAACTAGGAGATGTATATATAGCATGGCCACTGAAATACAAGCATGGATCCATGTCAGAATGAGAGATAGTAGCCATAACAACAAACTGGATCTATGTCTCATGGAGAGCCAAAATGAGTGAGGCTCAGTCTTGCGCAGCTTGGGTGATAACATAATGAGGTAATGTTATCAAAATCCCAAGGTCTTCATCCAAACAACCCAAGGTAGAACCCCTAACCATGTGAATAAATGAGTTGAAGTCGAACATGGGGGGAATCGTTTGATTACCGGTCATTGATGTATACCATTAACAAACGCGAGGGATTCCACCGATAATGATAATGGGGCCCAAGGTTCCTAATACGATCCAACAAGTGTGAATAAGAGGACTTGAAGTCGAACACCTGAGGAACCCGTCGAATAAAAGACATTGATGTATTCTCATTATCCAACGACGAGGGAAATTGCCACTGATGACTGCAATCCCCAAGGTACTAACCGAAACCCTAAACTTCATTCCTAGAGAAAAATGAGTTGATGTCAATGGGAAGAAATCCGCTAGAAGAGAGGCCTTAATGTATCCTCCATCATCCAACACAAGGAACACTCAAATGGTATGAGCAGATGTGGAGTAGGACAAGTAAAAATACTGACACTAGGATGGCCGACACATGAGGTCAAGAGAAACGGCAGAATGGCCAACACAGGCTGTATCATTGAACAGTGAGCACGACACAAAGTGACCTAGGTAGTTTCCAACATGATGGGAAAGTGATATAAGCCTGCAATGTAGGAGAAATTAACAAACCATCCATATGGTTGGAAGAATAACCAACCGGGGGAGTAAACTCAGAGATTAGGTTCACCCTAGGGTCAAAAAACTAAACCCAACTGAAATGATAGACTCAAATAGGTGTTGCGTTCAAGGATAGGATTGACTGAACTGCCTTTGAAACTGCAAGATGTGATATGCCCTTCTTATCCCTTATTCTTTTTAGATAAAATAATACCTTTCTTGTTGTTTTAATGAGTCCAAGAAAGAATGAAAACTCAATAGATCCAACCATGTAAAGAGTTTAACAAGCCCATGGGAGGAAGACTCAGGACTTTCTTCATTGTTTATAGAGTTCGAAGAAGAGATAGAAGAATACTTGATAGTACTGATCTTTGGATTTTAATATCAAGCTGAGATCTGTTCTTGCTCGCCAGTGTTTTCGTGTTTAAGGAATTAGAAAAACTTAAATAATCCTCCATACACACCCCCCCCCCCCGTGGATTTTAATATCGAACCCGGGTTGATATATGCTCAACGGTGTTTTCTTGTTTATAGAGTCTGAAAAACTTAAACAATCCTCTATACACCCTCTCATGGATTTCACATCAAGCCTGAGTAGGTGAGTGCTCGCTTGGTGTTTTTATGTTTTGAGAGCCTGAAAACCCTAAAGAAGGCTCCAAAAGGTCATTTTTCGTAAAGTTAGTCTCCTCCCCTGAAAAAGTGTAAAACAATGGAAGAAGAACTCTTTTAGCCACGGATGACTAGAGTATTTATTTTCGTAAGTAATCCACAAAAGTCCAGAAAAGGGTTAAACTTATACTTAATCAGATGGGCCTTCAATTCCTTTAACGAGCTTGAAGAGGACAAGTCTTCTCGACAATCTTGTCATATTTAAAGAGTCTAACAAGAGCTTAGAGAGAACTCCATAAGAATCTATTTCGTAAAATTTTAACGAGCCTGAAAAAGTAAACTCGTGACCTCCTTACTGTTTTTAACGAGCTCAAAGGAGAGATGGAAGAATGCCCATAACTTCCTTACTGTTTTTAACGAGCTCGAAGTGAAGGTGGAAGAATGCTCATAACTTCTTCAAGTAGGGTCGATGCCTAGAATCTCCTCATGAGACCAGGAAATGACGTCATGGAATTCGTTAAAAGATTGGTATACAGAATAATATCTTCAAGATAATAATCTGCTCCAATGAAGATGTTTTCGGTGACCCCAGGTTCAGTGGAAATGTTAATCGGGATGGTTCTCGATGTACTCGTCCTATTCCCTTCGGAAAAAACAGCTTGTGAAGTGGAAGGGACAAAGGACCAATCAACATTCTCACTGGGTCTCGAAAAAAACTCACCTCTCTCAATCAATTCTAGAACAAGAAGCAGATAGGTCCTGGGGTGTAAATGTTCCCAAGGGTGTCTCAGGCCTATCATAGCTTCAAACAATGTTTCATTAGAAGGAAAAACCATGTCTAAACTATCAAGAGAGAGGGTAGATTCTATTGACCGTGCGAGAGCAGGGTCCATATCCAACTCGGCAGAGACCAACGGAGTCGTGATATGTTCTGTTGCAGGTTGTTGTGAATCCAAGTGGGTTACTTCTACAATAGATTGAGGCACACTTGGTTCTGGTTCAGTAGGAAGGATCCACGGATCAATCCTTAAACTGACCGTGAAAGTTTCAGTAGATGTACCTTCATTAGAACACATGAAAAGAATGGGAGCGGGTAGGTCAAAAGTGCCCATTAATGACCCATAAATCCCTGCTCCTAAACTTTCACTTGTTGGGGCAGATTGATCAACTAAAGGAATTGTGGATTCCGATGAAGTCTGGTTGTTTTTCCGAGAGAATGAAATTTGATTGACCATGACGATCTTGCCTTCGTGAGGGAACATTACAACGAAAAACTGTCGATGGAATAGCTCGCATGGCATATGTCCAACTCCTGCCTAACAACATATTGTAATCAAGCGAAGCGTCCAGAACTTCAACCTCTACAGCAATTGTCTTACCAGCAAGTGTGACGTCAAATGATGGCAAGACTCCGTGTGGACGGAAGGTTCTGCCATCAAATGCAGTAAGCAATGTGTTAGAGGGGGCTAACTCGGGAGAACCCAAGGCTTTCCAACAAGAAATTGACATTACACACATAAACGCGCCCTCATCTACGACAGCTCGTCCAATGGTCATATGACCATGAACTACCTCTATCTGAAGAGCAACGTGGTACGGAAAACGATACTTGATATCAGACATATGAAAACACACAGTCATGTTGGATGATTCCATACTTCCAATAGCTGCCAGAAGTGCATTTCATTGTAATGGACAACTTTACAAAACTTCTAAGGTGGACATGGCACAAGGGGTCTGGGGTAGATCTTCAACCACATTGTAGTTGGTAGAAGCCTATGTGTTGGGATTGTGTGAAGCCCGTTTCAAGACACCTTTCAGGATCTTAGGCAGTGAATCCATAGGCATGTGGAGAGGAGTGGAAGATTCAGGAATATCTTTATCCTTATTCTGCAAATCCGGGGTATAATTTCTTGCATGTGTTTGTCAAAGAGCGTCTGAGTTAACCATATTAATAAAAGTTTGATCAACTGAAGCATGGGTGGTGCCCCCAGCATTGGAGGTGCCAGAAGCTGAGCCCTACCCTTTGGGAAATGGATCTTTAAGGATGGAAAGTTTCTTTTCTTGAAGCAGCTTCTGGGAATCTTCGATTAGAGGGAATTGGTGAGTGAGGTGGTCCTACTTGCAAAGCTTGCAAGGGAACTTAAGCTTCTTCTTTTCTCTGTTACCCTCCTTGGCATTTTCTTTGTTTTTGGGATTTTGTTGGTTCCCCTCTCCTTTCTTGCCCTTCTTTTTGTTGTTGGGATGCCAAGGACCCTTTTGATTAGTCTAAACCTACTGTACAGATTTAGTAGTAGAAGGAGAGGTTGTGACAGAAGTCACTTCTGCAGTCGATTGTTTGACCGATAAGGCATGAACCTGTTTAGTCAATGCTTCAAAAGATACAGAATCAACTGAACCTACAATGTCGTCAGCATGTGGTCCAGGTTTTGGTCTACCTAGATCAATGTTTGATCATGGTGCATCAGGTATAATCTCATAAAGGAGCCCAGACTGAGCATAAACCAAGTCTAGTTGTTGGGTCCTTAAAATGGCTTCTTCTTCCGATGACACCCCAGAAGTAGCTACTTCCTTAGAAACATAAGGAAGGAGTGATTTCAGATACCACTCTAATAAGAACTCTAGGGAGATATTGGCCTTAATGAGCCTCTTTTGTCTTCACCACTCCTGAATATGATCAGATAAATGGGTGGCTTTGTTTTGTCTAAAGGTAGACAAAAGATCTATCCCAGCATCGTACCGAACATGAAGTTGGAAGTGGTTTAGGAAGACTATGGCGAGATTTTGAAAGTTAAAAAAGGTGGCTGCAGGTAACTCAATGTACCATTTGGCTGCAACACCGGTCAAGGTTCTTTGAAAAATTCTCAACCTAACGGAATCTTCGTTCAACGAGTTCGAAGAACACCAGAGTCGATGAAAAGTGGTAACATGATCACCAGGATCCTCACCATTTTTACCTTCGAATTTTGGAATGTCCGAAGGTAGCTTAGTGGGAACTGGTGGCCACGTAACATTATGGTACACCGGATCATTCGTTAACTTGGAAATATCTGACAAATTTCAAGTTTCCAAAAATGGTAAACGAGGTCTATAAGATGGCATTTGATAAGCTGGAGTCATGAAGGGGGAACCTCCCATAGTTTGACCCATAAACTGTTGGTTAGGGTTGCCCCCAGCCATTTGTTGATAGGCGTTGCCCCCAGCCATCTGCTGGTAGGGGTTTCCCCCCACCATCTGCAAATAGGAATTAGAGGAAATTTGGGTAAAAATAGGGCCTCCTAAGGAAAATAATAATAAAATAATAGTAGAGAGAGAGTAAAAAAACTACTTTTTGGATCGTATTTTCAACTTATCTCCTTGTAGGTTTACTCAAATTTCAATCGGAAGGACTCGTTGGATGTATAATGAAATTATGCATCCAACGAGTACCCATGTTGCATGCTTTTAACAACATCCACACCATGAAAATTTGAAAATACATTAAAAAACGTGTTTCTAGTGAGAGAACACATTTTTTAATGTATTTTCTATTTTTCATGGTGTTGATTTTGTTAAAAGCATACAACATGGGCACTCGTTGGATGCATAATTTAATTATGCATCCAACGAGTCCTCCCGCTTGAAATTTGAGTAAACCTACAAGGGGATAAGTTGAAAATACGATCCAAAAAAGTAGTTTTTTATTTTTTCCCTCCAATTTTTTTAGGTGCTCCCTTTTTTAATTTTAAAGCATTTTGATTGGCTAATACATGATGACATGGAATTTGTATTATTTTTGGAAGGCCCATTTTAAATTGAATTTTTTTCTAATGGGTTGCCCCCAGCCATCTGTTGTTGTGTGAAAGTGTTGTTGAAATTCCCCCACCCAAATGAAAGTTGGTTGACACCCTGTGCATTTGTCCACTGTGGCTGGGTATTAGCCCCGCCATATTGTTGGTTAAAGATATTATCCCCTCCTCAAGAAAACAAAGAAAAGAGGATATTTCCTGTAGGTATATTACTTTGATTCATATTGTAACCTGCAAAGGTGTTAAAACCAAGGGTATTCAAGGTGGATGGTGCAGTCATGGTACTCATGACAGGCATAGTTACAGAGGGATTTGGCCCAACATTGGGCGTCGAAATCCAAGTACTAGGTATATGGTATGAATGTTGAGTCATAGGAGGTTGAGTGAAATTCACTGCATTGTTGGTTCCAAAAGTAGGGGTAGCAACTGAGGCAGATGTCAAAGTTGTTGAGCTTGGCATGCCTAAAGTACCGGCGTTAAAACTAAAGGACGGAGTTGAAGCAAAAGCCGTCTGCGATGAACTCGGTGTAGCAATGTTTGTGAACGAAGGATTAACAATCCTTGTATTCATACCCGTTGTGGGAGTCTGTGGAACTCCCTGCTTGTCTCCTGGGTTAGTCATAATATAACCAAGTGTGAAAAGATTTGCACTATACTCAGGTTGCTGAAAACCTACAGGTACCAGAAGCGGATCGTTAGGTCCGGTAAGAGGAGGGTTGAAAGGAGTATTGAACTCACTATAAGTAATATCCTCAACCTCGACAGTATTAAGAACTTGTCTATCCGGGGTTCTGGGTTGTGGTTCACCAGGAACCTCTATTTCACCAGTAAGTTCAAAAAAACCACTAAAGTTTGTCCTCCATCATCGCGGCGGCGGTAGTGGCTCCACAATGAGTGGGGGAAGGTTTTGCAACCTCCGAGACCTATGAATCTATTGGTCTTCCACAATTATATAAAAATAAACTAAGTAAAAAACCTAGTGGCCACTAAGACTAAGGAGCAAACAACATGCCACTAAAAAATCCTAAGTAATCAAACCAATCAAACGGATAACAAATACTCTCGGAAGCAAATCTGGGATGATCAAGGCCTGGAACAGACTAACGGAGCATCGATGGTCAGTTTCGTGGTGTCCACCGGAGGTACACTGGGTGCAAGCGTTTGAATCACCAAACCGCTTTCCCGGGATTACTGCCAGAGGGTTACCTTCCATGCCTGTCCGAGGTGAAGTGGGAATAACCGCCCACTCTACCTGTGTAGAATCCTAAAGGTCTGATACTAAGGCTACCATCAATACAAAATAACCTAGGGGGATAGTCGTCAGCCTAGTCAAAACGCATGGGCAGGCTAGCAAAGCCCGAAGTCCAAAAGGACCCCCATACGCGAATTGACTCTGGTTTATGGTCAAAAGGAAAGTGAGGGGATATCCTCAATAATTCCAGTCTCCCATGACCTCGTGCTTAACTCTGGTTTGAGTAGAGAATCCCGGGACTATTTGATATAGATGGATTTACCTAAATGAAAGTCGTACTACGATTGTTGGGTAATGAAGCCAGTTTCGAGCAGTTTAAGGTGATTTAAGCTCGAAACTCTAGCCTAAGCTAGTTGATGATGTGTATACCTAAAAAATAAAAATGTTTCTAATTGATTTTATTAAAATTTATTTTTAAGGCTACCTTTTACTCAACGGGGTAGTGCATTGTGTGGAATGGTTTAAGAAAGTAAAGTGCAAAAGAAATAACTTTCAAAGCAACAAAAGAGTCTTTTTTTTCCGTTTATGCTCTTTCTAAAATAAAAACTAAGAAAACCTAAAACAAGTCTCTTTTTTCTTTTCTTTTCAAATTCAAAACAAAGTAAACTATGCTACTTCGAAATGATCATAAGTCTTACTACTTTAAACTACCAAACTCGTTTTTTTTCCTTTTCTGATATATGTAAAAAAAAAAGAACTCGAAAATGGAAGCAAGTAAGACCTAAAAGAGGAATGTAAGTAAGGAAAAGCAACTCTAAGGCTCACAACAATCAATTCGATGACTTGACGAAGACTTGTCCTACAAAGTTTTTTAAAGGAAAAAACTTTGGGCTTGGAAAACAAAGTGAAACGAAAATAGGGATAAGAGACACTTAAAATGGAAATGCTGACCTCAAAGGTTGCTCCAAAGCACCAAGAACCCTAAGAAAGCACTAAGCCAAGCAAAAATGTAGGCAACTGAACCAAAGATGGCCTTACAATCACAAAGACTTGAAATAAAGCAAACTAAAGGACTTCGACTTACTTGGACTGAAACTGAAAAAAAAATCAGAAAAGTGTCTAGACTCAAAAATATTTTGAAAACACCCTAAGGACTCTAACTTGGGGTCAAACCCTAAATCAAAGGCCAAGACACCATCAAAGTGTGCTAATGTTGCCACAAATACGAAATGTTATAAAACAAAGGTTTGTATTCCTACAACAAGCATCTAGGGTACAAGAGTGCAGCTGTGTCCAACAAGGAACAGTATGTGGTCTTCAAAAAGAGTCACAAACAAGCAAGACACCTCAAAAAGTACTCAAGCAAGCAAAGATGAGTTAAGGGACGTAGGAGAGGCAAACAAGACTCAACAAAGGCTTACAAACCTCAAGGATCAGTTAAGAAGGCAAAGCAAGAGGCTGGAAATCAAACCAAACAAGTGGAAATCAAATCCCCACAGCAAACAGAGAGTTACAGGAATATGCCCTACTGTGCAGTGCATAAACCAGTGCACATTGAGAGATGTGCTCTACTGTACAGTAGTGAAAGCAGCACTCATCATCAGGTATGTGCTACTATGTATAAGGAAGACTAGCGCACATGTCAAAGGAGGTCAAAAACAGGCCTTGCAACATTAGACTGAGATGAGTCAAGCAAGCAGAAACAGGTAACAGTGACCTATAGGGCCTCTCAGAGGATCAAAAAGACCAAAAAGTACTAGAAGGAAAACTAACTATGTCTCCTAGAGCAGAAAACAACCAGTCCCCAGTGGAGTCACCGGTCTGTTGTTCAATATTTCTACCTTATAGCGAGGAAAGGGACACTACCAACTTCTGGGGTGATAGGTAAATACATTGATCATATCACATAGGCTTCTACAAAAGGAAAGAGATCAAGATTCTTGAAGGCATACCTTACTAACGACGTTCGATCCTAGCTTTCGCTCTCTCCTTCGATCGATCCTTCACTTGATCTTCCATTTGGTGAACCTGCAATTCAAAAGATACATTCCTCAGTGTATCTTGACTGATATAACAATGATGAAATTGAAACACAATTTAGACATCAAATACAATCAAGCATTAAACCAAACAAATATGCAATCCATTAGACATTTGATTGGGACAGGAAGGGTATTTCCACTTTTATTGTCAAAAAGCAATAATAAGTACAATTATACCTAATCATTCAGAGTGTTTGTGCAACCGGATTCTAGGCTCCTGCTCTTCACACTAACTTTGGAATTCCTCCAGCATAACAACCCTTAATGCATAGTTTCTCCTCCTAGTTCTCTAATTGAGTCTAACTAGTCTTCTCTCTCATGCATCCCCCTTGTATTTATGGGACAAGGTAGGCAGTTTGGATCGAGAGGTAGTTTGATTGGGAGGTTGGGGAAGTTGCAAACCAACTTCAACTAATCCCAATTCGTCAAACTAATATATTTTTTGATTTCATCTTAACATGTGCACGAGTTTTCCACAGTAGAGTAGCGCACAATATGCAACTTCACTGCTTTACAACCAGCGTTTGCAAGATTTCTTGAGGTGTGCGCTACTATGCAAGAGGTAAATTAGGGCATACTAGCTGGTGTGCACTAGTTTTCTTCAATAGAGTAGGGCACACTTCTTGATGTGCACTAGTTTCATGCCTGAGGAGTAGCGCACATGTCAAAATGTAAGGTAAATCAAGTTTTTGTCAGCTGCTGAGGGGTAAACCAAGTCCATGCATTACCTAGGTCAATCTAGCTCTTCAATCAAAGTTTTCCTTTTGTGTGATCGATAACTAAATGTGATCACGGACGGAGAAGTGCAGATTTGACCTATAATACTAATGATGTGGGACAGCCTGAAAAGATCCAAGGGATTATAAGAGCAGTAAAATTAAGGGAAATTTATGCTCTTCAATTAAAAATAAATGCACGAAAGGGGTGCAAGCTGTATGTTGTCCACATGACAAAATCAAAAAATTGAAAGTGTAGATTTCTCTAAACATCATGTTGTGGCTGAATTTAAGGATGTGTTTCCCGAGGAGATTCCAGAGCGACCTCCTAGACGAGAGCTGGATTTTACTATTGACCTGTCCCTGGGAACTGTACCAAATTCTAAGGCACCGTATTGGATGAGTAAAACTAAATTGATTGAGGTGAATGCACAATTACAGGAGCTGTTCGAAAAGGATATATACGTCCAAGTGTATCCCCGTGGGGAGAACCAATAATTATTTTACGGAAGAAAGACAACACTTTCTGGTTGTGCATTGATTATAGACAGTTGAACAAGGTAACTATAAAAAATCGGTATCCCTTGCCCAGGATAGACGATCTGTTCAATCAGGTTGGGGTGCTACTCTCTTTTCAAATATTGATCTAAGGTCGTGTTATCACCAAATAGGAATTAAAGAAGAAGATGTGCATAAAACAACTTTCTGTACTCGCTATGGACATTACGCGTTTGTGTTGATGCCATTCAGTTTGACGAATGCACCAGCCACGTTTATGTTCCTAATGAATAATGTTTTTAGCAAATACTTGGATAAATTTGTTGTAGTGTTCATTGATGATATCCTCATTTATTCGAAGAATGAAAATGAACATGAGGAACACCTAAGGTTGGTGCCACACTTTCTAAGAGAAAATTAGCTTTATGCTAAGTTATCCAAGTGTGACTTCTACAAGGACCAAATACAATATTTGGGTCACCTTATTTCAGCGAAAGGTATTGCGGTGGACCCTGACAAGATTAAGGCCATAATGAGTTGGCCTACTCCACAAAACGTGAGATATGTCCGCTCTTTCATGGGATTGGCCGGGTACTACCGGAAGTTCATTGAAGGATTTTCTAAAGTGGCCCATCCCATTACCTCTCTTCAGAGAAATGAAGTTAAGTTTATATGGACAACCAAGTGTGAGCCAAGTTTCACAAAACTGAAACAGTTGCTCACTTATTCCCCTATTCTAAAGGTGGTTGATCCATATGGTGACTTTGTGGTATGCACAGATGCGTGCAAGGATGGTTTGGGAGGCGTGCTAACGCAAGATGGTTCTGTAATAGGATATGAGTCTAGAAAGATGAAGACACATGAAGTAAATTATGCAACACATTATTTATAACTGGCTTCCATCATTCATGCCTTAAGAATGTGGCGACATTAACTTCTTGGAAAAAGGTTTGTTTTGAAAACTGATCACATTGGACTGAAATACCTTTTCAAACAACCAAACTTAAACGGAAGACAAGCAAGGTGGTTGGCTTTCTTAAGCGAGTTTGACTTTGAAATTCAACATATCAAAGGAAAGGAAAACAAGATTGCTGACACACTTAGTAAATGCATGCATATGCTAACTATGGATTCTGTTAATAGTTTTCAGACTGATTTATTATCACAGATCCGGACAGCAGTTGAAAAAGATCAGAAATATCTAAATCTGAGACAAAAGTGTCTCGCAGAAAATTCAGACCAGCAAGCAACAGATTTCAACATGTCCAAGTATGGACTACTGCTGTTCAAAAACAGGCTGTACATATTGGATCAACCAACATTAAAACAATTGATCATCGATGAATCTTACATGAGACCATATTATGGTCATCCTGGCTACCAGAAAATGCTGACTGCTGTTTAAAAAACAACATTTTTGGTCAAGACTAAAATCAGAAATTGCTGAATACATTACAAAATGTATGGACTGTCAGCGGGTGAAAATAGAACATCAACATCAACATCCAGCTGGTTTGTTGCATCCCATACCATTGCCAGAATGGAAGTGGGAAACCATTTCCATGGATTTTATCACCAAGTTGCCTAAAATCCATAAGCAACATGATGCAATCATGGTTGTGGTGGATAAGCTGACAAAGGTAGCTCACTTCATACCCATTAAATGCACTTTTAAGGCAATAAACATTGCTGAGGTTTTCATGAAAGAAGTCTTTCGACTTCACGGAATTCCTAAGGTGATTATATCCAACCGGGACACCAAGTTCACCTCACACTTTTGGAGGGATTTGTTTGCAGGTTTGGGGACTAAACTGAGTTTTAGTACAACCTACCATCCGCAAAAAAATGCACAGAGTGAGAGGGTGAACCAGATCCTTGAAAAAATGCTTCATCTTTATGTCATGGACAACCCAAAACAATGGGAAAACTACCTACAATTAGCTGAATTTGCCTACAATAAAGGTTATCAAACTTCTGTACAAATGAATCCATTCGAAGTATTGTATGGAAGGAAGTGTAACCCCCATGAGATGGGATGATCCGGTGAAACGGATAGTGATGGGTCCCGAAATGCTAGCTGAATTAGAAAACATTGTGTAGAAAGTTAGAACAAACTTAAAAACTTCCGAACACAGGCAGAAAAGCTATGCTGATCTGCATAGGGAAAACAAAGAATTCGAAGTTGGGGATCATGTATTCCTAAGAGTAAAAGCAAAGAAAAGTTCTTTGAGCTTGGGCAAGTTTGTCAAAATTGCACAAAGATTCTGTGGTCCTTTCCCAATACTTGCTAGAGTAGGACCTATTGCTTATCAGTTGGCTTTACCAGCAAATTTTAAAGTACATGATGTGTTTCATGTTTCATTGCTGAAGAAATATGTATATGATCCTAAGCATATTGTAAACTGGCATGTGATTCAGGTGGAATCAGAAGGAGACTTCCAGACAGACCCTATATGCATACTGGATCAGAAAGAGGTGGTACTTCGGAATCGAACCATCATTCAGGTAAAAGTGCAATGGGAGAACTACAAGCTTGAAGAGGATATCTGGGAAATGGAAAGGGAAATGCAAGTAGCATACCCTTTCTTGTTGGAAGAAGACCACGATACAAACTGAATTTTGTTTGTTGTGATTTTGTTGTTTTGAAAAACTGTTTAACACCAAGGACGGTGAACACTTAAGGCAAGGGGAAATGTAATACCCCAATTTTGGACTTTGAACCCCTATTATATTTCTGCTAAGTATTATTTCATTTTACTTAGGTGATTTCATAAATCTGATTAATTGATTTCTAATGACCATGTGGACCAGCACATTAATGAGATGGGAGTCACAGTCCCCTAAGGGTTGGAGGGAAATTGCCACATAATAATAATAAGAAGAAGAAATTATTATTGGAGAGAAATGGAAAACCCTAAAGAATATATTTGAGAAACTAATGAATTAAAAGAATTCATAAAATGAGGAATTTTCACGTAAGAGAATAAAAAGTGAAAATTCATTGAACCACTCATTCATTCATCATTATCACTATTCACATTCTCATGAGCTGAACACACAAGAGAAATGGGTGTTGGGGAAAAAAAACCCTGATACAAATGAAGATTGGTGAGGGAGGACAGATTTGGGAGAACCAAACTGGTCCTGAAGCCAAGTGGTTGAGGGAAGATTTGGGAGGACCAAACTGGACCAGTTTAAGAGGAATCATTCAGCTTGGTATGAGCTTGGCCACTTAATTGTGTGCCGGTAGGAGAACTACCCCAAGCTGCAAGAGTGCTGCATTTACCTGAATAGGCTGTGATTTATTTATTCTCTTAATGGTTAAGGCTTAAAATCCCTTGGAGCATCTTGGATCTCAGGAGTACTAAGTTGGGTGTTGGGTTTCCTGCTGCCTCTGAAATTAATCTTGAATAACTTGGGGAAAAAAAGATAAGGGTAATTTAAAATCTATACTCCACCTGGGGGACTGTGAACTCAGATCGGGGGTCACCTGAAGCAAGGAGAACTTGTTGGTCAAAGGCTGGGAGGTTTGTGCTTGGTTCCACTAGTCAGTAGATTTCATATAAGTATCTATATGTTGTACTTGCACTATAATTGTTTATGAAGCAGTATTTGCATGTGTTTCTAAATATCTTTGATTTACAGTTAAATGACCTATTTATTACCTCTGATCAGATGTAGAATGTATAATGGATTATTCTGTGCACAAAGCTCAGCTAGAATGATAGATCTCTGCATTTAAGTTTTATATTATGACTTGACTTACAGATCTGGAATACTTATGTGTGGGTGTTGATGTGAGGATATTCACATTCCATTACAATAAAAATACAACATTGAATCCCTATGATGTTTATATATTTGCAGCAGTTATACATGGCATTATGGTCCATATAATAAACTAGTGTTTTATGGAGCCTATTTATACTGCACATATATTGTATTAGACTTATTCCAGATGGAACATAGCTGTTATATATTTTAGCATTATGCTATGGATAGCGCAGCCATGTAAACCGTGAGGTTTACATGACTAGCCCTCATATATTCTCTTAACTTTTGATGTTAGAGTTTATTGCAAAAAACCCTAGAACTATTAATGTTCAGATCTACAGTGTTATTGAATAAATAGATCATCTGAGATTGAAATTCTGGATGCATTTGTTTTGAAAGATTGTTTGTTGTAGTATCATATTCTGGGTTAATCATATTTAATGAACTGAGTTTCTGTGTATTATTCTATTGCTGAGTTGAAGCATTGACATGAAACCTATGTTGGGTTGAATCATTAATATTTATACAGAAACATTGTAAGTTCATTATATTACATATTATATGATTTTCCATTTGACTATGTTGCAAAATGAACCGTGGATGACCTATCTCACCACCCAATATGTTTGCATATAATGTAATCTAGAGTGTATGAATGCATCTACGCATAAGCAAATCGTTGTATGCAGTGAGGGTTTTACCCATAGCCTGAAGGGCATTAATATTACCCTCTATGTATTAATCATTCAACAATTGCAATATAAAAATAAGACTGCGATTTCAGACATTGTATAAATACATTACAAACAATTAATTGCACACCCAAGCTATGACTGAGATCGGGCTTACCCATTATGGGCAAAAAGCATTTAATTAAATATGAAATCATTCATAGTGCATTGCTGACATAGAAACATTAATTATAAATGCATAACCATTTTCGTATGCAAACTGGGAAGGCATTTCACCTTCACCCTAAGCCTTTATTCATTCAAGGATAAAAACGATATTACTATGTTGGTGAATGTAAACATTGGAATGCATGTAAACTGTAAAGGATGCAAAGCCGAAGGAGTTCATTTTAATAATACAAATAAAAACAGTATATCCTCTATGCTTTCCGTAAACGCCTATAGGCTCATAATTTCTATAATGTAAGTATGCATGGTAAATAAACATCAAATGCAGCAAAGAGCCTTTCACTGTGGTTTCGTATCCATTGCATTTATTTAAAAAAATAAAACCACTTAGTCTCGGCCAAAAACGCAGAGAGGCGTTACCAAAGCCATCGAGTCGTGCACTTTTTACACCTTAATAAGTTTACAGTGTTGCGCATACATACAAGACAGAGACACAACGCCTTTTAAAAGTTAAGATTTTCCATTAAAAATAATGTGGTACAATATACATGGTATCGACACAGCTACCCATGGAAGAGCGTCGTGTGAATGCTTAAATGCTCACGGCAGTGAGTTTGGAACTCGAAACATATCTTTCAGATGTGCAGACTGCCCTAAGATGTCGAATGAAGCACACAGAGGTCACGAGGACCCTTCATAGGCAGGATCCATTCCCCTACAAGCTCGGCCGATGGCCTTGCCATTTTATTCACAAAATGAAAGTAGGAAACCCTAACCACAGTCAAACCCAAAACATTCTAAGTAACTTGGCCCCCACCAACGGGGTAAACCAAACCCGAGGGCGGTTGGTTGGCGAGTTACCTAGTAACTGCGCAAGCCTTCTACGCTGCACCATAATGGTTGCGAGCTTGCCAGAGTGCGTCCCACTCCACCTTGGTTGTGGTTACCTACATAGGAGTGAGTAGCGAGAGGTTAAGCCTCCGGGAAATATCAATTTAACTGTAAGTTAAACAAAGCAACGAGTTTGCATAGGGGAAAGAGTTTCATTACAGTGAAGTATGAGGGAGTTGCTACGCAGCTCAGCTTCGAAGATACCTGCAACATATCAGAAAGCACACGAGGTCAAACGATTGGCATGTTTAAAAATATGCATTAAACCGACAGTCAACCAAGCATCCATGGCAGCATAAAGTTTGAGAAATAAACAACGATTACCTGCTAGTGTTGACAAGTGCATAAGCATGGTGGAAGACTGGTTCGACGACACATCCTAGAGAAAACGAAGCCATAGCCATGAGCAGGTGACTCTTTCGCCACTGTTAGAGCAGAGCCAAAGATCTCTCCGCCTAAAACTTCAACAATGATCTGAGTGCCCTAGTCCAACGGAGAAAAATGAAGTTGCACCGGGTGGAGCAGGTGGTTAACCACTGCCACCGGTAAGAGAAGAACTTAATGCAGCAGCGTAGAGTTGGTTGGCGTGATATTCTATCACTCAGATCGATGATGAGGAATTCCTTCTCATTTACCCAAGCACAGGATCGGTTCACAATCGACGGTGCAGAGCCTTCAAGTGTTAATGCATCACGATTGATGGTACAAGCTACGTTTTGGCAGGGTAACCTACGAGAACAACTGTGGAGGGAGCTCCATTAATAGAGCAACCTACCTCCTCCACGTCAAACAATCCATGACATAGCCAATTGATTTTCCATCCATGTGACAGGAGCGGTGATAACCTGCTAACGAAGCAACACATGCGGGTTTAAAACTTGTTCAGGGAGTGGTCAAGCCTAAGTGGCATTATCCACTCTACCACGCAGACCACCGTTTGTTTGAGACACGTAAGACCAACTCGTAACAGTTTTCCATCCAAGTTTATCGTGGGATTAATACGTTTGGCTATCGCGTTATCATGGCTTATGGTCACTTACGTGGAGGGCAGCACATTAAGTTAATATGTGTTTATAGCATAGTGTTACGACTTAAGCGTGGTAATAAAATTAGGGTGGTGGGGTTGCCTCCTATAAACGCCAACTTTGCCACGTTATATTGCTATATGTTACATATATATATATATATATATATATATATATATATAGAGAGAGAGAGAGAGAGATGTTATACATATTATATATGTATGTTAGAACCTTGATTCGTATTGCTTGGAGAATTGGCTTTGTAAGCCTTAGTTATAAAGGCGCAATACATAATATATATATATGATATATTATAAACATTGTTTGTATGTGGGTGCATAAGGGATTTGTAATCCTTAAGTATGTTAGCGCTTCATTTATATATATATATATATATATATATATCTATATATATATATATATATATATATATATATATATATATATATTTAACATTGTTTATATTGTGAACTCAAACATTGCTTTGCCTATGTATTCAAACATTTAATCTCATGTTTGTAATTGTATGGAGTTCATTTTAATTGTCGATGCAATAATTTAAGTCATGATATATGTTAAATTAATATCTCATATCATTGTTGTATATTGTACATTATATTTATAATATTAATACATATGGAATATGTATCAATGCATGACTTTTACCCATATAATCTATAGTCGGTCAATATATGATAAATGGATAGTTATGCCATAAGGTTGGTAATGTTTAAGCCTGTCATTAATGGATAAAATTAATATCTAGTTAGGCATATGTATAGTTATGGAATGTATATATATATGCACAGTAAGTCTAACAAGGAACCTAGGATAAAGATCGTTTACGCACATTTGGTGTACATTATTTAATTGGTGTATAAGTGATTTTATTAAGCCATTAATTAATTAATTATATCTGTCCTCGTTTCAGTAGACAGCATGAGTTACTGTCGCTGGTTTAGAGGTGAGTACGTTCCTTCATGTCGACGTACGAGACCTCTAGTGCACACACACCGGTTCAAGTGAGCTCTATCTTATAATACGTATTGACGTAAGGGTGCGTATAGTCTGAAAGACTATAGCACTTCAGTAAAGTTCACATTTGGTGGCATATTTCATAATTATTACTATAGGAGTGGTAGACCCATGCAAAAAAAAAATTGGTTAAGAGGAGACATGACATTTTACTTCTCCATCAAAAGTAGGAGGTCTGTGTTAAATTTTAAGAATTTACTTCAATTTGATCTAGGATCTTAACTGAGAGAACAACATGTACAACAAATCTACAGCATAATTATCAATCATGAACACAATAATGCAAGCACACAAGAGACACAGAGTTTACTTGGGGAAAACCATAAAGGTTAAAAACCCAAATAACTTCCTCAGAGATAGATAGAGCAATGATACAACTAGAATACAAGAGATAGTCTTCTCCTAGCAGCAGAGCCTCCTCCTCCACAAGTGCGCCACTCTCCAAAGTATGAGTGAGAGAATAGAATGTGTAAAATGAGAGACACACACTCTCTATTTATACACTAACTTGACTTGACCTTTACTCAACTAGGTCGGCCTCAACTTAACCACTTAACATAATGCTGACTGGTCCGACCCCCACTAGGGTTGTCTAATAACCCTTTGACCCACATGGCCGACCCCCCAATAGGGTGGTCTAATAACCCTTTGACCCACATGACTTATACAGGGCCGACCCCAACAAGGTGGTCTAATAACCCATCAAGTATAAGTTACGACACTTACAATATAAATGACGACACTTCCATATAGAGGAATAATAACATCTCTATAGGAATACAACATACATATATGTGAAATACATTCCGAAGTTACATATACATCAACACTCCCTCTTATCTAGGAAGGTATTTCTTGACACAAGTCTTCTAGCACAAGTCTTCTTCTCTGGATCATCGTCACTGGATAATCGTCATCGAGTCATCGTCATCGTCACTACTGCTGCTATCTCAATCAATCTCTGAATCTACTCATCATAGGAAGTTCTACAGAGCCAATCCTTTTTCATACTGGATGTAGGCCCACCACCTGCAGGTCTTCATCATCACTGGCCATACTATGGAATCCTCTGGACTTATTGCGTGCGTCACAAAACCTGGCTGCAACATCCTGGGCTATTACGAGCACACAGCTCTACCTATCGGATATCCCAAGAGCACATTACTTGTGACCCATCACAAAACCTGGTTGAAGCATCCCAGGCTATTACAAGCACACGGCTCTACCTGTCGGATCTCCCAGGAGCACATTACATGTGATCTCACCACAAAACCTTGCTGAAGCATCCCAGGTTGTTA
Source organism: Larix kaempferi (assembly GCA_027924585.1). Taxonomy (NCBI): domain Eukaryota; kingdom Viridiplantae; phylum Streptophyta; class Pinopsida; order Pinales; family Pinaceae; genus Larix; species Larix kaempferi. Next base: position 23,898,167 of record BSBM01000391.1, on the reverse strand, counting down.
CGAGCACACAGCTCTACCTATCAGATCTCCCAGGAGCACATTACATGTGGTCCACCACAAAACCTGGCTGAAGCATCTGAGACCTTTTTCATCCTGTCCAGATCTCCCAGGAGCAAATTACATGTGGTCATGGCAAAACCTTGCTGAAGCATCTGAGGCCTTTTTCATCCTGTCCAGATCTCCCAGGAGCAAATTACATGCCCTAGGACAAAACCTCGCAAGAGCATCTCAGGATGTTACAGGTACACAACTCCGACCTGAAGATCTCCCAGGGCACAAATTACATGTCCTCGCATAGCAATGTCTTGAGAGAGTATCCTAGGTTGTTATGGGTACACAACTCCAACCTATAGGATCCCAGACATGCTCATCTGCACAACCTGATCCACGGCCACAAAGTATCATCCTGATACTCACCATACATCATCCTAATGTACACATGATCATCCTGATCATCATCACTGTATCGTCCTGATGCATGTCATCTGGAGAAGCTCGTCATCCACGATCATCCTGATCATACAATGCATCCACTTGATGCATACCAAGTATCTACCTGATACATATCATCATATACAATGTATCTACCTGATACATACATAGATACATGATCCACACAATGTATCCACCTGATACATATACAGATACATGGTCCAAGCATCCAACATGATGCATATACAAAATACATACAAATGATCCAACTGATCATATCCAGCATCCAACATGATGCATACATACATAAATGATCCAACTGATCATAACAAGCATCCAACATGATGCATATACATATATAGAGTAGTAACTGGAGCATCGTCCTAATGCTCATCATCCATGATCCTCCTTATCATCATAGCATCGTCCTCTTCAGATCATCTCATCATCCACGAAGCACAAACCAGATGCACATCATCCAACACTTACACCACCGACATGGGAAAACACATCTACCACCATTCGGGGAAGGCTCCAGCCCTTACTTTTTCACCATGGGAGAACACATCTACCACCATGTGAAAAATGGCTCAGCAATTACATCACGACCAAGGGAGAACACATCAACCATGTCAGAAAAGCTCATGTGCATCTGCATCTTCCAAACTCATCACTTCCCTTTGGAAGGAACCTCAATCTGAAGTGCACCAAGCCTCTCTCTGAAGTACTCAAACTGCACTCTGGCCAATGGCTTGGTCAATATATCTGCAATCTGCTCATCCATCGCAACATACTCTGCTTCGGCTGTACTCAGTGCTACGCAGGACTGCTCCCTGCTAAACCAAGAGATCACACCTGATCCCTATCTGTAGCACTACCTGCCCAATCTGAATCAACATCACCCTGCAGGTTAAAATTTTGATTTGCATCATACTTGAGCCCATAATCAATTGTACCCTTTAGGTACCTCAGAATATGCTTTACAGCAACCAGGTGAACACTCCTTCGATCCGTCAGGAATTGGCTCAATGTGTTCACCACAAAGCAAATATCTGGTCTAGTTTTCGTCAAGTACATCATGGACCCAATCATCTGACGATACACAGTGACATCAACCAGATCAAATGAAGCATCACACAGAAGCTTCAGGTTTCATGCCATAGGTGTGGCCATGGCCTTGCAGTCCATCATCCCGAACCTCTTCAGGATCTCTACTGCATACTTCCCTTTCCCAAGGAAGATTCCATCTGCACTCTACCACACCTCCATGCCAAAAAAATAGTGCATCATCCCCAAGTTCTTCATCTCGAACTCAGCAACAAGCTATTAAATTTTGAGCATTAATTCACAATACTCTAGGATCTTCACTAAGAGAATAACATATACAGTATATCAATGCATGACAAGCATCACAAGAATCAAAAGCATGAGAGACAAGAGACACAGAGTTTTTGTGGGGAAAACCCTAAGGTGAAAAACCCCACAACTTCCTCAGAGATAAAGAGAGCAATGGCTCAACCAAAGTACAACCAAAATACACTAAGATAGTCTCCTAGTAGCAGATGATCCTCCTCCTCACTAGTTCGCCACTTTCTGAGTGAGAGAAAGATGACTTTATGAATGATCTAAATAGAGATCACCTGGTCTCTATTTATACTAACCTGTTTGCCCAGTGACCTTATGGGGCCGACTTGTCTAGCTAGATACATCCACATTATAATATATATATTTTAGGGCTGACCCCACACATGGTGGTCTAATAACCCATCGGGAAGTACACACACTTGCGACACTTGTCAATCCACATGACGACACTTCCTTATAGAGGAATAACACATCTCTAATAAGGGTACAATAAATATATATGAAATACATAGATAAAAAACATTCCGCAGTTACATATACATCAACACTCCCTCTTAACTAGGAAGGTATTTCTCAATACAGACCTGCTAGACAAGTCTTCTTCTCAGGATCATCGTCATCGATGCATCTTCATTGTCACTGCTGCTGCTATCTCAATCAATCTTTGAATCTACTCGTCATAGGAAGTTCTACAAAGCCAGTCCTTTTTCATACTGGATGTAGGCCCACCACCTGCAGATCTTCGTCATCACTGGCCATATTGTGGAATCCTCAGGACTTATTACGTGTGTCACAAAACCTCGAAAGAGCATCCCAGGCTGTTACGAGCACACGGCTCTACCTATAGGATCTCCCAGGGCCATATTATATGTGACCTCACCACAAAACCTCGCAAGAGCATCCCAGGCTGTTACGAGCACACAAGTCTACCTATAGGATCTCCCAGGGACAAATTATATGTGGTCACCACAAAACCTTGCAAGAGCGTCCTAGGTTGTTACAAGCACACAGCTCTACCTATAGGATCTCCCAGGGACAGATTATATGTGGTCATGGCAAAACCTCGCAAGAGCATCCCAGGACTTATTAGAGGCACACAGCCCAACCTATCGGATCTCCCAGGGACATATTATATGCCATAGGACAAAACCTTGAAAGAGCATCTGCCAGATATCCCAGGGCCAGATTATATGCCATAGGAAAAACCTCAAAAGACTATCTGTAGATCTCCTAGGGCTAAATTATATGTCTTCCCAGAGAAAAACCTCGAAAGAGCATTTGCCAGATATCCTAGGGCTAAATTATATGCCATAGGCAAAACCTCAAAAGACTATCTGCAAATCTCCCAGGGCCAAATTATATGCTCATCTGCACAACCTAATCCACGGCCATAGAGTATCAACCTGATACTCACCATACATCATCCTGATGTACACATGATCATCCTTATCATCATCACTGCAACATCCTGCTGCATGTCATCTGGAGCAACATCCTAAAGCTCGTCATCCATGATCATCCTGATCATACAATGCATCTACCTAATGCATACCAAGTATCTACCTGATACATATCATCATACATGATCCACTTGATCATACAGTGTATCCACCTGATACAAATACAAATACATGATACATATCACCATACATGATCCACCTGATCATACAATGTATCCACCTGATACATATACAGATACATGGTCTAAGCATCCAACATAATGCATATACAAAAATACATACACATGATCCAACCGATCATATCCAGCATCCAACATGATGCGTACATACATATAAATGATCCAACTGATCATATCCAGCATCCAACATGATGCGTACATACATATAAATGATCCAACTAATCATATCCAGCATCCAACATGATGCATACATGCATACATAAAAATGATCCGACTGATCATACAAAGCAGAAACCAGAACATCATCCTGATGCTCATCATCCAGCGCCTACATCCACAACCATGTGAAGGAACCTCCTTCCAACATGCTTGGAATGGCTTCAGCAAATGTGTCCATCACTTCTTCCTTGAAGTGTCATCAATCTGAAGAACACTAAGCCTCTCTCTGAAGTACTTGAACTTCACCTTGGCTAGTGGCTTCGTCAGCACATCTGCAATTTGCAATCTGCTTGTCCATCGCAACATACAAGAGCTTCACAGCTCCTCTTTGCACCATATCCCTAATATAGTAATATTTGATCTCTATGTGTTTCGACCTGTCATGAAACACTGGATTCTCGAATAGCTTCACACAACTCTGGTTATCACAGAAGATACCAGTAGCATCCAACGGGAGATCAAATAACTCAGACAGTAGCTTCCGTAGCCATACTGCCTCACAACTAACTGAATAGGCTGCAACATACTCTACCTCAACTATACTCAGTGCTACGCAAGAGTGCTTCCTGCTAAACCAAGAGATCACACCTGATCCCATACTAAAGCAGCACCTAGATGTGCTCTTCCTATCTACAACACTGCCAGCCCAATCTGAATCAACATAACCCTGCAGGTTAAACTTTTGATTCGCTTCATACTTGAGCCCATAATCCATTGTACCCTTCAAGTACCTCAGAACATGCTTTATAGCAACTAGGTGAACACTCCTCGGATCCGTCAGGAACTGGCTCAATGTGTTCACAGCAAAGCAAATACCTGGTCTCGTGTTCGTCAGGTACATTAAGGACCCAATCATCTGACGATACATAGTGACATCAACCGGTTCATATGAAGAATCACACAGAAGCTTCAGGTTCGATGCCATAGCCTCGCAGTCCATCATCCTGAACCTCTTCAGGATCTTTACTGCATACTTCCCTTGTCCAAGGAAGATTCCATCTGCACTCTACTACACCTCCATACCTAGAAAGTGGTGCATCATACCCAAGTTCTGCACATATATGACACCTTGTCATGTGTCTCAGAACCAAGTGGCTGCTCCACATACACTTCTTCTTCAACTACACCATTCAAGAAAGTTGTCTTGAATTCCATCTGGTGTATCTTCTATTTCATCACTTTTATATTTCTCTATGCTGCCATTTGCAGCATGCTTGATTTTGATAGATCCATATGGAAGTCATAACAAACTTCCCTTCAGGTCTTGGGACTACTTCCCAAACATCATTCTTCATGATCGACGGATCATGGCATTCTTCCCATATCCTGGGAACTTCAATATCTTCAATAGATAATTTGTTGCTGGAACAAATGTTGTAGTCCTTTTGTAGGTGAAGATATACGGTCTTTCCTACAAAACAAGTTAAATTGCATGATTAGAAACATCTCATAATTTTTAGAAAAAATTCTTTACACATAAAGAAATATGTCATGCAGTCATGCAGTTATCTTAGCCAATGCTTCAATACAACATTTATCCATGTTCCACAACTTTCTAGATGCCTTCCAGTCTCTACCAGAACATTGTTAAGAGTTTGCACTACTCCCAACATGTCAGCAAAGAGGTTTCATTCTAGATAAGTAGCACTGGAATGTTGTACAGTGCCATAGGCCACTTGCCCATCACATGCATATTAGTAGTATACTGTTCATTAATGCAATCATTCTAATATGCACAATACATCTCCTAGGTCTAGGAACATAAGCATAATATTATTTAAACAAACAAAATAGGCAAGAAATGATAATTGAAATACTTATCTTTGTTTGTTTGTTGGGTGGACTCCCTCTGAGTCTTTGCTTTCTGGCAGGAGCTGCTGAAGTAGCTTCTTCTACACCTTTCTGTTGTGGAATGTAGGAAGATGGTCAACTCCCTCTAAAAATCTACATCCTTGCAGGAGCTGTTGGAGTGTGCTCCCTCTTGATCTTTGCTTCCTGGATTACCTGTCCTTGAACTTATATTCATCCTTACTGACATCAATCTTCTTGAACCCTGGAAAGTATATTCTATAAGCCTTCGAGCTTTCACTATAACCCACAAAGATACCCTTCTTTCCTGAAGGATCTAGTTTAGTCCTCTTTTCCTTTGGGACATGAATGTATACAAGACAACCAAATATTCTGAGATGGCTGACTTCAGGTTTCTTACCAGAAAAGACCTCTTCTGGTGTCTTGTTGTCCAATATCTTGTGGGGTGTTCTGTTCTGCACATATACAGCTGTTCTAGCTGCTTCTGCCCATAGATGCATAGGTAGATCCTAGTCATGCAGCATTGCCCTTGCTGCTTACATGATAGTTCTGTTCTTCCTTTCTGCAACTCCATTTTGTTGAGGATTATAAGGAGCAGTCAACTCCCTCTTAATCCCTGAATCACCACAAAGCTTCTTGAAGTCACCTGAGGTGAATTCTCCACCATTGTCGGATCTAAATGTTTTGATCTTCTTGTCAGTTTGATTCTCCATCAAAGTTTTGAATTCCTTGAACTTATCAAACACCTCATCTTTGTTTTCCAAGAAGCATACCCAAGTCTTCCTAGAGAAGTCATCAATAAATGAGACATAGTAAACATACCCACTAAGAGAACTGGATGACATAGGACCACATACATCTGAGTGGATGATTTCCAGGATATCTTTGGCCTTGCTTTCACTGCTTGGGAAAGCCTTCTTAATGTTCTTACCTTTTGCAAATCCTTTGCAAACACCTTCATGTTTGGTCTTGATTTCAGGAAGACCTTCCACAACCTTGCTTGCAATTGGAAGTGCCCTATAGTGCATATGAGCAAGTCTTCTATGCCAAAGTTCACTTGGCTCCATGGATTCATGCACCATGGCATGTTCAGGTTGTCCCTTCAATTTATACAAACCTCCCTCTTGCTCTTCAATCACTACTGCATCATCTATGGTCTTTCCCTTTGGCCACATTAGGACTTGGCCATCCACAAATGCAACCCTCATACCTTTTGCATCCAAAGCAGATATGGAGAGTAAGTTCTTCTTGAGCCCAGGTACATAAAGGACTTCTTTCATTTTCAAAGATTTTCCAGAATCTAGGTTGTAGGAGGCTTCACCACTTCCTTTGATTGGGTATTGATAATCATCCCCAAGTTTCACCTTCTGGGGTGATTCATGTTCAGACAGATTCACAAAAGATTCCTTAAACCCAGTCATGTGTTTGGAAGCCCCACTATCAATCAACCAATCATTACAACCATGGGAGATAGTTCCTGTGAGAGCAGAGATTAGAACATACTCTTCTTCACTTGATGAGTCATCGTCACTTTCTTCCCTAGCCTTCTTCTTTGAAGGTTCATCATCCTCGGCAGCATGAGCATGTAGCTTTCTTTTGCTGCCCTTCTTCTTCTCGCTGAAATTGTTGTTATTATCCCTTTTGTTCTTGGGACAATCTGAAGCAAAGTGACCCTTCTCATTGCATGTGAAGCATCTTAGATCCTTCTTATTCTTTTGATAGGATCTTTTGTAGTGAGAGTGCTCCTTCTTGGGCTTGCTTCTTTTAGTGTGAGTTTCGAGAGCTTGATCTTCACCTCCCATCTTTTCCTCACGAGCTACAAGTCTAGCTTCTTCTTAAGATCATTCCTCCCATAGTTTACTGAAAGAGATCAATTTCTTTCTTGCACATATTCCTTGAATAAAGGAGTCCCATGACCTAGGTAGGCCATTCAGAGTGGTCATAACAACTTCACCATTGTCCACTACTTCATCCACAGCTTCAAGTTGCTCCTTGATCTGAGAGACCTTGGAGAAGTAAGATTGAATGGTTTCTCCATTCAACATCTTGACCCCTTTCAATTGATTCCGCAGAGTCATCTTCCGATTTATGTTCTTCCCTTCAAATAGCTTGGTCAAAGAGTCAAACATCTCCTTGGGTGTGTTTAGAGAAGACACATGGGGTATGAGATGGTCTTTGATAGAATCAGCGATTATTCTCTTTGCCTTGAACAAGTTCTTCTTATGCAATACCTTGGCCTCTTCATCCTCTGGGATAGGGATGTCTTCTTTTATATATGAGTCCAACTCATTCTCTTCCAGGATTAACCCAATCCTATACTTCCAAGCTCGGAAGTTATCAGCCCCTTCAAGCTTATCCTCAAGCTTGGTGTGGTGAGACATCTTAAAGAGTACTTCAAATGGAAATAGAAAAGATTTAGGTCTTACCACTTGAAATGTTGAAAAACTGGATCTGGTCCCGGATTAGGGTTTGTCGAAAAAACCCTAAAAATTCAAAATGTGAATTTCAATTTTATGAAAGGATAGAAAGATGCGCTTTGATGAGCTGATCAGCCTGGTGCATTTAGAATTTGAGATCAGCAAAGTTTTATCCTTCATATTTGCCTTTTTGACCTCTCGGGTTCACTAGGGAGAGCCCTGAATTAGGGTTTGAGTTTCCCAGAGATATACCCAGCCAAAAATATCGATCCAAAGCACTAAACTTTGATTTTTGCAAGGCGCTTCCAGCTATGTCTTCAGATTTCAGAAATTCCTATTTTTGTGGAAACCCTAATTTTTAGGGCCAAATCTGAAAATGCTCAGAATTTAATTCTGATTGGACAGATAGATGCGCCATGATGGGTAGAGTCAATCTACTATACTGCTTTTCACTGCAAAATGTCTTCTTCTTAGGTTAGCTCTGATTCCATGTTAAATTTTGAGCATTAATTCACAATACTCTAGGATCTTCACTGAGAGAATAACATATACAGTATATCAATGCATGACAATCATAATAAGCATGACAAGCATCACAAGAATCAAAAGCATGAGAGACAAGAGACATAGAGTTTCCGTGGGGAAAACCCTAAGGTGAAAAACCCCACAACTTCCTCAGAGATAGAGAGAGCAATGGCTCAACCAAAGTACAACCAAAATACACTAAGATAGTCTCCTAGTAGCAGATGATCCTCCTCCTCACTAGTGCGCCACTTTCTGAGTGAGAGAGAGATGACTTTACGAATGATCTAAATAGAGATCACCTGATCTCTATTTATACTAACATGTTTTCCCAATGACCTTATAGGGCCGACTTGTCTAGCTAGGTACATCCACATTATAATATATATATTTCAGGGCCGACCCCACACATGGTGGTCTAATAACCCATCGGCAATTACACACACTTGTGACACTTGTCAATCCACATGACGACACTTCCTTATAGAGGAATAACACATCTCTAATAAGGGTACAATAAATATATATGAAATACATAGATAAAATACATTCCGCAGTTACATATACATCAACACAAGCTTCCACTGCGTGTCAGAAATCAATCTATCTTCACCTGTAATAGACAGGTCATCCATACACAAAAGTAGTATCACTGGATTGCCTTCCTCAACCTTGTAGTAAAGGTTGGAATCCACTTTACTCTTGGTAAAGCTCAAATTGGATAGAAAGCTGTCTATCCTACCAAGTTCTGCACATATATGACTCCCTGTTATGTGCCTCAGAACCAAGTGGCTACTCCACACATACTTCTTCTTCAACTACACCATTTAAGAAAGATGTCTTGAAATCCATCTGGTGTATCTTCTATTTCATCACTTTTATATTTCTCTATGCTGCCATCTGCAGCATGCTTGATCTGATAGATCCATATGGAAGTTATAACAAACTTCCCTTCAGGTCTTGAGACTACATCCCAAACATCATTCTTCATGATCGATGGATCATGGCATTCTTCCCATATCCTGGGAACTTCAATATCTTCAATAGATAATTTTGTTGTTGAACAAATGTTGTAGTTCTTCTTTTGTAGGTGATGGTATACGATCTTTCCTACACAACAAGTTAAAATGCATGATTAGAAAACATCTCATAGTTTTCAGAACAAATTCTTACACATAAAAAAAATATGTCATGCAGTCATGCAATTATCTTAGCCAATGCTTCAATACAACATTTATCCATATTCCATAACTTTCTAGATGCCTTCCAATCTCTACTAGAACATTGTTAAGAGTGTGCACAACTCCTAACATGTCAGCAAAGAGGTTTCATTCTAGATAAGTAGCAATGGAATGTTGTACAGTGCCATAGGCCACTTACCCATGTATATTAGTAGTTTACTGTTCATCAATGCAATTATTCTAATATGCATAATACACAACCTAATTCTAGGAACATAAGCATATACATCATTGAATAACATTATGTAAGAAATGACAATTCAAATACTTATCTTTGTTTGGTTGTTGGGTGGACTCCCTCTGAATCTTTGTAACTCCATTCTGATGTGGATTGTGAGAAGTGGTCAACTCCCTCTAAATATCTGCATCCTTGCAGAAACTACTGAAGTGTGCTCCTTTGCTTTCTTGCAGGAACAACTGGAGTGTGCTCCCTCTTGATATTTGCTTCCTGGATTACCTATCCTTGAACTTATATCCATCCTTAATCACTATGCATGCTTATTAGTATCATCATTGTGTTATCCTTGAGGACTCATACATAATCACACATTTATTAGTATAATCTTAATACTATCAAAACACAATAATCTTAAACATGTATAGTCATGATCATTCACAGATAATAAACATTAATATTCAAGGTTTCAGAGAAGTATTCTTTTACTCATGCATATTCTTATTTGATCATAGGACTCTTTTGATTAGTTAAATCATCAATGCATAACCCCGTGATTACTCAAACCTATACCTTCATGATTCTTCTGGTTAGTCATATCATTAATTATGGTAAGAAACATAATATGCATACAACCATGACTATTCAAACCTTATGACTTCATGAATAATCATTATCAACAACACAATAGTATAAGATCCTAACACAAGGTAGGATTCTAGCTTGATATAGGAAAAACATACTTGGATTAGCATGCTAGCTAGATATGTCTAACATACCCACATAATGTCTTCTAGTTCTCTTCAGTGACTTGTGCTAGTAACCTGCATGTCTCATAAGTTAACCATTGTAGAACCAAGTTATACATACCTCGTAAGTAGATCTTCTATGTGATCCATGACAGTGGATGAATCTTTGTCTTCATGTCACCATGATCATATGTTCTTGAAGTAGAACATGATTTGTCTTTCTTGGTGTACCTTTTATGTTAGCAGACAACATAAACCTCATACAACACCATAATGCATTAGTACAATCATAAGTGTCAACACCCTAACCAATGAATATCTTCTATCATGCATTCATAATTTTGTTAAGGTGATACGACAAATCTCAAATCAAGATTGTACTAACCGTAGTAATCATGAAGACAAACATACCATAAACTTAATCATGAACAAATCTCGAAACATACCTTGATGAGTCATACCTGTCGAGATCACTTGTAATCTTCTTATGTAAGGCCTTAGCCTTATCTCCCTCTGAAACAGGAACTTCTTCACTTATGCAGGTGACCAATCCATCTTCTTCTAGGATTAACCCAATCCACTTGATTTGCAAGAACTAGACCTAGAGTTGGATTAGGGTTTGTCAGAGAAACCCCAAAAATTCAAACTTTTAATTTCAAACTTTCGAAAGGATAGAAATATGCGCCTTGATGAGCTGATCAAGCTGGTATATTCAGAATTTGAAAACTGCAAAGTTTCAATCCTCAATTTTGCCTTTGAAACTTCTGGATTCACTAGACGTGACCCCGAACTGGGGTTTGATGAAACCCATTCTTCTTCCTCATGAAAATGTTTGATCCAAAGCTCTAAGCTCCTATTTTTATGAGGAGCTTCCAGCCGTGGTCACAGATTTCAAAAATTCCCATTTTTGCAAAAGCCCTAATTTTCCACTTTTCTGATCAAAGTCCTGAACTAGGGTCTGATCAAGCCCAGCCTTCTGCCCAACCAAAAATTCTGATCTTGGTCTCTAAATTTTTATTTTGATGAGTAGCATTCATCCGTGGTCTCCGATTACAAAAATTCCAACTTTATCCGAAACCCTAAATTCCAAAAGCCATGAATGAAGGTGCTAAAAAATAATTATGTTTTGACAGAAATATGTACCTAATTGTTTTTGGATTAACTCCAAACTTTTTGATCCACAGGGTTTGAAAAAATTTCCTGCGATATCCCGTCCTGTCATCTTTCCATCCCGACAGGTCTGACCTCAATTGGATTCTCTGAGAGAGAGTTATGCCAAGTGTCGCAACGTGACCTGTTTATGGGATAAAACAAGAGAGCGAACTTGTACAGCGTTCCACGTGTCACTGGTTCAACTTCGGCCTCTAAAAAAAAATTCTGAGATAGTACAATCTGTGTACAACCTGTCACTTTTTACGAAATTTCATTTGGAGCTTCCTAGACCAAGTTATGACAATTTTTCCACGGTCACCTGTTTTTTACTCAGATCTGGAAGAGGCATAAACCCTATATTGTACAGATCGTTGTTTTAATGGAAGTCCCTTAATCGACATTGCCGATGGGAACGTCTATTAATCGATGTTCCAGGACATCCCTTAAGGGACATTCCAGGACATCTCTTAAGGGATGTCCTAGAATGTCGATTAATATACATTCCCATTAGTAACGTTGATTAATAGACGTTCCCACCAATAACGTTTGTCTGAAGGTCTTTTTTCTGCCCAAGGGAATAGTATTAACACTTGTTGGTTTGAATCCCAATGAAGCATCACATCCTGTATATCCAAACTAGCGACAACTATTCTTAGCTTGTTTCCATTTGTGCAATGCTGAGTTTTGATCCCATGTTCCCTTACTTGATTGACCAAGGCTACAATTTTTTTCCATGATATTATTTGGTTCATTATTCCAACCAACCATCTATCCCTCCTTATCTAATGCAACTAGAAATTCCCACACTTGCATCCTCATAGTCTTGCATATCCATTTCCAACATTTGTCCAATTGAAGAATTCTCAATCCAACTCGTTGCTTCATCTTCAGCAACTACATTCCTTGAACTTGCATAACATTCCCTTTGAGTCAATGTGGTAAGTCTCTCAGATTTGACAGAACTTCGAATCTGTCCATATTTACATGCCCTTATAGTTGCAATCATACACCATTCATTAGTTTCAAAATAACAAGGATTTCTATCCTCTCTAGATGTCATTGTCATGTCATTCTCATGTTTATTTCCATGATTCATTGTGACAACTTCTTTTCCATATTCAACACTTTCAAACATATACACCATCAGTGAGAAAAGGTCAAACATCTTATACCATCAGTACCATCATTGGGGTCAATACATTGCATCTCTTTCCCTGAGGCACAAGCATCATTATCCAACCTTAATCCATTCTCACACTATAAATTGCTAACTAAAATTTATTAGACAGTCGATTGATAGTGCCATTCAACAGATGTGATATTTATTGGCCATAGCGTTGATGAATATGTGACTTTGTAGAGTATATTGGAAAAACATATGCCAACTAATCTTGTAACTCCAATGATACAACATAAATTAAGACCTTCTTAAACATAGCTCTAAAACATGATTGAAACTAATTTGTCCACTACATAGGCCCCACATATAAAGTTGTTGGAATGTAGGCAATGTGGATCCCATTTCAAGTTTTTGCACACTAGGAGTGACTCTCATGGAACAAGCCATTGTCTAGAGTCAAAATCTAGAGTTAGGGGTACAATACATCAGTATTTAGTGTGTTAATGTGAATTGCACCACATACATGACGATTTGTGATAAAAACATGGTCTATAAGGAATTCCCACACCAAAATATTTTTGAATGTAGAGGTTGGCTTTGGGGGATTGTGGCTTAATGGGATACTAATTGTGAGGTTAACAGAGGTTAGTGGAATAGAGGCTCATTGCAACACGTATGCCAAGATAAATACTATGTTAAATATATGTCAAAGGATACTTTTTCTTTTACCCTAGCCACAATGCACCTCTTCAATTCACACACTCATGATCCTATGTATTAGATGCATTTGTCCGTTTACAATACATAGGTGCACCAATAAGGGAAACATTTTGTTTAAAAAAATACATAGTGCATCATAAAATAATAGGCACATTGTAAGATACAGTGATGCACCATTGACATTAAACGCAATCCATGTATGCTAGAATTGATGTGCTTTAAGAGAGTTGGAGCACCATGTACAATGGTCCTTTGAAATGTCAATATTCTATTTTCTTCTTTTTCCAATGAAAACCTCATGGGGAAACTCAAGGGATGCTTCCCCACATTTCTAGATGGTATCCATATTAAACCTTCCAATGTAAATTAGTGTGTCTAACTTAGGAGGATTCAAATCAAGTACTTGTTGGTATAACTTTAGCAATAACTAGTTGAGCTAACCCTTTAGGCTACTATCATAGACTACATATTGTAACATAAGGATTTTTTCTAAGAAGAAACATCCCTTAGTGGTGTGCTCTTTTCGTAAGCATACGATCCCAGTTATGATAGATAGGAACATGAGAGGGAAACATCTTCTTTTCAAATAAGTATACACCATTCCATACAATAATAGACACACCATATGATAATAACCGCAAACTATGGATGCTTGAACTAATACAATTTAAGGGATCACAATCACTATTTATGGTGCATCTAATGCTTCTTTTTCATTAGCAGAATCAGAATCATATCACGATCACCAAGTCAAATTTTTGGTGGTTATATTTCCCATTCCATCTCGTATAGAATCTAATTCTTCCTTTTCATGGATAATTGGATGGGTAACAATGTTTCTTCTAGATCACCTCTTGACAATACCCACATGGCTATGAATCCATTACTAACCTCAAAGCACTATTTAGTGCATGAAATTTTCTCTCTGGTTCATGCACTTAGCATTGATAGATTATTCCTAGTATTCGACAAAGTATTTTTGTTGTGTCTCTATTTCACATGCTACTAGAATTAGGTAGGTAAATTAAGAACAAGAGGGAAAACATAGGTTTTAGACAAATTTCTTGACTTACTTGAGCAACAGTATTCTGTGACAGATTCCTGTGGGGAACAGGTTGTTCCTTTAACCAATTTTATTTTAACATAATAAGCACCGTGAAATGGTACATCAGTCCCTTGATATCTCAGGGAATTGAAAAAAAATTCCAAGAGCTTGGACAATTTCTTTTAGACTAGTTGAAAATACTTGAAATTGTTGATTTTTTCTAGTGTAATGTCATGAGTTCATAGTAGAGACATTATCTTTCATATTTTACATTTAGTGCACCGAGAGGAGGGAGGTGCTCTACAACCCACTATGGGGGATATGTTGTCACAATGTTGGCTCATAAAATAAAAAAATAAAACCAAATGAAAAGTAACTAAAAAATTCATGTCCTCTCATTATATATATATATATATATATATATACAGAGAGAGAGAGAGAGAGAGAGAGAGAGAGAGAGAGAGAGAGAGAGAGAGATGTTCTAGATGTGTAAAAAATTTAAGATAAAAAAAATTACACATCAACAAATTGGATCCCTCTTTGTGCTTGATAGATACGGGTTTAAGACGGATCTATGTTGGTGTAAGAAGCACAATATTTTGCATCATCATTTACTATTCAGGAAAATTTAATGGACTGATGTATCTATTCTTGTGTTTGTCAGATTGTGGGTTTAATGAATGCAACAAGTAGAAGTAAGCAACAAGTTATTGAAATAAAATACCAAATGAATGCTTTATTTGAGCAAATAATGTAGAGTTATGACTCTTAATAAATCTCAATTGGTATCTTTTGTTGCACAAAAATTGTTCATGTGATATTCATGGAAACAGATGTTGCAAGGAAATATATCATCACGGTTCAAAATGCTAACGAAGGTTAACAAAGATAAACGAGTTCACAAGGAGATCAAAGTTTAGGACATAAATATTTTTACTATGACTTACCACTCTTGGAGGAAATTGGCCCCTGGATACATGTCTTTGTTCCTCCAATTTCGGAAAGTGATCATGAAGAATGGAACAGATCATGAAGAATGGAACATAGTTTTGTGTGTTGGTGGGGGATATTTTCATGAGGAATAATTTGGATGGAAACTTGAATATCAAGAATTGACTATGTCGACCATTGTGAGTGAGATGCTGGAAGTGATTCTTAGAAAGGTTGTTAATTATTTTGCAGTAACCAAACACTATGTTCCAAATCATCTTATGGAAAGAGGTACATTAGATAAGGCTTGGAAAGAGATGGTTGAAACCATCTCAGATATGAATTTTAGTACTGTAAAGGATATTTTGGATGATGAACCTACAAAATGGATAGTTGTTAGTGTATCTTCTACTTGCATGCTGTGTAATTCACAATTGCACACAATCATGCGTCCAAGGAATCACTTTAGATGGAAGTTACTATGAAGTGGCATCACAGATTGATTCTCTAATCTTCATTTGTTGCATATCACTAACTCTAAATCTGAAATGACGAATAAAGGAGAAGATAAAAATGGAGAAGACTAGTAGAATGTGAGAGAAACAATATTAATCCAATCATGATTTTAAACTTAAACATGTGAGCATTATTTCCTTCCAGAAACAACAACATCCACTCTCCAAAATAGTCCTAACAATGAATAAGAAGTGGGTGCAATATCTCCAAGGAAAGTTGTGAAATATGTATTCAATTATAGTGCACAAGTCATACACAAATAAAGTGCCCAACATACTAAAACAAAACACCTCAAAGCTAGTGCTTTACCATGCCTAAAATAACCTAAGGAAAGTGCCAAATATAAAATAGGAAACATTATGCACAAAAGTGCCTAGGTTCCCACAAGATGTGCATCCTATCCTGGTTATAAATGACATCATCCATTAAGAAAGAAACCATACAATATGGGTGCTTTGGATCAGCCAACAGTAGACTCAGAAAGGAAAGACAAAAGATCTAAGTTTGGTGCTTTTCTTTTGCCTAAAATAGCATATAGGAAGTATCATCAAGTAGCATATTAAAAGTATCATAAAATGGCCCCATGCAAGGCACATAAGTAGTCCTAAAATAAGCCTCAACATATCATAATCGAATTGCACAAGAAAGACACCTACCTCAACCTGAAATAATGGTGATTGTAAAGAGAGAACAACCCCTAAATTGTCATCATGTATAGTACTCAAATAGAGCTCATGTTAAGTGTTGATACAAGGCTAAGAAAAGCAGAAAAGGCTGAGTAAATTCCTCACAAATAAACATGTTCTCGCACTGGAATATAGTGATTTTGTTGTCGAAGATGGAATCCATATTCAACACTCAACTTGCAATTCATGCAATGCAGTGGTTAAAGGATGAATCCATCATCAAGAAAATAAAACATCTCTCTCAAATACGTGCCAGATTAGGTTGGGCATCCCCCTGGTTTTCTTCAAATGATATATGCAAACAAATGAAAACAGATTAGGTTGGGCATCCCCAGGTGTTTTGGGGTAATTAATTCATGAAAAGATCAAAAAAGGGCCTCCAAGTTAATGCAAACAATCTCTTATGGAGAGTGCATCTTGATAATTACTATTAATTAGCAACGACGTTGTAAGCCATTGGCATAAGATAGTTATAACTTATTATCATTTGAGGAACAAAGTCTCATATTTGGTGGCAAGGAAGTTAGCAACAAGTAAGAAAAATGGCAGAGGACCAAGGCCATAAGCTCAAGCCCAATAGGCTGTGCAGCCACACCAAATTAAATAAGTCTCAAGGCTACCCCAAAAGGCCCCAAAGGTCATGCCTGATAGACTAAAAAATTTTTCTGACATAAATGTAGTCTTACAAGAACAATAGGGTTAGTGTCTAGAAAAGTACAAGTATTCCCTGTACTCCCTTGCATTTATGCACAAGTTCAAAAATTATGGCATCCAACTACAATTCCTCTCACGTGAAAAATGAGGCTAGGTTCTCCTTCCAACACTAAATATACCATGAGTTTGTAGATACTCAATAGGTTCTTGCATAGTAATGGAAATTATAATCTTTCTCCAAGCCCAAAAACATATGGTGTTGTTCACCAAGTCGAAGAGACCTTGATCATTCTAAATACAGAAAATTTGGAAGATAACATTCTTGGCCTAAAAGAGAAATGCCTAATATATAGATTCATGAGGGTACGACCTATGTATCAGACCATATTCGACTGGATTAATCGCGGTAAATATGAAAACTTGAGGTTCCTTTGTAGTGTTTATCATTCCAACAAGATTGAGATATCATTTTCAAATCGTGCTCATGGTTTAGGGGAAGAGGAAAGTTCATGAAATATTGAACAATAGACTCTAACCCTTTTGGAACAATCCCACAACTGTTCCTATTTTAGTAAACTGCTAAATGCACCCCTTGGTTCTAGGACAAGTCCAAATTTTGATACCATAGAAAATACCTTAGGAAAGTGTTAGAAGTTTCAAAAGTTGTGGAGGACAAAAGCATGGGACAATATAACAAAAATTGTGTGGTCCTAGATCTAGATAAGCAATTACTAGTCGCTCTTAACTTATAGCTTCTTGAATATGATCCGAGAGTGAATTATGAAAAATTTCTATTCAAATGTAGAGCTTGTTTTGAGGATGGACACCTAGCAAGTAATTACCTATGAAAGAGGATGCAAATATCTCAAAACAAAGCCATCCAAAACAAACAACTCCAAAGAAGAACTAATGGATAAATGTGATCAGTATAAAAGAGCATACCTTGGATATGGAAGCATGAACACAAACAACATGAAATAAAATGATGTAGGGAAAGTAAGGAAGTAGATCAAGAAACTAAAACTTGAGTGAGTATAGACAAAAATATTCTATTGCAAGATGACCAATATCGCTTGAAGAAAGGCTTTTCCATAAGTAAGAAATTAAAAAAAGGTGAGACATGTAACTCCTCTCTTGCCAATAATAGTTTTCATGCTATTTTCTGGATTAGTAATAAAGATGGAGGCTCTCATTGCCATACATGCATGGTTTTGCTGCAAAAGACATGTTGCATGTGGATTGATCTCCTAGTAATTCTCCCCATCAAGCAGCTACTAAGAATAGAATGTAATTATTTATTCTAGGAAAACAATCCCAACATTAAAATTTTATACCAAGCATGTCACATAATTTTACAATTTTGTCCCTTGACAAAGGCTTGATTAAAATTTAACATATCAACTAGCTAGTGTGGAGGGATATACAAATGTTTGATTTCCCTATTTTGCACACTCTCCGAGATGAAGTAATTGTGAACTTCTATCTGTTTTGTTTTGGAATGAAAAATTGGGTGTTTCACTAGAATCTGTCATTTTTGGAAAAATCAACATCAAAATACAACATTCCTTTTCTATACTCAGAATCCTCTTTGTGGTCTTCTAGTGCACAACTCTTACGACTTACTACAAAATTGATTTTTGTCTTGGATGGAACATAGAAGGAATAGAGGCTAGAAATAATCATAGTTTGATGTTGTGCTTTCAACAAAGGATGCAAGATCCCACCAATGTATGATGAGAGTCTTCTATCCAAGAAAACCTATAATGAAATTATCTATAAAAAACTGTAAGCATGCTTCAAATGACGATTTTATCCATTAATAATGTTGAATGCTACCCTCAAGCAAGTGGGAGGACCTCCTAGACATGTAAATAAAGCTAGATCACCCTTTATGGTGGAACTATGAGATTATGCTCAAGGTTTCTTATAGGGATGATTTTCATGCCCTTTATATTGTCAAACCTATTTTTTATTGAATGAAAACCACCCAGATTGTTGTTTTTAGGGTTGATTTGTCACTGCTGAGTGATACTATCATACTCCATATGTTGTTACAATAGGATGAATGTATGGTTAATGTGCTAAAATTCCTTGGCTCTAATTTATTCAAAATATTGGGTTGATTTAGGGCCATTCACTATACCAATTTGACTTCTAAACATGCCGATTTAAGGCTATGAACATGACCATATCTAAAACTCAACTTGACCATTGCTGTTATAAGGATGGGAAGGGTCCTAAAACTACCCAGAATCAACCACAACGCTGCTCCACACAAAAACATGGCAGGGAATCATGCCTATAATCAGAGATTGGGGCTATTTAGGGTTGGTTAAGGACATAACAGTCAACCAAATAGTGTGCCCATAATTATTTAAATTTTAGAAATGATGATGTTTGATGGTCTCTTTACATGCATCACCAATCATATTGTATTTCTTTCACTAGGACTAATATTGATGCATCTAGTGCCTCTGGTTCCACTTCTCTATCTAGAAATCCACTTTCTTCATATCTTAAATCCTCCCACCTTTGCATCCAAGATTGGATTGTGGGAACTCTTCTCTCTTTTCATATTCAAGCTTTTCACCTCTTCCATAAATCGATTGTGGTAGCTCTACTACCACTTGTGTGACTTTTATCATTGCTTTGTTGGGACTCCTATTCAATATATATATTGTCGTATTCATCACTTCAGCCCAATATTCATTTAGAACTAAGTTATCTCACTACATTTTCTTCATCACGTCTACAACTTTATTACTCTTCCTTTCATCATCACATTTTTTCCTTAAATAATTAGTGAACATAACACACTGATCTCTAGGACAAAACTTTCCTACCACATTCTTCCTCTACCTTTTCCTTTAAATTAATAGTAGCATTTAATGCATCTCTCTCTTTTTAAAGAAAGAAAACCCATGATTTTTGTGAATAGTACTCAACAAGAAGACTGAAATACCTTGCACTTGATACTGATGGTGTTCTTGTTGGACCATACACTTTAACATGTACAAGCTCCTACACTCTAACTAATTCCATGTCGGTAAAATTTTTGTCCTGCTTTTCGTCTAAGCATGTCATACATATATTTGTCTTCTTCTTCATATGAAGTGAGCCATTAACCATATCAAACCTGCTCAGAAGAAACATATGTGGAAAACACAAATCCTGTAACATTGATGCCAAAGTACATTGACATTCAAATCGCTTCCATCTACCATTCTATGTGAATTTACTCTACTACTTTCCATCAACCTTCAATTCATAAATCACTACATTAATAATGTCAACAAATTCTAGCTCCTATTGCCACACACAATTGCTTCCCAATATCATCGGTTAATTACAATTATCATGCACCAACTTTCATAAAAATATTATTGTTTTGAAGAAAAAAATTCTATGTCCTCAAAATAAAAGATGTTTTGGAAATCATAAACCTCAAAGATCCAGATAACCTTTTTCTTAAAATTTTGAAATTAACTACCCTTTTTTGTCATGTGTGATACCAACTTTGTCCCTTAGTGGAATTCACACAATGTTTTGTAACATAGTTGTGTCTTTGCACTGTACATAGATCCATGGTAGCAATTGGGTTGGGTTGAGTGGGTTAAAACCCATAGCTTGGTTCCTTTGTTCTGGTGGTCTCATACCTTGGCTTGGGCTTGACATCTGCACTAGTATTTTTTTGTAAGTTAGTTCCCACGAGGATTTGAACTTGTAACCTTCCATTTACAACTTCTCATCTCAATTACTTTTACCAATTTCTCTACCCCCCGTGGGATTTGACATATGCACTAGTTATCTATGGTTGGGTGGAAATTTTCTCACTCAAAACCAATTTCCTAGACTATCTTCTATTAAAATATAAGTGTTTAGTCTTTCTATGAATATTCAATTGCATGTCAATTATTGCTATGGAAATATAAATATTTTATGTCCCGTGTGTGATTATTTTTAATTCTGACCATGTGAATTTTGTGGCCATGAATATCTATTATTCCATGCTTGTATATTCTGATGTATATTATTATTTTTCTCATTGCATGCATTTAATTAATTTATGGGCCTCCATGGGAGACCTTTTCTGTCAGGATTATGGTGAAAGGGTCTCTTGAGGACCATAATTTTAATCGCCTGCCTAGTGGCTACACATTCCATGGTTGGGAATGTGTGGGATGTGAATGGAACATGTATGATTTTGACTCTTAATTCAACACAAGGTTAGATTGACTTTTTCATTTTGACTTGTGAGTGTTGAAAGTTAGACTTAGTTGACTGTCTATAAAATACACAGAAAAAAGAACTCATTTTGCTTGTTTTCCTAACATAATTTCAAAGCAAAAAACTAACAAACCTATAAGTTGTCCATAATCCATGACATTTTGTACTATGTACTATCATTTATGTACTTTGAAATAAATTATTATTGAAAGTTTGCATTCTATGGACTTGTAAAGATTTCACATTGATAAAAGTATTCTTTTTTTGGAAACTTAGTGTATCTTTTCATATTTTGTTTTCTCAAGTCAACTTGGAGCTTTTGATGAGACCAAGTCAACTCTTAAAATCTGTCCTCATGATTTTTTTATTTGATTTAAGTATGGTCACTTTTCTAGCAATATTTACTATAAGTGCTAAGATTTCAACTTTAGCTTGAGGTTCAAGAAGTCTACATCATGATAATCTCAATGCTGGCTGTGAATTGATCTTCGAATCTCCATAAGATGAGTGTGATCGGTTCCTTATTAAACATTTCCTTGCATCTCATCCTCCATAATTAAAAATACCCGTGAAAAACATTGTGTCACCAATATGTCTTCCATGTACCCTAATCATCCTATTATCTCCTAAAGGCTCTTTTCCAATGTAAAGGACCCACAAATAGATCTGCATATTCTATTGCAATCCAACCCCATAAAATATTGGCTACACAACAACTGTGGTTTATTTTGATTAGTACATATGAAAGGCAATAAATAGAGGGACATTTCAATGGATGCATATTTGATTATCCTAATTGGATGGGAATTTGGGAAAAAATCTTCCTTTGTGTTAGACTCACAACTCAATTCATCACAATCCAAAATGATTTTAAGGATAGTTAAAGAGAAGGAATTATTATGGACTACATGTTGATACGATGGAACAAAAATTTAATTAATGAATGAATAAATATCCAATTTATATAGGTAACACCTAGAAGGAATGATTTCATCAAGTAGGTTTGATAATGAACAAAACGTATGATCCCCAAACATATGGATGAAATGGAATGACATTGAATGTTTATAAGTATATTTATAGAAACTTGCATTTAGTGGAATCATGGAAGAACATATTTTTTTATGCATAAACTTAACTTTTCCCAATCCTATGTTGAACTTTTCCCAATCCTGTGTTGACATCAACATCTCTTAACAAAGGATCCTTTAGCAGGTGAAATTGATACCTCGTTGGTTAATCATCATCTTGAACAATCACAAAACATCTTTCTGTCACTAAGGGAATGTCTAGCCATGGAATAGAACAATATAGAACCACAATCAGATAACAATATACCAAAAAGGAGTGTCAAGTATGTGATTAACTTTAAGTATGATTCTAGAGGATGTAAAACTTTATGAGCATTTAGGGACTAATCTATCCACCCCACTTTGTGTCCGAGAGAAGGCACTATCTCATTCTGAGTTATATTAGCGAATAATCTCTCCATCCTACTTGGTGTCCCAGACAATGCACTGTCCCTCTTGACCCACCCCTAGCCAAGTCTCATGGCCAATACTCTGTTGAACCCAAAATCGACTGCTGAACCGTTGAAATTTAGAGCGAAATGCTATGTGACTTCAATATTGTAACTCTGAATTCTCTCACACATTGAATACCAACCAACCTCCTTTAGCTTTTGTGCACAATGTGGGAGCGTTTTGTTCCATTCCATATTTTTTAGCTTGAACCTGCGTAATTTTCCACTTAGGCCACTAGCTCTCTTCATCCTTGCAAACATGCGCTGAGAAAACTGAACAGGGTGATGTGAACCTAGGCCGTATTCAGGAGGAAACAATTCTTATGGTAAGAGAACCAAACTAAATTATAATGCATGTATGTCAGGCATGACACATGATCTCACAAACAATCATGTGTCAGCGTAGGACAGAGTTATTATAAACTAAAATGTAATGAAATGATATCCTATAATGAATGGATAACACATGTTAAAAGGAACAATTTTTAATAATAAAACCATTTCTCTAGGCCTTCTGATGCAATCATTATTTGAAGCCTGATTTAATTGAACTCTGTCATATCACCTTTTTTCCAATAGAGCGCATGTGAAGAAGAACCTTGATTTTCACTACCAGAATGTCCAAAGTATTGAACCTTCCTTTTTAACATTTGAAACTTATCCTCTAGGATGATTTAAGACCTACAGGTTACTTTAAAGCATAAAGTTGCTCAAACGAGATTATCAAACAAATAAGAGCCATGCAACTTGCTTTCACCATAGTATGATGGCACCACCGGCTATATCAAAGAAAAATATAAGTGTTTGAAGCAGGGGAAATTTTAAGAACCCCCCTAAATTTCTATGTATAAAAATTGGGCGAATCCCCATGATGTATAGGAAAATATGAAGGTTGTTTTATCAATGTTATATTATCTATCTATAATTTTTCGGCGAATCTCTCATTGAATTATATAATGTTGTAAAATCTTAATCAATCTTTCACTAAATTATAAAACCTTGTAAAATCTTGGTGAATATTTCACTAAATTATAAAACGTTGTGAAGTCTTGGCGAATATTTCGGCAAGTTTGTCCTTGGAAAGTCATGGTCCTTTGCATGCCAAATATGCAGCTATGAACAAAGTCCTAGTCCCCAAGCATGATGATCCAAACACCCACAAAATTTGTATTGTCACATTTCCAAATCACAAGCTTCACAATCCCTATGTTTCTTGGGGAAACTTTGTATCTCAGTTGATGGGATTTAGAATTATCCTACATGTAAATGGGTTTCTATAAGACTTGATAGTAAATATCAACTGCCCTTCTCATGTGGACATTAAGAAACTTGCAAAATGAGATTCAATCCATAAAATCTAAACAAATGTAACTCCGACTTCGATTTCCATGATTGATAGAAGGAAAAAGAGTCGCTAGAAACTATCATTTCTTGAAATCGAGGGTTAATGGGAGCTTCCTAGTGATTTTCGTGGGTGAATAGAGGTTTAAATCCATTTTTAGGAGGGCTAATTTTTTTATATTGGGTCCCCTTTTTAAATTCAATGGGACTAACCTCCTATTCATTATAAATAAATAAATAAAATGTGGGCTAATCATACCTAATGGGTGTTTAATAAAAAATTAAAAACCCCTAAATTTAGCCCATGGGATAAGATTTTCCCCTAAAATTTTCCATGGTTTGAAGCTTTCTGGTAGTATTCCTAATGTTAGATCCTTTATCAAGCCTTGATTTTTGTTTTAGCATCTTCTTCATATGATTTTCAAGGTCATATAAATAAGGGTTGACTACTTCGAGGAAGTCTCAACATGAACCAACTTCAATAGATACCCAATGTGCAGGTCTACACATCCACAATCTTTAGAACATTCGGGCACATCACTTGTTTGTTTTGATGAGTTCCTTGCACTATGGAGGGTTTGTTGCACCAATGGAGGGTTTTGCTGCAAAAATTGAATTGGTGATTTGTTTGTTCCTGGAATATACATATTTTTCTTAATATGCTTTGGATTACATTATTGTTATGCATGAATGGAATGAACCAGTCCCTGCTATTTATAAATTTTTAATTTGTCAGTTTAAGTTTCTATTTGGTGTCTACTCACAATTTAGTATTTCTTATGCTACAGATATCTTGGTCATTGCATTAGCTATGCAGCGATGGATTTATTATTGTTAGAGGAAAATTCTACTTTCCATTTATCTATTTCGATTCCATTAGTTGAAAGGAGAGATGATTTGGAGAGCACTGTGATTAGTCTTAGGGAGAGATTTAGGAGGAAAATCCCTAACAGTTATTTTGTTAGAGTCGAGTTCCAATATCTAGAATACAAGGCAAGACCATGCAAATCATTTGCAATCTTTTTGCGTATACTTCATTTTTATCCTTCTTGGGAAACACATTATATATAAAATTCACCCTATGTAGAACTTTTAGACTTCATGCCAGATTTTGGGATATTTTCATTGAGTAACTAAATTTTTTTGATCTTAAGTTATGTTGTTAAGCCTACCCTATGTACCCTATCTACCTCTTGATTTAATTTCTGTTGTTGGGATTTCCCTTTGTATGCTATCTAACTCAGCTAGCAATCAAAACACCTTTGGTTATTATGACTTGTGTGTTCCTCTACCAAGAAAAGCGCATGCTTATGTACTGCATTTATATATTTGTTCTATAGGGAATGCATGAAAAATAATAATTGCACTATGTTGCAAATTTCATGCTAGATCTTGACCAATTGTCTTTGAACAATTCAAATTTTCACATCTACATTTACTAGGGTTTCCCTGGGAACCTTATATGTTTTTGGATGTCAAAGTATTTTTATAGTGTTATGAGTTATTATGTCCCAGGTAATAATATACTAGGCAAAGAATCTATTGTCTTCTTAGGTTTTTGTATATCTACCCTTATTCTCTTCAGAACATATGCACAATAAAATTTACATTACATTACAACATTTCTTCTTTCTCCTAGATGATTGTCCTCGACTGAGTTATATTATATGGTTTAAAAGTTTCAAATTTTGTTACTGGGCAATGAAAGCACCCTCATGTTTTCTATTATGATGCCTTGGGTATCAATCCCTAGTAGATCTAGTTGCATAATACACTGGAGGCCAAACTCTAGTCATCACAGTCAAACCATGAAAGTACACTAATGTTATTCTCATCATAATGATCATACATATAACATCATCATGGAAGTACAATATATAAAAGAGAATCAATATGAGTCATCATCATCTCATCACATGGAATAATAGCTACTAGATGTACAACTTCAGAACTTTCCACCAAAGTGTCACTACCAAGGAAAAACTATCTTTAGGTTTCGTAGCTCTAATTAAAAAAGGATAGTGCTAGATTTATTGCAAGTAGGAAAATTAATTAAGGACAAATTTGTTGCAAGTAGATTTTATGAGAGCATGGTAGATTTGTTGCAAGAAGGCAAATTAAGGACAACTTGATAATTACGCAAGAGAAGAACCAATACATAAACCAAAAGAAGGGAATGGAAATAACACCAATGTTGACTATATATAGGTTATAAATGGCATTCATTAGACATTTAACCCACATTCGTCTGACGTTAATGTGGTGTCGGTTGGATGTAGACAGCATAACTCTAATGTCCACTCTATATGGATTAATCTACGTTCTTTCCACGCTTGTTTTTTTCTTAAACGATTATTCCGTGGCTTATTGGATGTTCCACTGACGTTTGTTTGACACATCCAAGGCGTCGGTGGAATGCAGGTAGCATAAATCTAATGTCAATCATACATGGGTTAACTGACGTGCTTGTGACATTCATCCCATTTGTACATGTGGCTTATTGGACGTTTACACGACGTCCGTTCGACGTAAATGTTGCGTCGATGAAACGTAGGTAGTCCAACTCAAATGTAGAATAGATATGGGTCAACCGATGTCCATTCGGCGTTTATTCCACGTCATCGTGATGCGAATGCAATGTGGGTTGAACATATTTATTTTAATCCTGGTGTTGAATGTCTGTAGAAAATTGGACGTTGGAGAGACGTTCATTCAATGAAACAACCACGTTTTCATGAATTTGGGCCTTTGGGAGCCTCATTCGACATTTTTTCATGTCGGATGGATGTGGGTTTAAATGTTGGATGGATGTCAACTGAAAGATTCCCTTACTAGGACACCCGTGAGTGTCTCTTTAGAGATGTGTATTGGCATCCCTTAAGAAATGCTCATCAGTGTCCCTTAAGGTAAACTCTGAATCATCCTATAAGCGATGCTACCCAGTGTCCCTTAAGCAACGCTTATTGATCAACATTCATTCGACATCTCGAGCGACGTCCATTCGATAGAATAAACTGTCAAATGAGGTACCCAAATGTAGTAGTTTCTTCAGTATTTTATTTAAAATTAACTTGGTCTATTGTGAAAATTGGCTATATAATCTCTTCATCATTGTTTGCACTATCAATCCATAAAGTGTTTTCTAGCTCATTTAAAGATCTTACAGGTGGATAGAGAGTTACCTTCTTGATAGCATCACCATGTGAGATAATCATGTTCCCAGAACTGCGACTTATAAATGCATCTACAATGCCTAACCATGGTCTTCCTTAGATTAATGGGTGTCATCCTAAACTATATTTGGGTTGCAAAACAATGAAATCAACATGATATTCCGAGGAACCTAAGGAAACGACAATGTCATCTAATGCACCTTCAGGTTTTATCTTAGCTCTGTCTACTAATTCCAAAACTGTAGGGGTAGGACGAAGGTTATGTAATTTTAATTGTTCCATGGTGTCTTTAGTAATTATATTGAATGCATCTCCTAGGCCAATTAGAGTGTTTGGAATGAGGACATTGTTGATATTAACTAAAAAAACATGTATTCCAGGTCAATATATTTATCCATTAAAATTTGACCCGACATCAAATCTACTAATCTTCCAATAAATTAAACAGTTGGTGGGTCAGTTTTCTTTCTTTGTGGTTTTTTAAGACATAATTCCCTAACCATTTTGGAATATATTGGTATTTATTTTATTGATCGGAGAAACAGAATTTTGATACAAACGTTCTTCAATTCAATGACTAAATACAATTCAAAGAGGAGTATTGGTTTATCCAAATTAAAATTCTCTAGATAGGGAGGATTTTTGGATGATTGAGGTTGCTTTATGTTTGAAGAAGGGGTTTGATTTATTTGGAAAAGTGTGTCGTCATTTTTTGATTGATTGGAATTTTCCTCCTTGTGTTCTTCGTCATTGATGATATGGGAATTCTTCTTAAGCACTTTCCTAAATCTCGGATGAATATCTTGCAATTCTACCAGAGTGATCAAATATGTAAGAAAGGGTTGTAGCTCAATTTTCAAAATAGGTTGAGCTACCTTATTAGTTGGGTTAGGCATTGGCTAAGTAGGTAGTTGACTACGTATTGGAGGTGGTTGTCGAGATGGTAGTTGCAACTGCTCTAGTGGTGCAGCTTCTTGTTGTCGGGCCTAGGAAGAATATGGTTGTTGTAATGGAGGATATTATGGTTGTATTTGTTGGAATTGTGAGGGATAATATGATTGAGATGGGTAGGAGTAGGAAAGCATATTCCCCTATGGAGGTTATCTCCACCATTGTTTGCAAGGTTGGTTTTCAATCTACTGCGGAGACCATGCTTTCCAAGGCACAAGGGGATTCCAAAATGAGGGTGTGTATTTCCGACCAGAAAAATATGAACAAAAATATTGTGTACGATATGATTTCATTCCTATTTCTTTAGGATACCAAGGTATTCTTGGTGTAAACATGCAAAGTTGGTATGTTACTTTATTATCTCCTTAATAGACTGCCTTGAGTTTCAGTAAAGAGGGACATTTATCTATTGGATGTTTCTCTGCACAAATACCACAAACTTTAATCTTATTAAGAGGGAAATATCTCAATGGATGTTTCATCCTACATCTAGAGAAAAATATGGACAAAGTTCCATTATCTTCCTCTTGCTTCTAATTTAAGTTGTAAAGTATCTAATTCCAAGCTAAGAGTACCAAGAATTTCAGTTTTAATAATCTCGAACAAATTTCCTAATTCAACCCTAGTGATCCACTTGTGGATGATTTGGAAACTTTAGAAAGAGTATATCTAGATCCCTTCCCAAATCTATATTTTCCATGAGATTACTTCCTTCATAGGTCACATATTGAGTGAAATGTTAGTTGAGATACATCAACTGATCCCATCAAATTAAGAAAATTTATAGACTCATATGTGATCTGCCTCAGAAAGATAGTTTTAAATCTGTCTTGCTTGAATTTATTTTTCATAGATCTTTGAAGGTTGCACAAAAATATTTCAAGATAGTCCCCTAGGATTTCATCATCTTTCTGTGTCATTCTAAATATTTGTTCTTTTAAATACCTAGATTTTTAATGCTATTGATATTTATTCAAAAATGTCTTACGCGTGTCATCCCATGTGTAAATTGTGCTTCTTCCCAACCCTATGAACCAACGCAATGTTGCATCCTTAAGAGTGGCAAGAAACAATTTGAGTTTTTGTGCATCATTAGAATAATCATAGCTACACCATAGAATATCAAATTCAAAAGGGAAAGAATTGGGATCCTTTGATACCATTCCATGAAAATGTGGTTAAACTGAAGGATGATTTTTTTTCAATTGTACCACTGTTATTAGATCCACGATTGGAAATACAAAGGTTGCATCTCCTTCTTCATTTGTGTATATTTTTCCTTATCCTTCCATTTTTCTATTTCCAAACAAGTTGTATCCAGAACCTGGAGATTCTAGTTCTTGGATTGGACTATTCTTAGCCTCTAATTCTAGTTGTCCACTTATCCCTCCTTCCAGTGTTTATTCTCATGTAGCTCCAATTACAATCTCCACAATTGTTGTAGGGTTTACCTTTAGGTTTGGCCGGGAAACTGTCTTCATGCTTGATTGTCCTCTTCGAATTGTTCCACCTACTAGAGGGTTAGTAATTGAGGGGGGTCTTACAGCACCCCGATATGGAGTGGCTAAAAAAGTTTAAACCATTCTACCTTGTAAAAATATGCCTTTATTGTCTCTAGGCCTATTCATACAGTACCAACATAATCTGGATCTAGCGAAATAGAGTACTCACTAAAGTGAATACCTCAAGATTTTACACTACAAAAATTATATAGTGAGGTTGCCTTGTCATCTTGCCATATCTAATCCACCAAATATAAAATATGAGTATTGAAAGAAATCAAATGCAAGAGAAAAAGAATTTTAATACAAGCTCAAAGAAAAAAATCTATAAATGATCTAATCCCTTTTAGCATTTGCTTGGAAATGGATCCAAAAATATCAGGTAATTTATATGATTTTAAATCCCATTACATTTAATTTCAACCAGGGACGTATCCTTATGAAATGTGGGAACTATATATGCAATGGGAGCTTATTAACAACTTATATTTCAATAGAAATAACTCTACTTGTGAAATACTCTTAACTATTCACGAACAAATCAAAGAGAAATCAATCAAATAAATAGTTATGCTATAGAAATATTTCTAAAAACCTCAATTGTCATTTACTGAATCATAGTTTTATAACACCATGTTACAATATTTCATTTTATCTCAAAGAGAAGAATGTTCCTATAATAATCATTTAAGAAATATGTTCAACAACAACTGGTAGGTATATATCCTCTGCAACATTATAAACACACACATCAACCATATTCATCAATATGAAACCAAATTGTTTTATGACAAGAAATGAAAGACAACTAAATTAACTAAATATACCTACGCAGTCACAGAAATATATTCAATCATGGGACTTGTATCTACTAGAACACAATTACAACCATAGTTTGTAGTCCTACATTCATCTTAAGGATTGAGAATATTCTTGTAACGATATATTGAGCAACTAGTTCATTGACCAATGAGTGAATGATTCCTATAGCTTGTCTCACATTTGTTAGTTGGGATTTATAAAAAACAAATCAAATCAAATATTGCATAAAATATAAATGATAAGATAAACTAAATAACATAAGATAATCTGAACAATAAATGAAAATAAATTAACTAACTAATATAATGCAACATATACCAGCATAGGGGCCCCTGCCTAGCTTGGGACACGCTGCAAAAGGATGATACAATATTAAACAATGATCACAACAAGATATCAATCATCAACACTCTTGTTTTAAGATCTCATATTCAATTTCAAAGATGTACAATGAAAATTCTCATCAATTATCTATTCTCCTCCCTTCTATTTGTGTTCTTGGACTAACTTATCCTTCAAATATATAGCAATTACAAACAAAAGGAAGAGTTCTAAGGAGATCACACTCAATCCCCTGTTTCGTGGATTTTGAAATCTAATACAACAAACTAATACTAAACTCAAAATCAAGGATAAGTATTGTAGCCTAATATAGTATGTTTCAAGAGGAAAATAGGACATTTGTTCTTTGCAATCAATAATTTCATGATAAGAAACGCATGAAATTATCCTTCGTGTTCTGGAATCAGGTTTGCTCAAGCAGGAACATCTTCTTTTAGGCAGGAATTTGAATCTGAGTTGATCGTGAGGTATCACTTCCACTATTTAACTTAGAATCTATTCAATAGGTGTTGAACTATCTTGTGACACCTATGAACATTACCCAAGTGGTGGAATTTGATTTGAGGTAGTTTATGTATGCCAACCATCAGATGGTTACAAGATCTGCACAGTTGTTACAGGATCCAAAATTATTGTAACCGTCATTAGTAAAATGAGTTCCAAATCCATCTATTTATCAAAAATATGAATTATTGTGAAAATAGACAACATAGTACCTTGTGAAGCTCTTTGCAATGTATATCTTGTAAAAGCATGAGTAATATGTCAAAAAGGGAAATACAGAGGTGAAAATGGAGGAATAGGAGGTTAAAAGGTTATGTCTAACAATGAGAAAAGTACACCAAAACTAGAGCCCAATAGTGCTTAATCAATATCCTAAGCATAACTTGATTATAGGGTTCTCTTGGCTTCACTCAGTGCATGTCATCCCCTATTCTTATGAGGTTCTCTTCCATCATATGGGGGAGAACAATTCCATTTAGAGATACCCTCATCCTCTTTTCATAGACCCAAAGGAGGTCATCAAAGTGGTATCTACCATATCCAAGGTTCTTGTCCTTATAAAACATTATAGTTTTATGGGTAGATAAATAACTAGCTCTCATGTTACCTCTAAGTCAAGGCCCCACCCATCCCCATGTACATATGTCAGAATG
Organism: Larix kaempferi; assembly: GCA_027924585.1. Classification (NCBI taxonomy): domain Eukaryota; kingdom Viridiplantae; phylum Streptophyta; class Pinopsida; order Pinales; family Pinaceae; genus Larix; species Larix kaempferi. Next base: position 23,865,739 of record BSBM01000391.1, on the reverse strand, counting down.
AAGTCCCCTCTCAAGGTAGACTTGTCCATGATTTAATTCCAAATTATTCCATCAATATTCTATATTCATCTCCAAGTCATCTCCTCCAATAAGATGAATTTTCTATTGAATCCCTAGTGCCTCAAGGGGATGATATCCCCTCGTGGATTTTAAACCACTCACTTTTCAATCTAAGTTCCTCACCAAGACTTTCCCACTTCTACCCTCCTATGAATCTATCCTCCAATTTCTATGTGAAGGGGTCCTCCCTCCCACTCCTCCCTAACTTGAGGAAGAAAATTCCCCTTTTTTTGATGATACCATTAGTATAAATCTCAACTATGATATGCATCGAGAAAATCTTCAGTTAGTTTAATCTCTCTTTAGTGACAATAGCACTATTATTCTTCTCTTCTTTGCAAGTATGTTGACATATTCACTTGGAATTATGAAGACATGGAAGGTATGAATCCCTATGTAGTTGTTATTAAAACCATTATTAACATGTGATGATGCCATCTCAATGCACCATTTCCAATGAACCATAAATCCAAATACCACTAACAAATCTCATCCATTCATTATTTTGAATGTATCTCAAACAAATTACTTTTCTTCAAGAAGACCAATGTTATCCACATTTGTATATATTTTAGAGATAGAAATGTTGTATTGACCATAGATAACTTTCATCTCCCTTTCATCAACATCATCATTAATGATACTACAATATTTGATATGATGTCTCTAATAGATAGATTTTTTTGTTATAGCCAAATCTTTATCAGCAAATAAGATCAACCTAAGACTACCTTTTCCACCCCATGGGGAACCTTTTATTACAAAGTTATCCCCTTTGGCCTCAAGAACAAAAAATCTATTTACCAACATGGTATGACCCTTGTGTTCCATGAACTCATAAATAAGAACATCGAGTCCTACATTAGCGACCTCATCAAAAAGTATCAAACCTATTGTGACCATGTCTAGAAACTTCAGACAATTTCTTGTTTCCTTTGCAAATTCCATATCAAAATGAACTTCCATAAGGGAATTTTAAAAATCAAGTTTGGTAAGATTCTAGGGAACAATGTCTCCTATGTTGGAATTCTTAATGATACTGAGAGGACAGGGGTGAATCGGTATCATACGCAGATTAAATAATTTTTCCCTTTTAAAATCATGCACCAATTCCTATTTAAATCACAACAATAAAAGAAACTTGTGCGCAGAATATTTGAAAAAACTTATATGTGTGTGTGTGTGTGTGTGTGTGTGTGTGTGTGTGTGTGGAAATTGGATTACATAAATAGATGGGAGACACCAATATTTGATGATGTGAGCATCAAATCACTTGGAAACCAATCCCACATGCAAGCACCAACTCGCTTATTAACATGCAAGCACCAACTCGCTTATTACAGGATCTAACCATGAGGACACCAATCCTCTCCACAAGCACCAACTTGTTGGTACAGGATCCAACATGTGAGGACACCAATCCTCTCTGCAAGCACCAACTTGTTGATACATGCTCCAACCTGTGAGGACACCAATCCTCTACACAAGCACCAACTTGTTTTGTTCAGGAACCAACCTGAGAGGAGACTACAATATCCTTTCCTTGCCCCATCCTACCACCCTGATATATAGAAGTAGATGTGATTCTGTCGCACTACCTTCTAATTTTTGCACACAGCTTTACACTTGTCTTGTTCAATATTTCACTTTCACTCGCACTTGTGTGCTCTACTTCATCTCTGCACAACCGTTGTGCTTCTTTACCTAATCTATGCACTACTCCACTTGCTTCATTCTTTACTCTTGTTCTCTTACTGTATATTCTTCTACTTCTATGATCTTTCTCACTTCTCTGATCCTATGCACTTCTTTGATCTGTACACTACAACAATTTTGTGCACTGTCTATTGTTCTTCTTTTCTGTTATGTGCACTCGGCTCTTTACTATTTCTTTCTTCTAGATCAATGATCCATTGATACCCCAATAAATCAAAGCTTCCAAAACACCTAATACTTTTACATATACATTGTGCACACACTCTTACTTCAATATGTTGGTTTATTTATATCACTACTTGTTTCCTAAATTAGATTAATTTGTCCACAAGTAGGGGCTTCTTTATGTAAGATACCTCTTTCTTCCTAGTCAAGTTTACCCAACACAATATTACACTTGAGATGATTAGGTCTCTTCTATGTGCTTTGATATTCTTGCTTAATGCACAAAATCCCAGTATATCTGTGACATGTACCCATCAATATTGTACAAAATCCCAGTATATGTGCGACATGTACCCATCCATATTGTGCAGATAGGTAGCCTTGTTTTGTAATATTTATTCAAATTGGCATCAAGGCTTCATGCTTTTTTCTTGACATCATCATGCTTCTTATTTGACATCAATGACAACAAAAACGTTCAACAATATCCCCCTTTGGCATTAATGTCAACACCATTCAAAATTGATCTCCCTTGAGTATGAGCTCTTCTTTTCTACATGTAACATGCTTCACTTTTATTTATGCCAATTGATCCTTTCATGCGCAAACTTTTGATTCAACAATTCTTTGCAAAACCTTATACCTAGTATCTCTCCCCCTTTGACATCAATGTAAAAGGGATGCTCCCCCTAGCTTCATGATTCCCTTTCTTTCTTCTGTTGTGCCAACTTCCTACCATGTCATAGATGCTTTAAATTAATGTGGAGTGAGAATAACGCGTAGTTTCTATCTGAGATATTCAAAAGTATCACTTGGAAGCGACTTTGTAAATATATATGTAATATATTCCTTGGTGTCCACATAATATGGTTTGACAATATTTCCAGTGAGTTGTTCTCTCACAAAATGGTATTTGGTTGGAATATGCTTGGTTTTGGAGTGCATTACAAGATTTTTGGATATGCTAATTGCGCTCGTGTTGTCACATAAAATCGATACAGGATGATAAAATTCCACTTGAACATCCTTTAAAGTTTGTTTCATCCATAGAACTTGCACACAAAAAGATGTTGTTGCAATGTATTCTGCTTCGGCTATAAATAGCGATACAGAGGATTTTTCCTTGCTCAACCAGGATACTAAGAAATTTCCTAAGAAAAAGTATGCTCCGCTTGTACTTCTTATGTCATCAATATTTCTTGCTTGGTTTGTGTCGGTATATGCTACCAAGGTCAATTCATTACTTCATGGATACCATAAACCAAAATCCAAAGTTCCTTTCAGATATCTAAAGATTATTTTCACAGTTTGAACATGTGTCTCCTTAGGTGTTGCTTGAAACCTTACAACTAGTCCTATAGCTTGCATTATGTCTTCCCTTGAAGCTATTACATATAACAAGCTTCCAATCATTGATCTGTAAAGTTTTTGATCTGCTTCCTTTGCTTCATCTTCCTTACTCAATTTGCAACCAGTAATCATAGGAGTACATACGGGCTCGCAATATTCCATATTAAATCTTTTCAACATTTCTTTTACATATTTGGCTTGAGAAATAAAGATACCATCATCAAGTTTAGATATTTGGAGTCCTAGAAAGAAAGACAGTTCTTCGAGAATTGACATTTCAAATTCCTTCTCCGTGTTCTTAGCAAACTTTTTTCTTAAACTATTATCATTACTTCCAAAGATGATATCAACTACATATACCTCAACAACGATCATATTTCCATGCTCAATTTTTATATATAGATTATTGTCTACATTGCCCTTTTTTGAAACCTTGTTGTTGCAAGTACTTGTCTAGTCTTGAATACCAGGCTCTAGGTGATTGCTTTAACCCATACAGAGCTTTCTTCAATTTGTAGACATAGCCCTTGCTATCTAAAAGAGAGAAACCTTATGGCTGCTCTATATACACTTCTTCTTCTAGTTCTCCATTTTTAAATGCTGATTTTACATCCATTTGATATACAGTGATATGTTTAGAGAAAGTATAGACCAAAAACATTTTGATTGCTTCTAGTCATGCTACAGGGGAAAAGGTTTCTTCAAAATTTAGTCCTTCAATATACACATATCCCTTGCATACCAACCTTGCTTTATTTCTAACTACCTATCCATCCTCATTTAGTTTGTTCCTAAAAACACATTTGGTACCAATAACATTTTTATCTTTGGGTGTTGGAACATGTTCCCAAGTCTGATTTGATTCTTCTTTCATGGATTCTGTTTGTGTCAGAAATTGTTACTAAGGCTAGGGTAACAAGCCAACACAATCTCAAAAATAAAATCAATCCAAACTAGGTTTTTAGGGTTTTGTTTTGTATGTTTTGGTTAGAAACTTCAAGAGCATAAGGGAATACATTCAGCAGATAAGTAAAAACTAATTCATACACATATATCCATGAAGATGCATATATATCTCAGGAATCCACAAAAGATTGCAATGAAGTTCATACAATAAAAGACAAGCATCACTGGAAACTACACATAAAACCAGAAATGAATTTGTCAATCAAGAAACTATATAAGTTCAAAATGAAGCCAACACATATCAGAAGTGGGATAAGGAGTCATATATTCATAGTTTCATCAAAAATGCATATGAGAGTTTGCAATACTTAGCAGTAAACAAGTCTGGAAGAATCAACAGCTTGCAGACCTCCTAAAGCTCTCCAAAAATTCGAACCCTTACAATCTCTTTGCTCTCTCTCTAAATAGTTTCCTTCTCAAAAAACAGTTAGGGTATTTCCTACTAATCCTCCATCGAATGACTAGACTAGTTAAAATAGCATTTACATTTTTTCAAATTACAATTTTGCTAAAAATAGCAAATCTTTAACAAAAAGCCTTAAATGAACCTAACTGCCTCAAATCTCTTTCGATGCCTCCACAAGCAAAGATATGCCATCTGGACTTGAGGATCTTTTCTTCATTCTTTTGTGCTTTTGCTCCAGCTCAGCTATCCTTTTCTGTAGGTGTTCATTTTCATGCTGCAAGGTTTCAACAGTCTTTTCTAATTCTGAGCAGTGCCTATCAGCAACCCTTTTTCTTCTGAGTGCTTCCTTTGCATCAATCACTAACTCCTGAAAATTGTCATGAGCATCTTGAATATCTTCTCTTAATCTTCTATTTGCCATCATTAAACCATCATTAACTTCCTGCATATAATTCATTTGATGCTTATACTGTTTGACAGTCTTCTTCAAATTCTCCTTGTCAGAATTAACCAGTTTTTCTATTGCAGCATCTTGCTCTTCATTTGGTTTCCAAAACATGTCAAACTTCTTAAATATTGCTTCCTCTGTCAATAGCTTCTCAGCAGTATCTTCAATGGTGGGATTTGGATCATCTGTTACCTGTACTGACTTAATCTGTTCTGTCAATAATTTCCCAGGAATGTCTTCAATGATGGACATAGAGCTTTCTTCACCTGTTACTTTTACTGACTTAATTTCCTCTCTTTTATCTGACTGCAATTTATCTTTCTTTGATTTCTCCTCCTCCATGGACTCTTCATCAGAGATAGTCAACTTATCAGCCTTCAATTTTGGATTTAACAGCTTTTTCATATTTAACCTTAATTTGTTTTTCGACCTAGTTTTAGGTCTCCAGAAAGTAGCTGCCTCTCCCATCATTTTTAATTCCTTCCCTTGGTGTTGTATAGATGATAACTCTACCACTTTTAGCTTTTTGATTTTCTTCTTAGGTTTTGTGGTTTTATCCTCTATAACTTGATTTTCTTTAATCTCAGTTTTAACCTCAATCTCAGGAATAAACTGCTCTTCTTCTAACATATACCCCTCGTCATCTGAGAGGACTGTGATGGGGCTTCTTGGCTGATTATGAACTTCCTCTTTAGCTACAGGAATCACTTTGATATCAACTTTCTTCTCTTCTTGACAATCTGCTATAGGTGGTGACTTCTTTTCAAACAATTCCTTTTTGTCTTCAAATAATGAGAACTTGACTTTATTGTGATCTGGAATTTCTTGGGGCTGACTGTCATTCTGTCCTTCATTTGCTACCTGTTTTGTCCCCTTCTTAGCTTTAAAGTCATTTTTATTTGCAGGTTTGACTGAATGACCTAACTTTTGTATCATTACTTTTCCCTTGTCAGTCTGTCTTTTGGGTTGTTGGTCTCCTCGAACCCCTGACCAAAACAAAAAGAAGTCCCAAGTCTTTCCCTCATGCTGCAACACTGTAGAGATGATTAACTTAATGAGACCATGATGAAACAGTGATTGAGAAGTATGATCATCATGCTGTTTTATTTTGCTCGACATTTTCTGCAGGCTTTTGAAGAAAAAGAATGGCAAATTCATTTTAGAAACCCCTGCCATGTGCTGTAAGAACCTGAGATGATATTTGAACACTAATGAATACCTTCCTTCACAAGTCACATAACTCTGAAGAATCCTTATAGGTTCAATCCACTCCTTCCTGAAATTATGTATAAGAATACCTTTGTTCCAGTCAGGAATAACATTAGGCAATAAGTATTTTTGAGGATCAAACTCAAAAGGAGACTTCTTAAACCAGAGCTCGCCCTCATTACTAATCTCAGTGGCTTCTGAAATTAATTCTACAGTCAATTTGAATCTCAAAGGATCCATTATAATCATCTCATTTTTAAGTCCTTAAGCAAAACTGCAGGACACTTGAGCATTAAAACCATCTATCCTTTTGAAAAATTTCAACCAGCCTGCCTGTTGGAACAGCTCTGCACAATCTGGAAGTTTCTGAATCCATGTCAAGTCTGTGGGTTCAGCCCTATTAACCTTACCACTTTTACTACTTTTTCCCATATCTTTCTTTTCAGGGAACAGGAACAGTCTAGTTTCAGGTTTCAGAAATGTTTTATAAGCTATTTTCTGAGCAAATAATTTTGCAGGTTATAACAATTTTCAGTGATATTTAAATCACCTGCACAAATTAACAGACCTTTCTGTGTAACACCTGTACCAACTAGCAGACTCCCTTCTGTGTAAAAACTGAGTTCTACAGATAACTCTGTGAGTCTTTTCGACGCCCTATTCTGTATATTCTGATGTTTTAAAACATTAGGTCATGAGAGAAACATTCATGCAAATTCCTCCCAACGGGCTTCAGGTAACTATTTCTGTGGTGAATTCTTCATCTTCCGGTCTATTACATCCTCCTCAGCAACCCATTTTTCCAGAAAATCGTGCAGCAGCAAAAACCCAAATTTTCCAGCTATAAGGGTTATAACGTAATACCTGTCAATTACTCGTCCATTGTGGATTAATGTCTTCAATTTGGGGTGTCAATGATGTTCTCCTTCGAGCACAAGTGTCCTCATATCGATTCTTTAGCCACAGGTGAATGAATTCAAAAACCCTAATTTTCGCTGGCGCCAGAACACAGCTGTCTCCTTTCCACAGTAACACAATCCACCGTTCAACAGTGAACTCTCCTTCACAAACACTAACTCTCCAGAAATTATGCGTGTAACAAGAGGAAACTGACAGCTAAACCCGGAATTTTGCTGGTTTCTGTGCAACTGATCCCGCATACCATGCAATGATGCCCTTGTTTTCTCTTCGTGATTAGAAACCAACTAAAATCATGCTCAAATTGCTGCAAACACATGTTAAAACACTCACACAATGCGATTAGACACTCTCACTCTGCATCATGATTGAAATCAGATCGAAAATTGACAAAAAACTCAGGCCACGATATTCCTGTAGCGCGCTCTGTGTTAAACTTTGGTGTAGCGCTACAAGAATATCTTTTAACCAAAATTTAGCAATTTTCTAACTTTTTGCTAATTTTTCGGAGATTCTGGCAGCTATTTGGTTTAGGACATAAGTTCAACCATTCTCTAAAGTCATTGATGATTCTTCCTTTGAACATATGACTCCTTTTCAATATAAAAAGTCACCAAAATCAAATGAAATCTGAAAAGGACTGGGCTCAAACTTTATTCAATCACTCATAAGGTTTCTAAGAAGACAAAAACCAAAACTAAAAACCAAAAATTAACTAAGGTAGACTCAAAAAACAAACCAAAATTGGAGAGAATAACTAAAAAGGCAGAAAAATTTACTGACTTAACAGATTCAATCCATCGTTCATCAATCCCAGATTCATCAAAGCAGTTTGGTTCTACTTTTGACAACAAGGAAAAATGTACTTCTTCACGGGTGCTTTTTAAGTAATCAAATCTTCAAAATGATTCTCTTGGACATATATGGATGGAGTCTATGTGTCCAGTATTCTTTCTTCTTTTGGTTCTTCTTGATGCATTTATTCTTGTCATTCTCATGACTCCTCCTCTTCTAGTAGGTCTTCTGATGACTATTCGAATGTGGGTTGATCATCATCATCCTCTAGTCTTCTATGCGTGAGTGCTTCATCTACCCTCACATATGGAATTTCCTCCATCTTGTTTTGTCATAGGTTGTGACATTTGTATTCCTTGCTTCTTGTTGCATATCCACAAAATATTCCTTCATCAGATCTAGAATCAAATTTTCCTTGGTTTTCATCATTTCTTTTGATATAACACTTGCTCTCAAATATTCTGAAATGCTTAATTGTTGTTGGCCTACCTTTCCATAGTTCATAGGGAGTCATGTTGCTATCTATTCTGATTTGACCTCTATTTAAAATATGAATAGCTTGAGTCCAAAAAATGTCAAACAATTTAGTATCACTTAACATTGTTCTAGCCATTTCCTGCACAGTTCTGTTTTTTTCTTTCTGCTACTCCATTTTGTTGTGGAGTACTAGTGGCTGAGAAATGTCTTCTGATTGCATGTTTCTCACATAAATACTCTAATTCATTTGAGGTTTAATCACCTATATTATCTGATTTAGACACTTAATCTTCATTTCGGTCTCATTTTCAACTTCTTCTTTAAAAAATTTGAAGCACTCAAATGTATCTGATTTTTTCTTAAGGAAAAAGACCCATGTCATTCTAGTATAATCATCAATGAAGAGGAGGAAATAGGATTCACCATTTATACATTTCGTTATCATTGGGCCGCAGAGATCAGTGTGCACTAGATCCAATGGTTTTGTTATAGAATATTCTTTTTTCTTAAAGCTTACTCTTGTTTGCTTTCCATATAGACAATGCCTGCAAACATAATTTAAGGGCTTTGTGATTTTTGGAATGCCTCTCACTACTTGTCTTTTGCTGATTTTTACCAAATTATAAAAGTTAATATGTCCCATTCTTCTGTGCCAGAGCCAATTTTCATCTATTTTCCCCAAGCAACATCTTTCTTATTTTCTTGTATCTAAGATGTATACAGTGTTTGGGGTTCTGGATGTCATTGCTACCAATCTGCTAGTATCATTTTTTCTTATTTTACATTTCTTGGAATCAAATGTGAAAATATGTCCTTGAACACACATTTGGCTTACACTAAGAATATTGTTCTTCATATTTTCAATGAGTAAGACTTTTCAGCTTTGGCTTCCTTATCCCCAAGACTTACCATGCCCTTTCCAAGAATTCTAGCAGAACCATCATCTCCAAAGCAAACATTGCATCCCTTTTCTTCTTTAAATTTAAATAAATTGTCTTTATTACCTGTCATGTGTTTGGAACGTCCACTGTCAATATATGAATGACCTCTTTTGCTCTACACATGTAAATCCAAGCTACATCCTTCTTGACTTTGTTAGTCTATCTTTTTTTTCCAGAACTATGTAGAGTTTCTTTTACTAGGAATACCCTTGGTTTCAACAATGTGCGAAGATGGTATCTAATATGTGCATTCATGAACATTATGACCATAATTGTGACATTTATGGCATTCAACATCTAAATTCAAGGGGCCTAAGGAATTGAAATTTTATTTTAAAGTTTCAACTGGCCTTTTAATATCATTCTTTCTAGCTTCACGATGAATAATATTCTTCTTAATATTCTATTTTTCAGATGCATTGCAATTTACTACTTTATGACCAAAATTGTTACGGAAATAGAAATTTCCCAAGAAAAGAGTTTGATACCTTGTAAAGTGAGTTCTTCCATATTGCACAGTACCAGTTTTCACATGAGATAATTTCTTGTCCTATTCTCCGAAATTTTGATCTTTTCTTGGAATAGAGCCTTTGAACATACCTGCAAAACTTCTCTCGCATATCCCATAGGTTCACATTTTTGAGGTTGAGCCTTCATAACCTAGCCCTGACTTGTCAGATAATGGTCTCTGATTGTCTATAATTTATCTAGGTATTTAGTGTTGTTGCTAATTTTCTGTTGAAAATTCAACTAGATATTGTTTTCTTGCAATTTCCTTTTTAAGGAAATTTTTTCAATTTCTAACTTTTCACACTTTTCTTCCTTTTGTATAGGGTGTCCTATTATATCTGCTTCTAATTTTTCATAACTTGGTATTTTTTACTATAGATATTCATTCGTATTTATATATTTATTTAGTTCTTCCAAGGCACTGATAAGCACTCCTTAAAAATCTACTTCCGCCATTCCTTCATCTTCTGATCCTTCATGTTCCATGTCTTCTTCAATTTCCATGAAGAGCACTTTTCTATCATCTTCATCAGAGGAACTACTATCCTCTTTGGATTATAGACCCTTTTTCTTCTTCTCATGTTCAAATCTTCCTTGTTGACACATTTTCCTTCGTTTTTTATGATTGAGGTCTTCTTCATTTTTTATGATTGAGGATTTTCTTGTAAGGACATTTGGAAGCAAAGTGACCTACTCTACCACATTCAAAACATTTGAAAGGTAACTTACCTTTATAATTGTCGCGACCCCTCTTGATAATTTTTACAAAATTTGCTTCTTCATCATATGCTACTTCAGAAGAACTCTTTCTCTATTCATGATTACTACCTTTTGTCTTCTTGGAAGCTTTGAAAACTGCTTCCTTTTTGGAAGGATTCTCTTTTTTTGTCCTCATCTCATATGCAGTAAGAATCCCATGAAGTTAATCCATTTTTAATTTATACAAATCATTTATGTCTTCTAGAACTGATACTTTGGAGTCGAATCTTGTTGGTAGAGATCTCAATACCTTTTGTACAACTTTTTCTTCAGTAATTTGTACTCCAATACCTCTGACAGCGTTGATGATCTCATCTGCACGGAGAAGATAAGATGCAATATTTTCTTCTTTCCTCATATTTAGAGTTTCAAACTGTCCTGAATAAGTTTTGCAACATTTCCTTCTTAGCCTTCTCATCTCCCTCGTAGATGTTTTTAAGATTATCCCATACTTCTTTAGGTAATGTGCACTGCATGACTTTGGTGAACTCTCAATCTACTAAACCACATAGTATTGGATTCCTAGCCCTTGCATTACACTCATATAGTCTTTTGTTAGCTGTCTCAACTGGTGGGGTCTTGGGAAATTTATAACCATTTTCAATAGCTTACCAGACATCAACTCTAATATATTGTAAGTATACTTCCATCCTTATGCTCCATAATGTTTAATTTTATCCATCAAACCTTGGTGCTATGTTCATAGAAATTCCTTCCTGTCTACCATATCTGCACAATGATCTATCTTCCAACTGTTAAACTATTCCTAAAGAAACCCGCTCTCATACCAATTGTTGGAATTCTTAATGATATTGAGAGGGGGTTGTATCAGTATCATGAACAGATTAAACAATTTTTCACTTTAAAAATCATGCATCAATTCCTATTTAAATCACAACAATAAAAGACAGTTGTACGCATAATATTTGAAAAAAAAATTATGTGTGTGTGTGTGTGTGTGTGTGTGAAAATTTGATTACATAAATATATAGGAGACACCAATATCTAATTATGTGAGCACTGACTCACTCAGACACCAATTTAATTGGGACACCAATCCCACAAGCAAGCACCAAATCATTGATTACAGGCTCCAACCTATGAGGACATCAATCCTCTATGTAAGCACCAAATTGTTGATACAAGCTCCAACCAATGAGGACATCAACCCTTTGTGAAAGCAGTAACTTGTTGATACAAGATTCAATTAGTGAGGAAACCAATCCTCTATGCAAGCACCAACTTATGGTGCTCAGGAACCAACCTGAGAGGAGACCACAATCTCCTTTCCTTGCCCCATCCTACCACCTTGAGATATAGAAGTAGATGTTCTTATGTTGCACTACCTTATAATTTGTGCACATGGATTTACACTTGTCTTGTGCATTGTTTCACCTTCATGCACACTTGTGTGCTCTACTTCATCTCTGTGCAACTGTTGTGCTTATTTATCTATTCTACACACTACTCCACTTAATTTGGTCTGTGATCTTGTTCTCTTGCTATATATTTTGCTACTGCCATGATCTGGCTCATTGCTCTCATCTTGTGCACTTCTTTCATCTGTACACTACTACAGTTCTGTGCACTGTCTATTGTTCTACTTTTCTCTTATGCGCACTTGGCTCTTTACTTTTTCTTTCTTCTAGATCGACGAGCCATTGATACCCCAATAAACTGAAGGTTCCAAAACACATAATACTTCTACATCTCCATTGCACACACATTCTTACTTCAATATTTTGGTTTATTTATATCACTACATGTTTCCTTAATTAGATTAATTTTTCCACAAGTAGGGGCGTCTTTATGCCGGTTACTTCTTTCTTCCTAGTCAAGTTTACACAACACATTGCACTTGAGCCTACTAGGTCTCTTCTGCGTGCTTTGATATTCTTGCTTAATGCACAAAATCCTAGTATATGTGCGACATGTGCCCATCCATATTGCACAAATTCCCAGTATATGTGCGACATGTACCCATCCATCTTGCATGGATAGGTAGCCTTGTTTTGTATATAGTTTCTTCAAACTAGAATCAAGGCTTCATGCTTCTTGCTTGGCATCATCATGCTTCTTGTTTGACATCAATGAAAACTCAAAATTTCAACATCATATTAGGGAACTTATATTGACCCAAAATGTCATTAACATTCATGACATGCCCATCCCTCACTCAATTACTCAAATTCACCCATTCTTAGGAAAGATCAAGGTAATAAGATATTTCTTGATCAATTTACTCATCATTCTTAGACCTTGAACATGATCCTTAAAAGTAATTTCCCCCTTTCCTAGATGGAATAAAATCAACAATGATTTGAATATATCACATCAATGATGATCTATTTCCCCATCCTTACTACCCTCTCATATTGTACACCTTAGTGATGGAGACCTCATTAGGGGTATGTTTACCTAAAAACATGAAAATTAAATTGAATGTGTAATTATTACATTATTAATACATTCATCCCCTATGAGTTTAAGTATTCAGAAGTCAAAAATTAATCCCTATCCCTAGTCTTATCAATAACAAAAATGCAAGTAATCATCCATCATAACCCCCTTTGTTATCTCCTTAATAAGATAGGCCTCTCCATTAGCTACACAAGCTGGTGGATCCTTTTTTTCAAGAGGTAGATCTTGAATTAGTCAGCTAAAAATTTATGAAGGGGATGATCATGGTTAAACATATTGCCAACACCACCTTCTCCTCATATTTTGATTATTGGATGGTTGATTCCATTCCAAATGATTCCATCCTCCATATTTAGTAAATAAACATCCCTATATGTGGTATAGGAATGTGATCCTACACTTATCCTTGAGGGATTATGAAAATGACACACCTCCCTTGTTGGAAGAATTTGTCATTGATGTCAAAAGGGTGAAGAGATCTGTAGTGTTTCCATTGGTGTTAGGGTGATAATGATGATGTGTTTGTAATATAGATAGACTGTTTGGATATGTTTGATGAATCCTTGAAGCCCATAGAGAAGACCCTAATGATCCTAAGGAAGCCCTTGAAGAAGAATCCTTGTCACAAGTGTACATAAATCCAAAGCGGTCCCATCATATCGTAGAGGTTGTGCATGGGCCTCATGGGAAGACACTTTGAGTTTTACACAAGTGGTGCAAAGCCCCTAGAAAAAATCCTAATAACCATGATGATGTGGACTGTAAAGGAGTCCCTAAAGTGTCCCGAAGAAGTGTGAATAATTTACTAAAGAAATGATGTTGGGTCCACATGACCACGATAATGGGTCAAAAGACCATGTGGTGGGTCACCTAACCATGATGATGAGAAGTGTAACGAAGTCCCTAAAGTTTTCTTTAAGCAATGTCAGAAAGAATTGTGAATAAATCCCTAAAATAGTGGTTTTGGGTCCACATGACCATGTGATTGGGGTCACATAACCCATGGTGGAGAAGGCCCTATAGAGTCCCCAAAGATGGTCTGAAGAAATTTGTTTTGAAGCTTGAAGTATCCCCAAAATAATGATGTTTGGTCCACATGACCCCAAAATTTGTGGTACTTTGGCCCATTAGACCACATGAAGTGGCAAGGATCCCCACGAGAAATAATGTTGTCTCAACCAAGTATGATGATGTGGAAAATCCATAAGGAACCTTTGAGAATATATGGAGTGATATTGAATCTTTTTCAAAGTATCATGATGGATCTTTGAAGTGGGGTACTAACCCTTGAGAACCCCCCAAAAATTAGAAATCATTTTTTTCAAGGAAGAGTAAAATGTTTTTGCAAAAATGAGTTGGAGCCCCCTTCAGAAGTATAAATAAGAGATGGAAATTTTCATTTTCATTGAATAAAAATTTAAGATGGCACATACAAGATAGAGGACCGAATTTCAGGGGTAGATGAAGTCAACAATGCCGAAATTCTAGTGGAAAATGAAATCTTGTGATGATTTATATTTGGGCTTTTTGTTGTGAAATTTGTTTCAGGTCATGTTGGAATTTTCGCTATATCTTTCGTTCTAGGACGATTAAGAAAGTGTCCTTCATATAAGATTAATTATACATATTGATGAACCTATGGTAGAATTTTTGCATGTTGATTCTCTATATTTTTCGGAGATATGACCTTGGGAAGTTAGGATTTCTGAATAATATTCAAACATGTCAGTTTGGAATTTTCTTTATATCTTTTGATCCATACATTTTATGACTATGCCCTTAGGAGGGGAAGTACCATATATCTTGAAGAATATATGATTCAAGTTTCATATAAAGGTTTGCTACATTTTTGGATATAGGATCTCGGAAAGTCAGGTCTTCTGAATGACTTAGCAATCATGTTTAAACAAGTCAATTTGGCATTTTCACTATAAGTTTTGATTCATGATGTTTCAGAGCTTGAATCCCCTAGAGGAGATGTAGTAGATATCTTAAATAACATGTGGTAGAATTTTTATATGCTCATTAATTGTAGGTTTGTATTTGTACTTGTTGTAAGTTAGGGTGTGTGACAGTGACAGTGATAGTGAAAATTCAAGCAAAGAATGTTGAAGAAATATTGCGTAACTTTTGCATATGGTATTAGAATCATAAACTTATTGTCTCATTGCAAATCTTGTTGTAAGAGATATGTGTTGACATGATATAGGGTTTATTTTGGTGCCATCTTGTTGTCTTGAAAAAGTGGCATTATGTCAGAGTTAGTGATTGTGGCATTGAGATAGAGATATAGTGATTGTGAAAGGGATAGTTATACAAGTACATATATAGAGATACAGGTACATGTTGATAGAGACGGAGATATAAGTTGCATAGATAGTGATTGGGGCATTGTGACAAATAAAGTGATACGGGTACATATTTACAAAGACAATGATACATGTACAATTTGTGACAGAGAAAGTGACAGTGATAGATTTATTCTCTTATTCATACCAAGGTGGTAGGATGGGACAAAGATAGGGAGTTGTAGCTTCCTTCCAGTCGGTGCTGGTAAATCAGGGAATTGGATATTCCTTCAGGTTGGAACCTATAAATAAGAGGTTTGGAGACTCCTTCCTGTCGATGTTGGTAAATCATAGAGTTGGAGATTCCTTTAGGTTAGTGCCTATAAATTAGGGGGTTGGTGCCTCCTTCCAGTCGGTGCTGGAGAATCTTGGAATTTGGTGCTTCCTATGAATGTAATCTTGTTATTATATAAGAAAAGCATTATGTGGTTTTCTCCCATTTTGGTTTCCACATTAAATCTCTTGTGCATTGCGTATGATTTATGTGATGATGAATAACATTGTTAGTGGTTAATTTTCATATCATATAATAAATGTTTGAAATGGTAAAAACTACTCAATACTGATTCACCCCCTCCATCAATATTTATAGCATCCCTTATAGAATTGTTTCATTTTCATCAAATCACCATGCTATGTCATAGTCGATGGAACCTTGCACAAGAATTCTTTCAATGGTATCCTCCTTTATTTTCTTGGTCCTAAAGAAGCTAAAATCACTCTCTAAGAATGTCATAAAAGTGTTTTGGGTGGTAATTTCTAGCGATGCACCACCTCCTTTAAGGTCATATGCATGGGTTATTATTGAACCACATTGGTGCATGATTACTTTTTCTTTGTTTATAGTTACATTCATGAAAAAAACATGGAAATGAGATCCATTCCCTTATACTACCATATTCCCTACATCAACACATTGGTTGTTTGGGACATGGGGTCTATATCTCATCATACATATTAACCTTCATCCTTAGAGCACCATAACTTCATCTTAACCACTGTTAATTACATCACAAAGTGGGTTGACTCTATCATCTTACATAAGTTCTTTGGCCAAACCATCACCATTTTCATTTTCAACAACCTCAGATGTTGATATGGGGGGACTGAATATAATCACCTCTGACATTGATGGGAATTTTAAGAAATATCAGGTGATCAATATTTGTGACATATAAAAAGTTTGACAATTGCTTTCCTTGGCCAATTATCCTCAATTCAATGGCCAAGTTGAGGCCTTCATAAACACCCTAGTATCCACCTCCAAGAGGTATTGGAATCCCAATACTTACTTTTCATTTGGGATTACTATAGTTACACATGCATTATGAATAGTTCCACACTCTTATCTTTGACTTATGGGGAGAATTTCTTCCTCCCCCTTGAGGTCAAAATACTCTCCCTCTATGTTGCATCCTTTGCCTTGTTTCCAAGAATGACATATTTTCCATCCACCTTGATGATTTGGAAATGCTCAATGAATGATGCCTCCAATATATACAACACATTCAATTGTATAAGAAAATATTGGCCCCCACTAATGAAAATAAATTCCAATCCTATATTTTTTGTGCCAATGATTTGGTTCTTGATATGATTACCTTTATGATAAAAAAATAGAATTTTGTTTCTAGGTCAGTAGAAACCTTTAATCCAAACAACGACTTAGGTAATGTAACCTACTTCTTGTTGTATTAGGAAGTTCATTCTTTACATTATCATTCCAATTCTATCCATATGAGAAATTTATTTCCCTGAACTTCATTTTCCTCTATGCCTACCACACTCTCACCCTTGTCCATCGAACACTTGGCACATGGGATCAATTCTTTCTTTAGTCTCCCATTAGTATCTAAGTTTAATTTTATAACTTCATAAGGGTTCAATATTTCAATATTTATTTATCAACTTGAATTAAGTCTCATCCCATATGGGTTCTTTATGGGGTAAACATAGACCTCTTATCATTAGCATTGGCCATATCCTACCTTAATAGTGCTTGGTCCTCCTTTGATTTATTATTTGTCTCCCCTTAGCTACTCAACTTGATTTGGGTAATACTTTATCACATACTCCTCTCCATAATATTTACCCCTTCATGGTTTCTCCATTGGACACCCATTTATCTCTAGAACATTGTCTCAATCATGTCCCGACTCGAGGTGATTGCATTCTAGTAGGGATTGATCACTAGTTTTCCTAGTCTCTAAGTGCTTGATATAATGTTGTAGACTAAAACTATGAGATCTCTTTTCCAACCACATACCTCTCACCTATAATTATATCCCTCCTAGCATCATCATCTCTCTCCCTTCTTTCCTTCACTAGGTCAGTCCTTGCATTGCTACCTCTTCCCTCTTGCATTTGCTAGGTCCATCATAGAATCACCACATTATATTTCTAAAGTATTATCCTTTTTTAATTTACTAGTATTCGTTTTCTCTCCTTTTCCTACTTAGGTAAAGCCTCTAGCATTTGTGATGTAGGTACTTAGCATGTTTTGACATGCTCTTACAACACCAACTCCCATGTACAAGTAAGTGCAAGTATCAATATATTACCCTTACAATGGTAATTCATTTTCCATACATTCACTAATGATTTTGTAGAATAGTTTATAAAATTATTGTTATTCTCAATCATGATTTACTACATGTTCTAATTTCTATTATGCTAACAAAGTAGTTAGTGATTACTTTTCATAATAAAATAATTTAACTAGTGTACCGATTTTATTGTAGCTATATTTCTTTTTCACTGCTTAGTATCTTTGTTTAGTGTTCATAGTTTGATTTCTATATTTATTACATAGTGGTTAATATTGCTTGTTCCCCTATCTCTTCATTCTTATGTTCCATGCATATTATTCTTCTTGATATTTCTATCCTTCTTTGTTTTGCATGTGCTCAAAAAATACTCCTTGCATTACTATATTGTAGCTTTTCTCTTTGCATCAGTTCTTGGGGCATGCAGTCTCCATACAAACTTAAAAAAATTAAATGAATCCAAATATTTTAGACTACCTCCTCACCATGCCAATGCATTAGTTCACACATACACACTAGTAGGCCAACCTTGTTGGAATATTCACACCATCATCTTTGTATTTTGCATGCTTGCATGCAAATCTGCATGTTGCATGCATTTGCATGCCACTGCATGCATCCAGTCATCATCATGGTTGTCTCCCCAGCATCTAGAGCTTACTTCTAGCTCTCCAGAGCCTGTATTTAGCCCTCAAATGGACTCCTACATACCTAATGCGTCGTCTTTGACTTATCTGGCTAGCAAGTGCGCCTTTCTCACCTACCACTATCAGTTAGGGCACCTTATCTCACCTACTGGGAGTTATCATTCAGTTAGTGCATTGATTGAGTAGTTATTCCACTGATTTCTCATTCCGAATGCTTGTAGCTTCTAGTTAGCTAGTTCTGGAGTTCCACTTGACTATTTGACAGCCTCATGCGCCCTCCTTGGAGTCTCCATTCCCTGATTTGTGCCTAGATAGTTCTGTTAGACTCAGTTAGACACACTTGACTGACTATTACCATTTATGTTGATACTATTGACTGGATGATGTCTCTATTGTTATCCAAGCTAGATATTGAGTTAGACAGCCTCATGCACCGACCTTGGAGTCTCCATTCCTTAATTTATGGCTAGATAGTTCTGTTAGACTCAGTTGGTCACACTTGTCTGACTCTTACCATTTATGACTGATACTTCCGACTAGATGATGTCTCTATGATGGACTCTGAGCTCATATCCAAATGCCCTACTTGGCTAATTCAAATCCTATATGATGGCTCATCATTGATTATTGTAACACATTCTCTACATTCATTATTCATTGTATGATATTGACATTGTCCATTATTCTGTGTTTGTGAGTGATTATTGAATGCATTCTTCTTCTTCTTTGCAAATAATCTTGAGAGTTAGATTGTGAGTTTGTTACAGTTGCTAGATCCCAGCAGATTATCAAATGGTATCAGAGCAGTAAGTAGCTATTCGAATTGCATCCATTGCAGCAGTTGCAACATTTCTTTGAGCAACTATATTTTCACTTGTGCACCAGAAGCCTCTGAGTTTCCACAGCAAATCCTGGTGCTATTACTTGAATTCATTGGAGAAATCCAGTGAGGTCTAGCCAGGTGTGAAGGACTTATTCTATGTGCCAATTTTCCTTAAGGTAGTGTTCAGTCGAAGTGTAGCATTCTCCATAAGCAAAAATGCTCTTGTTTTGCAGGTTTATTCACCCGTTCGGAATCTTCTTCAACTATTCGACTTTCTCTATTTCAAATGGATTTAAAGCTTACATCTTCCAATTATGTTGAGTGGAAATCCAAGATGACTCTCTTCATGAGATCAAAGAGATTCACCCGAATACTCAATGGAATGATGATAGAACCTCTCAATGCAGTTGAAAAGTCCAAGTACTTGGACAGGCTTGATGAAGCAGTTGGTCTCCTCCTTCTCTCAATTTCTGAAGATCTTCACTTCCATGTCATCGATCTTACATCTCCTAAATAGGTTTGGGACAAGCTCAAATCCCTTTTTGAACAAAAAGATGATATGAAAGGACACAAATTAGAGAATGAGCTCATATGTTTGAGTCCTGACAGTTTCGAATATATCAATGCCTTCCTCACCAAGTTCAAAACCTTGATATCACAGTTGAAAAGATATGAGATAGTGAAAGAAGACAAGCAGCTTATACTTGCTATTCTCTCAAAGTTGGGGGCAAACTTCTCAGTTTTTGTCTCTGCTTTCTAGTCAGCTAGGTTTTCCATTCCAAAATGGAAGTTTCCCTCACTTGATGATTTCATTCAATCTCTTACTCAAGAGGAAGAGAAGTTGATCTCTATGGGAATGATCAAACCCAAATTGGATTTATCCCTTACAGTTGCAGAGAGAGTGAATGGTAAAGGAAAGAAAAATATTTCTGACAAGAGATCGAATGATACAAGGCCTACAGATAGTTCATACCAATCAAATGGGGTTTCGAACTCAAGGAAGACCAAGCATTCTCAGAAGGGAAAGACCAAATGCACTTATTGTCTGAAGGGGTTCCATCCTGAGAGTACTTGCATGAGGAATACTATAGATTTGATGTCTCAGTTACTCGAGAATAACAGTATTCCTGTACCATCATGTGCAAGGAAGAAAGATCCTGATACTAAATCTTCTAGATCCGAAGGCAAAGAGAGATGTTGTGCCTTCGTGGCAAGTGCATCAACATATTCTTCTTTCATCATAGATTTAGGAGCCTCAAGACACATGTCTTCCTCCAAAGATCTCTTCTCCAACTTCGAAAGCTCAGTTGGCCCTTCCATCATGTTGGGGAATGATTTAGAAGTCTCCTCTCAGGGGATTGGAAGAATCAATCTTGACTATGGTTACTTTTCTGATGTGCTTTATGTTCCTTCTCTTACAGCAAACTTACTTTCAATGTATCAAATGACTCATATTGGAGATACCAAAAGAGCCATCTTTTCTCCAAATGAAGTCGAGGTACAAAACATGGTTTCAGGTGACATCATTGCAAAGGGAGTTGCAAATCACAACTCCAAACTGTATGAGTTCTCACACTTCTTACCTCTCTCGAAGCAATCAGCTCTCCATACTCATGCAAATGAAGAAAGCAGATTGTGGCATGAAATATTTGGGCATCTTAACTATAAGTACTTGCATGACATGCATGCAAAGGAGATGGTTGATGGGCTGCCCCAGATCAAGTTTTCCAAAGGCAATTGTCATGATTGTTTGATGGGGAAGCATCCCGAGAAGAAGTTTGAGAAAGGAAAGGCTAGGAGAGCCTCTCACCCCCTTGATCTCATCCATAGTGATGTGGCTGGTCCATTTCCTAATCTATCTCTGAACAAATCCAAGTATGTGCTCACTTTTATTGATGATTATTCTAGATTCACTTGGGTATATTTCCTTAGATTGAAATCAGAAGTATTTGGGTTCTTCAAGTTTTTCAAGTCTTCTGTAGAGAAATTTTCAGACAGGAAAATCAAATCCATTCGCACTGACAATGGTGGTGAGTACATTAAGGGTGAATTTCAAGATTTTTGTACTGAAGAGGGCATTGAGATGCAACATATTGTTCCCTACACACCACAATAGAATGGTGTAGCTGAAAGGAAGAACAGAACATTGAAAGAGATGGCCACCTGCATGTTAAAGTCGAAAGGGTTGCATCCTAGTCTTTGGGCATAAGCCATTAACTGTGCCACCTATCTTCATAACAGATTTCCACACAAGGGACTCAAAGACACCACTCCTGTTGAAGCATGGATGGGATACAAACCTGATGTATCTCATCTTAAAGTGTTTGGATCTAGATCTTGGGCAAGGATTCCAGCTGACAAAAGGAGAGCTCTTGATTCACAAAGCATAGAGTGCATTATGGTGGGCTATGCATTGGATGCAAAGGCTTCCAAGTTACTTGATCCTACTTCCATCACCACATTTCTGGAAAGGAGTGTACAGTTTGAGAATTGGCCTCTCCATGATACTCCTTCTATTGAGAAAGATAGCTCACCTACTCCTCCTCCTTTGGTTGATGAGAGCTATGCATCTTCACATGATACTTCAGATTCAGAATCTGAAGATGGAGATGATGATGATGGAATGCTAGGTCTAGATCCAAAAGAACCTGAAGGTCTAGCAACTGATGATGAAGATGAGAGAATGGGAGATCCAGATCCACAAGAACCTGATGCTCCTCCTCTTCCTCGATGGGATTCCATTACACTCCGATCTGCCGGTGATTTGGTTGGTGATCCACATGATCATAGAAGGACCAGATCAGATTTTCAGAATAGAAGGTTTCGTCCTTCTCACATTGTTGATCCATCTCAGATCGATCGAGCTTTCTTTGGAAAAGAAGAACACTTACCTCCTTCAGGGGTGAGAGATGATATGCTTCATTAGCATCATTCAGTTTATTTTGAGGGAGGGCTTTCTTCCCACTGGTTTTTCCCTCTTTCCTCACTTAGTTTATTTAGTTTGATTGTACGAGGTGACCTTTGGTCGTAGTCACCAGGGCCCTATTTTTTACTTTAGTTATTTCCTCATAGTATAGCTTGTGGGGGGGTGTTGGAATATTCACACCATCATTTTTGTATTTTGCATGCTTGCATGCAAATCTGCATCCTACATGCATTTGCATGCCACTGCATGCATCCAGTCATCATCATGGTTGTCTCCCCAGCACCTAGAGCTTACTTCTATCTCTCCAGAGCCTGTCTTTAGCCCTTAATTGGCCTCCTACCTACCTAATGCGCCCTCTTTGACTTATCTTCCTAGCAAGTGCACCTTTCTCACCTACCACTGTCAGTTAGGGCACTTTATCTCACCTACCGGGAGTTATCATTCAGTTAGTGCATTGATTGAGTAGTTCTTCCACTGATTGCTCATCCTAACTGCTTGTGGCTTCTAGTTAACTAGTTCTGGAGTTCCACTTGACTATTTGACAACCTCATGCACCCTTCTTGGAGTCTCCATTCCCTGATTTGTGCCTAGATGGTTCTGTTAGACTCAGTTAGACTCACTTGACTGACTATTACCATTTATGACTGATACTATTGACTGGATGATGTCTCTATTTTTATCTAAGCTAGACTTTGAGTTAGATAGCCTCATGCACCCACCTTGGAGTCTCCATTTATTAATTTATGGCTAGATAGTTCAGTTAGACTCAGTTGGTCACACTTGACTGACTCTTACCATTTATGACTGATACTGCAGACTAGATGATGTCTCCATGCTAGACTCTGAGCTCAGATTCGAATGCCCTACTTGGCTAATTCGAATCCTATATGATGGCTAATCATTGATTATTGTAACACATTATCTACATTCATTATTCATTGTATGATATTGACATTGTCTATTATTCTGTGTTTGTGAGTGATTATTGAATGCATGCTTCTTATTCTTTGCAAATAATCTTGAGAGTTATATTGTGAGCTTGTTACAGTTGCTAGATCCTTGCAGATTATCACAAACCCCCAAGCATCATTAATTTTCTATTTTTGCTACTTTTATTTTCACTTTGTCTTCTTTCTCTTGTCTTTCTTTTCTTTAACCTTGCATATTGATGATGTTTCCAAATTATGGATATAATATCCTACATGGGAGGAATAATGTATCATATAATATTCATACTTGAGTACTCACATATGTCTGCCCATTGAGAGGTAGATGTGCAGTCCACTCATGTGTCGCATTCATGCGTGACCCACCCAATAATGATATGATACTTCTGAATATTGTTTTTCTATGATGGACCACCTTCAATTGTTCCCATCAACTTATCCTAGATGTGTGACATTTTAGGCATGCCAAATGATTAGGTTGAAACCATGGATGCCTTCTTTCCCTTGGTATTTACCTCTTGGTTGTTAGTTTGGTTCAATTTGACCCCCAAGACACCCATCTAGGGTATTTCCTAACTTTAGGGGTTCATTTGGGGGAAAATATCCCCAATCAAGTTCATAATCAACCAATATGCCTCATTTTAGCTCCACAATAACCCAAATCCATTTGGACTTTCTATTTATGGAGTCAAAATGGGTCAAAGTTCTTAGAATCCTACTTGACCTCTTTCCAAACAACATATTGTAGTTTCCTAAGAGGGTACACCTTTATGATCAACAACACACATAAAAAAGAAGTGATTTGGGCCTAAAAAAGAAACATGTAGTATTGATTCGACATGTGTACTACAACTATTCTATATGAAGCAAATCCTTCAATGGATAAGGTAATATAATCCTACACGTTGAGGTCATTTCCTTGTTTATTTATATTATTTGACAAGCTCTTTGTAAAAAGGATTTGATCTTTTGGAATCTATTATCTTTCAAATTCTATCCTTTAGGTATATAATTATATAAGCAACACATCTTTATCTTCAACCTCCATCTAACTCTTAGGTTGCGTACACCTGTCATATCTAACTCCTATGCAAGGATATCTTGTGATTATCTTAACTCCAACCTTGAAGGTTTGTTTGATTCATCCTATAGGATCTTTGTTGGCATGGTTCCATTTGTGGATCACCCTTGGAGGCCTATCACAATTCTCCTCTTCAAACGAAGAATCTTCAATAATCACAACAATGAATTATAAGCGATTTCCTTCCATTATTCTCCTTGCATTTTGAGTATCAAGGTTTCTATCTCATTAAAGGAATTGTCAGTTAATTAACCGTAGTTAGATGGCTTACCATCCTTATCTAATTTTCTAGTAAAACCTTATTTTAAACCTAAGTGAAGTACTCTAATCATATACAACCATAGGTTAACATAATAAATTATTAAAACCTAATCAATGTAATGGATTCCCCTCTCTTATTGGCCCTCTCTCATATTACTCTAGCATTTCTCAATTTATACCTAAAACTAATTGGTGACTCCACTATCCTATTTGTCTTCTTTTGCAGTGTGTTCATGATTGGGAATTTTTCCATTCCTAACCTCATACTTCATGTGGTAGCAATGTTTCATTTGTTTAATACATCCTCTTATATATTCTTTTATCAAAGGGTTCGACCTTTGTCCTGGATAGTTTTCTTGAAGCTTGCATATAATTACTCTCTAAGTCAACAACATTGTTAAACATCTAGATCAATATTAGATAATTTCATTCTTTCATCATAAGGGTGAAGTCATGTTTATTGGAAACAACATAAATTATTCTAGAAAGGACTTCATATAGTTAATATCCCTAGGCATCTATTTATAGATATTTCAAAAACCTATATTAAACTCCAATATTTCTCCCATTCTCCTTGATCCTTATTATGTTAAACTTTATAATATATTATTCTTGATTTTTCTTCTCGCCACACCATTCCATGAAAACATCATGGAAACTCATCTAAGACATCATGCAACCGCTAGTGAGGTATATAAACCAATGGTGGGAATTGCCTTTAAGGGAGTGAACATACATCCTCGTAAAAACATCATCATACTTAACACCATTACTATAAATAAAATTTTGAAATGATAGGAATTCATTCTCAACAATGATACCATCTTCTCCATTAAACCATGGAAAATACTTGGTGTACCCATCAAGTCAATTATATAGAGAAATTGTGGGTTGATGGGATTGATATCTATTTTACAACCATAAAATTACTAGCTATGTCATTGGGAGTACTTGGTTACCAATAGGAGGTTAGTTGCCTAAAAATGTGGGACCCTTAAAGGGTTTGTAAATGTAAAGGGAGAAGCAATAAGGCCCAAGATGAAAAATGTCATGGGAAAAACAATTATCTTGACTAATGGAGGGGTATTAGGGATTACGGCCTTAATTATTACCCCTTATATTATCTAATTGATAGGAGAAATTATTTTAGAAGCAATATGAAATTTTTAATAAGAATGGGAGAGAAGTTTTTTTATTTATGGAAGAAATGGTATCGTGATCTCCTTATTCCAAATGATTTGATCCAATTTGATGGGACTTGGAGCATTAAATACAATTATTGGATAATTTTAGAAATTATGTGAAATATTCTAATATCCAACTTATTATTGTGGAGTCATTAGGCTATCAAATCAATCTCCCAGGGTGATGATATACATTTTAAGATCCCAAGAGTGCACAATTTTGATAATAGATCATTCCATTCACCATAGAAATGTTAATTTTGATTTGCTTATGGATTGTATGGTTGTAAGTGACATCCATGAGATACGATTTTATATGGTTGTAGATGAAATATTTAATATCTGAATTTTTTCATGTTGATATGGATATGGTTGGTAGTCAGTGATGAGTATTTTATTAGGTGTTTAATTACAGCATTATGAAGTACATGTGCTCTTGGATCTAGTTTTTGCTTATGGTTTGTAAGGTTGTAGATGAAATCCATTGGATCTTGTGTCATTATCAACTATATAGTTGTACATGGAAGCCCCCCTATATATGGTTTTACTTATTTTAATATGGATGTAGGTGGTAGTCAATATATCTTGTTTCTAGCTCTATCAATATGGGTGAATATGGCATCCTGTAGATCATTTATTTATATTGTTGAAGTTAGCTTGCAAATATGATTTTATTAATGGTTATATGGTTGTAGAAGATCTGATTAATTGATGTTATATTACATGTTAAAATCGTGTTCAGTTCCATTTACATTCATGCTTGTATTTACCTTTCTTAGCATGTGCATATGGAAAATGATATGCATCGCAAGTTGCATTGTCTTTAAGAAGGATGATTGTTTTATTAAATTGGCTTGTTGACATGATGGCCTAGCCTTATATAAACTTATTATGTTGTGCATTTACCTTGATTCATCCTTTTGTTGGGTTTCCTGGTGACCTTGGCATTGGTTTTGGGGCTGGGGACATGACATAGTGGTATTAGAGCATAGGTTTCAACTCTGCGGATGTTGGGCCTTCTACCGTTTTATAAATATGTTTTTGGAATGTGTTGTGCAAGAAGTTTGAACTCTATTATAAAATTGAAGAGTTTTATTGTTCTAACATTAATCGACAATGAACATATTGCAGTCTCCAATTATGTCAGTAAATGAATGAGCATGCAGTGTGGTTATTGAAATACAATTTTTAAACCCAAAACAAAGCAGTGAAGACCTTTTGTCGTCTAATGAGATCTCAATGCACGTATGACCTATAGTAAGAATGGGTTAATAATATATGGCTTCTATAATAGAGATACGTTATTATTTCTTATCATAATGATAAGTAAGAAATATGATTATTAATTGATAATTAAATAATTGACCAGAAGGAAAATAATATGCACTATTATTAGTATTAATTTAATGCTAAGTTATTAAGATGATATAGTTTATTATTATTAATTAAGAGCATAATTATTAAGTGGCATTTATACCCAATATGGGTTTTTGGATTTCTATTGATGGTATGTTTTTATAGGCTGTTTATGCCACTTGGATGGAAGTGGTTACATTGATGAGTAATTCCTTGTCTATTTTGGGGGAAATAGGCCACTTGTCTTAATAATGGTTCCATTTTCCTTTTTATTTTATTTTCAATGTATGTGAGTAACTCCTTGTCTATTTTTGGGGAAATAGGCCACTTGTCTTAATGGTGGTTCCATTTTCCTTTTTTTTATTTTTATTTTCAATATGTGGCATGTTTCATTTAATTATTCTAGATTCTTCTCCTTGTCTATTTTGCGGGGAACAGGCCACTTGTCCAAAGAGTGGTATAAATATAATAATATATATTTATTATTTTAAATAAATATTATATATATTGTTGAATATATGTATAAATGATATGATGTATTTGTGTGTAAGTTGTATTAATATTATATATCATATGTAACATTATATATATATATATATATATATATATATATATATGTGGGGGGGGAGGAATGTTTCTTTTAATTAAGATTCTTCTCCTTGTCTATTTTGGGGGGAACAGGCCACTTGTCCAAAGAGTGGTATAAATATAATAACATAAATTTATAATTGTCAATAAGTATTATGTATATTGTTGAACATATGGATTAATGATATGATGTATTTGTGTGTAAGTTGTATTAATATTATATATATATATAGTAATGTTACATATATATGTATGTATTGATATGTAAATATATCATATAATGTTATAATATTATATATATGTAGTTTTGTATATATATAATATTGTGTATACATTATTTAAATATGGTATAGGTATATACCCTATTGCTTTTGGAACCTCTGTGTAAGGGCTTGAATTCCTGTAAGTATATACTTATATTATTATTGGTGATGGCAATATATTTAGAGGTATTTGGATTCTTTGCATTATTTAAATTATATGTTTGTTGAATAGCTCATTGTTGAGGGCATAGCCCCCTCTAGTACACTACACATCCATTAATGGTTTAATTGATTGGATGTTACAAGTGGTGAGGGCGTCTCTCCATAGCTAGTTTGTTATCTTTTTGTTTGTACTTGTGCTTGATGTTGCAATAGTAGTAAGGGTGAATCCCTATTTAATTGAGATCTTGGATTGTATATAGTATACATGTATTGTATGTGATATCAATGTAGTTATATATATAGTAATGATAAGGGTGTGCATGTATATGAGATAGCAATATATGTGATATAGTATAATGTAAATGATAATAATAGTTATGGTATGATTGGTGTGGCATATAATATAAATATGTAATAGGCAAGGTCTACATATATAATGTATAGTGTACATATACAATATAGTATATAAGATGGTATTATCATATAATTATTATTATATGATATAATAAATATATATACATATATATAATCATTATTGTGGTAATGATATCTTTTCCCTTGCATATATAAATATTATATATGTATGGTGGTGAAGGGCCTAATATTCTTATTGTTGTCTTGGATTTGATTATTTTCTATAATTAATTGTGTTGGCATGGTTTACAAGATAGGTCTTATTCCCATCTTTAGTTGGATGTAATGCATTTGCATGTCTAATATGCTTGTGGATTGATAATGAGATGCATCTGATGGTAGAGAAAGGGTGCAACTCTATCATTTTCTTATCTTGATAACTTTATTATATACATGTAGTGTAAGCAATGCATGTGTAAGTAATTGCATACATATGTATTATGTGTAGGATGGATGGGTAATTGCATTTATATGTACCATGTGTAGGATCTCTTAGATATATTAATGTTGGAGAGAGGGATTTTCCCCTCCATGATCTTGTAGAGGGTGACTCTGAATCCGGTAGTTACTAAAGTATTTTAATGTTCTCTGATGAAAGGAATGTGTGCTTAAATTTTGTATGCAAGAATTGAAAGAGAGGGCTTATCCCTTTGACCTTAATCCTAGTGATAACTGGATATTGTGGAAGAAGAGAGGGCTCTTCTCGTGATGAATCTCTTATAGTGTTTTTCTATGCTAAGGTAGAGGGTATTTCGCATAGGTGATCCTATAGTGGATTTGTTCCTATGCATTTGCAGGTGATAATACATTTCCTTGATTGGCAATGATATGATTTATAAGAGTCTTCTAGGTGTAATGACTTTTATGTATGCATGTATAGATGTCTATGATTTGGTTGGCTATGGGTGAATTTTCATCCATGTTGCTTTTGTTTTTAATTCCCTTGCATGGGACAAGGGATTGACCATCATGCGGTAAAGTATGTTATTAATGCTTGGTAAACTAATGGATTGGTGTTAACTATGTGTGTTGAAATGATAAGTTGATTGGGAATGGATTGCTTCCCTTGTCCTATTTATGCATATTAAGTAGGATTAAGTACTCTGCCTAGGAAGGATCAACTCCAAGTAGATCCTTGTGTTTCTTAGCCTAGTATGGATGTGGATGGTGTCCGATTGATGAGAAGAATTCTTGGGAAGAATTTTATGTCTTCCCTTGGTCCTAGTTGAACCGTTACCCAGCTCAAGGGTGGCATCATGACAGAAAGAGTATAGGCTGGATGAGTGCCTACGGTTGGGTAGAACATGGAACTTGGACACCCGGTTTCCCCTATTTAGACAAGTGTTCTTAAGTTGTGGTCTTGATGCATTAAAATACTTGTTAGGATGTATATTAGTCCTTAGACTTGATGATTTTATGTAACTTGTTGTTCTTTTCCCAACTTTGTATCCACAAGACTGTATGGGTTGGTATAATGATTAATGTTGTATGCATTAGCATGTGATCATGTTCTTGTGAAGTACTTGACAGTAATACATGTGAGAATTTTGATAATTTCATTCAAATATTATCTAGGATCCTACTAAGAGAAGAACATGCACAACATAACAATCATAGACACAAGAGACACAATGTTTCCTCAGGGAAAACCATAAAGGTGAAAAACCCGGCAACTTACTCAGAGATAGAATAAGCACCAATACAAAGATCACAAAGATGAAACCCCAAAAGATAGATGTCTCTAGTAGCTACTCCTCCTCCACTTGTGCACACTCCTCTCTCTCAACTATGTGAGTTGGATGAATGAGTGAATTAGCAAATAGAGTGGTGCAACAACTCTATTTATACTTTAACTTGACCTTCCTTTTACCCTAACTGGGCCGACTCCTTAAGGGAGTCTAATAACCCTTCCACTTAACTCATATTGGGCCAACCCCTCTAAGGTGATCTAATAACCCATCAAATATGAGTTACGACACTTACAATATAACTTGCGACACTTGCAAATACAAATGAACACACTTCCGATCGGAGGAATAAGACATCTCCGTCGGGGATACAATAAAGTACAAATGTAATACATACAATATACAAGTGAATATCTTCCGAAGTTACAAATACATCAACAATACATATTGTCCATACAGGTTATGGGTATGCATATGGTTACGTAAGTATGTGTTTATGTAGTTATGTTGCACATGCATACACTTTGTACCTATCTTATGATCATGTGAATAGGTGTACATAATCGTAAATGCATTTAAGTTATGGTAGTACTATGAAGGAAATGTGCATCATGGGTGTATATGATAATTGGTTATGTTCTAGTGGTTATGAGTGTATAATAAAGCATATATAGCCATGATAATCCTATAGAAATAATGCTTAAATGTGGCTTATTAGTCTAGCACTTAATCCTGTAATAATGCTTGATGGTCATCCTTCTTATGTAAAGGCATGATTGATAAATGAATGGTGTTATCTGGCTCAGTTTGACTTGATTATTAAGGACATGATATTCCTATGTGTTATCATTGGGTGAGGATTGGCCTCTATAATAGCAATGGATATGTCTTGATGATTATAAAGAGTCAATGTTAATGGTTGGAATATTCTTTATAGCTTTATGCTTGTAATTACTATGTTAAGGACTAGTATTTATGTTGTATCTTGTCATCACTAAACGTTTCTAATGCTCATGTGGAATGTGTGATACATCTATGGGTCTATAGACTATCTGTACATTATGCAAGATACTATGGATAGGTCTCATTGCATATGAACTTGCATTTCCTGCTTGCATAAAAATGAATAATGTACTTTATGTATCCTTGTTGAAAAAGTATATACCTTATGCTTATCATGTGATTGATTGGAATGTGATTCAGGTGGAACCGGAAGGGGATTTTTTAGTACATCCAATCTACATATTGGGCAGAAAAACCAAGGTGCTTCGGAATCGAGAGATCAAATAGGTAAAGGTCCAATGGACCCATTACAATCCTGCTAATGCTACTTAGGAGCTAGAAGATGATTTGAGGGAGGCATACCCTCATATTTTCAAAAATGAATGAAGGCATGTATGAATAAGTATGCATCGAGTACAATGCATTGTTTTAAGGGGAAGGGGGATGTAATACCCCAGTTTTTAAGCCCTAGACATATATTATTATTTTCTTTATTATTGAGCACTAGGTGTCGGGACTATGGACTTTGGACATTATTAATATTATTATTATTGTTTAATTAAATAACTATCTCAATGTGTACAAATAACGAGAATGGGGGGCCATGGAATCCACTTGTGAGGGGGTTTGGGACTAGGATTTGTTGATCTCCCTAACATTATTTGTTGGACACTTTTTTTTATTATTTTGGTTTATGGAGGTACTATTACATGCTCATTGATGTTTGGTGGGGATTACTTTGCTAGTGTCCCCTCCTTAGCCTCTTGTGATTCTCTTCATCCACGCATGCGCCCTCACTAGCTATTTTTAGCCTGCACTCCTTGAAAAGTGTAACTTCCCTCTCTATTTCACCTTTTTCTATTCTAGGAATGGGAATATCTAATTGTAGCCTCCCTCTCATGAATTGAGTAACCCCCAATAAATTTGAGTTACCTCTCTTGTAATTGGAATTACTTCCTTGGAAATTTGAATGGAATTTGAATGGATTCTGGTAATGGATGATGACTTCCATTACCAGAATCATTTCCTCTTGGAATATTCTTATTCATGGCAGTTTTCTCAACATGAGAATGATCTTTATCCTCATGAGTATCCTGGAACATGCCATCACCTGTAGGGAGAGTATCCTTTGAATTTTGTATGAGATTAGTAATATTTGTCATATTTCCCATCAACTTCTCCTCTAATTGGAGTAAATCAACTATTCTCTGAACCTTTCATATTTTCCTCTACTTTATTCAACTTCTACTATAAATTATCCAAGTCTTTTTTCACAGACCCTTTAATCATATCTTCCAACTCAGACACTCAAAAACAGAGGTCTTCCCTTTCATCATACGTTGGGGATGGATCCTATGGTGGGTTGGATGGAGTGTGAGACTTTAGAATTAGTTTTGGTGGAATTTTGAGCAATATAAATATATATATCACACCTTATGTGTCACCAAAATTAGATCCTTCTACTCAAAGTTAATCAAAATTAAAAATGGCGTACCTTTTCAAACCCTAGTTGGAACATTGTTTTAAGTCTGAATTGAAACTAATGTAAATTTCAAATTTTTTCTCCTATGGGTCTGAAACTTTGTTCTATTGTATCGTGATTTTTCCTCTTTCCAATGCCACGGATATGACCTAATTTGGATTTACCAATAAAACCTTATTGCGAATATCCCAACACTTCTTATTTTTGGTATTTTCATAATAGCGAACTTGTAGAGTATGCCACGTGTCCAATGTTCTGTGTTTGAAGCTAAAAATCCTACCATAGATACTGTGGTCCATATTATTTCTGATTCAATAGGTCTCCCTCAAGTTGGATCTTTAATGCCCTAGAGATGACCTTTGTGCTCAAAACACCTGTTTTAAACTAGTTTTTGGACTAGTCAGAAACCCTAGCTTATGAAGTGAATATCTTCGAACCTATAATGTTTCATGATCTAAAACTTGGGCCAAATTTATCTAGGAATTTTTTTGACATGGGTTTTAAGTCTCTCTCCTTGAACCCTTGTATAAAACATTTTATAGCGAAAATACCAAGATGACTCATTTTGAAGAAACCAGTCCCGAGGAAAGGGCTCTGATACCAAATGTTATGCAACAAATTCCCAAAAAGAGTGTGAAAAGAGAAGAAATAGATCAGAGAGATTAATCCACGGATTTATTGAATAAAATAGCTGAATAACAAGCCTATTCGAGGGGGAAACCTCCTTATACAATGTACTAAGTACACAAGACAAGATGAGATACTCCAAATGAAAGGTCTCATTCCTATATATAGGAGACTAAGGGGTACAATCCCAACTAACTGACCCATGCCTGCATAACTAATATAACCATACTAATGACAGTTACCACTAATGGACCAAATCCGACATCAAAACTAATGTAATGAACCACAATATAGGGGGAAATGTGCCCATATTTAGGGCTTAACAAAAACCTCTGGTCACTCGCCTATGCTAATGACCTTCTTTATAAACGGATATTTGGACTCTTTTGAGAGGAGCATCCACTATAACCTCCACTAAAGGTCCTTCTTCTTGTAGTGAAATGTATTTTCATCATTGATTTAATGGGAACTTGATGGTTAGTTACCTCAGCAGTGCCAATAAGCATGCATCTAACATACCATACATTACTTTCAGTTTGTACAATAACATTGTTGTCCCTAGTTGGGAAGACCATGATCCATGCGCAAAGAGAGGGGTAGTGGAAGCAATTTTCAAGATTTTGAAGAAGGCATCAACAGTATTAGCATTGTTCTCCAACTCATCTTGTTGGAATTAATTTAGCAATATTCCTTCCATGGCATGGGTATACCGTAATAAATAATCCATTCCAACCTCTATATTATTGTCTTCATCCCCAACCCATAAAGAACTATCGTTACTATAGATGTTTTGAATCGGTGACTTGGGATGTAGTGGGAATTAGATAGGTGGTTGTTTCAACCATGCTTGGATGCTTCCTCTTCGGGCTCTACCTATTCATCAGACATCTCTCGATTTGACATCGTACTGGGGTGCAAAGTTAGATGGTATAAAGATTGATCATTGTCGAAATCCTAGTTACAAAAATATTGAACATTAAATCGATGATATTAGTAAAAAGAATGGATTTAGCATGTTGAAACATTATACCAAATTTTTTTAGAAGCATAGAAATATTTTTCCAATAGTACGCATGTAATCAACCACTTTATAAAATAAATATGGAATTAAGAAATACATTAACATTAATTCCATTGGAAATCCAAAAATACAATTACTCAATGATCTTTTTCTTACACCCCAAAGGGACACCTAAAGGAAAACCCAATGCAAGTATTTTTTTACAAGCATTTGGTGCTCTACGAAAGTTATAGTTTATTGACAACTTGTCACCATGAGACAAACTACATATTGCATGCACAACAACAAATTTAGATGCCTTCTTTTTCATAAAGAAATCTTTCTCATTGGAGTGTTCCTCAAATGAACAATTTGCACTGAATAATGAGCACCTGCAACTATTTATGAACCCAACAATGTTCCCATGAGTGTGTGGATGGCCATCGATATATAACATGTTCTTCTTGCTAAAGTTTCCTGAATAAAAACAATTGATGCACATACTATAGATGGATATACTATGTTTGTATTTGACAATATTCAAGTAATCAGATCGACTATAAAGAGGATCGCAAAATGGCATAAGTGCTACTGACTATTTTGGAGGAACAAACACATGCGAAAGGATAAACATCCCAAGGTTTGCAACATCTATTTTGGACTTTGCAATCATGTAACGGCTACCACAATAGGAGAATTCGGTCACAACAATGGGCATAGGAAGAGAAGAAGACCAAGCACCATACAAAGCATGGTGGTAACTGGTTTGGTATTTACTTTGCAGATGGATGGGAAGAGAGAAGTCATCGCTACCCTCCGACAATTGAAATAACCTTTGTTTGTACTTGGACAATTTTTCTCTTGGTTCATACAATATTTTGGATCTCCTTGTGGATATATTTTGGGTAGTATCGATATCATACATTGGCTCACTAGAAAACTCAATTGAATCAACAGAAGGAGACAATTTGATCAATTTAGGATGAAACATGGTTGATTTGGCTTCCAACTTTTCAAAGAATTAGCATATAGAAGTGTTCCCATGTGTCTTTTCTATTTCACCTATTGGATCATTGACCACAATGGGGGGTATTAAAATGTCAACTTTGGGTAGTAGGTCACTAATATAATGGGACAACATGACTTTCCTAGGGTTCATCTTCAACCCTTTACATTTTGAACAACCACATACTACTAGGGTGTCATAAAAGAGATCCAGTTCATGATGAAGTATCATTGCTCCAAGAATGTTATTGAATGATGGCATGTTACAGTTGGTGGGGTAAAGTGGCCTTCCATTTTCATCTACCATTTTACTATGGTATGTTGGTCTAGATAAGACCTTGAATCTTTTTGGGAGTGGGGCAATATCATGTGCATCCAAACTTGATCCAAAATTAGGATTTTGAAAAAGGCAATGTGCAGTTATTCAAATGCACATGAAAAGACAACATAAATTCAAATATATAATCAAATACAAATAAATATGCACTTACCAATGACGCAAACGGAGAATTTCAACTTTGAACGATGTGGAATGAGCTATAATTTGAAGAATCTTCCATTTGATTTATTTCTCTTTTTGCCCCTGTAGTTGAGTGAAGAATACAATCAATACATGTCTTCACTCTTTAAAAAATAAACTGGGAAACAAGCTGCATTTTGTTTTCATATATTGTAACTGGTGCACCAAAAACTTTATAGGCGCACCAAGGCATCATTACAATAGCTGCAAACATGTGTGTTATTTATATATGTGCACCAATAAAAATATCCACAAGCACCTCCACAAACTATTCATTGCGTATTTTTGCAGTTGTATTTTTTTTGTCTTTCTTTGTCATCGGTGTACTTATGTCACGAATATGCACCGATGCAATATTAACTACTCAAATTTCAAAAAAAATCCACAAATATAAATGTTGACTTTTACTACAGATTATATAGTGCGCTTGTTTGACTATAGCGCATCAGTGCGATATTTTTCTAAGTTGAGCACAGAAATCTAGATTTAAAAAATAGAAAAAATGATAAGTGCATTTATCATTTATTGGTTGAAATAACAAATGAAAAAAAGAGCGGAAATATAATTTTAAGAAAGTGAGATTATAAATAAAAGAAAGCCATAATACCTAAACCTTTTTTGACCAAAACTATGAGGACTGACTTATGCAAGTGAGGTTTACTAGGGAAGAGTTTGGAGAGAGATTTCTTTGAAGATAAATTTTGTAAGGGATCATTGTGGATACATACAACTCTATAGGGGAGACATTTCAAGTAATTTTTGCTTCAATAGAATAAAAAATGGCATAAATTTTATAATTTATTTGAATAAAATAGTAAATATAAGAGTTACCTTCAATGTTGCAAACCCTTGTGTTCTTCTTCCTTCATATTTATCTTCATCACTGCAAACCCTAGGGTTGTTCTTGCTTTCCTTTTGTTTTCTATTTTTCTTTTCTACTTCACAATAAGATTTTATTTTCAATAATGTAAACTTATTGGTTATATAGATTAGTATATGGAGATTTGGGTCACTCTTGTACTAATATCATAATGCATTTCACTTCAAAACCAACTGGTCTAGACTGTCCCCATCAAAATGTTTTTCAAAAACACTTACACAATTTTCAGTGCACATTTTATAGAAATGATGCATCGGTGTGTTTATATTTCTAAGACGCACCATTTGACTTTATTTATTTAAAAATAAAAAACAATTTCCAGTGCATATTATACATAGAGTATGAAATGATGCATTGTGTCATATATGGCACACCAGTGAATAATTTCTATAATGTGTGCATCATTTTTCCCAAATACATTTTTTCTCAAATTCTTTACTTATTGTGAAAAAAATATTTTATGATTTATGTGTCATTATGCAAGGCGTTCATTAATAAAATATGTCCCATAAAATATCATGGAATAAAAATCACAGCGAAGGGAGAAAGGGAAACACATTGGACACAAATAACATGGTAAGTGTTTTGTGATTTTAATATGAAAGCATTATATTGGAATTATATGTGTGTTTTAATGATGTGTATTGGTTTATGCATCTCATGCAGAGCAAAAATTTAAGGAAACTCTATAATATTGTTCTCAATCTCAGTGAAGAAGAGCAAAAAAACATTAAGAAATTGTTGGAAATTGAGAAATTATGTGGATCAACAGGTGATTAACATGAGTTTTGTTTTTACTTCTTACTAACATTGCTCCTCAAGAACCATTGCTATCATGTTTCAAAGTTTGGATTTCAAATTTGTTGAATGTTGTGCGGGGATGGAGAGTGAGGAAATAGGATGCACTGGAAAAATAAAAATTAAAAAGAATGTAAATGAATATGATTTGGTCATCAATTCAATTGGAGTGGTGATGGAAGTTAATGAGAGGCGGGAAATGTTTCATAAAACTTTGATGGATATAGTGTAAATAACATATAGATGTAATTTTCATTTTCATTACAAAAATCATTCTAATTACTCAAAGAATCGGGTTATAATTAAACTACATGAAGCATTTCTGGAGTAGTGGGAACTGAAACCAATCAGACTTGCAATGGAAAAAACATAAAACAACAAAAAAGAGTTCTTTAAAAGGTATTACAAGTAAAAATGTTTTGCTTTAATATGTACATACTAGTCCAAAACATACTTTGTTAATATTTTTTCTATGCTTATTTTCATATATATATTTATCCTTTTTTTTCATTTTGCTTTTCATTCCTTAGAAAGATTGCTAAAATTCTAGACAAAGAACGACATGATATCTGAAATATGCTAGTAGGGATGTCAAAAAAGGTGTACCATGAGATGGTCAAAGAAATGAACATAACCGCATCATAGGAGGACCCATCCCAACTCAACGTGAATCAAACGCACATAGTCATTGTTTTATTTTTAACAGGCATAGAATTTAATTATCGTATGAAAGGATAATTTTCAATTGTTTTGTTGTATAAAAAAGGAAAAGAAAATGGCACCCATTCAGTGGATCATATAGGACGACAAGGAAAAAAAGGGTTGATCGCAAAGTTTGTGAGGAAATTGTGGTTTGCTTCATATTTCATTTTTTATGTGATGTTAATATCATAATTAATTTAAATTGGTACATGGATGTTTTTTAATAGGTTCTACCATATGGTGAAGAGCCTTCTCATCATTTGATTGGCATTGGATTAAGGGTTGTAAGCATATGTTGGGATATAAAGGGTTAATGGAACAATTTGTAAGTAGATATATTGTTTTATAACGTCCCTTATTTTATAAGTAATGGAACAATAAGAAAAATTTAATTACATCTATGCTTTGTCATGGTGTATGAAACTAACAGAAAACAAAGTATGGAGAGGAGGAAAAATATAATTTATTGAGGAACGAAATGAGAAATGGTTTCGAAAATATGTGTGAAGTTTATAATTTACTTATTGAACTGGTGCGTTTTTTCATTTATGTGGCTATGTAGATTATATTATCTATAAATGTATATATACTCATCACATTTTATTTTTATGCTTTTAGATGGAACATGAAAATATGGAACAAAATAAAGTCAATGAACAAATCATTTTGAATAAAACGGGACGAATATCCCTTGAAGATGTTGAAGAGATGGGGCATGGAAGTAACCCAAGCGATTACAACGCTTCAAGTGATGATTGATGATCAATACATTTGAATGTTGTTACTGCAAGTTGTATATTTTGGAATTTTTATCTATGAAAAAACAAACATTCTTTACAATGTGTACATATCACCCCAATTGGATGAAGATAAGTAATCAATAATTGTATCAATGTTAAAATGACATTTTGATTATCGACAACCTTTATGTTGTCCAATACTTTTGGATTCTTATTCGTATATAATAAAATGGGTGAAATGTAATGCTGCATTTGAACAATGCAATTTCTTTTTTAAAAAAAATTGTGAACTTTTTTCCTTGGCAAAAAATAATAACAT
Organism: Larix kaempferi; assembly: GCA_027924585.1. Lineage (NCBI taxonomy): Eukaryota > Viridiplantae > Streptophyta > Pinopsida > Pinales > Pinaceae > Larix > Larix kaempferi. The sequence goes on along the minus strand of BSBM01000391.1, from coordinate 23,826,288 downwards.
GGGTTTCTTCTTCTATTAGATTGTCTAATGTCGCAAAATGTTAAATTATTGATTAAATATATGAATTATTTTTACATTGTGACTATGAACAAAGATGTACCTAAAACACTTTTCGAAAGATTATAGTTAAAATCTAAAAATAAATGTTACTATAAAAATATTTTTTCTTGAATAATTAACTCAATTTTTGTAAAAATATGACAAAGGAATAACTCAATTTAATTATATTATTCAAGGCACAAAGCCATTTATTTATACATTCTTTAATGACTGTTGGATTCCATCTTCCAACGTCTCTTTGATTTCCTACGGGCTATTCATATTCTATATTTACAATTCTAGTTCGGAACCATAATCATGAGGAATACATTTCCAACATTCCCCCCTTAATCCAAAGGGGTGTTTGTAAGTCTGAGCATGGTTTTAAAATTTTCAAAATTTTCTTGTCCAAACGCTTTGGCTAAGATGTCTAAAATTTATTCATTCGTGGAACAATGTCGTAGATGAACTGTCTTGGCCTCTGCATGATGTCGAATCAAATGATACTTTGTGTTGATGTGCTTGGTTCAATCATGGAATTTGTGATTCTTGTCCAATTTGATTGCATAAGTGTTATCAACCAATAAGGGATTGGATTTCTCTTGCTTCTCCTGCAAATATTCAAGTATCTTTTTGAACCACACAATCTCTTTCGTTGCTTCTGTAGCAACCACATATTCTTCCTCTATTGTTAAATCTGTTGGAATTGACTGTTTGTGTGATCTCCAGGAGACAATTGTTGGTCCAAGACTCATTTTGTATCCAAAAGTGGACGCTTCTGTCTCTTTGTCAACATCGAAGTCTGAATCAGAGTACCCAATCATTTTTAAGTAATCCACATTAGAGTATTTGAGTCCAAATTCTTGAGTCCCCTTCAAGTATCTTAGAACACTTTTTGCAACAGACCAATTTCCTTCACAAGTTTTGTGCATGAACCTTGAAAGGATTCCAACAACATATGAAATATATAGTGTGGTGGTGGTAAGGTAGATAAGGTTTCCTACAAGCTATAGGCACTTAGTTGCATTCTTGAATTATTTTGAGCTTCAACTTTTGTTCCATTGGATTTAAGAGAGGGTTGCATTCTATCATGCAAAATTTGTTCAACAATTCTCCAACATACTTCTTTTGCAAGATGAATATGTACTTAGGATGTTGAGTGAATTCAATTCCTAAGTAGTAATGAAGGTGCCCCAGATAATTCATTTCAAATCCCTTCTTCAAATCTTGCTTCATGGACGCAATATAACTTTCATTGTTCCTTGTCATCAAAAGGTCATCTAAATACACCACAAGAAACAAAACAAATCTTCCAACTTTCTTTACAAACAATGTTGCATCATCAAGATTATAGTGTTTGGAATTCAACTTTAGAATATGCTCGATTATCTTTTCATACCATGCTCAAGGTGCTTGATTTAGGCTATACAAGGACTTGACGAGTTTGCATACCTTTTGTTCTTGTCCCTTCACAACAAATCCTTTTGGATGAGACATAAAGACATTTTCTTTTTAAGTCTCCATTCAAGAAAGTTGTTTTTACATCCATATGGTGGAATTTCCACCCATGTGTACAGCCAAGGAGTGTAAGGTGCAGATGGTATCCCATTTTGTTGTGGGGGAGAACGTCTCTTCATAGTCAATTCCTTATTTATGTGCATATCATTTTTCCAAAAGCCTTGCTTTGTGCTTGTCAAGTGAGCCATCCGATCTGTATTTTTTCTTGTATACCCACTTGTAGCCAATTGGTTTGGTTCTGACTAGAGGGTCAACCAACTTCCAGGTTCCATTGTTCATAAGTGCATCATACTCATTTTGCATGGATTCTTTCCATTCATCATGAGTAGCATCCTCTTTAAAGGAAGTTGGTTCAAAGTTAGCAGATAATTTCAATTCACAGTCAAATGAGACATCCATGTCATCACCTAAGTTATATGATTCTCCTCCATCTTCTTCTATGTTTGAGCTTCTTGTTCCCGTCTTTCCAACTTCATCTGGATGGACACTTTAAAGTTTATTTGTGGCTCATTTAGGAACTTTCTGCGATGGTCCAAGTTGATCATATGGTGGTTCTTCATTTTCTTCAAGGTTCAATCTTCTAATCATCTCAATCACATCAACCAGTTGAACCTCCTGTTCAGTGTTGATGTATATGTAACTTCGGAATGTATTTCATCTATGTATTTTATATATATTTATTGTACCCTTATTAGAGATGTGTTATTCCTCTATAAGGAAGTGTCGTCATGTGGATTGACAAGTGTCGCAAGTGTGTGTACTTGCCGATGGGTTATTAGACCACCATGTGTGGGGTCGGCCCTGAAATATATATTATATTATGGATGTATCTAGATAGACAAGTCGGCCCCATAGTGTAACTGGGAAAACAGGTTAAGTATAAATAGAGATCGGGAGATCTCTATTTGGATCATTTGGAAAGACACACTTCTCTCACTCAGAAAGTGGTGCACTAGTGAGGAGAAGGATCATCTGCTCTAGGAGACTATCTCAAGTGTATTTTGGTTGTACTTTGGTTGAGCCATTGCTCTCTCTATCTTTGAGGAAGTTGTGGGGTTTTTCACCTTAGGGTTTTCCCCACGGAAACTCTGTGTCTCTTGTCTCTCATGCTTTTGATTCTTGTGATGCTTGTGATGCTTATTGTGATTGTTATGCATTGATATACTGTATATGTTATTCTCTCAGTAAAGATCCAAGAGTATTGTGAATTAATGCTCAAAATTTAACATGGTATCAGAGCTAACCTGAGAAGAAGACATTTTGCAGTGACGGAAACTTGAGTTTCTTGTTTATTGGATTTCTCTCCATAGTTTTTGGAAAACAGTATAGTAGATTGACTCTACTCATCAAGGAGAATCTATCTGTCCAATCAGAATTCAATTCTGAGCATTTTCAGATTTGGCCCTAAAAATTAAGGTTACCACAAAAACAGGAATTTCTAAAATCTGAAGACATAGCTGGAAGCTCCTTGCAAAAATCAAAGTTTAGAGCTTTGGATCGAGATTTTTGGCTGGGTAGATCTCTGGGAAACTCAAACCCTAATTCAGGGCTCTCCCTAGTGAACCCGAGATGACAAAAAGGCAAATATGAAGTGTAAAGCTTTGTTGATCTCAAATTCTGAATACACCAGGCTGATCAGCTCATCAAGGCACATCTTTCTATCCTTTCAGAAAGTTGAAATTCACATTTTGAATTTTTAGGGTTTTTTCGACAAACCCTAATCCGGGACCAGATCCAGTTTTCAGCATTTCAAGTCGTAAGACCTAAATCGTTTCTATTTCCATTTCAAGTACTCCTTAAGATGTCTCACCACACCAAGCTTGAGGATAAGCTTGAAGGGGCTGATAACTTCCAAGCTTGGAAGTATAGGATTGGGTTAATACTGGAAGAGAATGAGTTGGACTCATATATAAAAGAAGACATCCCTATCCCAGAGGATGAAGAGGCTAAGGTATTGCATAAGAAGAACTTGGTCAAGGAAAAGAGAATCATTACTGATTCTATCAAAGACCATCTCATACCCCATGTGTCTTCTCTAAAGACACCCAAGGCTATGTTTGACTCTTTGACCAAGCTATTTGAAGGAAAGAACATAAATTGGAAGATGACCCTGCAGAATCAATTGAAAGGGGTCAAGATGTCGAATGGAGAAACCATTCAATCATATTTCTCCAAGGTCTCTCAGATCAAGGAACAACTTGAAGCTGTAGATGAAATGGTGGAGAATAATGAAATTGTTATGACTACTTTGAATGGCCTACCTAGGTCATGGGACTCTTTTATCCAGGGGATCTATGCCAAAAAGAAGTTAATCTCCTTCAGCATATTATGGGAGGAATGTTCTCAAGAAGAAGCAAGGCTTGTGGCAAGAGAAGAGTAGATGGGAAATGAAGATCAAGCTCTCACAGCTCACACTAAGAAGGGCAATTTCAAGAGGGAGCCATCCCATCACAAGAAGAAATCTTCTCATCATTTTCACAAAGACAAGAAAGATCTAAGGTGTTTCACTTGTAATGAGAAGGGTCACTTTGCTTCAGAATGTCCCAAGAACAAAAGGGACAACCACAACAACAACAACTCCAGCAAGAAGAAGAAGGGTAACAAAAGAAGGTGCCATGCTCATGCTGCCGAAGATGATGAACCTCCAAAGAAGAAGGATAGGGCAAAAAGTGATGATAGTAATGATGACTCATCAAGTGAAAAAGAGTATGTTCTAATCTCTGCTCTCACAGGTACTATCTCCCATGGTTGTAATGATTGGTTAATTGATAGTGGGGCTTCCAAACACATGACTGTGTTTAAAGAATCCTTTGTAAATATATCTGAACATGAATCACCCCATAAAGTGAAACTTGGAGATGATTATCAAGATCCCATCAAAGGAAGTGGTGAAGCCTCCTACAACCTAGATTCTGGAAAATCTTTGAAGATGAAAGAAGTCTTTTATGTACCTGGGCTCAAGAAGAACTTACTCTCCATCTCTGCATTGGATGCAAAAGGTATGAGGGTTGCATTTGTGGATGTCCAAGTCCTAATGTGGCCAAAGGGAAAGACCATAGATGATGCAGTGGTGATTGGAGAGCAAAAGGGAGGTTTGTATAAATTGAAAGGACAACCTGAACATGCCATGGTGACATAAAGACAAAGATTCATCCATATTCATGGATCACATAGAGGTATGTATAATTTGTTTTTGCAAAAGTTAACTAATGAATTATGCAGGTCATTGAAGAAAACAAGAACACATTGCTAGACATAACTAGCAAATATGGTGACCAGGTATGTGTTTCTTATATCATAGGATCTTTTATATAAGTATGCATGACATGATTGATGATGTTTATTCATGAAGTCATAGGTTTGAATAATCATGGGTATATGCATATTACGTGTCTTACCTTATTTAATGTTATGACTAACCAGAAGAGTCATAGGTTTGAGTAATCACAGGTTTAGACATGTTATGACTAACCATAAGAGTCCTATATAAACCTTGAATGCTAATGCTTATTATTTCTGTTTGAAATGTTCATGACTATACATGCTTGAGATTATTGTGTTTTAATAATATTAAGATTATACTAATGAATGTTTGATTATGTATGAGACCTCGAGGATAACACAATGATGATACTAACAAGTATGCATAGGGATCAAGAATGAATATAAGTTCAAGAACAAGTAATCCAGGAAGCAAAGATCAAGATGGAGTACACTCCAGTGGCTTCTGCAAGGATGCAGATATTCAGAGGGAGTTGACCATCTCTCTACATTCCACAACAGAAAGGTGTGGAAGATGCTACTTCAGATTAGGACTCCAGCAGCCCCTGCAAGGAAGCAAAGACTCAGAGGGAGTCCACCCAACAAACAAACAAGATAAGTATTTTAATTATCATTTCTTGCATCTTTGTTTGTTTAAATAAAATTGTTCAATGATGTATATGCTCATGTTCCTAGACTTAGGATATGTATTGTGCATATTAGAATGATTGCATTAATGAACAGTATACTACTAATATGCATGTGTTGGGTAAGTGGCCTATGGCACTGTACAACATTCCATTGCTACTTATCTAGAATGAAACCTCTTTGCTGACATGTTGGGAGTAGTGCAAACTCTTAACAATGTTCTGGTAGAGATTGGAAGGCATCTAGAAAGTTATGGAACATGGATAAATGTTGTATTGAAGCATTGGCTTAAACAATTGCATGACTATATGACATATTTCTTTATGTGAAAGAATTTGTTCTGAAAATTATGAGATGTTTCTAATCATGCAATTTAACTTGTTTTGTAGGAAAGACCGTATACCTTCACCTACAAAAGAAGGATTACAACATTTGTTCAAGCAACAAAATTATCTATTGAAGATATTGAAGTTCCCAGGATTCGGGAAGAATGCCATGATCCATTGATCATGAAGAACGATGTTTGGGATGCGGTCCCAAGAGCTGAAGGGAAGTCTGTTGTGACTTCCAAATGGAACTATCAGATCAAGCATGCTGCAGATGGCAACATAGAGAAATATAAAAGTGATGAAATAGAAGATACACTAGATGGATTTCAAGACAGCTGTCTTGAATGGTGCAGTCATATATGTGTGCAGAACTTGGTAGGATAGACAGCTTTCTATCCAATTTGGGCTTTACCAAGAGTAAAGCGGATTCCAACCTTTACTACAAGGTTGAGGAAGGGAATTCTGTGATTGTACTCCTGTATGTGGATGACTTATTTGAAACAGGAGATGGAAAGATTGATTGCAGATACAAAGAGGAAGCTTGCTGTTGAGTTCGATTTGAAAGATTTGGGAATGATGCATTATTTCCTAGGTATGGAGGTGTGGCAGAGTTCAGATGCGATCTTCCTTGGACAAGGGAAGTATACTGTATATATCCTGAAGAGGTTTGGGATGATGGATTGCAAAGCCATGGTCACACCTATGGCATCGAACCTGAAGCTTCTATGTGATGCTTCATCTCAGCCAGTTGATATTTCTATGTATCGTCAAATGATTGGGTCCTTAATGTACCTGACGAACACGAGACTAGATATTTGGTTTGCTGTGAACACAGTTCCTGACAGATCCGAGGAGTGTTCACCTGGTTGCTGTAAAGCATGTTCTAAGGTACCTGAAGGGTACAGTGGATTATGGGCTCAAGTATGAAGCGAATCAAAATTTTAACCTGCAGGGTTATGTTGATTTAGATTGGGCAAGCAGTGCTGCAGATAGGAAGAGCACATCTGGGTGATGCTTCAGTGTGGGATCAGGTGTGATCTCTTGGTTTAGCAGGAAGCAGTGCTGCGTAGCACTGAGTACAGCTAAGGCAGAGTATGTTGCAGCCTGTTCAGCTAGTTGTGAGGCAGTATGGCTACGGAAGCTACTGTCTGAGTTATTTGATCTCCCATTGGATGCTACTGGTATCTTTTGTGATAACCAGAGTTGTGTGAAGCTGTCCAAGAACCCAGTGTTTCATGACAGGTTGAAACACATAGAGATCAAATATCACTATATCAGGGATATGGTGCAGAGAGGAGCTGTGAAGCTCCTGTACATTGTGACGGACGAGCAGATTGTAGATGTGCTGACGAAGCCACTAGCCAGGGTGAAGTTCGAGTACTTCAGGGAGAGGCTTGGTGTTCTTCAGATTGATGACACTTCGAGGAAAAAGTGATGGACACATTTGCTGAAGCCATTCCAAGCATGTTGGAAGGAGGATCCTTCACATCGTTGTGGATGTAAGCGCTGGATGATGAGCATCAGGACGATGCTCCAGTTACTGCTCTGTATATGCATCATGTTGGATGCTGGATATGATCAGTTGGATCATTTATATTTGTATGTATGTACGCATCATGTTGATTTTGGATATGATCAGCTGGATCATTTATATTTATATGTATGTATGCATCATGTTGGATGCTGGATATGATCGGTTGGATCATTTGTATGTATTTGTATATGCATCATGTTGGATGCTTGGACCATGTATCTGTATATGTATCAGGTGGATACATTGTATGATCAGGTAGATCATGTATGTTGATATGTATCATGTATTTGTATTTGTATCAGGTGGATACACTGTATGATCAGGTGGATCATGTATGATAATATGTATCAGGTAGATACTTGGTGTGCATTAGGTGGATGCATTGTATGATCAGGTTGATCATGATGATGAGCTTCAGGATGTTTCTCCAAATGATATGTACCAGGATGGTACAAGTGATGATGATCAGTATGATCATAGGCATCAGGATGATGCCTCGTGCGATGATGATCCGTTGGATCATGAGTATCAGGTTGATACTTGGAGGTCAGAGATGATATGTGGCAGGTTGTGCAAATAGCATGTAATCAGTCCTGGGAGATCTTGTCAGTCGTGCTGCAGCACATAAATGTTCATGGGGTACTCTTTCCGGTATTGCTATGTAGTGTGTAATCAGTCCTCAGATATCCAATAGGTTGAGCTGTGTGCTCGTAATCAGTCCTGGGATGAGGTATTACTACGGAGACATGTAATCAGTCCTAGAGATCCGAGAGGTTGAGCTGTGTGCTCATAATTAGTCTTGGGATGCTCTTTAGAGATCTTGTCGGTCGTGCTGCGGCACATAAATGTTCCTGGGATGCTCTTTAAAGGTTTTGTCTATCCACATGTAATCAGTCCTGGAGATCCGAGAGGTTGAGTTGTATGCTCGTAATAAGTCCTGGGATGCTCTTTAGAGATCTTGCCGGTTGTGCTGCGGCACATAAATGTTCTTGGGATGCTCTTTAAAGGTATTGTGGAGGAGATGCATGTAATCAATCCTAGGAGATCTTGTCGTTCGTGCTTAGGCACATAAATGTTCCTGGGATACTCTTTCCGATATTGCATCCGCACATAAAACTAGTCTTGAGAGGCCATCTCTATCAGACCGTTCACACAGATGATGAAGACCTGCAGGTGGTGGGCCTACATCCAGTATGAAAAAGGACTGGCTCTGTAGAACTTCCTATGATGAGTAGAGTCAGAGATTGGTTGAGATAGCAGCAGCAGTGACTATGATGATGATGATGATCTCGAGAAGAAGACTTGTCTAGCAGATCTGTGTCGAGAAATACCTTCCTAGTTAAGAGGGAGTGTTGATGTATATGTAAATTCGGAATGTATTTCATCTATGTATTTTATATATATTTATTGTACCCTTATTAGAGATGTGTTATTCCTCTATAAGGAGGTGTCGTCATGTGGATTGACAAGTGTCGCAAGTGTGTGTACTTGCCGATGGGTTATTAGACCACCATGTGTGGGGTCGGCCCTAAAATATATATTATATTATGGATGTATCTAGATAGACAAGTCGGCCCCATAGTGTAACTGGGAAAATAGGTTAAGTATAAATAGAGATCGGGAGATCTCTATTTGGATCATTCGGAAAGACACACTTCTCTCACTCAAAAAGTGGTGCACTAGTGAGGAGGAGGATCATCTGCTCTAGGAGACTATCTCAAGTGTATTTTGGTTGAGCCATTGCTCTCTCTATCTCTGAGGAAGTTGTGGGGTTTTTCACCTTAGGGTTTTCCCCGCGGAAACTCTGTGTCTCTTGTCTCTCATGCTTTTGATTCTTATGATGCTTATTGTGATTGTTATGCATTGATATATTGTATATGTTATTCTCTCAGTAAAGATCCAAGAGTATTGTGAATTAATGCTCAAATTTTAACATTCAGGTGAAGTTGCAGGAACTTCTTCTTCATGAGGGGGTGTTAGTTGTTCAAAATGAAATTCTAGAAATTGATCCAAGATAGGGATACCCCCTTCAATATTTGGAATTTCATTATCAACTTCATAATATGTCATTAGATGGGAAAATTTCTCCAGAAGATCAAGATGTCTTGCAATAGACTGGTCATTTTTATTAGTTTCAAGAAAAATGACATCTCTAGAAACAACAAACTTCATGTTTACCTTGTCATAAAGATAGTATGCCTTGGAGGTGTATGAATACCCCAAGGAAATGCACTTTCTACTTCTAGCACCAAGTTTGTTTCTTTGCTCTGTTGGTATCAAGGCATAACATGTGGAACCAAAAATCCTAATATGCCTCACTGAAGAAAGGTGGCCATACCACATTTCATGTGGAGTCTTGCCTTCAAAAGCATGAGATGGAATTCTAATTCTCAAATAGGCAGCACACAATACTGCATCACCATAAAACATTAGCTTTTCATTCTTGAAAACATCATTGAGAGTACCATATTCATTATGGTTATATTCATTCTTTCTACCACACCATTTTGTTGAGGATAGTAAGGAACTGAAGTTTCATGTCCAATCCCATGTTGACGAAGATAATATTCAAAATAATAAGAAGTGAAATATTTTCCATTATCAATACGAAATGTGCCAATATGAGATTGTGCTTGATTTTCTATCCATGTATGAAAATTCTTGAATGTTTGAAATGATTCATATTCAGTCTTTAACAAGTATACCCAACACATTCTGGTGTAGTAATCAACAAAGGTCATGTGGTATATATTACCATTGGTAGAAGGAATAAGCATGGGGCCACATAAGTCAGAGTGAACCAGCTCTAACTTTCTACATGCTCTGTATTTTGACTCTTGGAATGGCTGCTTACTATGTTTACCTAGTATGCATGTATCACATTTGTTATTTTGCTTAGGAATGGTGGGAAAACCCTATACAACATTCTTTCTCAACATGTAAAGACCGTTATAATTTAGATGACCGAATCTAGAATTCCATAAAAAAACTAGATGAAAAAATACCTTCTTTATACTGAGAGATGTAGGCAAAGTTTTTGGCTCTTGCAGATGATCCCTTCAGCTTTAGCAACTTCCCACCTTCATATTCGGTCATTATGACCTCGTTGTCATAGGACTTTCTTATCTATACGATTCCATCAAACATATGGATGGAATGGCCTTTTTGTCAAATCTACACTAAGGACAACAAGATTCTCTACAACTCTAGAAGATATAGAACATTTTTCAACACAAAATTAGGGAATCCAGGCAGTTTAAGCCTGATGGAGCTAATTCCCTTTGTTTTTAGGATAGATTTTTATGCAAAATACATTATTCCATCTACAATGTCATTTAGTACTTCAAAACAATATTTCCTAAAGTTCATGTGGGATGTTTCCCCAATATCAAGCAGCCAACAATATTTTGTAAGATGAAAAATATGTTATTTCATTTATTCCAATATTACAATGTGCAACAATACAATGAGCAAAATTGGAGTTTTTACCAGCCTCTTGGTTTTTAATTTTGTCTTCTTTATTCTGGTTATGTCTTTCTTTGATGGAGTTCCAAGGGACCCAACACTGATTGGCTTCATGTCCATTCTTCCCACAACGTGTACACTTCAGGTCTGATCTTTTCTTGAGTTGTTTTTTCCCCTCCTTCCTCTGAAGTTGCATCTTCCTTGTCCTCTTTTGATGCTTTCTCCCTTTGATGGGTCTTTGGTCTAGTACTTTGCTTTCTGAGCAATTCAAGGGGTCTCTCCAATAGGCTCACTAGAATTCTTTCCAAAGGCTTTCTCTATCTACAATCTTCTCCACCAATATGTCAAAGGTGAGGTCCTTAAACTTATCACTGGCTTGAAGTGACCCCAAATAGTTTGAATGTGTATGATAGAGAGACTTGAAAAATGTTTCAAGTGGAAGGTTTGGTTTCATGCCCAAGGCTTGAATCTTATGCATGATTTCTCTAATATTAGATGCAACCAACATAGGATCATTATTCTTCACTTCTAAACAGGACAATTTCAACATAGTTGAATCACCTCCATTTGAGAATGCGAGTCATACAATTCGTGAAATATTTTCAAAGCTTCAAAGAAGGATGTTGCGGGAGGTATGTGTTGACTCACCTATTCACTAACTGTTGTAAAGTTCAACGCCAAGGATTTTTTGTCTTTGGTATCCCATATATCTTGTTCTTTTTCTGATGTTGGTGTCTTTGGGTCAGTTTTTATGGTTAGTCCCACATCATCTTTAATAGTGGTGCCTTCACAAATTCCCTTCCAGAGATCATTGTAAGTGAATGTGGATTTGATATTTCTTAACCACTAAAGATAATTGTCCTTGCTAGTTAGGACTGTTCCAACAATGGATGCTAATGAATGCATCTTCTGCAGCGTGTTAGCTCTATCTCCTGTAAATAAAATGTGTTTTGGGAAGCAATTGAAATGTACATGCCACCTTATTTGCAACTTATGTAGAGTCGTTGTAGACAGTAAAATAGAAAAATTTCTTCAATATAGTCTTTTACAATCTTTATAATTCCAGTAGTCTCCAAACAACTTATGTAAAATTCTGATGTATTTTCCTAAATACAACTTTCTTCTATCAACAACAAATTACACTATGGTTTTGGTGTACCCTCACACATTTACAGTCCAACCTTCAATGGAGTAGCATAAAATGTATCGAAGTATGGCAGTCTACAGTTCCACACACTTATAGAAATTGAAGTTTTTCATTTTCAAGATAGAGTTCATGCTATAAAAATACTACAACAACCTACAATATTCTCTAATGTGCAGATCCCACACAGTAGAGGAGCAATCTTCACATGTAGGAGATCCCACACGCACCAAGATAGATGGTTAACGGTCCAGAGAAGTAGCAGTTGCTCTATCAACACCAACCCTGCTACACAATTTTCCTGAGTTCAACATTCTCCAATAGGCTCCACGCAATAAAAGGTTGTAGTCCTAAATGAGATGAGGTCACAACTCTAAGGATAATATAGAAAGGTCGCAGCAATTAGGTCCACCGAATTGTAGCCACTATCGGTTGAGAGAGATCGTTCTGAAGAGACTTGACGCTTCTCTACACACCGGTCTCCAGTATTTCAAGTGTCAAAGGAGGTCGCAGTGGTGCAGCTACAGGTTCCAACAACCTTCACGCTCTATTGAATGAGGTCCAAATCATACAAAGTCGCAGGGACAGGTCAAGGCTCATATAAGACAGGTTCAAATATTAAAGGTTATGCAGTCAAAATAGCTCATGCATTGCACCAAAAGACTCACACGACAACAACTCACGCTCTAACGGGATTACCTTTCCAAGTCATGCCCTAGAATATTAGGGTTTCCACCCCTGAGAGGATGTGTAGCTATAGTTTTCTTCGCACATCTGCAATATTCTCAACGCTACAAACATTTGGTATCCTACAGGTTCTCAAGTGACCACGATGATATTCCAATGCCAACACCAGTAGTATCCATGACACCAAAGAGAACACAGTGGAAGAATTAGGATTTCAGTGAAATGATAGATCACCAAAGTGTGTAGAGGATAGGAGGAGTAACACAAGGATCAGAAGGCATTAACTATGTAGAGGGAAAACAGAAATGGATTGGGGAGAGCAGGAAAAACATTTAACTCCAGGCATGCAGGACTGGGGAGAGCAAGCAGGATGGCGGAATGCGAGAGCATGATCTATGGCAGAAAACCAGGATCCGATACCACTAATAAAGGAATAACTCTTGAATTATATTATTCAAGGCATAAATCCATTTTTTTATACACTATTGGATTCCATCTTCCAATGTCTCTTTGAATTCCTACGGGTTGTTCTTTTTCTATATTTACAATTTTAGTTCAGAACCATAATCATGAGGATTATGTTTCCAACAAAATAAAAAATAAAAACTATATTTATATATCTGCAATATGAAAAAATTCACCACCCCAGTATACAAAATCTATTGAAATTCACCATGGCAGCATATGAAATCTGTTTAAATTTTTCATGACAACATACGAAATCTATTTATTTCAACTAACCAGTTCCCTTTATTCATTTCCATGAACTAATACCTATTCAAATTTTAGCCACAGGTGCTCTTTCACATGATAAATGCATCGGTTCCCTTTACATATCAGACTCATTTGGTGCTCATTGGTGTAATATACGCATTGGTGCTCATTGATATACTAAACACATCGGTGTGTATTGGTAAAGTATACACACCAGTTATAACAATTAACATAATACAACATCTACACTGATGTGTTTACACATAAAAACGCACAGTGATTTTATAAAATATATGAAGCACTACCACATTCTGGACATCGTACCAGTGCTATTACAATATACTATATGCACCAATGTGTGTATTAAAACATACCTATCAGTGCATTGGAAATGAATGCACACACTGGTGTTGTCACTATCATGTATAAGCACAAGTGGGTTTTATTTATAATATACACATCAATGCGTTTACATTATTTGTACGCATCGGTGTAGTTTAGTTGTAGAAGGCACATCGTTGCGTTGGAAACGAAGGTATGCACTCGTGGATTTCATTTATAATATACACACCAGTGCATTTACTTTATTTTTACGCACCAGTGCGGTTTAGTTATAGAAAACTCACTAGTGTGTGTTATAGAAATATAAAGCACTGGATAAATAACATCTGTGGAAACCTCCAGGCGCCCAATTTTTTTAGTTATAGTGAATATCCATTATAACCTCCACTACCAAAAACAGATGTTGTGGTGGAGGTATTTTGGAGATTTTTTGTCAGCCTTGTAACACTAAAAACCTTTGTTATAACCTTATGCTAGAAGGTGTTTTCCGTGTAGTGTGAGTTAGTGTATTTTTCGTTGTATCATGTCAATGGGTGCAATATAGTATGTTAGAGGGTTAGTGTGTTAAGGAGTACAAGTTAGTTTGTTAGGTTGATAGTGTGTTACTAGGTAAAAATTATCATTTCACTGGTATTTCTTAGTTTGTTAGGATGTATGTGCATTTAATGTGTTCAAAATACAATTTAGATTTTAAAAGGTACATGTTATCATCTTAAAGGGAGATTTAGAACATAAGGGTTTGTGGGTTAGAGGGTTATTAATTATAATTGGTTTAGTGGATTAATAGGAGAGTGATTAGGTTTTATAGGTTAGATCAATTGACTCTTCACATCATAGAGGAGCCATGGATCAATAATTGGCAAAATATGGCCACCATTATAAAATACATGAACAAAATAGCATTGACTTATGGAGAAAAAATGTAACTTGTTTAATTTTCTATGTTCGGTGGTAATTGCACCATAGCATTACCTAAGTGCAAAAATAGATAATCCTACGTTAGCCCACCTATATAAAAAGTCAATGTGTTAAGAGGTGTGAATTAATGTGTTAGGATATACATGCTAGTTTGTTGGTGAGTATGAGTAATTAGAGTATTATTAGGGGTATATGTTATCATGTTAGAAGAATAGTTTGTTATGGTGAATGGCTGAGTGGTTATGTGTGTTAAGGTATATGGGTTAATTTTCCAAGTTGTGTTAGTTAGTATATGATGGATATATGGATTAGTGTTATAGGGGTTTAGTGTATTAGGATATGTGTGTTAATGTGTGTTTGAGGTAGTAGCATGTTGGGGGGCACAATTCAAAGTGTTAGGGAATTAGTGTATTAAGGGGTACAATTTAGTTAGTTTGCTAGGTAGTTAGTGCTTTACAAGGTACAAGTTAGTGTGTTATTGATTACTTATGTGTTAGGATGAATATAAATTTAATGTGTTTCAATGTAGAAGTGTGTTAGCATGTATAGAAAGTGTGTTAGGAAGTATTAATCAACGTGTTTAGACAGTGTCTTTGGGTGACTCTCCTTGCTGGAATCCTTTGGCACACATGTGGAGGCATGAAGTATTATTTTATATATTTATGCACATATTTCTAGGGTGTACCTTACATTGACCATTTGCCTTGAGGTCATTTCCCTTTGGAGGTGATTATAACAGGTATATGAGATGCCTAGCACATATTCCCATGATTTTCTTAATGGAGGAGTGGGTTCAATTCTTAGAGGATATTCCCTAACTCATTTCATTATATTTATAGCATTCTATGGAAACCTAGGGATAGCACCCTAGCCAAATATTCATTTTTTTGGTATTCATGGTATTTATTTGTGTTCATCTAACCTCCTTGGACACACATATTGAGGTTATTCACTTCTCTCATGATGATTATAACAACTATATGGACATTGGGCACATTTTTTGGGGATATTCTTTTGTCAGGTGATCTATTGAGGCCTTAGAGAGATGATGATTATAACAACTATATGGACATTGGGCACATTTTTGGGGGATATTCTCTTGTCGAGTGAGTTATTGAGGCCTTAGAGAGAGTTTTCTTAGGATCATTCACAGTCTTCTAGGATATTTTATAGTTGACTCTACATTTCTAGTTATGTGCTACAATTATTTTATTACTATTGCGCATAATTTGAGACCTTTGGTGGAGAATCCTCATATTTTATTAGTTTTCACACATGTAGAAGCAAGGCTTGTTACAACTCAACAAACCCTATCCATTTTATCTATATTTAGAATGGATCATCATGGTTCTCGTAGAGAACTCCCTCATTTGGACCACTCTAGCCTATTTTTTGATACATTTATTGGAGGGTGCACTTTAGGGAGTGTCTATATTATTTCATGGATTATTTTGCATAGTTAACTTGCCTAAGACTATGGAGTTGTTTTTCACAAGAGAGGGACATGTGGCATCCTCATATTTTACTCCATTTGTTTAGTAATCCATTTCTCTAGGGTTTTTCACTTGTCATGAGTTAGTTGGAGGTTATTATTTATTTACTCCTCCCTGAGATAGATCTAGGGTTTTACATTGGATATTAATATTTATTGGAAGAAGATATGAGCTTTTCATCAATAAAATATGAGCTACTCTTATTGTAATGGTTGTTGGATAATTGGAAAGAAAAAATTCATTGCTTGATTTATGTTTAATATTGCCTTATGAAGTTTATGTGATTTCTAGAGATTTATTATCATGTGTGGCTATCAATTTATCTCACTTTGATGATTATATATGTTGGAAACTATATTACAAATATACTACAATAGAATCTTCCAATAGTTATAATTGGCCATTGAATAAGGGAAAAAAAGCAAGGTGTTATTGGTTATTTCTCTTGTTGTTTTTATTTTCAAGTTCGAACATTTGTGTATTTTCATTTCATTGAAAGCATTAGTGGTGAATCTCAAGTTGGAATAAGATCACGTTTTATTGTATTAGCAAATTCATGAGTAGAGCACCTTTATAGGGGGCAATTTTGATAAAATAAACCAACCAAAGTAAATTCTACATGTTCCTAGCAACACTATTTACTATCCTATGACCATCCATTTCCAACCTTCTAGTAATAATTTTACTTCATATGCCCAAGTGGGTTTTAAGCACTAATCAATCACCTTCAACCATATATAAAACAAACTTAAATAAGAAAATAACTTTATGTTTTGCTAAAAGAAATCTTCACATCACCTTGAGCCATATTAGCTTACCATTTAACAATTTTAATCCTAGGGATACCCCCCTTGTACCGGAGGAGAGTTGGTATTAAGTGAGAAAAGGGTTCATTAAGGTGACAACTAGATCCCTCTTAAGTTACCCTTAAGCTAGCATCACTTTAGGACTTTGTAGTTGGACTACTAATTTGGTAGGCAACACTATCCACTAATATCAATCAATGTGCTTCATATAAAATGTATTAATAGTGATATTACCTATATCCTTACATGAAGTCCTTGACATTGTAAGCAATTCTTGAGTTTGATTTTCATCACCATTGTTCAAGTCAACATCTGTTTAGATATATCTTTGATTTACAAGAGAAGACTTGGTGGAGAAACTCTCACCTAAAGGCGGTGTCAAAGGCACATGAAAAATTAGGGTGGATTTACACGTTATTTTGTAGTTTTATTGACAAAGGTGACACCTAGAAATGAAGTTTGAATTAATCACAGTTTCCATACCTAGTGTTTTTAATTAAAGAAAATTGAGATCAAGGAAGGATTTAAAGCAAATTGAATAGATCAAACAAATAATTACATTCCATTATTGTCATTCAATGACCATCATATTCCTTTTTTCCATTAAAAAATCATATATTTGATATTTCATAAGAGAATCAAAATATGCATTGACCCATCAGTTAGTGATTTTCACCTACAGCATCAAGACTGGAAATAACAAACTGACAATATGACGAAAGAAAACAGTCTTCCATCCCTCTAAAAAAGTTCAAGAAAATCAAATAGCCGCCAAAGGAAACATTTCACTTCACCATTAGAACTAATAAAAGAAACATTTTGAATCATAATATGGGATTTATTTAAAGTCTCCACGTTTCTCATATATTTAATAACCAATATACCTTCCCTTAAAGAAAGAGCATCCTTAGACAACGACAATGAATCCACCCTAACATTAAATTCCCTATATATGTGATAAAAATAGATAACCTGAAACCTCATCCTCTCTTCCCACCCTCTCTTCTTGTAACCTTGTAAGCCACGAATTCAGTGCAAGAATAAAGATAATACACATGTTATTACACCAATCAATAAAAAAATTTGAATCATCAATTACATTTTTTTTTGTAAGCTAGTTGTGAAACCTTATATTAATCAGAAAAAAGTACATAGAGATACATATGCAAGCTAAAGGTATTTTCCCTAAAACCTACGGCTAACAGAAAATGAATTTTTTGAGCCAAATTGATAGAAACTACCCTGGATGAAACATCCCAAACATTAAATACATCAAGCCGATCCATGAGGCACCCGGCATGGATCATTTTTCTTCCTTCGAAAGTCAATCCACCTGACAGAATTGTCGGGATCAGATGAGATCGGAATTACAGTTAGTTGTTGTGTCGAAGAATCTTCTATGTTCTTCCAAATGCTCATATCTGCCTCCTTATCGCAGTAAGAGTGATCATATTCATGGGGTCATTTTGGCCACCCATGCCCAAATCTGAAATCATGTATCTATCATTACCATCGTCATCCATGGGAGCAGTGCTAGGGGGTCTCAGCGTCATGTCTAAATCCGGAGCTGAATGCGGCTGAGATGAAGCAGGAGGAACGGGGGTACTTTTGGGGCAACCAGTCTTCTGCAAGGTCGGGGTCTTCTTGTTTTTTTTGCCTTCGTGCCAGCCTTATGGTCGTATGTGGAAGGAAGAGACCGGGGTTGTAGGAAATGCATCCTAGAGATGCCTTGGTTATTGATAGGAACGGAATCTGAACGTTGTGTGTTCATAATCTAAGACTTGCGGGTGGGGTTTGTCTCTACCCCAGCCTATAAATATTTTGTCTGGTAGGCCTCTACTGAGATCTAGATCCACACAAATCCGGGAAAAAGACACTAGACCTTTTGATAATCGATCTGTACCCATCTTTAGAAATATGCCTAACGCATTCTCGACAATGGTTAGAGAGCTCGGCGACCAAAGATGTAGAGGGAGATTCGGTAGTCTTACCCAAACGGGTGTGACCATAGAAGGGGGTGACAATGGTTCAAACCCCTGGAACCAACATTCCATAGATAACCCTGATCCTCCCCAAAACCAAGACCTGCATTCTATTATGTTGTTGTAGTCCTCCTGTGTCTCGAACTGGGCTATAAAATACCCTTTAGAGTAGAAGAAAATTTCCAGTTTCATTTGCCAGGATTTTTGTATCCATTCTTGTAAACTTTCGGCAGAGGGCCAAAAGCCATTAAATTTGCAAATGAGGGTTTTTTTTGGAGTTCACATCCTGTGATTAAGGCCTCCCTGCTCTCCATCTTCATTGTGGGTGTTTCCTCTAAGTTTTCTACAATGAAGGCTAAGCCTGATAATTCTTTCTGGCTTGAGCTCGCGTTCGCTCCTCCGGCTCCAGTGCTCTTCACTGTTGCTTTGAAGGTTTGGTATTTGGGAAGATGTTTTGAAGAAGGATCCCTGTCACCTCCGCAGAGGCCTGCCACTAAGGAAATGGTAATATACGGTCCAATTCCGTAGTCTCTTAGCTGGGCATCCTCCTCCAGGTAGCGGCTCTAGAACAAGAGTTTGAAATGAATCTTGGGGATCCCAGTCCAAAATTGAACTTTGAGCAGGAGTTTGGAAATCAGGTTTGTTGCATGCATGCATGTGCATCTTGTTGTTCCGGAAAGCAGCTTCACAAAAACTAGGATGCCCTCCGACTCTTCTGGAGGTCGTATTTTCTCTTGTTGCTCCCGAAGAGTTTGGTTCCTGCTGAGAGGTGTATCAGTATCCGCACTTGAGGGTTTCCAGCTAGAAGGGGCTCCTTCTGGCACTTGCAACAGGGCTCGCAGGTGAGGGTTTGGCTACTCCGAGACTATGCCAAAGGTCAAAGGCCCTGCAACCATCTGTATTTTAACTGAGCCTGGCATTTGCGCAGTCCTGCACTTGAATTTTGTTTTTTTCTTCAATATTTGGGCCCCTTCCAGCTTCCCTTGGCAGCACAACGTGGTGGTTGGCGATCCTATAGAGGCTGGCCTCCTCTAAATGCATCTGTTCATGGGAACGAGCAATGTTCCATGATGGGGGCGGCGTAGCATCCTTGCGGCATAGTTGATGGGATGAGGAGAGGGAGGCGGTGGCCATGGCTAGGGTTCCGTAATTGTTCTCCATCATATTCTTGTGTGTTATCTGGATTGACTCTGAATAATCAATTACATGAAAGACCACCATAATCCTTTATTTACATGGTGTTTCTAATTATTTTTAAATTTTAATTTATTATTATTTATTGTTGTCTAACAATTACCTCTCATATCAAAAGTATTGTGTCAAATCAACCAAAAATTTTAAGATTCTTATATTCTAAAAAAATATTTAAAAATAAATAAATTATTCATTTTAATACATTTTTTTATTAACTATAAAATTTTATTTAATAGCAAACAATGTAAAGTCAAAGTGATGCCTAGGCAAAACCTATAATCCAATGTAACACAGACTAATAATAAAGTGCATGATGGCCATTAGGCTTATGGTATATGGCATATATGAAAGGATGGATTCACATATATTCTAATAGCTTAAATGGGGTTGGATGTGATTGGTGTGTGACATAATGGAATATTCTTCTCAATTAATGAAGGGAACCTTTAGATTCTACCACATCTAAGTGGAGGGAAAGTTGTGAGCTAAGTATGCTATAAGAATTTCTTGTCTCAATCTTTTTCAAATGATTACAATGTAATGTATAATTAAATGAAAATGATTACAATGTAATGTATAGTTAAATGTGGGTTAATTTTAGTATTAAAATTAAACATAATTAATTATATTAATTATATTATATAGAAAAATGTGAAAAACTCATCAATTCTCTATCTTAGGATAGACATTTTAGTTTAAACGTCATCAATAAGTTATATCTATGAGATGACAAAGACATCATATTTAAAAATAATAATAATAATAAATAACACTTTAAATACAGCAACTTAAGTTTAAAAGATGTCGTCTTTTAGTCCTTGCCTTTAACCTGCAAGGATTATATAAATAGGCTTGCATACAATACATATGTATTCAAAGTTTTGTTGCTTGAGAGCCCATAATTTTCTTTATATATGCACATAAAATACTTTTAACCTGATGTACATCAATAATATAGGTTTTAGTCTTATTTGACCTCATCCCAACGTAAGGCTAAATGAGACCACTCATTTCATGTTTGGATTGGACTTAGGAAAATATATCAATAGCAAAAACATTGAATATTATATATGAAGAAGTTGATTAATGTTAAATTGTGGCTAGCTCACGGGGTACAGCAATTGGTAATGAGTAAATGAGATGAGAAGTTGTAAATGGAAGGTCACAGGTTTAATTCCCCTTGGGTACTTACTTACAAAAAAAATGTTAAATTTTGTCTAGTTCAAAATATGACTTTGCGCACTAATTTTAACTATGACCTTCACTCATGGCATGTTGGGTTTTTCACATGGCACGCTTAGTTTGTCACACAATGTCATTATAACAATGGCGGGTATCCCAAAGGGCGAAGCCATCTCTCTTGTTCCCATGAACATCTATTTACCCAAACTAGATGTAGAGATGGAAATTTGAAGTGTGGATCAAAATGGTGAGAAAATTACCAACTTTAGATAATACATTCTCATTTTTTTGTCTCAAAAGTTGATCGGAGCTAGCTCTCCTTCAATTAGGGCATATCAATCACATCGTTGAATCTATAGTCTCCGAGCTAATGTGATAGCTAGCATCTTATATCTGTAAGTCAAGCCCCCACTCCCATAAGACATATCCTTCCATATGAAGGCATTGCTAGGTACATGCCTAAAATTGTTCTTTCCTCGTGTCTTAGCTTCATTATTAATCCCATGAATGCAATGTAAACAAAGAAAACAATAATTGTGAAAGGTTTAACCTTGTTTCCACCACATGGTCAAACTAATGGCAAGTTATCATGATATGATGTCGGTATCTCTGGATCTGTATAAGCTTCACCTAGATCTTTTCTATTTAGTCATATGAAAGTATTCCTATCATTATTTATTTAATAGAGCACAAGCACTAGGATGAGGAAGCCAAACTCTTGATATGGATTCAAATTTGGCGATGTAATGGTTTGGTCACAACAATAATATTAAGGCTATCAATCCCATTGGTAAGTCGTATGGAGGATCATCGATAATCCATAGAAGAATGACCCCATTCATTTGGTCAATGTAATGTGGTTGGGATGTAGACATGGTCTCAAACTTAGGCATAAGATTCAAACTATTATCTTCTCCCTTCGCCTTAATCAACATCATAGTCCAAACTTTTCATTCAACAATGGCTTTCACAATCCCACATCAAATATGAAAAGAAATCGCTCAAGTCCACTTCAATGGTTCCTTTCATGGGGTCCACTACTAATATCTAGTGGATTTCCCATTTAGACAACATACTACCTATCTCTTCAATGTATACGGATTTGATGTCCAGGACTATCACTCAATTCTCTGAATCAAAATCCATTGTTGTTAATTATGTAGACAATGGAACTAGAAAATTGAGGCATAAAAATGTATTGCAAGGCTTAGCAAGAATCTTATACTACTCATGGCTTTCAAAGAAAACAGAAATAGTTCAATGATGAAAATTTGCTTAGCGTTCACAACCACAAGAACTGGAACGAAAATATAATGCGATTCGTCAATATTTGGAGGAAGAAGGAAAAGTTTCATCATTAGATGAAGAATGGGAAATTCATAGAAAATTGCAATCTTCACCACGTAATAGTGCACGGTGTTCTTAAGTTTATGCCATTAACAAATAGATCAAAAATTACAAAACTGGAGCTAAATGATTATATAATATTACAGAACTGAAGCTAAATGATTATGTAATATTACAAAACTGAATCTAAATGATTATGTAAATACAAAATTGAAGCTAAATGATTATGTAATATTACAACATTGAAGCTAAATGATCATGTAATATTACAAAATCGAAACTAAATGATTATGTAATATTACAAAACTGAAGTTAAATGATTATGTAATATTTGATCTATTTGTTAATGGCATAAACTTAAGAACATGGTGCACTATTACGTGGTGAAGATTGCAATTTTCTATGAATTTCCCGCTTTTCATCCAATGATGAAACTTTGTCTTCTTCCTCCAAATATTGATGAATCATATTATATTTTCGTTCTAGTGCTTGTGGTTGTGAACGCTGGGTAAATTTTCATCATTGAACTATTTATGTTTTCTTTGAAATCCATGAGTAGTATAAGATTCTTGTTGATCCTTAAAATACATTTTTATCCCTCAATTTGCTAGTTCCAATGTCTACATAATTAACAACAATGGATTATGATTCAAAGAATTGAATGATAGGCCTGGAAATCAAATCCCTATACGTTGAAGAGATATGTAATATGTTGTCTAAATGGGAAATCCACTAGATATTAGTAGTGGACGGTCATAATTATAGATCTAGCTAAACTAGCTTACCTATCTAAGCATCCAATATCATATCAACATAGATAAGAACAGAAAGAGAACAAGGAAAAGAATACACCAGATATATGTGGTTCACCCAATTGGGCTATGCCCACGGGAAGGTTGTCTTCTATTACCTCCATAAATCTCCTTCAATCTTACAAATAGAGCAACTCCAAATAACCCCAATACAATATAGCAGAGAGCTTGTGAGCACAATAGAATGTGTTGTGATAGTATGATGGATGTGTTGTGTATGTGACTCCCTTGATCCTATTATATACCAAAAGATGTGGAGGAATTACTCTCACATATTGCATGTGGGATAATATAATTCTCCACAATAACACCTCTTTATATAACAATGGATATCAAGAGTATACTTTACCATATTGAATATGGGATATAATGTATTACTCTTTTACATAATATTGTGGCTAACTTTCGACATAATACAAAGACATTATTACCTTCCAAGGAATATAATATATTCCAACACTCTCCCTTAATAATGGTTGGGATAAAATCCCACACTAACATTCAAGAAGGAAGGAGTCATTAGTGCCCCCCCTTGATGAAAACTTCCCTCATCCCAAGCAAGGAATGAAGATGCACATACTTCACTGTTGTTAAGGATTTGGTGAAGATATCGATTGCCTGTTGCTCGATAGGACAATACTCAAGAGAAAGAATACCATATGTTGCGAGACCTTGAATATAATAAGCATCAAGGTCGAGATGCTTTATCTTGGAGTGATATAACGGATTATAAACAAGCTAAATTGCACCTTGATTGTCACATTTGAACACAGTGGAAAATTTCAGAACCAGACCAAGCTCAGTAAGGACATGTTGTAACCTAACTGCTTCTTTAGTTGCTTCTTTGGTTGCTCTATACTCTGCTTCACACGAATATAAAGAAAGAGTCTTCACCTTCTCGTTGGACCAAGAAATTGGACCAGAACCAAGTTGAAATATATAACAAGCAGTTGAAAGTCGATCATAATTGCCACATTCCCAATTAGAATCTATATCACCGGAAAATGAAACTGTAGCACTACTCGAATAAAAGACACCATAGTACAATGTCCATGTAAATATCTCAGAATTCTCTTGGCTACCTGCCAATGAATTAATGAGGTTTCTACATAAAACGAGAAACCATACTGATGGAAAAAGAGAGATATGGTCTGCTGCGAGTTAAATATATCAAACTGCCCACGAGCTGACGATAAAGAGTAGCATCTACAAGAGGGGTAGTACATTGAATAATTAAATTTACACCAGACTGAAATGGCGTAGCAGTAGGTTTACAATCACTCATATAGAAACGATCCAATAAGTCTGTAGAATACTTCGACTGAGAGAGAAAAATACCATATGCCAGATCTGAAGACCCAATAAATAGTGCAATATACTAAGATCAGTCATTTCAAATTGATTTTGAAGATCACTTTTCATACTTTGAATTAATACAAGTTGGCTTCCAGTGATGATAAGATCATCCACATATAACACAATAATTAGGATATTATCACCAAAGTTCTTAATATACAAATTTGGATCACATATACAACGCTTAAAACCATTGTTCAAGAAATATGCATCAATTTTATCATACCAAGCCCTAGGTGCTTATTTGAGACCATATAAAGACTTGTATAATTTGCATACTAAACTTGATGATTCAGCAGAAATAAAACCAGGAAGTTGTTGCATATAAATGTTTTCATGAAGATTACCATTTAAAAAAACACTTTTAACATCCATTTGGTGTATTTCTCATTTATAAGATGTAGCAAGAGATAAGATGGTTCTTATTGTATTCATTTTAGCAACAGGAGCAAAATTTTCATTATAATCAATACCTTCAAGTTGATTAAAACCTTTTGCAACTAATCTAGCTTTATATTTTTCAATTTGTCCTTCTGTAGTGAACTTAGTTTTATAAACCCATTTGCAACCAACTAAATTCTTTCCTGGAGGAAGAGGAACAAGAGACCATGTCTTGTTCTTCATAAGATATTCATACTCAATAGACATAGCTTATTCCCAATGAGGTTTACCCTTAGCTTGAGCATAAGAAGTAGGATCGTCCGTGGCAAAAACTTTGGTCATAAGAGAAAAGTTCTATCTAGTTCTATGAGTATCGAAAGGATTACTGATCTCACTACCTGTGGATTTAAGGGTTTTTTGGGCCCAAACAGGAAGATTAGAAGGAAAAGAAGTCACTTTAGGAGCTTCGGTACATTCAGGTGGAACACTTGAAGAAGAGGGTGAACTAAGGTCAACAACAGGCACATAACTAGAAGAAGGAGTAATAGATATAGGAGTAACAGGAGACAATGGAATATTCAAGGTAACATGAGGTTCTATGGACTCAGGTGGTGGAGAGACTTCAGTAAATTGAACATCTCTTCTGATTATGACACGTTGATTAGAAGGATCAAATAACATGTAATCCTTGGAAGCCTCAGCATAACCAATGAATATACACTTGTGAGACTTGGGTTATAACTTTTTCCATTTGTCATCAGGAATATGAGCCCAACATTCACAACGAAACACCTTAAAGTTACTAATATTTGGTTTTCTTCTATTCCATTTTTCCTTAGGGGTAACATGCTTAAAAACTTTTGTAGGAACTGTATTTAAAATAAAATTAGCACAACTAATCTCTTTAGCCCAAAATGTCTTGTGTAATCCTTTAGAATAAAGCATACATCTAGCCATTTCAACTAAAGTTTTGATTTTCCTTTCAGCAACACCATTTTGTTGAGGTGTGTAAGGAACAATATTTTGATGTTGAAATCCATGTTTACATAAAAAGGCTTCAAATTCTTTCTTAACAAATTCCCTCTCCCCCATTATTAGATCTTAAAGTCTTAATCCTTTTACCAGAATCATTCTCAACCAAGGATTTAAATGCTTGAAACTTAGGAAATGTGTCACTTTTATTTTTCAAAAAATAAATCCATGATTTTCTACTAAAGTCATCAATTAAAGTAAGAAAATAGACTGCATGAGATATAGAGGGAACTTCAAGAGGACAACAAATGTCACTATGAATTAATTGCAAAGGTTCTTTAGCATGCCAAGCTTTACCCTTATCAAACATTTCTCTATGATGTTTACCAAGGACACAACCTTCACAAACACCTTTAGTAGACGAAACATTAGGCAAGCCATGTACCATTTTAGTTAACATTTGCATTTTACCATAATTCAAATGACCCAATATTTCATGCCACAATTTACTTAGTTCATCTACATGAGCAACATAGGAATAAAAGGGTTTTCTCTTAGTTGAATTAAAACCAACAAATTCATATAAACCATCGGTATGATCAACGGGACCAGAAGAAACTACTTTAAAATTATGGTTGATATCTTTAAGAACATATTTATCAAGCCAAGCTTTAAATTTATATCCTTTTTGACATTCACGATAAATTGAAAGCAAGTTGATGGGCATGTGTTCAACATGAAAAACATTTTCCAATTGACCATTAGCAACATTAACATTACCAAAACCAATAACGGAAAGTTGTCTACCATCACCTATAGATACTTTCTGATATGTGTGCTTATTATTGTGATAAGATGTAAATAAAAAAGCATTACTAGTCATATGTTTAGAAGCATTGGAATTCATTATCCATTCCACATTAGAAGAAGAACTACTAGATGAAACAACAAATGCACATAAAGCTACTTGTGATTCATCATAACCTTTCTTTTTAGACTTAGACATTAAATGTTTCTCTTTAAAACAATTCTTTTCCAGATGGTTAGTTTTACCACAATGTTTACAAGGATCATACACTTTCTTCTTCTTACTAGTTTCATGATGTGCATTAGAAGCATGACCAAAATTATTGGTATGAGTAGAAGTGTGTGAACAAGAACCTTTAGCATTATTAAAACTTTTCTTAGGATTCTTATTATGTACCATAAGAGCTTTATTAGGTGAGACTTGTCCTGAAACAATCATGCTTTCTTGCTCATTTATCAACCCTTTACAAAAATCTTCAAAAGTAGGTTACGTGGTACTTTGAGACAATTCAAGAGCCCTATTCCTAGTTTGGATGAACATGTCAAAACAAGATGGCAATTTTTGTTCTACAAGAATTATAAGAGTGGTGTCTGTCTTCTTGTAATCTTTACCCCAATTATTTAATTTTTCGTTTAAATTTTTCACTTCAGCAAGATATAATTCTACTCTTTCAAAGTTAGTAGGATCTAGCTCAAAAATCTTATTTTCAAGGTAATAAGCAGAGACATCATCAGATTTATCAAATAAAGAATAAAGAATTTTTCATACCTCAATCAGGATTTCTTCTGCCTTAATACTTACATGAAGACTATCTAAAACCATTTGACCAATGAGCCCTCTTGCGTGATCACATTTTTCTTCCCATGTAGCCACATCTTTAGCATCAGCAAGTTTCTTTTGTTCACCATTAACAATCCTCCATATATTCTTACTCCTGAGAACATCAATCATTTTTAGCCCTTAAAAAGTGCCAAATAAAGTCACACGCGAGTTTGTCACAGGAAACTCACACGTAGATATGATACACGTGGGTTCTGCACAAGAAAGTCGCGCGTTACGTGTGGGTTTACAGTAGAGAAATCTGTGGGTATGTCGAAGCACACGCAATTCTGTAAAATAAAATTCGTGGGTATGCAAAGTTATACGTGGGTTCGCAGTAGGCAAGTCGCGTGTACATGCGTTGTCCGCGAAGAAAAGTCACGGTTGTCCTGTTTTAGGCCGAAAATAGTGTCGACTAATCCGCTGACAGAAGCCTGTAAAAATTATACCAAACTTGGACGAAAGTGACATATATTACAACCAGAATAAATATCTCCTTGAGGAGAATCCAAAAACATATAGATCTACAGAAGAAAAATAATAATAATAAATAAATAAAATAAATCAAGAGACCCTTGAAAAAATCCTGCAAAAATCTACACAACAAAGTTAGGGTTATGAGAAAAAATCTCAAATATGTAGAATCATGCCCAGATCTGAAGAGAAGCCTAATGGCTACTAGATAGAAATAAAATCTACAAAAAATAAAGAGTTCCCAAATGAAGATAATAGTTATTGGTTGAAAGCTATAGAAGGTTCCAGATCATAGCAACCAGCTCTCATACCATGTCAGAATTATAGATCTAGCTAAACTAGCTTACCTATCTAAGCATCCAATAACATATCAACATAAATAAGAACAAAAAGAGAACAAGGAAAAGAATACACCAGATATAAGTGGTTCACCCAATTGGGCTACGTCCACGGGAAGGTTGTCTTCTATTATCTCCATAAATCTCTTTCAATCTTACAAAGAGAGCAACTCCTAATAACCCCAATAAAATATAGCAGAGAGCTTGTGAGCACAATAGAATGTGTTGTGATAGTATGATGGATGTGTTGTGTATGTGACTCCCTTGACCCTATTATATACCAAGAGATGTGGAGGAATTACTCTCACATATTGCATGTGGGATAATATAATTCTCCATAATAACACCTCTTTATATAACAATGGATATCAAGAGTATTCTTTACCATATTAAATATGGGATATAATGTATTACTCTTTTACATAAGATTGTGGATAACTTCCGACATAATACAAAGACATTATTACCTTCCAAGGGATATAATATATTCAAACATGGACCCCATGAAAGGAACCATTGAAGTCGAATTGAGAGATTTATTTTCATATCTAATGTGGGCTTGTGAAAGCCATTGTTGAATGAAAAATTTGGGCTCTGTTGTCGATTAAGGAGACAGGAGAAAATTTTAGTTTGAATCTTGTGCCTAATTTTGAGACCCTATCCGCATCCCAACCACATTACATTGACCAAATTAATGGGGTAATTCTTCTTTGGATCATCAATGATCCTCCATGACAGTTACCAATGGGATTGATAAGCTTAATATTATTGTTGTGACCAAACCATTACATCGCCAAATTTGAAGCCATATCAAGAGTTTGGCTTCCTCATCCTAGTGCTTATGCTCTATTAAATAAATAATGATAGGAATACTTTCATATGACTATTTAATAGGAAAGAGCTAGGTGATGCTTATACAAATCCAGAGATACCAACATCATATCATGATACCTTTCCATTAGTTTGACCATGTAGTAGAACCAAGGCTAAACCCTTCACAATTATTGTTTTATTTGCTCACATTGCATTCATGGGATTCATAATGAAGCTAATAAACATAGAAAGAACAATTATAAGCATGTACCTAAAAATGCCTTCAAATGGAAGGATATGTCTTGTGGGAGTGGGAGCTCAACTTATAGATATAAGATGCCAGCCATCACATTATCTTGGATACTATAGATTCAACCATGTGATAGATATGGCCTACTTGAAGGAGAGCTAGCTCCGATCAACTTTTGAGACAAATAAATGAGAATGTATTATCTAAAGTTGGTAATTTTGATCCACACCGCAAATTTCCATCTCTACATCTAGTTTATGTAAATAGATTTTCATGGGAACAAGAGAGATGGCTTCACCGTTTGGGACACCCTCCATTGTTATAACAACATTGTGTGACAACCTAAGCGTGACATGCAACAACCCCAACATCCCATGAGTGAAGGTCATAGTTAAAATTAGTGTGCAAGGTTATATTTCGAAGTAGCCAAAATTTAACATTTTTTTTGTAAGTAAATACCCAAGGGTATTTGAACTTGTGACCTTCCATTTACAACTTCTCATCTCATTTACTCATTACCAATTGATATACCCCTGTAAGCCTTCCAAAATTTAACATTAATCAACTTCTTCATATATAATATTAAATGATTTTGCTATTGATATATTCTCCTAAGTCCAATCCAAACATGAAATGAGTGGTCTTATTTGACCTTACGTTGGGATGAGTTCAAATAAGACTAAAAACTATGTTATTGGTGTACATAAGGTGAAAACTATTTTATGAGCATATATAAAAAAAATTATGGGCTCTCAAGGAACAAAACATTGAATAAATATGCATTGTATTTTTCCATCTTTCTGAAAAATGAAATAAAAATATGGCAAGCCTATTTATATAATCCTTTTAAAGGCCAGGACTAAAATACGACACCTTTTAAACTTAGTTGTTGTGTTTAAAGTGTTAAAAAAAATTGTGATGATATCTTTGTCATCGCATTCATATAACTTATTGATGACATTTAAGCTAAAATGTCTATCCTAAGATGGAGAATTTTTTTTCAAAAAGAAAAAAAGTTGTACTTTTTTTATTAATGAAAATAAAAAAGTACTCCTCCTTACATCCATATCAACAAAAAACTATGCAGAAACATCAACCTGAAATACAATATAAGTCTAGGCTTTAAAGTTCAATCCTATCCCAACATAATTCTAGGCTTTAAAGTTCAATCCTATCCCAACAAAATTCAACAGGAAAATAATCAAATCTTGTAAGCAAAGGACCAAAAGAAAACAAAAAAATAGAATACTAGAGTGATACTAATCCTTAAAAAAGATAAGGATCCTTTAAACTCCATATTTTTATCAATCCATTCTTCCCAGATTAGAAGACCTTCTTCTGCATTGAGGGCTTCCTTGGACAGAGCATTCGCTGCATCATTGAGTTCATGATAAATGTGGTCAATAGACCAATCATGAAAAGTACTAAAAAGTTATTCAATTATACTACACCAGTGATGGACCGAGAGAACATTGATCTTGTGTAACATTTTGGCCCATTTGATCACCATCATAGAATCACCAAAAATCCTCAAAGTGTCAATCCCGAATGAAACTACAATTTTTAGTAAAAACCATAAAGTAAGGATCTTGAATTTTGTGTTAGTGCCCAATCCATAGTTGAGTTTAAATTTGAAGTAATGATTTTTGTTTAAGATCAGAAAAACACCAGCAACACATCTTCCCTCAATCGTTGCGCCATCAAAGTATCGTGTCGCAATGTATGAGTCAACTATTCCTTTCAATCTGCGAACTCGACATGTAGCAGAAGTTAAACTCTTATATGAAATGTACATCCCAATAGATTGATAAACAGTCATCATATAATGTTTCCTATTGTTCTCAAATATTATAGCATTCCTCGCTTTCCACAAAAACCAAGAGACAAAGGCTCGAAGAGTCTTATGAGATTTATGTTCTTTGTACCACTTGTGTAAAGAGGATTCCAAACTAACCGAGCCCCAATGACCATTGATAGTAAGAACAAAACAGATCGTAGATCATACCATTTTTTAGAAATCACATTCAATAAATAAATGAGTAACATTTTCTTCATTATTCTTGCAAAAAGGACAGATGCTAGGACCATTCCATCCCCTGCGGGTTAAGTTACTCCATGTAAGGATGCAGTCTTCTAATGCAATCCATATTTTTACCTTTTTTGGAATGTGCCATTTCCACATAATCACTGACCACCGGTTCTAAGAAGATATTTCCTATTCCTGAACAATAGATTTATATGTTGATTTAGCAAAAATAAAATATGAGTCTAGGTTAAAAGAATAGACTAGATTATCTTACATTTCATTCAGTCTAATTCCCATCCTGTTAAGATTATGAATGTACAAATTCCATTCTTCAACCATACTATTGTGTAGTCACAAATCCTGAGGAGACAACCAATACATATGATAATTATGAAGCCATCGTGGACGTCTTATATGGCTGAGAGACACAAAACCCTTGTTCATAAGATAACTCCTTATTATGGGAGAAAGTATAAAGTTTTCCTCATTGTCGGCATATGATCGATTCCAATCAAAACATTATGGCCATTACCAATACACCAAGATAGAAATTTATTAATCCACAGATAGATTTTAAGGAAACCCCACCAAATAATGGAGGAATTTCTGACATATTTATTTGGATTTATTATCCAAAGAAGTAAGTTATCCTTCAAATATTTTTTGTGCATTATATCAATCCAAAGGCCGGCTCTGAAAAGGAAATGCCAACAAAAATTTAAACAAAGAGTTGTATTAAAACCAAGATAGGTTTTTTATGTTCCAACCACCAAATTTTTTTGGAATAGATAGAGTTTCCCACTTAGTAAGATGCATCTTACCTCCTTTATTGTTCCCATACCAAAGAAAATTAAATATTAATTTTCTGATCATATGTAGAATGGTTTTAGGAATCGGGAATAAAGAGATCCAATAGACTGGCATTCCAATGAGGAAAACCTTAATTAAAATGAGCCTACCTCCAATAGATAGATACTTATAGGTCCAATGACTGATCCTTTTCTCATATCTCTTCACTAACCAGTACCAAACACATATTCTATAACAATTTGGTTTAATGAAATATCTAAGATATTTAAAACCATCTTCAATCATAGATTTTTGATAAGGCATAAAACCAATGATCTTGTCCAATATCATCTCATCCATATTATTATAAAGAAAAGTCGATTTATAGATACCAATTTCCATACCTATTGCAGAACAAAAAATATTGATGATATATGATAGTTGCGACCATTCTTCCATAGTTCCCAAGCCAAAAAGGACCACATCATCTACGAACAATATATGACTAATTATGACAAAATCAGATATATTAATACCCCTAAGCAGATCAATTCTTTTTGCTTCAGCTATCATAGAACTCATCCCTTCAATGACAAGAAGAAACAAATGAGGCGACAGTGCACATCCCTAGCGCAATCCCCAAGAGAAACCAAAAAACTGAGTGGGATACCCATTGATCAGAATAGAGAAGGAAGGGGACGTAACACACGCCATAATCCAATTGGTCATCATAAGAGGAATTCCAATCTGAAGAAGTTGTATTCTTAAGAACACCCAATTAAGCCGGTCATAAGCCTTGACTAGGTCCATCTTAAGGATAAGTGCCTTCAAATTGTTTTATTTAATGGTATGAAGTATCTCTTGTGATACTCCAACCGTATCTAAGATCTGATGATTTGACAAAAAAAAAAATTTCTTTAGATATTACCTCTGCAAGTTTTGGCTTCAATTTATTTGCAATTATTTTGGTGATCACCTTATAAGCCAATTTGCACAAGGCGATAGGCCTGAAGTCATCAAAGGTAATCCACTTACTACATTTTGGAATTAAATTCAAGAAATTTGAGTTCAAACCTTTATACATGAATCCTTCAATTCTAGAAAACTCAACAATGGAGAGTAGATCTTGTCCCATAATATCAAAAAAGTCCCAAAATAGCTCAACCATCCAACCGTCTGGACCAGGGATTTTATCCCTAGCAAATATTTACAGCACATTTTCAATTTCCTCCAAAGTTACTGGTTTACAAAGTTCTTCTCCCTCTACATCAGAGAAGAAGGTCTGATAGTTTTGTATGACCTTCATCTGATTCTCAATCGTTGAATTTCCGGGGTCAGAAAAGTGATGAGAGAAAAACAGTTTTGCAACCTTCTTTAAGTCACCTTGAGAATTTACCAAGTTGCCATCAACATCAAGAAGTTCCCATATAGCATTATAATTTATTCTATCAGAGGCGTGTCTATTAAAAAATTTAGTGTTCGCATCACCCAGTGCCACCCAAATGGATATACTCTTTAAACACCAAGCATTTTCCTATTGTTCTAATAAATCATTTTTCCTTTTTTCCAGAATTTGTAAATCCAATTTTTCCTCAGTAAAAATACCTACAGGATTGAGATCAAAACAGAGTCTGATCTGATCTTCAATCTCTTCAATAGCTTTCTTATCTCGGTATTTCCTAAGATTTTCCCAGGCTATCACTTCCTTCTTCATATTTTTGAGCTTATAGACCAAGGCCTCCATAGGATTTAATTCAATAGGAAAAGTAAAATACCTCCAGAAATTTTTAACTAAATCACAAAATTCATTGTCTTTCATCCAGGAATTATCAAATTTGAAGGGATATCTCTTTCTGAAACAACTACCATCAATTTGAAGCATAACAGCATGATGATATGAGATATTTTATGTCTCCACCCAAGATTTAAATTTAAACATACTATTTCATAAAGACTCATCCATAAGGAAATGGTCTAGTCTCTTCCCAATATCTTGGCTGTCACACTGCTTGTTATTCCAAGTTGCACATAGCTTAATAGGTTTTATGTCCATGAGATTATTTCTTTGAAACAAATCCCCAAAATACTCATCTAAAGCATCTGATCAAGCTGATTTTCCCCAAATTTAAGTGACTGATAGTGTGAGGTTCAAGTCTCTAGCTATAATCAAATTTGGAGTCTTCAGAATGCCACTGATATCCAAATTGTTCCAAAATGTTTCCCTATCGTTATAGGGACCATACATATTGAGGATGGTCAATTGTTGATCAAAAGTCTGAATTTTTCCTTCTAATAGAAGACCACCAATTGTTTTATATGCTTTGAAATTTGCAAAAGAGGGATTCCATCATGATAATATCCCACCAGAATGGTCGACTACATCCATAGCATAGAAATCCCGGGTAGGAAAAATATTAGAAAAAAAATCAATAGCAAGATTTCCAGTGCAAAGAGTTTCCTGAATTAGAACTATGTCAGGGTTGGTAGCTTTAATGAATCGGTTAAGGGCCCTACCCTTTCTAACCCCTCCAATACCACAGATATTGAAAGAAAGGAAGGATATTAAAAACCAATGGAAGCAGGCTGGTAAGCTCTAAGGGCCCAAGAGGTAGAATCGACTTGTAAAACAATTTCAGATAGAGAAATGAAAGTATTACCAACACCAGCATTCAGTTCAAAGTTAATATCTCCAGGCTTATCCTTTTTCTTCTTTTTTCTGATAGTTACATTTTGGCATCTTATGGACGACAAGGGAATAGAATCAAAATCAGTACTAGGCTTCTTAAAAAAAAAAACAATGGAGATCTAAAACAACTGTGCTGAGGGGAAGACATAACAAATTGCATAGTATTGGGGGAAGTTAAATTTTGAACTCTAGGTTTATACAGTTGCGGATAATTTAAGGGAGGGTTCTCAATCTCAACAAGAGTAGGAATATTTCCTGAAGAAACCCTAGGGTTGACCATTGTATGAAAGAGAATATCCTGAGGTAAGGAATCAAGTTCAGTGCGATCTAGGGATACTGGAAAGAGGGATTTCGGTTTAAGTAAAGAGGATTCAATTTCCTTAGGATCAATCCTAGATATGGGTAAAGTTTCATCTTGAGCAGCGAGATCAGGAGAAGAAGAAACCTTTAGTGAAGTAGGGGAAATAGCACAACCCGAGCTCTTTCAAAGATCCAAGGACTTTTCAGCTGAAAGATAAAATTTCATCTCCTCTTTAGAAACACCCTCATAATGTGTGGAGAATAGAGAATTTGAATTACCATATTTATCATTTCGAGGGGGACGGATCAAGTTTCGAAGCCAAGTGAAGAAATCTTGCAAATGCCTTGCTATCCACAGAATCAGATTTGAAATCCTCCCCACCAAATAAAGTTGGACACTGAGCCCAAACATGCCCTGTCTCTCTGCAATAAAAACATTTAAAGGGAATATTACGGTAATCAATCCTTTGAACAAATTTCTTCTCCCCCGGACTATCTCCACCACTTTTGGAAAACCTAAGAAAATATCAAATTCAACCATGATTGAAGCAATTTTCACATTTTTCTATATAATAGAATTAATTATTTTTAATTTTAATACTAAAAATCAACCCACATTTTATTATACATTACATTTAGTGATCATTTGAAAAAGATTGGGACAAGAAATTCTTATAGCATAGTTAGCACTTACATTTTGTGATCATTTGAAAAATATTGAGACAAGAAATTCTTATAGCATAGTTAGCTCACAACTTTCCCTCCACTTAGATGTGGTAGAATCTAAAGGTTCCCTTCATAAATTGAGAATAATATTCCATTATGTCACATACCAATCACATCCAACCACATTTAATCTATTAAAATATATGTGAGTCCATCCTTTCATATATGGCAGATACCATAAGCCTAATGGCCATCTTGAACTTTATTATTAATCTGTGTTACATTGGGATTATAGGTTTCGCCTAGGCATCACTTTGACTTTACATTATTTGTTATTTAATTATTTAGTCATTAAATAAAGTTGTATAGTTAATAAAAAACTATGTATTAAAATGAATAATTTTTTTTATATTTTTTTAAATACAAGCATCTTAATTTTTTTGGTTGATGTGACAAAATACTTTTGATATGAGAGGTAATTGTTAGACAATAATAAATAATAAAAATTCAAAATTAATTTTTTTGGTTGATGTGACAAAATACTTTTGATATGAGAGGTAATTGTTAGACAATAATAAACAATAAAAATTTAAAATTTAAAAATAATTAGAAACACCATGTAAATAAAGGATTATGGCGGTCCTTCCGGTAATGGATGATTCAAAACTTTTATTGATGGGTGTAATAACAGGGGTATCATCTCCATTCTTGCATTGAATTTGTGGCTTACAAATTTATGGGAAGAGAGGATGAGGTTTCGGGTTATCTTTTTTTATTACATATCTACGGAATATAATGTTGGGTGGATGTATTGTCGTTGTGTAAGAATGCTCTCTTTTTAAGGGAAGGTATGTTGGTTATGAAATTAATGAGAAATCTTTAAATGAAGTTCATATTATGATTCAAAAGGGTGTTTTTATTAGTTTTAATGGTGAAATGACATGTTTCCTTTGTCGGGTATTTGGTTTTCTTGAACTCTTTTAGAGCGATGGAATACTATTTTTTTTCATATTGTCAGTTTGTTATTTCTAGTCTTGATGTTGTAGATGACAAACACTAACTGATGGGCCAATGCATATTTTGATTCTCTTCTGAAATATCAAATATATGATTTTCTAATGGAAAAAAAAGGAATATGATGGTCATTGACTGAGAATAATGGAAAGTAATTATTTGTTTGATCTATTCGGTTTGCTTTAAATCCTTCCTTGATCTACTCGATTTTATTTAATTAAAAGCACTAGGTATGGAAACTGTGATTAATTCGAACCTCCTTTCTAGGTGGCACCTTTATCAATAAAACTACAAAATAATGTGTAAATCCGCCCTAATTTTTCATGGGCCTTCGACACCACCATTAGGAGAGAGCTTCTCCACCAAGGCTTCTCTTGTAAATCAAAGATATATCTAAATAGATCTTGACTTGAACAATGGTGATAAAAATCAAACTCAAGAATTGCTTACAATGTCAAGGAATTCATGTAAGCCTATAGGTAAGATTACTATTAATACATTTTATATGAAGCACGTTGATTGATATTAGTGGATAGTGTTTCCTATCAAATTAGCAATCCTACTACAAAGTCCTAAAGTGATGCTAGCTTAAAAGTAACTTAAGAAGGATCTAGTTGTCACCTTAATGAACCCTTTTCTCATTTAAGACCAACTCTCCTCTGGTACAAGGGGGGTATCCCTAGGATTAAAATTGTTCAATGGTAGGCTAATATGGCTCAAGGTGATGTGGAGATTTCTTTTAAAAAACATTAAGCTAAATTCCTATTTAAGTTTGTTTTATATATGATTGAAGATGATTGATTAGTGCCTAAAACCCACTTGGGAATATGAAGTAAAAGTATTACTAAAGGGTTGAAAAATTTTCATTCATGAATGGCTTTCACAAGCCCACGTCAGATATGAAAAGAATTCTCTCAAGTCCACTTCAATGGTTCCTTTCATGGGGTCCACTACTAACATCTAGTGGATTTCCCATTTAGTCAGCATACTGTTTATCTCTTCAACGTATACGGATTTGATGTACAGGCCTATCACTCAATTCTTTGAATCAGAATCCACTGTTGTTAATTATGTAGACATTGGAACTAGCAAATTGAGAGATAAAAATGTATTGCAAGGCTTAGCAAGAATCTTATAGTACTCATGGCCTTCAAAGAAAACAAAAACAGTTCAATGATAAAAATTTGCCTAGTGTTCAAAACCACAAGCACTGGAACAAAAATATAATGTGATTTGTCAATATTTGGAGGAAGAAGAAAAGTTTCATCATTGGATGAAAAATGGGAAATTCGTAGAAAATTGCAATCTTCACCATGTAATAGTGCACCGTGTTCTTAAGTTTATTCCATTAACAAATAGATCAAATATTACAAAACTGAAGCTAAATGAGGGTTGTAAAACTCACTTTCTTTCTCCATTGTTGGCATTCAACTTGTATGATTTGTATCCCAAAAAACTAGAATAATTAGAATGCCTACTACTGTATGGGATCGGTGTTGTCTATATCGCTACTAGATCAATGGTGTATATCTATATCCATAACCACCACTTTTAACATTAAAAAGATCAAAAGCTTCTTTTATATGTATGCAATGTTTTTATCCTCCATATTCCCCATTCTCTTGGGTATTCTCCTTTCCTAGATCAAAATGAAAATATTCAAATAGGATCATCATAAATGATTGCTTTGTAATTTTGAGGCAATAGGTTTTACATTTAGCACTTTGCAACATATTAAAATGCACATGTATTTATGGCAAGTATGTTTAGTGCATAAGGTTGGTCAGTGTTGTGTTTCTTTAAAAAAATGTCTAGAACATTGAAGTGATGGGTTCCCTATACAAGACCTTACAAATTCATCTTATATAAAAAAATGTTCCTAGTTTATATTACATAAAAATAAGATACATTGCTAACCCATTCAAAACACCAGTAACTCCACACACACATTTTATTAATGTCATCGAGTTTTTCATGTACTTGAACGAATTAAGTATAACCATTTGGGTGACTATAGTTTCATTTTAGATCTTAGCATCAACACAAGCCAATAAATAACTTTATGCTAGATCCAAATTTCTCACTAGATCCCCTCTTAGCCTTGAATCTATTGATCACTCACATAAATGCATAGAATACAAATTTCAATAGTCTTACATAATCTTGAAGGACAAACCTTATGGACGATATTTATGCATCTTGTTGGAATTACTAAATCCTACTATACATATTAGGCGTGATGCTTGATAATACAATAAGTTTGTGGTTGTTATTGTATTGATCATTATAATGTAGAGTTTGTCTCTATGTGAGTAACCTTCTTATGCGTTTTTAGAAGGTTGTTGGATCTTAGTTGGATGAGAGATTTTCTCCAACAATAATGTTGCTAAGATAAGTCCCGATTATGAATGGTTGGAAGGTTGACATAATTTCTTGATAGGTTTTTAATATGCTAAGATAGTGTGTCTATCTTATGGCAAGCTTGATGTATAAAGATGCAACATTGTTTGATGTTTAATAGACACTCAACACTGTTTTTGGTGCATGTGTGGAAACAATGTTTACTCTCTCATTTGTCTACATGGTATTAGAGATAGTACATCTCACTTTCTCGCAAGAAGGGTTGTGATCATGACAATTATGCATTGTTATTCCTATGTGGATTTAGGATTAGAATAGGACAATATATTGCTTATGTGCTCATGATTTCTATGGTCTATAGTAGTGTGTGAAGTACAATTTGTTCATGGTGGTGTGGGTTATCTTAATTTTCCATCACATCAAGACCTAGAAGATTGCACTAGTTGTAAATCCTATTGCATGAGTTCAATTTCATGCAAAGAATAGATCATCCTAGTTATTATCAATTGTTGTTTCCAATGCATGTATAATGAATGAATGTAGTGGGTGAATCCACTCATGTGGTTCACCATTTTTGGCGGATCGCAAGGGGAAAAATCATTTTTCGGACCCTCGATTGAGGTAATTTCAAGCCCTCGATCGAGGTTTTATATGCTCGATCGAGGGTTTAAAAATACCTCAATCGAGGGCTTTAACATACCTCGATCGAGGATGCGTTAAACCCTCAATCGAGCAAAACCTTAATCGAGGGTTGCGTTAGACCCTCGATCGAGGGTTTGTTCGATCCGTCAAAAAAAAAAGGGAGGGTCCGGGAGGTTGTGCGGTGGGTTGACAGACCCTCGATTGAGGGAATGCGACAGAGAAAAAAAAACAAAACAGGGCCCGGCTGGCCCTGTTTTCATGTAGTGCGTTGACAAAGACAGAGCAACAACGACTGGGGACCTCGACCGAGCACCTGCCCGACGCCACCTCCCCACATTGATGCCACCTCCCCACAGCAACGCCATCATGTCATCTATTCCACCAGGTGGGTAGAAATCTACCATTCGTTTTGTGATTTAAAAAAATACATATTTCATATTTTATGTATAAATTTGTGTTTTTTTATCAAATCTAGGTTGAATTTGGTTTTCTAGAAATGGTTAGGATGTAGCCATTGAAACTAAACCGCCATTGAAACCAAATTTATCAAAAAAAAAACCATTTGATTTAACTAAAACAAAAACCTATTTCAAACCAAAACAAAAACCCATTTCAAACCAAAACAAAAACCAAATTTGAAATAGATTTAGGGTTTTACATATTTGTCAATTATTTGTTTAAATTATTTAATTTATTTTTGTTTTTATATCAACTGGTAGCATTTCACCCCATAAATGCTACCGGTTTTATTTTAAAATGTGATTTTACAAGTAGAAATGCTGCCCATTTTTTTTCAATCCTCCGAGAACGCCAAGAGGATTGAAAAAAAAAACCATTTGAACCTAAAACAGAAAACCATTTCAAAACAAAAACCAAAACTATTTGAAATTTGAAATACTTTTAGGATTTTAAATTTATTTTGCATTTATTTGTTTAAAAATTATTTGGTATGTGAATTTGCAAGCAGAAATGCTGCCAATTTTTTTTCAATCCTCCGAGAACGCCAAAAAGATTGAAAAAAAAATCATATATTAATATTAATATTATAATATAAAAAAAATAAAAAATGAATATTAATAATATATATAATCATATATTATTTATTAATTTTTACTTAATTTATTTTTAAAAAAAAATTAATATTAATAATATAATATAAAAAATAAAAAAATAAAAACTACAATTCAACAATAAAAACACCTTTGAATCATCAATAAAAACACCTTTGAATCATCTAATCGTTTCCACCATTGAATCCCTTGACCTATGCCTTAGACCATTCTTTGTATTTCAAATCATTGCATGACACACGGGTAAGGGTGTATGATTCACTCATGGCTATGTGGGATCCATAGCATTGATTGGTATCATGGCCATTCCCACAACCAAGGATTTGGTAGGTTTATGTCTTCACGACAAGATAGGTTTTGCATCAACACAAATTTATATAATGGATTTGTAGCAAAAGGATACATAGCCATCTTATCCAACCTACAATACTACTAACTCATAATTGAAATACTTTTTGGTTGATGCCAATTGCTCGAAACCAACGGTGCTCATGCATCATAAATTTATTCAATCAACTCCATGTACTAAGTCGGTTTTAGTTTCTTCACTTTTTAGTTAAGGCAACGTTTGTATTTGAGTATGACAATGGCAATGCCAAGGGGCTTTTTCCAAAGGAATCCTGGTAAAAATAAATATATATATTCATAGTCAAGAGTATTATCAATGAATATGACAGAATTTAACTTGAAAGAGAGACTAAGCAATTTTACCCAAATCAAAACTATGAAAATGGTTCTACTTAGTGAATTTTCCAAGTCGTGAAAACACAACTTTTTTATAATTCTTTCATCATTTAATCATTTTTCATTTATTCAAAATACAAATTCACCTAGGAATCCACTAATTTAAGAAGAGATGCATGTTTTTCTCATGAACCAAAGGCTTGCTTCACTAACAACAAAAAAATCCATCTCTACAATATATTCTCAAATGAAAAAATTCATTATCATAAAGTTGAATTAACACTAAATCCATGAAAAAGGAACCTAAAACTTAAATATCAAAAAAAATATCTTTCCACTTTGAAAAAATCCATTAAAATTACATATAAACCTATGAATTAATTATATATCTTCTTCTTTGATTTGAGAAATATCGAACTTCAAAACTAAAACAATGACAACCTTATCAACATTTGATAATGAAACCAAAAACTTACCTTGGAATAAATGTTTTTTAAAACATAAATTCTTCCCAAAACATAATCTATAAAAAAAGTTCATTTAGTAAAGATTGCCCCACTATGTTTCCCACAACACCTTCTCTTTGAGAAAACAAAACCTTATTAATTTGAAGTGTCGTTGACATTCTCCAACGTTTGTCGATTTGTTTTATGTCTCACGTAGTTTATGGGCAATATTTTATGCATCTTGATGTGTAATGATCACATGTGCTCTCCATAACAAACAATTAAATATAAGGTTTCCACTAATGGAGGCACTATTTTGTGTGTTCAATTTTAGCAATAGTGGCCTTTCATGAAGAAAGTTGCTTTGCATACAACGCAATACAAATGTTTTCACATGAGTGCCTATTTTGTTTCTTCATTTTTAGCAATGATAAGCATAAAGAAAGCTTATGCCATTACCATTATAATATTGTTTTCTAAAATCAAATAAATTTATCCTCAAAGTTGAGGACAAGAGCTAGCGTTTATGTTTGAAATTGTGGTGTACATGTAATTATGATTTGGCTAGTATTTATTATTTTATATTGTTTAGTGGGCATGCACAGTACAATATGCCATAAGGTTGTTGCATAGAGCCATTTAAAATTTCAATGATGTCAAAACATGGGTAATTTGATTTTTTA
Source organism: Larix kaempferi (assembly GCA_027924585.1). Classification (NCBI taxonomy): domain Eukaryota; kingdom Viridiplantae; phylum Streptophyta; class Pinopsida; order Pinales; family Pinaceae; genus Larix; species Larix kaempferi. The sequence continues at coordinate 23,783,295 of BSBM01000391.1, read as the reverse complement.
TTGGCTAGTATTTATTATTTTATTTAGTTTAGTGGGCATGTATGGTCCACTATGACATAAGGTTGCATAGAGCCATTTAAAATTTCAACAATGTCAAAACATAGATGATTTGATTTGTCATTTTTATTTTATAGCAACATTGTTATACGAATTAGAAAACACACTTTAGAGAAGGTAATGATTGTTCCCTTAAGGATATTTATATTGATGTATCTGTATATATTAAATGCACAATTTGGATAATTTGTAGAGCACATCGTAAAGTTCATGGTTAATGTCTAGATGAAGTAGGTATGAAAGCTACATGGGTGGAGTTATAATAGTATATATAGTTTGCCCGAGGGATTTCCTTTTCAATTCTTCGATGAAAAATGTTTGGATGTCACTAATCAAGAAACCTTCATATGTTGAAATGTCTTTGTATTTAATACTTAGCTTGAGGCTTTCTCAAGAAATTATCTTTGATGTAGGCACGAGACCAAAGGTTACCAATAATTATTGTAATTTTAATTTGAAAGATAAAATAATTATTGTAATTTCAATTTAAAAGATAAATAGACTAAATTACACCAAATCAATTATCATATTAAATTCACAAAAAAGATACATATCAACAATGTCTACTGTATTTATTCAATATCAATGACCAAAGCTCGCAAGCCTTATTACAATCTAAAATATGAATCATATGATTTTGGGGCTTCTCCTACACCTTATCCTACTTCTATAGAAAAAAAATGGCATTCTTCATTCATTGGTTTACAATTTATCTAGGATGGAGATTGGTTGGAAGGTCAACCACATGTTACTTCCATTTTAGAACTCCAACTACTGAAGGCATTCACAAAACCAGGATTCTCCTTGGAATTTCATCCAATCAAATCTTTTAATAAATGGTTGTGACTTTTTTGACGTGGTCGAAGGTTGAATGAAAATGTCATAGTTGCAACATTGGGATCACATATCCCAATTATCTCTCATTCATGACTTTCTATTTCCTTCCAAACTCTTAACATGAGAACAAGGTTTAGTGTATTGTTCCTTCATTGTATCATTAACTCCATAAAGCAATGCAAAGGGCTAGGGTGGGAGTATCTCTCATATTTCTTTGAGGGATCAATGCTCTACTCTTTATGTTATCGCATGGATCCACATTTGTATTGTTAGTTTAGATTATTAATTCACTCCCCAATAACTACACCAACATATTATATGCTCAATAACTACACCAACAAAAGTTTGATGTGTGTGTGCGCTAGTTTAGGATGGAGCTATTTCAATTATGTAGAAAGAAATTATCATGTTGTTACAGGTTGTTAGTAGGATTCAATTGCTATATAATAGATCCAATATACAGTGTATGATTGTGTTGGTAATTACAATCTTTTATGGTATTAGATCCATGCTCTAGGTGGAGCACATTGTTATCTAATCATGCTTCGAAATTGAAACCTTCAATGCACATCAAAACCCATTTTTCCCTTCATAGAAAGGCACAACAACCTTATCCTTTCAAAAAAATTAATTTTGCATCAAGCCTATCCATAATGAAATTGAAAATTATTTTATAACTTTGCAATTGAAGGGTTGCTCCAATTTTTTCCAATCAAATTTTTAGATGAATCGAAAGCGAAAAAGATAGAAGCCCAGCTAGGTTTTCCACAAATTGCATTATTTTATAAAAATTGATTTGTATCGAACACATAATAGTAATGAAATTTTCATACATTAATGTATATATTGAAATGTGAAATTTGGAATAGAATTTGAAATTTGAATTGAATTCGAATTTGAAATTGAAATGTGAAATTTGGAATAGAATTTGAAATTGAAATGAGAAAATTTGAAATTGAAATGTGAAATTTGGAATAGAATTTGAAAGAAAATTAGAATTAGAAATTGAAATGTGTTGCAGATAGTCCTGAAGAGAGAGATTCGGTGCTTCGTGCTCCGCTAAGCACGAGAGGATCTAATGTCGCCCGACAGGGCGGCCATCGGCAATGTTCCCGTTCATCGAGGAGTGATGCCAGGCCGGGGTCGGCTACCACTGGTGGCGGCAACAGGAGAGATAGTGTGTCGATTCATCCCAACGACATACATGTGGATCCCCAGGAGAAGGATGTGCAACAAGACACGAGTGCATCAGGTGCGTATTTTTTGTTAGCACATTTTCAGTAAATTTTTAGTATATAATGCATTGAATTTCAGCTGCAAGTTATAATATATATTTTTAGTAACATTTGTGTTTTGGTTTGGATGGCAGGTGCCCCATCAGGGGGATCATACGATGATGAGGTTGCACAGATCACTCTCGCTAACATCATTTCCAAGCGAGAGTGGGTGAGCTCATGTGTGAGCACTTTAAGGGAGGATTCTCCCACACGGCAATCTTTGTCGATGATGTTATCAGCGATTGATGAGATGTTGACCCTCTACAGGAGGGTAGGACCTCTCAGTGACATTTGGCGACATTCATGCTAGAGGAGGAGAGATGGTGTCATTGGGATCCACAAATGGGAGGATGTCAAAGTCGCCATAAGAGGGCATGACATCAAGGGTGCTTTATTCGACATTCCTCGTGACCGCGCCCCCAGTCAACCGCTTAGACTCAGGGAGTTTAAGTTGGAGGTCGCTGCATCACATATATATGATAGATTCGTGGGAGCGTGGGGCATGTTCCCCCACCATGACCAGGTCCCATTGTACTTTGCAAAACATGTTTATGCAGAGTTTGTTTTGGACATGAACCCGAATTACACTAGCACAGGGTCCCAGTTCTATGGGGCTGGTAGGGGATGCTCCTACTAACGTCCTGGAGCTCGGAGAGACCCTGCCTTCGTGCCACCCACTCTGAGGTTGATACCGCTTCCAGACAGGGCGGTTATCAGGTTGGGGGATGTGGCACAATCATCCCAGCTTGCTGCAGAGGCTAGAGTTGACCTTGCAGACTCATTGTTCACTGCCTTGGGCAGTGTTGCTGTTGCTGCGCATGGAGAGACATCTAGACCACCCCCTCCACCTGCAGAGCCAGAGATGTGCCAGAGATAGAGCATGTCTCTAGTGACATGCTCAAGAGTTTCGATCGCGAGACCCTACTGCGGTATGCTGAGTCAGTGTGAGATGCATACTTTCAGTTATATCGTAGATGCGTCGCTACACGATAGGTATAGTTTTGTACAATTATGTATATATGTTCTTCATGTTACATCATATCAATGTCGCAAATTGAATGGTCAATAATACTTAAGGGAGTTGTATTCTATTGATCCATACAGGGGACCCCATTCATGGATCAACTCTTTGCTAGCGATCCATCTATTGGTCCGCCGGTCGGGGTAAGTTATAATTTATGTTCCAATTTGATTTGTGTTTGAATGTTAATTCTCAGTTTAAATAATTTGTGTTTTATTTCTTAATGTTCGAGATTTATGTTGTAGATCTTAACTTCAAATGAATTTCAAATTGTACAAGGCAACGAAAAGGCGGTAGATCTTGATTATGGACATGAGGACCGCGAAGATTCTGACGAGCCGGGTCCAGAGACACATGTGAGTTTTAATTTATGTTCCAATTCATGTTATTTAGTCACATTTAGTAATTGATTTTTGTTCTTTATGTTTCATTTTTTTACGGATAGCTTTTAAATTATGTTAAATTTAGTTTTAATTTTTAATAAATCTAACTTATTACATGTAATGGCATATTACATAGGCATCGCAACAGGCGGGTGTCAATGCTGCAATGGATTTCACACATAGTTGGGATGTACCTCGAGTACATTATCCTGATGAAGGGCCATCTACCCGTATTCCTACCCAGATCCCGGATATCACCATTGACACGACGGATATGGCACAATTCCTTGAGGGTTTAGAGTCTCAGAGACAGCAGTGGGCTGCTGCACAGGAGGGCAGTCAGAGGGATGATCACAGGCCTCGTGGGGGTAGTGGCCGATGAGTTGATGATCTATACATTTCCATGTTTTGGATATTTTCATATTTTATATATTATATTGTTTTGGATGATCTATATATACGTTATCATGTTTTGGATATGGATTTATATCATTTATATATGGACTTTGGATATGGACTTTTGGATATTTTGTATATTTTATCATATTGATGTTTTCATGTGTATTTTGTATATGATTTGAAATCGATTGTTTTTTATATTAGATCTAGACATAGTTATTACAGTTACAAATTTATGTTTTGTCGTTTCAAATGTAAATTTAATTTGTAGTTACAATTTAGTTCAATTTAAAATGAAAATTTCGACTACATTAGAGAACATCTTCCAAAATTTAGAATTGAATACATACATTATGATTTAAAATTGAAATTACAATTCCAATTCAATTACAATGTAAAATTTCCAATTTAATGTGTAATTTCAATTCCAATTCAATTGCAATTTAAAAGCTCGTTTTCAACTACATTACAATTGCAGAAATGAAATCAACATGTAAAATTAGAATACATTTGAAATTAATAATTGAAATTTTGATTACATTATGTTGTCTACACATTACAATTCAATTACAATTTACACATTCCAATTCAATTACAATTTAAAATTAAAATCTCAAATTTAATGTGTAATTTCAATTGAGAATACAATGTGTTGTTCCAATTTACAAGTTCAATTTCAATTACATTACAATTGCATTTGAAATAAAAATTTTAAATTATGATACAATGTACAATCTAAAATTTAAATTTTACAATTTTACATTGTATATAGATGTATTTTAAATTCTCAAATTTGTATTTGAAATTGAAAATTGAAAATTGAAATTGACATTTTGCATTATGTTGTCTACACATTACAATTCACTTACAGTTTCCACATTCCAATTCAATTACATGGAAAATTTAATGTGTAATTTCAATTGAAAATTCAATGTGTTGTTGTATATAAGAATGTTTTTGTCCATTGAGAGTGTGAAATATCCCTTAAGACAAAATTATATAATTACAAGTTATATAGTATGTAGGTAATCTTTGTGTTATTTTCTTTTAAGTGTGTGCTCTAATCTAAAGTCATAAAGGTATGGTTTGTTTTCTTGGCAATGGGCATAACCACCTAGTTAATATAAGAAATGGAAATATGTTGATAGCAGATACTTGTACAACTATGGTAGAAACTATGTTTGTACAACTATTTCATATGATTTATGTACAACTATTTATGATTTATGGTAGATGCATGTACTATGCTTGTATGTTGAATGTTCACATCAACATGTACAAAATAACTTTTGTAAATTAACTCAAGGCTATATATTATGTGACCAAGTACTCTTAAATATAACATGCTTTAGTGCAAAACTGATTATACTCTCAAATATAATATGATTTACTACAAAAACTTTCAATTATTCTGATAATTATCCAAAGTTAATTAATGAGTGTTTTTTCCTCCGTACAAATGATTTCATATAATTAAAATATTTTAAAACTTGATTATTATAATAATTATTTATGATTAGACATAACTTATTGTTAGCATTCTAGCCTCTAAAGTATAATTTGGCTAAGAACAAAAACTTAATTGTAATGAAAAGCATTCAAGTTAATTAATAATGTTTGAAAGTCAACATTCAAACTAAGTAATAATATTCTAAAATAAAAATTATTTTATTCAATTGATATTTCTTTAAAATTTTATTATAATGATAACTATTTCAAATTAATTAATAAATTGTTTTCTTAATGCTTTTATAAATAATTGGTTCAAGAGGACTAATGGAACTTGCGTCTCGAAGCAATATGTTGGGAGAAAACATAACATCTTTACTTCATAAAATTAAATGTAAATAAAATGTGGAAGATGGATCAACATCCTCATGAGATTAGTTGATGTTGTGAGTTATTATTTAAATGAATATTGAGTGTGAACGTTCTATTGGAGGTGGATATTGGTTTTGGCCTTTGCATTCATATAGGTAATTATAGAGACAAATTTCAAAGAATATGTAAGGGATGGAAATAGAGGTTAGTAGATTACAAGCTATCTCTTTATATGTTAAAGGCATGACAATTTTCAAATAATAAAGTCAAGTTAATATGGAAATATTATTACCTTTGTTTATTATTCAATACATGTTTCTTCCTAAACATAGACATATCTAATTAGTATCATCTCTTTTTATTATTGAATACATATTTTTTTGTAAACATGGACATGTCTAACAAGTACCATGTAACATTGATAACTTATTTTTTCACATAAATAACCACCATTTGTGAATAGTGAGGAAGACGAAGAAATTATAGAACTTTATTATATTTTTTGAGTGTCTATAACAAATGAAGTCAAGAATTATGTGAATTATAACAAGTGTCAAGCAAAGGGATTTTCAACCACCAAATCACCATAACTAAATGTCACCCACGAATGTAAAAATTCTACTAGCAAGGTCAATCTAATTATTAATCAATTGCTTTGGAAGGAAATCAAATTGAAGGAGTGTTTTGGTGCCCTTCATTTCCCTTAGTAAGCAAAATTAAAAACTATGGATTGATTGCGGTCATGTCACAAAAAATATAGCTAAAGAAGAGTCACCTATATACCACACATGGGTATGTATGAGACCTCTAGTTGAAGCTTCAATGATAGATTATGAAAAATCAAGGGAAACACAATAGTCCTAAATAGCAAAAATTCTAGGTTATCAATACAAGAATGTGTGGTCCAAACAATAATTATAATGCCCAAAATTTTCTAAATTCATATATTAAATAATGTTGCACAAAATGGTAATCATTGTACAATTCAAATTTTAAATTTTACCATTCCACATTGTATAGATGTATTTTAAATTCTCAATTACATTACAATTGTATTTGAAATGAAAATCTAAAATTAGAACATGTACATGTTCAAGTGTATTCACATTGGAGCACCATGACCCAAATTTCACAAAAGCCTCCCATCTGGTATTTGTATTCTTGACATTAAAGCATCTACAAAAATACATTTATAAAACAACCTCCACAAAAATCTCCAAAAAAATATTACACAAGACAACATGAAAACTATGCCAATGATGCAAGTGGCATACATGTAACTCATTCATCTGGCCAATGGGTTATAGGAATGCAAGTCTCCATAATACGATCATGGTCAGCTTCTGTCATCTTCCATCTCTTTGGATCACCTCTCTTCACCTTGATTTCTGTTAGAGGTATCCGAGCTGCAACCACCAAATGACTGTATTGACATGATATATATCCAGGCATAAAATCTCTGTAAATAATGTGAGCACCATATTTTTTCACTTTTTCAAAAAAGTGTCCCATTAGAACCATGTCTCCAACCTGGTATGTGAAGTCCCCATCTTGGTAGGGTCGCACCAATCTACTCTTTATTTGCGTGCACCGCATCAAATAGTATGCAACATTTTATTGGTTATGGAGGGATGCAATGACAACGAATACATCACCTACAAGATACATTACAAATATTATTCAAATGTCCTATGTGCAAATTTCTACAACATTTGTATATGTGTAAGATATAATGAACTAATTAACTTAATGAAGACTCTTGTACCTTCCCTAACCATATCGAAAACTCAATCATAATCTAATGAGACAATTGCCTCTTTATTGTGCATCTCTTGCCATGTTGGAATTGGATGTGGACCCTTTGGATTAAGAGATACATATTTCCATGGTTTGACATATAAATCATTTTCACAGTGATCAAGCCCGCATCCATTTGCATCAATGCAAAAATCACAAAAGCAGGCATACTTCCTCGTTTCAATGGAAAATATGTCCCCCATATCTTTACTTCGAACAAAATGCAATTCCCTCGTACCAGGGATGGTGTCACAATACCATGGCATGGATCTATTAACATCTTCAAGGGAAACATCCCAGAAGAACCTGCATGGAATTCAGTTTGTCATATGTAAATTCCTATCGAGTACATGTGTTCTTTTGGAAATGTTGATATTGAATGTTATTAGCTTATTAATTGAGTTTGGAGTTTCTTACCTGCACACCGGCCTTGCTTGTTCGCGACCTTGATGTCCCAAATGATGTGTGCACCAATCAACTACTTCAGTGGAGCATTTGAGTTGAGTTGCACCATGACTCATCTGGTACCTCCGAAGTGCTCGTTTCACACATGCACTTGCGCCATCATGTTCACCCTTCCCATGCCCTATCTCAAAAAAACTCCAGGTGTGTCGGATTCTTGTCTGTTTGTGCAGGCGACTCAACCAATAAAATGAGCGTGCCAACTTGAATTTCCCTGCACACCCATCTGACCAAATCTAGTGTTCAGTAAATGATACACCTCTCTGCCTGAATGAATCATAAATCAACCCAAAGCAATGTTGAACGAACAATGTGTCATGCTCACGATCATCACTAACATAAAAATGGTACTCCTTGATCACTTCACGTGACTGGGGAGTGCTATCCCTACCATCAATGTTTTCCTAAGCATGTCTATACAATACATGTACGAAGATAGACACCTGGTCAGAGTGATAGTACTCACTCTGTATCTCTCTCTGAGGAGAAAAGGTGTAGTTCTCCGCAAATTCTACCACTGATAAGATTGTTCCCGACTCAAATACCTCACGGGAATGTTTGAATTCTGAAGCTTGCCACCTGGACCTATGGGAGTGCTTTATGTATTTATAAATCTGACTTTGAAACTTCTCCATGAAATCTGAAACAGGAATCTCATCATCGAGCAAGTCAATCCTCTTGGATGGCACAGATGAAGAAGGTGTTGGATTCATGGTGACGTACTCATACCTCTTCCACCTAACGGTGATATCTGACAATACATGATGTGTTGGATCGATAAGAAAGTTCCTATGGAACAATGTCAAATCACCGCATTCATGGAATTTTCTCCCACCTACACACCTCTTATTGAAAAACACGTGTTCAGGATTCCTGTTGCATAGTATCATACAAATAAAATCTCGCACTGTGTGAGGAGCTAGTACACCGTTCCAGTGCCTTTTGCAAAAATCCAGAAATGTGTCATAGTATAGTTGAAATTCAACGTGGTACCGACAGCAACAAGTGCCGTGAATCGTATTCGGCCTAATATACCACGGTTTCAATTTGTTGAACATGCTAAATGATATTTGAACACCAGGATTGGTTTCTTGGAATTCCTCGTAAAGTGAAACTCCTATCATCTCCATCACATGCTTACATTGCTCCTGATAAATGCCTTTGGATAAACATTGTCGTAGGACATGCTTTCGATCTGGAATAGCATGAGAATGACTATCCCAAAACTCTATCACCTTCTCTCTAATTCCCGTTGCCATCCTATCTTGATAGGGTTCCCTACAAATAAGAGCCCAACAAGCAGCTTCATCACTTTCATCTATCCAGACCCTGAATTTAGTATACTTGAGCAATGTTCTTTTTGAAACATTGAGCAATGATGCCATTGTTGATACCATTCGATTTCTTGAGGTGCTTTGTGCCACAACAGCCGTTGTAATTGCCTTACGAGCAGCTCGGGTATCATTGTTTCTTGATTTTCCAATTGAAGATAATGCAATTCTTACATTTTCTATTGCATTCTCGCATGTCTTTTTTGTTTTAACATCTTGAAAACCCAACAACTTTGTGGCATGTTTCAATTTTTTGTGTTTTATCAACTCATGTAGGATTTGAGCTTGTGCCATCGTTGAATGTTGTTCAAAATATGACTTGATTATGTTATTGACATGCTCTCTAACTCTCCGAACAGGGATCGAGTTCACAATCTCTTCTTGTGCAGAAACAACTGCACAATCCTCTAGAAAATTTCCACCCCTTCCAACCCCACTGCAACTCCCAGTTATATTTTCAATGTGAGAGGGAAAGGTGTCATGTGATGGCTGATCAGGATCATGAAGGGGCACAGGGTCATGTGATTCTTGATCACCATGATGTGATGTCTGACCATAATCTCTCCCTACATAACATGTAAATTAACAAACTGAAAATTGGTTACTTGATAGTTGTGCATTGAACTTTAAAATTGCTAGTAACTTGAAATTTGATGTGGAAATTGAAAAATTGAAAATTGCATGTGAATTGAATTTTTCAACTAATACATTTAGCTTGAGAATTGTTCTAAGTAAAAATCGAAATTGCTAGTAACTTGAAATTTGAAATTGCTCAAGTGATACGAACCGTTACACCAAAACCCCGAGGTGTTAGTGAAATGGCACAGAAGTGATCGACAACAGTTCAACTGAAAATAGATATGGACCCCAGGTATGTTCGGCTTCCTAAAAGTTCAGGTGTTTCACTCGGCCACCAATGTTGTCTGACGGCTTGCGTATTGGGGCAGTACCCTTCACTCCACAGCTCAAGTAAAACTGATAACCGCTTGGCCACAAACGATAGCTCTTGGTTTACCTCACGAGGAAAAACTAGTCAATTAGGTAAGGGTCGTTGCCCTTATCGCTGGCAAGTCCTCTCAATGCGCCAGCTACTCTGGGGTTCCTGTGGTACTCCTCACAATGATTTTTAGGGCTTATGCCCAAGTACTTCTCACAGTTAAGCGGACAGGGATTATTCCCAGATCTGAACTTGCAACAGATGCTTGTAATTGCTAACTTAATTAAACTTGAGAATTGTTCTAGAAGTGAAGTTTGAAATTCCTAGTAAAATTTGAAATTGCTTATAACTTGAAATTGGTAGTAACTTGTACATTTAACTTTAAAATTGCTAGTAACTTGAAAATCAACTATATATATTTAAGTCAAGATAATTATTAATAACTTGATAAAAATTATTGTGGGCATACAAATTAATATCATTTACAATCATCACATTATATAATTGTGGGCAAATTTTCTTTATGCAACTTATGTCCATTTTACTTTTACATTATAAGAAAAATGTTATTTTAACTTTATGGTATAATTTATAAATAAATAAATATTTAAAGTACAAGTTGCAAAACATCATGCAAAGAATAAATGATTACAACACTTCTACCCTAGAATTTCAAGGACAACATCATGCATCCCATGTTGTATATACATGAAATAAAAATTTAAGATTGATTTTCTACCCATGATACCATACCTATTATACTCTAAATGTGGGGAAAAAAACATTGATTTAGAGATGAATACGATATTTAATTAAAAACATTACATAGTGATATGATTGAGGAGAAATTCATAATTTTTAATGCAAACTAACATTTTCATTAGTTAATGATTTTGCAATTTCAACAATAGACAATTAAATGGAAATTGTAATTTTATCATAAATTGCAATTTAAGGATTTTTTATCAATAATGCTTCACATATCAATGCAAAGTTGCAAACATTGCAAATTTAATTATTTCCAATTTGTCCTAACAAAATATATGATTCTAATCATTAATCTTATCATGGTGATATGTCATGTTAAGTACAAGTTGTACATTTAACTTTAAAATTGTTAGTAACTTGAAATTTGTTGTACATGTAAATTAACAAAATGAAAATTGCTAATGACTCGAGAAAAATGTACAAGTATTGAAAATACATTAAAACAAGAAAATCGTTTGTACTACTTAATTTCAAAACAACTAAATACGTACATGCAACTTGAAATTGTACATTTAGTTTGATAATTACTAGTAAAGTTTGAAAATCAAGTATTTATATTTAACTCAAGATAATTATTAATAACTTGATAAAAATTATTGTGGGCATAAAAATTAATATCATTTATAATCATCACATTACATAATTGTGGGCAAATTTTCTTTATGCAATTTATGTCCATTTTACTTAAATACATTACAAGAAAAATGTTATTTTAACTTTATGGTATAAAATAAACAAATAAATATTTAAAATACAAGTTGCAAATCACCACAAAAAATAAATGATTACAACACTTCTACCCTAGAATTTCACTAGTTGATGATTTTGCAATTTCAACAATAAACAATTATGGAAATTGTAATTTTTATCATAAGTTGCAATTTAAGGATTTTTTTATCAATAATGTTTCACATATCAATGCAAGGTTGCAAACATTGCAAATAATTATTTCCAATTTGTCCTAACAAAATATATGATTATAATCATTAATCTTATCATGGTGATATGTCATGCTGTATGTAAATAAAAGTACATGTGATTGATGAAATTTTTTGAATGTAAACATTATAATTAAATAGCTCTTTGAACATTCATTTGTATTCAAATATTCATAACTATGAAAATATTGCCAACCACCATAACTATGAAAATATTCATTCATTTGTTTTCAAATTGAATAAATTCTAACTAATACATAACTATCACAACATGTTCATTTCAAAATATTCATTCATTTGTTTTGAAATTGAATTTTCTAACCAAACAAGAATTGAAATTATATTTAACTTGAAATTGTTACTAACTTGAAAAATTGCAATTAGTTAAATATGTACAATTTAACTTGAAAATAATGTCCAAGTGTACATTTAATTTGAAAATTATTCTAATAACATTGAAAATTGTTAGTAAAGTTTATAAATTTGAAAATAGTAAATATGTACATACATTTTAACTTGAAAATAGAATCAACTTGTATACAAATTTCATTTGAAAAATGTTGGACAATAAAATTGAAATTTGTTAGCAACTTTGAAATAATTTGAAAATTTGTTAAAAAATCTCTACTGGTTGGAGAGATAGCTAGGGTTAACTAAAAATGGCGGAACCCTAGCCACGAATGGCCGCTTGCGGCCTGTTGCTGTCAGGTCTTGGAGCCTGTAGTACTGACAGGGTTTTTCAGCGACGTGGAGGCCTCCCTTTATCGTTACCAGCGCCTTTATTCTTGGGTTATGCATCTATGAAGACTAAACCCTAGGTTTTTTTTACTACCGGAATTTTATCTTACTGCTCCTTTTACCTATTACTAGGTTTACTGTGCTCCCGTTTTACCTGCCATGGCAAACTATGAGGATCAAGTAGATTACTCTTTTGACCCGTCGGATGAATTTCCTATTTGGACCCAGCCATCTGGCGTCGGGTGGCAAGATGTGGCATACAATACAGGGTGTGGGCTGGGTGGGTTAGTAGCCAATGAGACTCGTTTGGATCCAGGGTTTTCACCATCAAGTTATCTATCTTTATCCCCTGGCACTTTGTCAAATAATGCCGCATCTCCTCGTTTACCATCAGTTCTTCCCCTGAAGAATACTGTGACACCACTCGGGTCTTCTGATCAGGTGATACAGGCCATTGAAGGTTCGACGGCGGTTGACAAGGGCACTTGTTCTACTTTCGGTGGTATCCATGGAACCGGCAGTTTACACATCCCCTCTGCGGACTCACTCCCTGGTATGAACACTGTAGAGCCGAGGGAAGATTCGGGTTTGGGTTTATTGGAGATTCACGAACAACGTGGTTTTGCTAGCCCTTGTGTGGGTTCTGGTACCAGTTCTGAATATTGGGGAGGGCGTACATCGGATGATGCATCCCAACCAGCAAAGCATGGTAGGAAACGTTGGCTGAAGTTGAGCAAGACTAAATACAACTACGCCCTTGGGGAAGACATAGAGTGGCATCAATTGGTCAAGATGACCAATATCACCTTGGTAGGTAAGGCTCTGGGTAAATCCTTCTCTCTTCATACTATTGAGGCCTGGGTGGCTGAGCATTGGGTTGCAGAGCTGGGTTACACCCCTGAGGTAGTGGAATTAACTCGAAACTGGTTTGCTTTCAACTTCCATAATGAAGAACATGCAAAGTGGGTTCTTAATTCCAACTGGAGTTGGGACCATTGTCCGGTTATGATTAAACCCTGGCATCCGATGTTCGATGCAAGTCGTGAACGTCTGGATTTAGTTCCTATTTGGGTATGGCTACCTGGTCTACCTCTTCATTACTGGTCGGAGCGGCATTTCAAAGGTATTGGGAACTTAATTGGCACTTATCTGGATGGTGATTATAGTTTCCTGCAAACTCGTCAGAGGAAGATTGCTCGCATATTGGTCAATTTAATTATCAGGGATGGGCTGGCACCGGATGTCACTCTCAATTGGGGGCCCTATGCATATGTTCAAAAACTTGACTACGAAAATGTCTCCTTTAGGTGCCGTCACTGCCATGCTTATGGTCATCCGGTTGCTGATTGTAAACTACCCTTACGGCGGAGAAATGGTGGTAGTCACAAATCTACAAATGCTATGGAGACTCCTCCTCTTCTTGGATTTCCATCATCAGATCCCACCAACAAGGTGGTTTTGGAGACAGCAACAGAGCGTGGACATTCCCGGGCCTTGGATGCTCCTACCCCTACTGGTCCTACTCCTTTGAATCCCTCTACTACTGCGGAAGTGGCTGGAGGATCACATCTTGAACCGATCAAGGTTGCGACTAGAAAGGAAAGACCGACTCTTATATCACCACCTATAGGGTTATCTCAACCAGCTACCTTCTCGGCCTCCGGGACTTCGGCTGCGAGTATTCCTTCTTCCTTAAATCCCCTTTCCTTTAATTTTGTTTTTAAAAACTTCTCAATGGAAAATCCAGACTGGCTGGAGGCTTTAAAAATTTTGAATATCTCTCCCTCTTTGGAGATGGTTGACATCACATGCAATGTTCCTGAACCCCCATCATCTCTACAAACCTCTCTGAATCATGGTGTGATGCTTATTGATCTACCCCCTGAACTTGATCCTACCCCCGAGGAAGCTCCTTCTTCTTCTTCCCCAACCAACTCCTCGGACTCTGGCTATTTTTTACGATCCCTTACTAAGATTTCCCCTGGGGGACTAGGTGTTGGGGTTTGTAAACCAGGAAAAGGCAGAGGCAGGAAGTCTCATCTATCAAAAGCTCAATCAAAGGCTAAGATGGATTTGTTGGAAGGTAAATAGGTAACTATTGACCGGGCGCTTAGAGCGGTGCATGCCCAGAAAGGGGGGCGTTAATGAAAATTATGTCTTTCAATTGTCGAGGTCTAGCTGGTCCCCATAAAAGATCAACATTGCGTAGAGTGGTATCTCTTGAACACCCAGATATCATTCTACTTCAAGAAACTTTGGGTGTTGGTGAGGTGATTAAGTCGATGTTAGAAAGTTGGTTTGGTGGCTAGTCTTTCGCTACCTTGGATGCTCATGGCTGGTCTGGCGGTCAGGCTATTGGTTGGAATACTAGAACGGTGATGTGTCATAACCTATGGGGGATGGACTCTGTTTTGGGATTGTCCTGCTCATCTCTTGATTTTGGTGAATTTTTCACTGTGGTAAATATCTATGGTCCTTATTTGAACCGAGTCCCTTTCTGGGATACTCTCCTCTCAAATCCATTGTTACAGGATGGGAACCTTTTGATCGGAGGAGATTTAAATTTCTCCCTTGGCCCGACTGAAGTTTGGGGTAGCAGAGCTCACTCTGACCCTTTGGCCGATTACTTCACACACAAGCTGGTCACACATAATTTGTTGGATATTGAGCCTTCTCTCCTTAAGCCTACATGGAGAAATAACAGAACTGGAGAAAACCAGGTCGAGAAGCGATTGGATAGATTTTTGGTGTCTGACTCATTTATGGACAGGAACTACTTATTGAGGCAGTGGGTAGGCTCTAGGGGATCTTCTAATCACTTCCCTATTTTTCTTGAATTTCGAGATGGACCTACTAAACCGGCTGGGCCAATTAAGTTCAATAAAATTTGGTTAAATGATGAGACCTTCATTGAACTAGTTGGTTCTCTTTGGGTCCCTTTTAACCCTAGGAATGCTCTATCCGCCTCACATCAATTTACTGCAAATATCAAAAGAATTAAAGGACCGGTTAAGGCGTGGGCTCATGATAAGAATAGACGAGACGACAGAGAATTAAAGTTGATTGAACTGGAACTGCAGTCAATTTATGATTCTGGATCCGGGGGCCTGGGCACTTTGGAGGAAAAAGCCCACCTAGTTGCAATGGAAGGTAGGAGGAACATGCTCTTATTGGAAAAAGAGGAAACTTGGTGCTTGAAAATCAGGGTGGTTTGGCTTGCAGTAGGCAATGAGAATACAAAATTTTTTCATGCATATGCAAAAGGAAGAAAGGTGTCCAACACCATATGGAACCTCAAGGACTCAATGGGGGAATCACAGACCTCCTTTGATGGCATGGCGGGGGTGGGGGTGAATCATTTCCAGACACTATTTAAAGTACCGGCACAGGTTAATATTGTTGAAGTTGTTAGGATGGCACAACTCTTTCCCCGGTTCGTGGAAGAAGAGGATAATCAATTCTTGATGGCAGGTGTTACGGAAGAAGAATTGAAGGGGGTTCTATAGAGCTTTCAGAAAGACAAAATCCCAGGACCGGATGGTTGGACTGTTGAATTTATACTTGCCCTTTTTTAGCTTATTGGGAATGATCTCCTGATGTTGGTCGAAGATACTAGAATTTCTGGGCATATTCCAGCTGCCCTCAATTCTACCTTTATTTCCCTTATCCCTAAAACTGATAACTCTTCCTCTCTTGGGGACTTCAGACCTATCTCTCTGTTCAATTGTGTGTATAAGGTTGTGTCCAAGATTATTGCCAAGCGGTTAAAATTTATTATGTCCAAGCATATTTCAGCATAACAATTTGGGTTCCTGGAAGGAAGACAAATTCATGAAGCAATAGGAGTGGCACAAGAGGACATTCATAGTATGAAATCATGGAAAATCAAAGGAGCCATCATCAAGATTGATTTGTCTAAAGCATATGACAAGGTGAGTTGGCTGTATATACATTTACTACTTACTCATCTGGGCTTTGATGTGGAATTTATCAGGTGGATCATGAGCTGTATCACTACGGTCTCTTTTGCGGTCCTCATCAATGGGGAAACGTCTCCTTTCTTCCATTCGGAAAGAGGTCTACGTCAAGGGTGTCCTTTATCACCTTTAATTTTCCTATTGGTTGCAGAAGGACTAAGTAGGGCTCTGAAAAAAGCTTGTAGGGATGGCAACCTACAAGGAATACAGGTGGCTCCGGATTTATTTATAACACATCTGCTTTGTGTGGATGATATTCTCATCTTCTGTTCTGGTTCAATTGGGGACATTGAAACTCTACAGGGCATTTTCCATCTTTTCTCTCAAGCTACTGGTATGGAGATTAATGAAATGAAATCCACTATGTCAGCTCATCTGCTTAGTGATAATGAGATCGTGGCTATTCAAAGGATTTTTCCTTACAATTACTTGTTTCTTGATGATGGATTGAGCTACCTTGGGTTTAAGTTAAAACCTAATACATACACAAAACAGGACTGGAACTGGCTTATTAAGAAAATCCACAAACGTTTGAAGGTTTGGAGTCACAAATGGCTCTCGAGAGCAGGAAGGTTGGTTTTGGTGAAATCAGTCCTAGAGGCCATTCCGGTTTACTGGATGTCCTTATCGTAGATTCCCAAAGGGATGTTGGAGAAAGCCCGGAAACTATGTTTTCATTTTCTTTGGAGCGGTAAAGGAGACTATGTTTCCCCATGGGTTCATTGGCAGAAAATAGCTATACCTAAGGCTTTAGGAGGATGGGGACTGAAAAATATCCATCTCTTCTCTAAAGCCCTAGCAGTCAAAGGGGTATGGAGAATGCTAAAAACTAACAGTCTTTGGACAAGAGTTGTTATTCATAAATACATTGCTCCTATAACAGTTATGGATTGGGTCCGGAATCCGAATAAGTCTCACCGTGGTGGCTCTGTTATTTGGAAAGCTGTTATTAAATCTTTTTCTGTAGTTGGTGACCTTTGGCTTGGAATATTGGGAATGGACAGTCTCTTCGGGTTGGGGAAGACCCCTGGTTTGGGAGCGAAGATCGACATATTTTATCAATAAGATTGATTACATCACTACGTGATTTAGGTATCACTTATCTATCACAGCTTGCTATTGGAGATTTGGTTCACCCATGGACTCAATCATGGATAGATGTCAACGCCTTGGATCTTTCAGTCGTGGAACAGGATGAATTAAGGAATTACTACAGGGCTCTTATTCTTTCACAAATCCTCATCCGTGACAGGGAGGACGTTTTGGTATGGGAAGGAGCATCGAATGGTGTGTTTTCATCAAAGAATGGGTACATCAGTTTAAGTTACTTCATTAATCCACATGAAGTGGTCTGGTGGTGGAAACCACTTTGGAAGTTAAATTGTCCTATGAAACACAGATTATTTATGTGGAATATTCTTGAAAACTCCGTTCCTACCTGGGATTATTTACAATGAAAGAGTAGGGTCAGACCGGGGTGGTGTATTTTGTGCAAGGAAAATGAGGAAACTTGTCTTCACTTATTTCTCCAATGCCCATACACGGTGCAGGTATGGGCAGAATGTTCCAGAATCTCAAATGTTCAGTTTAACTGGGAGGGCGACTCGATGCTACAGGCTTGGTCACAGTGGGGTAATGATCCTATCGGCATCTCTTTCAAAGCCCTTCCTTTGATGGTGGCCTGGGGGATATGGTTGGCGCGGAACGGAATGATATTCATTGATAAACCTTGTACACCGGCAGTCTCAACCATACTCATCTGTGGTTTCATAACGGCATATAGCCAACATATCAGAGTCGCGAAACAATGAACCGTCCTTGAACTTGACATTGACCACTCGGTTCCTTGGGGATTCTACGATGGCTCAGCTCAGGAAAACATCTATGGGGGAGGGGCGATATTACATCTTACTTCAACCCATTATTATCACCTGTTCTGGGGTCTCGGGGAGGGTGGAAATAATTATACTGAAATCATGAGCCTCAAGCTTCTTCTCTTGTTCGCTATTGAGACCAGTTGTCAATCTCTAAATGTATTTGGAGATTCTATGAACGTCACAAACTAGTCACTTGGCACACAACATTGCAGAGATCTTAGACTTGCAAATATACTACATGACATTCAAGAACTAAAGCTCTCCTTTTTACACTTTTCTTGCAGACATGTTTACAGGGAGAATAACAAGGAGGCGGACAAGGCTTCTAAAGCTGGCAGGGTCCTAGCAATGGGGTTGTGGAAAATAAAAGAATACCGTGAAGGGACTCTATATGAGTACTATCATCGGCCTTTTGTTGATGATCTGGCTTTACAAGAATAGCAGTGTTGTTAATACAAATTTTGGAGAAGACTATCAAGTTTGTGGCGACTTTCAGAAGACTTATATTACTGTTCCTTAAAAGACTTTTTCTTGGTATAATAGGAGGCTCGGGGAGCCCCCGGTATATTATATTCTGATTTCTCTTTTTTAGACTTTTAAATATGGTGATGTTAAATACACCAGACATATGTAATGAAGATCCTACACTTTACAGTTTTGATTGTACTTAAATGGATATCCGCATGCATACTTGCATATACAGAATGTAATTTTGTTTACCTCTGCTGAAATAAAATTACGCTTTTTTTCTTGGAAAAAAAAAATTGAAAATTGTTAAAGCAACTTTGAAGCATAATTTGAAAATTGTTAGCAACTTTGAAATAGTTTGAAAATATTTAAAAATATGTTCATATCTTAACATGAAAGTAGAATCTAAATTTACATGTTTCATTTCATTTGAAAATTGTTCTAATTTAACATTTGTTTAAAGCCACTTGAAAATTGTTCATTTAACATAAAAATTGTTCCAAACTTTAAAATTTAAATAACAAATTGATGAAATAAATAAGAATATCATTACAAATAAATATGAAACAAATTAAATTATGAAATTTAGTTAAATTTATTGGAAAATTGTTACTAATTTTGTAAATTATGTAACATGATATTTAAATTATGATAGCATGTAATTCAATAATATACCTTGGTTGTGCTCCATTAGAATTTGTTGCACCAAATATGCATCTTCTTCTTCTCTCAACCTTGCTCTTTGTTGTCTCATTCGTTCTCTACTCTTCTCGCGTTCTTCATTGACATTTTGTTGTCTAGCATGTTTTCTTTGTCTTTTTTTTTTATTCCCCATCAATCTACAATGAAAACAAACAATTTTTTTTCAAAATGTTATAACAAACAACAATATGTTAATATGAAATCTTCAAATATGCCTACAAAGAAATCTTACATGAATCAATTTACAATGAAAACAAACAATTTTTTTTTCAAATTGTTATAACAAACAACAAAATGTTAGTATGAAATCTTGAATTATGCCTACAAAGAAATCTTACATGTCTAATGAGATCTAATTTAGCAATATGAAAATTACAAATCTCTAATTCAACAAGCTCAAATTGACAAAGCTCTAATGGAGAAAAAAAATAGCAATGAGGTAAATTGTTGTTTGTGAATTCTTGTTTGCTAGTTATATAGATGTTCGTTCATGTTTTTACGAGGGAAGGGTAGTTGGCAACATTAATTGTTGCCAACTCCTTTCGCAGTTTCACCCCGGTGTTTATATATATTTTTTTACACACACGAACCCTCGATCGAGCCTTTTTTACAGACCCTCAATCGATGTATTGTTAAACCCTCGATCGAGGGTCTGTTAAGCCCTCGATCGAGGTATTTAAAAAAGCTCGATCAAGCAAATAGCTTGATCGAGGGCTTAAAAACATGCCGATAGCCCTTTTCCCTACAGAATGGTTTTTTTGTCTGCCTTCCACAGATTTAAACCATGTCATTAAATGTTCATTAATAAGCGGACTTGACACCATTGGATTCGTCAACGAATCCTCTATCCAAATAGATAAAATTTACGAATTTTTATTTTCATATATCTTTTGTTTTTAAATTTCTACTAAAAGTTGCTCTAAAAACCCATGCCGACAACTTCGATTGAGCTCAAAGGTAAATCCACAAAATTCAAATTACACATCCGAAAAATTTAAAAAAACACAAGCCCTAGATAAACTCGTCATCTTCAAAAGTGTATTTTTATTTTTTCAAATTATGTAAAAAATTAAAAGATTTGGTGCACGAACACATGTGTGCAAAATGCGACTGAAATATTCATTGGTCATTTTCGAAAAATAATAATAAATATATTTTTTCGAGAAAAATTAAAAGAAAAAATGTAAGCCCTAGTGCATTCTGTCTAGATCATGTTCACATATTTCATTTTTTTTAATTATTACTTTAACATTAAATTATCGTGCACGAACACAAACTACTTGTTAATTGCTCTTCAAATTTTTAAGTACACACGTTTCATTAAATGAAAATTTGACACAATAAATGACATTAGAATATTTCGAAAAAAAATATAATTGGAAAGCTAACATAATTCTCTACATTTCATTTTTCAACCGCATGTCAAAATTCATTTGGCAAATATGAGTTTCAACGGCTTCAATTTGATACATGGATAAAATTTCCGTTTTTCACTGTCATATTTGGCCAAAAAGAGTTGCCATCTTCATGGAATCACCCTAGTGTAATATGAAGTTGTGAAAGGTTTCGTGTTGGATCCGATTAGTTGTGGCCATGTAATACTAACATTCTGAGAAGATTGAGTCGTAATCTTAAGCCATGTGATACACGAGAACCCTTGTTACTCACAAAACTGGATGGTTATGAATTTTTGTAGATCAACCTTCCTATAGATATACAAAATCACAAATATTGAGCTCATGGCATACTTACAAAGAGCATTGGAATCTACTGAGAAGAAATGAGGTGGAATCGCTGAGTCAATGGATTCACGATGTTGTTGTATTCAAGGAATCACTAAATCATTAGCTAACTCACTTATGAATGTGAAATTGTTGTTGTTTTTTTCCAGAGACAAAGAAACAATTAATGTGGAGACTTTCATGGGTACATTCCTTGAAGGATTGATAGGTACGTAGAGAGAGAGAGAGAGAGAGAGATGTTGCATTGATAAATCGATCCACAAGAGAGATGTGTATATGAGTATGGATCAGTTGATCTATTGTTATCCATATGGACCCAATTTGGAGTGGCAACACACCGAGCTTAGAATGCTTAAGAAGGAGAGCAAAGATTTGGAGATTGTTGTTCAAGGTTGTAAGATATCTCTGGTTCTAGGAGTAAAACCAATGATGCATTTTGTGTGGAAAGGCGTAGTGAAGGTTACAAGGTATCCAATCCAAAGTGTAGTGAATCAAATTGTCTATGCCCTGTAGAGAATCATTACACTTGGTCATAGACCAGATCTACAAGTGTGCATGTTGGTGATCAGTGTAAACTCATCTTTGACCTGAATTTGATGTTGATTTGTTTACCAATGAGTAAAGTATAAGTATATTGGTGCATGCTCTATTCAAATGTGATGTCATGAAACTCAAACGGAAGTAGAACCATTGTTTAATGTTTCCCATTTGGCATGATCGTGCTTAGAGTGGGTGATCGATCTACTACAAATTCCATTTGGGCCTACCTTGGTAGTTGTTTCACAACCTTCTCCCCAATTTGTTTCTTGTGACTGTGTTGTGTATTTAACCTCTTAGATTGGATGTCACTTTTCGAGGAAGATGTTGAGTCAAATATGATTGGATGTTGAATTTGCGGTGATAGAGTTGTTTTACACGGTGAATTTACATTGATGTATTGTACGTTAATCATTTCTTCAAGTTTATGTGCAAATATGGAGATAACTTCAGTAATGGAAATTACTTTGGAAAACGGTAATGGTATGGAACCAAATTGGCAAGATTTCCTTGGAATTATTATTATGCTAGTTAAACCCATAAAATATTAGCATCACCAAAGGATTCCAAGGTGTTGTAACTATCTTATAAACAACTTGGGAAATCTTAGAGATTCACATGCAACTTGAAAAATATTTGGCATGTTGTGTGGAAAAATAAGGTTGGTTAAAGATAGACCCTGCAAATATGTTCGTCACTCCTATGTAGTTTCGGGAATGGTATGCTAGTGCATGTAATGCATGCACCTTGCTAGCATACAACGCACTTACTATTCATGATGTTTTCTTTAGTTTACTTCAGTCCAATTTTAGCTCAATTCATATGTAGCAGTTAAGCTTCACTTAGTTTTTTTCCTTTCCTTACTTTAGGGAAAGATTCGTGGCATGCCATTGCATGGCCTTCTTTCCCAAATCTACCCTAGCAAGCATTGTATTTGTAATTCTTCAACCTTCAATACTTTTAGGTGGATTAGTTGATTAATGATCATTTGCAATACCTTATATAGATCTACATTTTCACATTGTTGATCTTCAATTATTCTCTTTAGGCGTTGCATCATCGGTAAATTTGCATCCAACCTATATCTCTTGGTTCAATAGTCGAATTCTACATGGTATTAGAGCCTAATAAATTATAAGGAGACGTTTTTCATTAGTGGGAAAATTAAAGTCTGGGGGAGTTCGTTGAAAATCCAAAAATGGTTTAATCGATGTGATGAAGCATATGGATTACTATGTCTCTCTGTAACTCTCACCCTTCTCTTCCACTTGGATATTAAAAATCACCCAATGAAGTCTAGACCATGTTTGAAGGACTCTTTGGGAAGTAGGACATATTGAGAAGTCATCAATTGGACAATGAGATCATCAGCTTGAGCCAGAGCAATTTGACACTATCCAAGACTTTCTAACCAAGTTAAAATATTTGAGGTTGCAATTGAAGCTATATTGGATTGAAAATGATGACAAATAATTGGCTATGTCCATTTTTTCTTAACTTGGCCTAGACTACAATGTTTTTGTTTCCTCCTTCCATTATACCAAGGATGCACCTGCACCTACTTGGAAAAAATTTCCTCTTGACAACTTTGTAGCATTTAACTAACAAGGGAGCGAGACAAAAATGTTCAAATGGGAACCTTAAATACCTCAAAGTCTTGTGCCATTGTTTCAAATCAGGGCACAAAGGATTGAAAGGAACCTAATAACAACATGCAAAAACAAAAGAATACAGAAAAGAAGGATAAGTAGCATAAATCTAAATTTTCTTATGGAACCTCTTATTCAAAGATTGAAGAAGGTCAAGTGTGCCTCCTACAATAAGCTTGAGCAAGATGAACACAAGTCCATGAAGAAGAAGATCTATCATCTCACTCATCTCCTTGAGAAGAAGAATATCAAGTTACATTATTTTGATAATCAAATTTCATCAACTGAGCAATCCTCAAAGGAATAGGAAAAAAACGGAGAAGGGATGCAACACGTGCACTTTAAATAATGGAATCTTAGCCATATTCTTGGGTGCTTGACTCGATGCTTCAAACCACATGGATTCATCTCAAGATAACTTGCATATTTGGAGCCGTGTACTACTCTAACTATCTTGATTGTTGATAACACTCATGTTGAAGTCTATGGGAGAGGATCTATTGATGTGGATGATGGGACATTCCAAAATGTTCTATGTGTGCCTTCATTGTCAACCAATCTCCCATCCATCTACCAAATCACTCATTTGGGTTTAGGAAAATGAGTTGAGTTCACATTGATTTTGTGGTCATTAGGGAGATTACAATGGTGTTACAGTTACAGTTGATAAAGTTGATCACCAATCAAGGTTGTACCTCTTCTTGAACTTTAGTCCCAAAGTTCCTTCTATTCTCCTCACTCATCCAAATGAATTGAGAAAATTGTGACATGAACACTTGGCCATCTCAACTATCACTATTTGTAGCAACTCAAAAAACCAAATCTCATTATAGGGTTGTTGGATGTCAAATGTTATGATGGTTTCTATTAGGGAATCATACTTGGAAAGCATTTGTAGGAAAAGTTTGACAAAGGAAAAGTGTGGAGAGAATCTAAAGTTCTAGAGGTCGTTCAGAGTGATCTAATGGGCCCATTTCCTCATCCATCCATGAGCATAGCCAAATATTTCTTGACTTTCATTGATGACTACTCAAGAGACACCTGAGCATTTTTTTTCAAACAAAAATAAAAGGTATTTGAGCACTTTAAGGACTTTAAATCCCTTGCAGAGAAGCGATACAGAAAGGTCGTTAAAATGCATACAAACAATGGAGGGGAATATGTGAACAACAAATTTTGAATAGTTTTGTCTCTAAAGGCATTAAGTTGTAACCGACTATCCCATATACTCCTTAGCAGAATAGTGTCGTAGAGTGCAAGAATATATCCTAGAAGGAAATTGTGATTTACATGTTTCAATCCAAATAACTTGCTCTAAGGTTATGGAAAGAAGCCATCAATTGCACCAACAATATCCAAAACATAGTACCTCATAAAGTGTTGAATGGAGTCACTCCTTTCAAAGAATGGAGCAATTGGAAACCAATCGTAAAGCACTTTAAAGTGTTTGGTTCTCAAGCATGGACCCACATTTTTGTAGAGAAACACAAGGCTATGGAACCACGAAGTCAACCTTGCATATTTGTGTGAAGGGTTAGGTGGTGTGAAGGGTTAGGTGGTGTGAAGGGTTATTGTCTTCTCAACCCCACCACCAATTAGTTGTTCATTGAGCAAAGTGTTTGTTTTGAAGAAATCTCTTAGAGCCATACTCATGACACCTCTCATTATGCTACCAATCATTTCTTAGAATATTTCAATGACAATTCTATTGAAGCTCCACCTAGGTTGAATTTTGATGAGGGGGATGCAACATCCCCTTCCTTGAATGTTGAAACTGATGATGAGGTTTTGTTGTAGATCCAATGTAGGATACAGATCATCCTATTATAGAGCCATACTAGGCATGATAGACTCTACAGACAATGAGCGACATGACTAGAAATCTAGTAGACACAAGAAGAACACATTTTCAATTTTAGGGCCCCACGGGCTCTCACATCTATATTGAAACCAATGCTACCACTTAATTTTTACATTTCCATTACCTCAAATTCATAGAATTTCAATGAGGTTAATGAAATTCCTAAGTAGGACACAACTATGTAGGAGGAGTATGTTTCGTTGTTGAGCAACAACACATGGGATCTAGTTTCCCTGCCTCTAGGCATAAAGGTTGTTCAACACAAGTGTATTTACAAAGTTTATAGCTAATGCTCTGGTGAATAAGCACAAGGTTCGACTAGTGGCAAATTTTCTCATAGGTACCTAGCATTGACTATAATGAGACATTTGCACCTGTTGCAAAGATGGATTTTATTCAGTTTGTGCTCACCATTGCAACAAATCAACACTAGGAAGTTCATCAAATGGGCGTGAAGAGTACATTTCTTCATAGCGATCTTCAAGAAGATATTTACATGGAGCATCTATAGGGATTCTTTCAAGACTCTTCACTGATATACAAACTTAGGATATCATTTCATGGCCTCAAACAGGGTCGTTGGGCCTATTATGCGAAGGCCCAAAATGGATTCATTCCTATTGTCTCATGGATTATCCTATTGTCATTCAAATCCCAATGTCTACATCCTATGGCAAGATTACTCTCTCTCTTTTTTATAGTGATAGGAAATCTGCGGTGAGAATTTTTAAATTCGACAAGTTTCAAACCTATTAAGCAGGTTCATCCTCAGGAGCACGAGATTCTCACTCTTTTTAGCAGTAGGATGTGAGGGATAAATATTGATATTCAACTCGGCTCATCTATCTTTTTATTGGATTTAGAACAAGGTCGACTCATATTAGGGTTAGGGTATTAATACCTATTTAGTAGTATAGATTAGGGTTAAGGTATTAATATTTATTTAATAATTTTTATTTAGTAGTGTGGATTAGGGTTAAGGTATCAATGTCTATTTAATAATGTAATCAATGTAACATATTATTTAATAATGTAATTAATGTAACATATTATTTAATAATGTGATTAATGTAACATATTATGTAATTAATGTAACGTATTATTTAATTATGTAATTAATGTATCTATTATTTTTTTATTAAGTATTATATTATTATTATACTAAATTATTAGATTAAGTATTATATTTATCTTTTAAAATATATTTAATAGGGTAATTACTTAATGATTAGGTTAAGTATTATTATTTCTTTTTTTATTTATCTTTTAAGTTTTTGAATAATAGATTTTCAAGCTTCTTTTAATCTTAAGCCATTATCACGGTTGAAGTTATTCACACATTTTTCAATTTCTATGGCTTCACGAATTTTTCTTTTGTAGTAATTAGGGACAATTGCTAAAACTTTTGAGTCTTCTAAGCAAATGTGATGTTTGGTAGTGTGAGATTGTTCTGCTATGGAGGAGTTTTTAATTCTTTCATGTCGCAGATCTTCACTATGCTCTTTTAACCTAGTTTCGATTGATCTTCCAGTCTCACCTATGTAGACCTCACTACACAAGCATGGTGTTTTGTAGACACATTTTTGGTGCTTTGGATCAATAGGATCTTTGGCTTTGTCAAGCATGGTTCTTAAAGAGTTTGGAGGAGCAAACGCCACCCTTGTTCATAGTTTTGTATGTAGATGATTTGTTGATTATGGGAATCCAATGGTGTTGTGAAGGTTTCCTTGCATGATAGGTTTTCAATGATAAATTTGGGGTTTCTACAGTACTTTCTTAGGATTGAGATCAATCAATTTAGTTCTAAGATCACCATGGTAGAGTCAAAATATGTTCATGATTTTCTCTCACATTTTCATATGGTTGATTTCAAACCTAGTGCATCATAACCACCCCCAATAACAATCATCCTCTAACTTAATTCTTGGTCCTATGCCTGTTTTTGGTCTTATTTGTTCTCCCCTTGTATTTTATTTTAGCCTTTGTTTTCTTACTGTAGTTTTCTTTCTTTCCTTGTTGTTGATTTTGATTCTTGTGTTTGTCCCTAAAACCCTTATTTAATGCCTTGTGTTCCTTTTATTTTGTTTTTAGTTTAAATTGCTTGTTATTTATGTTATTTGTTTGATTGTTTTATAATTTGATTTTTGTTTATTTTAGAGTTTATTGATTTGTTATTTTACTTGCTTGTTTTAGTTTACTTTTTATTGGTTTTTATGTGTTTGTTTAGATTACAATTTAAGTGTTTGTTATTTTAATTTAGTTGTTTGTTTGTTTTTAGTGTTATTTTGCTATTTGTTTGTTTTAGTTCACTCATTATTTATCTGTGGGTTACATACTTATTCATTTATTTATGTTGTTGCATCAAGAGAAACGAGGTGCTCTACAGCCCAGTATGGGGGAGATGTTGTAACATTTGTGATGTAACGTTTGTTACTAACAAAATAATTAAAAAAATTCATGTTAGCTCATAAAATAAAAAAATTATGGAAAGTATTTAAAAAAAATCCATGTTGGTTCATAAAATAAAATATTATGAAAAGTAATTAAAAAATAGATGGATCCCTCTCGGTGCTTGATAGATACGGGTTTAAGATGGATCTATGCTGGTTTTAAAATAATAATTGTTTATTTTATTACTTCTCTTTGCGTCATTCTTATTATTATTATTATTATTATTATTTGTATTTGGTTTTTTTATTATTAATATTTACTTTGATCCTATTGTATTTATGTTTTTATCTTTGATTGTTTATTTAATTTTACGATATTTTATTTTAATTGCACCGAGTGAAACGAGGTACTCTACAACCCAGTATGGGGGAGATGTTGTAACGTGATGTAACATTTGTAACAAAATAATTAAAAAATTCTTGTCGGCTCATAAAATAAAAAATTATGGAAAGTATTTAAAAAAAAGTATGGGGGAGATGTTGTAACGTGATGTAACGTTTGTAACAAAATAACATTTGTAACAAAATAGTTAAAAAATAATTTAAAAAATTCATGTCGGCTCATAAAATAAAAAAATTATGGAAAGTATTTAAAAAAAAAATCCATGTTGGTTCATTAAATAAAATATTATGAAAAGTAATTAAAAAATAGATGTTCGTTTATAAAATAAAAACTTAAAACTTAAACCTGGATCTATCAATCAAGAGAGATCAAATTTCTTGAGTTTAAATTTAAAAAAAGAAATACACCTCAAGAAATTGGATCCCTCTCGGTGCTTGATAGATACGGGATTAAGATGGATCTATGCTGGTTTAATTTGGCATTCTTTTTAGTTTTGTTATTATGTCTTTATTTCTTGCTTGTCCACATTTCCCTCCATAGGTATAATATTTACTTTTTGCTTTTCTTTAAGACCGATATGTTCTCTTGGGTTTCATTTAAGGTTTTTGTCTTCTATTTATTTAGGTTGTGATAAATCATCCTTTCCATCTTTTGCATCTGTGGATCTTCTTAGCTATATATTTATCCTCTTATCGTATTGAATATGGATCGTGTATCGCGGATCTGAAACACTGATTGCAACCTTCCTAACACAGTGATTCTGAAATCCATTCCAAGCAAGTTTACACACCGTGAAAGCCTTCAACAACGGATCTCCCTTCCTCTCCCATGTCAAACTCAAGGTTGTTTTCCCTTCACCTTTGTTGGCATCACCCAATACAGACACCTGGTTGTGAGTCTACTCTATCTCACTCACACTAGACCCAACATTTCTTATTTTGTGGGTATTGTGTCTAGATCTGTGCAAGAACCCCGTGAGTTACAATGGAAGGAAGTGAAGAGGATTATTTTCTATATTCAGAGCACACCTATATTTGGGATACGTTATGCAACAAGTTGCAAACTTGATTTAGTGAGGTACACCAATTTTGATTGGGTGAGAGAATCTATAGTTGCAATTGCACTTTAGGTTACCCCTTCTCTATGGGTTTCAGTTCTATTTGTTGTCCAAGCAAATAAATCAACCATTCAAATTAAGGCAGAGTATTGACCATGGTCGATCAACCACCGAGGCAGAGTATCGAGGAGCTATAAATGAAGTATTTGAGGCTATCTAGTTGTAGCATATTCTCATTGAGGCAGAGTATCGAGGAGCTATAAATGAAGTGATTGAGGCTATCTAGTTGTAGCATATTCTCACTGAGTTTGGCATCCGTCATTTTTTGTGATAATCAAAGTACCATTCAAATTTCATGAGATCTAGTCCAATGGTAGTGAACCAAGCACATTAAGATTCATATGCACTTCATTTGAGAGTTGATTCATGGGAAAATCATTGATCTCATATATTGTTCAGCTTTAGAGAATTTTTTTGACATTTTAACCAAACCGTTTACATAGGGCAAGTTCATTCATTTGAGAGCTTTGTTAGGGGTGCATGAGGCTTCTTCTCTTGAGCAAGCTACCTAGCCTCCTCTTTTGGAAGGGGGTTCACACTAGGTTTTCCCTTTCTTCATTTTTGTAGGGATTCTTTTGTACATGGGTAGCTAATTTGGCTACACATTTTCTATGACCCATGTATGTCACCACATACTCACCTAAGTTAATCTTAAGGGGGGGTGTTGGTGTCCATAGTGCGTGCGCTTTGCTATACATGATTAGCTATTTGTTTGCTTTAGTTTGCTTCAATGTAGCTTTATCACTTGAATGCACATTCAACAATTAAATTGCACTTAGCTATTTGCCTTTCCTTTCTTTGAGGAAAGATCCATCGCATGCCATTGCATGGCCTTCTTTCCCAAATCTTACCCTAATAGGCATTGTATTTGTATTAATTTGAGCTTCATTCTTTTGGGGTGGATCAATTAATTAATGAGCATTTGCAATACCTTGTACATATATGCTTTTTCACCTTTCTTATCTTTGATTATTCTCTTTATGTTTTGCATCTTCAGCGACTCCATAAGCAACGGATCTTGGTTTAGTAGTTGCATTCTACATGGTAAACAAAACTAGTAGACGAATTGGCTTTGTGACGATATAACATTATGTTGAACAAAATAATGGTGCATCAATTAAGGATGTTGTTGGCATGTGCTGCCTATGGAGAGCACAATTACATCATTGGATCTATATTGTGAGCATGCTAGTGTAGAGATCATTGGATATGTTGCTCCATGTGTTGGAGAGTTCAACAAGAACAAGAGGATATGGTGTTGTTGGACCATAAAATCATAGTTGTGAAAGAAATGATGTTTTTTTTGCAGTAGCTACAACAGTGGTGTTGCTTTGGATGCTCAAATTTTGTGTGCATCATAAAAGGGTTAGATTTACATAAATATGGTGTCCCTTTTTCTCCTATGCATGCCTAGTATTGGAAATAGAGTAAAATGCATATAGGTCCATTGTTGCACGTGTCATACTGAATGTGAGTGTCAAAAGATTCATTGGTTGTGATACCAATGGTATGAGAATTACTTGGTGTATCTAAGTTGATGGATTTCTTGGTTTGTCTAAGTTGAGCATTAGATGGATTGGTGTGTACAAACTACTGATATCTTGCATAGTATGTACGAGTTGAATGCAAGATGTCTTGGTGTGTCTAAGATGAGACTTAGATGGCCTCAATTATGATGTGTCCAAGCTACAGGGTTTGGTCTCTGTAATGAACATGTGAGTTTAGATTAACTAGAAAATTTGGATGTGCACCTCATGCTTGGGCGCATAAGTTGAACTAGATGTTTAATCTTGCTTGAGTATGAGGGCAACTAATGCACATCCACATGTCCCTTAAATGAACAACGATTGTATTTCTCTGAAGGTGTAGGTTGTTCACTTGTACGAGGAGTTGTTAATACTTGGAGAAGTGGGATGTTTGTCGGTTGAATGCTATATGAGTAAACCATATGTTGGTTGTGAACTCTAAGTGATGTTATGGGACCATAAACTTGTATACAAGTCGTTTTGTGTGTCGTAACGAGGTAACACTCAAGGACAGGTGTCAACAAAGAGTGGGTGAATGTGTTGCACTAATTAACTCTTGGAAGTGCTGATGGAATTGGTTTTACATTTAGGATAAGTTCATCAAGAAGTTGAATGAACCATGTATCTGAAAGACATCCTATTAGACCAATGGTTATAGAGGTTAGGCACCCATGTTTTTGGTGGATGGTTGTTCCTTTATATAGGCTTCTACAAATTGGTGATGTCAAAAGAAGCAAGTCCTTGGTCAAATGAAGAAAACAAAGTATGTTGATAAGGAGCATCTTTAGTTTCTAGGCGAGCATGCGTTGTCAACAACTAGATGTTGATGAAGATCTAACCTATTAGAGATTGAGAGAAGTACTCCTTAAGGGGGAATATTAGAATTATTAACTCCCACTTGTCATATAAATTATGTGTAATACTTGATAATACTATAATTATAATTATTATTATATTAGTAAATGTAATGTAGAGTTTGTCTCTACATTAATAACCTTCCAATGTATTTTTATGGATTTGTTGGATCTAAGTTGAATGAAAGATTTTCTCCAACAAGATTGTTACTTCACCTTTAAAAAGCCTTCAAAATATACCTAACGTTTTACAAAATCTAAAACTTAAAAAAAAAAACTCCCTCTATCCTTCAGCAATGTTTCCATTTCCGTCCCAACTCATTAAAATTACACTCGACTCATTTATGAGGGCTACGAAGAAATCTAGTATAAAATCTTGTGTGTTGCGCACATAGTTCCCGGTTCCATTCGGTATATTCCTTACCTACATAACTGTAGAAATATTGAAATTTGCGCTTACGACCAAAAATGTTTGGGCCTAAGAGGGATCTAGAATAGAATCTTGTATGTATCATGAATTATTTATTGCCTTCTGTTGATGACAGGATCTCACCGGAATAGCCACCTCATTAACAGAATCTGCGCGAGGGGTTACCGGTATTTTCAATGGTAAGCAGCTTCCCTCATTTTTAAACTGGTCATCTTGTTTTCATGTGGTTAGCAGCTTCTCTTATTTTTATACCATGAACTGGGCATCGTGTTTTTATAGAGGATGAATTGGGCATTTCAGGTAGACATTTGGTACTCAAAGGCAAGGCATCAATGGGATTATGGAAGCCTTCTTCATGGGAAGAGCCTCTTCTTGTTCAGGATTCCAATCCTTCTTCACGCAGATGGACTCTGCACCGTTCCAACCTGTTCTGCAGGATCTATGCCGTCTTTCTCCTCACTGCAGCCATCCTCATCCCCTTCAATACACACATACTCCAAGCACTTATCAAGGTCAAGCCCACCATCAGTGCCGAGGACTATCACAGACTGTTCTTGAAGATGGGATCCAACGATACCATAGCTCAACATCTCAAGATCATTACCCAAGAACCCCATGTGGCTGGCACCCCTGAGAACTTTGCCACAGCCGACTATGTTTTCTCCACTTTTCAGAATTCTGGTCTGGATGTTCATTACACAGATTACCCAGTTCTGCTCACCTATCCTCTGTCGAGGTCTTTATCCCTCACTTTACCGCAGGGGGAAGTTGTCCAGCTAAAACTGGAGGAGCAGGAATTAGAAAGCGATCCTTCCACCAAAAACGCCAAAGTCATCCCGACCTTTCATGCTTACTCTCCATCCGCAGACATTTCTGCAGAAGTGGTGTTTGTCAACTATGGTTCGGCAGAGGACTATTCGACTCTCAGAGACATGGGATTGGACGCCAAAGGTGCAATTGTTATCGCCAAATACGGCAAAATGTTCAGAGGAGATATCGTAGAGATTGCTGCAGGGGCAGGAGCAGTTGGAGTACTTGTATATTCTGATCCTCGAGACTATGGAGGGAACAGAACGCAGGGATACTATCCAGACTCTAGATGGTTGCCACCATCTGGAGTTCAGCGAGGTTCTATTTTTCAAGAGATCGGGGATCCTCTAACGCCCGGCTGGCCCAGTCTGCCTGATTCAGAACGTTTATCGGTAGATGATCCTGAGACTAAACTGCCTAGGATTCCATCGATTCCAATATCAGCGGAGGATGCCACAACCATATTGAAGTCTCTCGATGGCCCGGTCGCTCCTGTTGAGTGGCATGGTGCTCTGGATTTGCCTGCATATCGGCTTGGTCGGGGACCAAGCATTCTCAATCTTCACTACAAGGTAAGCATTCCCACCTTTTCCAAAATTCCCCACTTTGCATCCATTCTGTATCCCCAAAGTCATACATCTCAGTCTTCTTTAAATAAGGATTTTTCCCAACTTCTTACTGCAAACCCCCTAAAAGCACACCTGGATCCTCTTAATTGGAAAATCTTGTTTTTGTTTCATGTTGGGGGACAAAAACTACCTCATTTTTTGCCAGAGGTTTGAAATTGAAACTGCTGGTAAGAGTCGCTCAAACCCATGAAATTTCTACCTGATTATTCGTAGCTACTTCTATACCCCATGAATAAGATATTTCTATATTTCCCTCGGGATCTAAAAGAACCCCCCAATTCCTGCCACCCTGAAACCACCCCCCTGAAACCACCCAATTTTTTTATCTGGCATTGAAATCAAGATTGGTTTTTTCTAGATTGACATTGCCCAATTTTTGGCCGAGACTAAAATTGAAACTCTTGAGAGGAATAGCTTTAAGGTAGAACCGTAGAACACATAAGTTGACTAAGAAGGACCAAATATAATAAAATCCCAGCAATCTACTGTTGGAGGGCAGCCCAACCAATTCTTCTGTTTCAAAATTTAATGTTAATTTTTGGGGACAAATTCGTCCAATTTTGATTTGAAATGTAATAAAATTAATTTTTCTGGTTTGAAACCATTTTTTCTAGATTGGCACTACCAAATTTTTGGCCTGGATTGAAATTGAAATTCTCGAGAGCAGTGATTTTAAGGTAGAACACGAGTTGGCTAGAAAACCAAATGTAATAATTTCTCACCAATCTAGTGCTGGAAGGCAGCCCAACCAGCTCTGTTGTTTCAAAATTTAATCTTAATTTTAGAAGAAAGAGCAGCCCAACCAACTAGTGTTTCAAAATTTAATTTAATTTTATAAGAAACATCTAGTAGAATGCTGAATACTATAATTGAAATGAAGAACTGAACTCTTAACAATTGAAAGTTTGAAACTAATAACTGAATTCTTAACAGTTGAATCTAAAGGCATGGATTGTTTTTTCTAGGGTTTAATTAGATCATTTTTTATTTTTTTTTATTTTTTTATTGTAATATTGTTAAACATTTATAATTGACATTTTCAAAATTATTAAAATTTATCAATTTTTTTATTTGAGAAATAAGTATATATCTATCAAATTTTACATCATTTCCAACACCCTTTCTCAATTCTCAGAACTTCTAGCCTCCTGGAAGAGCCTATTTGAATATAATAACATGTTGAAAACTAGACAAACTAAGAAATAAACATAGGATTTGCTCCTACACTACGACCTACCTATATGCCCCTTTCATCATTACCTTTAACAGTTCATCCAATTTAAAGGTGTGGATAGTAGCTAGCGTCCTGTAACAGTGAAAACACAATATTAGACTATGGTTACATTTAAGGGCTTCCTATATTTCTGAATAGTGGTGTGGATAGCTAGCTTTCTGTAACATCGAAAGCATATTATTAGGATATGGTTTTATAGAGGGCCTTCCCATTTTTCTGAAAAGTGTCTTCTCAGAAAAATATCGGAGTAGCTAGGCTATGAGAGCCATTACTGTGGCCGCATGAAGAAGCAGAGAACCTGCTCAAGGCCAGCAAAATCTGCCCGGAATAAGAGAAAGCACAATGAGATTGTATCAGCATCTCCTAAGTATGAGATTATAATTTTTATGAGTAAATTTCATTTACTCATGAAAGACACGGTTGTTTGCCTCCATGGCCTTCTCCACACATTGAAATTTGAAGCTTAGGTCCCTCAAAGGGAGGACCATAAGTTTAGAAGACATAGTAATGAGAGATGTGCATATTTCATGACTAGTTGGGAGCAGGGCGTTCAGCACTTTCTTCTTGCACTCTATATATGGGTGAGAAAATATGGATTCTCTACTTGTTTTTCTTTAATGTAAAACTTACATTCTCGTGTTTTTAGATAAAATTCACACTATATAACAGCTGTATTTCCTCTCATGTAAAGTTTGTTACAATTAATCTGAATTTTGTTTGCAGTTCTGAAAAAAACAGAGTTCCTTACATATTGATGTTTGATTGTCATTACAGTCAAATCATACCATTGCCTCAATTCGAAATGTCTTTGGCCTCGTAAAAGGTTCAGAAGAGCCTAACAGGTACGGATCACCTTCTGGGACTTTTAACTTCATGACTGAATCAATGCATGTCCAATAATGGAGCATATTTTAAAGCTGAAGCAATGGTTAATATCATCTAACTTCTGATATTGGCTGTAAGTTTCACTAAAATTGTCACTCTTTAAATTTTGTAGCCATTGATATAAGAAATAAAGTTATATTCGGTGATAAGCAGGTATGTTTTGCTGGGTAACCACCGCGATGCATGGACTTTTGGTGCCTGTGACCCAAATGGCGGAACTGCGACCCTTCTGGAAGTCTGAATCATTACTAGCTTAATATCCCTGCTTTTCTAAGCTAAATCCCTTTCTATCAGTCAAGATATCTAAGTTAAGCACTTTCTGTCTTATTCAGGTATCTCAGAGATTAGGGAAGCTGCTAAAACAAGGCTGGCAGCCAAAGAGAAGTATACTGCTGTGTAACTGGGATGCAGAGGAATACGCTTTGGTAAGAACTTGTATTTATTGTATGGGGTTTGGAGGAATAGGACGTTCTGCTAATCAGTATTAGATCCCAAGTGTTTTTGTCAGAGTTTTCTAAGTTAACCTGAAAATGTTTTTACTTCTTGAGCTATGTTTTTGACAGTTATCTGATCTATGAATAAATCTAGTAATTTAGCTTAATCGTAAAGTAGTAATGAGACGAGAAGCATAGATAAAGGATGTATGTGCAGCGGATATCCATTTAGGCGCCCAAAAATAGAATTACAGATATTCATTGCACCAAGAGAAAGTGTAGATATATTAAGTATATATCTATTTTAATAGTTATAGGAGTTAGCTTAACTAGTTATCAAAGTCTTTGGGTATTTGGTTAATTCTGTATCAGTAGGTACACTGTTCCTTCTGTTCTCTTGGATTTCCATGGAGATTTTTCTTTAAAAATTTTCCATCTTAATTCCACAAAAAATAGTTAAAAAGCTTTTAAAAACTATTACTTATCTTTGTGTTTAATAGATCCAGGGTTAACACAAAACAGAAAATTGAACATAACTTTAATGGATCTTATCTACTCTGAGGAGATACATGGTATTTATCAACCTATACAACATGCAGATTGGATCCACTGAATGGGTGGAGCAGAACTATGATTTACTGTTCTCATCAGCAGTGGCATATCTCAATGTTGATGAGGCTGTCAAGGGCCCAGGGTTTACGCTTCATTCAACACCCCAACTTGACGATCTTATTCAGGATGTAGCCAAACAGGTCAGTTGGGATATTTTATTCAAGTGAGTCTATTGTACTTTCTGCTGCCAATAAAATAACTGATTATAATACTTTGAACCGATTATTATATTTGGATTTACAAAAGGTGGAAGATCCAGACAATCCTGGAAAGACAATCTATGAATCATGGGCTGCTTCCAGCCAAGATTCCCATCCTCCTGTGAGTGCCAATGTTTTGTTTCATGATCTTATTAACCAATTAATGATATGGATATGTTCATTAAAAGACAATCATTCACAGTTTTTAAATCAATATGATTAAATCGATATCATTCACAGTTGCTGTAAGGAGCTTATTAAATATTTCATCTCAGATTAACAGGTTAGGCGGAGGGGGATCGGATTTTGCCGCATTTGTACAGCACACCGGAATTCCAGGCACTGACTTCAGCTTTGGTAAAGGTAACGAAATTACATTTATAGAATATAGGAAATTGAAAAATTATATATATATAAAAGTTATTGTACTTATCTGTACAATGTGTATTGATGATAGACTTTCCGGCATATCATTCTCTCTATGATGATTACATGTGGATGGAAAAATATGGTGACCCGCTTTTCCAGAGGCATGTTGCAAGTAAGTACACTATCAGCGTTCCAGAATCCATGCATTGCCCTCTGGTAAGGGATGTCAGCTATGTACTGCACAAGTTGTGTGGATTCCGAC
The DNA here is from genome assembly GCA_027924585.1 of Larix kaempferi. Classification (NCBI taxonomy): domain Eukaryota; kingdom Viridiplantae; phylum Streptophyta; class Pinopsida; order Pinales; family Pinaceae; genus Larix; species Larix kaempferi. The sequence continues at coordinate 23,745,561 of BSBM01000391.1, read as the reverse complement.
AACTTACAGGTTGCGTCAATGTACACAGTCATATATATATATATATATATATATATATATATATATATATTTCCCATGATGCAGCTTGTAAGGTGTTGAGAGCTGTGCATTGCGGACAGCCCTTGTTCCTCTGAATATGGTTAGAGAATTAAATTTAATGATTATAGTCAAACATTTGATTTCCTTCTTATTGTCCAGTGGGAGCAATATGGGGTCTAACAGCGCTCAAGCTAGCGGATGCAAAGGTTCTCCCTTTCAATTATGCAACATATGCTGACAATCTCCAGGTAGGGTTTTTATTGCAATTTTACGTTACATTGAGAGATTGATGTTCTATACAGTCAGGGAGGTGGGGAGATCCTCTTTCTTTTGTCTTCTTGTAACATCTTGAGTATTTTATATACTATCAGGTCTAGATTCAAGTCTAAGTGTATGTACAGCCTGTGTGAGAAAAGATGTTTGATTAATCCAAATGAAATTTAATAAAATACTTTATCTTTTTTATAAAGAAAGGCGTAATTGTTCACTCTATTCTAATTGGTATGGCATATGCTTATACTTGCAAAGTGCTATTAAAATATCCAAATCCGAAAATTCTTAACATGTTTGGCTTGTAATTGGGACAGTTGTATGTGGATACATTAGATTCACAGTTAAGGTCTGCCGATGCGCCTTCCGTCGTATCTACAACTCCATTGCATAAATCCATTGCTGATCTCAGACAAGCTGTGTTGCAGATTATGAAGAAAGCACAGGTTTGGTTTTTTCTCCAGAACTCGTGCAAAACATATACAGACTTCATATTTCTGGCTGATATCTGATTAGATACACTTTATAATGATGCGAGTTCAGAAACTAGAGGCTCTCGAGGATGGAAGTCCGGAGCTCAGGAGCTTGAACGACCATCTTGTAATGGCAGAGCGTGCATTTACAGACGCAGATGGGCTTCCTGGGTCGCCTTGGTATAAGCACTTGGTAATGGACACACGCTCAAATCTACGATTGCTGTGTTTGTGATGCCTTCTCAAATGCAAGCTTACTAAAACACAGTGTATATATCTTTGTTGCCGATGCAGGTATATGGCCCATCTAAGATCAACAAGTATGGGACAACAGCGTTTCCTGGTATAAGTGACTTGCTTGGGCTTGTAGCAGGTGATGAGGCCAATCACAGCGGTGATGGGTGGGCTGATGTACAGCACCAAATATGGAGGGTGTCAAGAGCAATCAGCCGTGTAGCTCTGGTCATTCATGGGGAATTCACTTGATTGATTTGGGCACCTCTAAAAGCTGTTATGAGTTGAGTCTCTATTGAAAATGTTCCCAAGGGGAACAGGGAATAACAAAGCAATGGCCATTGGCACATAAGACACCATGAGGAAGCAATGGCCATTCGCACATAAGATACCATAAGGCTAGTGGAATTGATAATATAAGGCCATAAGCTCATAAGGTTATCTGGGACAAATAGAAATGAATCGTAAGAACCATGTATCTCTGGTTTTCCTTTTATGTAGTTTAATTTGTTTCAGTGTGTCATAAACAACAAAGCTAAGGTTACAATGATTAGAATTAAGCCAACCACTTAAGTTATCATCTTGTGATATCCAATCATTATCATTATAAATGCATGGCATTGTTTTGCCCAACAGTCAGAGAGTATTAATATTTGATGGAGAGAAAATTTTATATATGACTGGCTTTGTTGGATTTATTATAAAGTAGTTTAATGAATCTAGATTTCATTCAAAGTTTTGCGGATGCCTGCCTTGTCGCATGAAGCATTTTGCATATTTGCTAAAGTATTATTTACAAGTTTAAGAAAGAAAAATCAATTATAAGCTAGGATGATCTTAATTTGGTCAATGTCAAAGCAAAAGGTATTGCATTGGCTACTAGGTGGATGGTAAAAGCTATGCAATAAATTGGTCTTTAGGCTTCTATTGTTACTCAAGCTTTATTTTTGAAGTGTGAAGGTAGGATAAAGCATCATAAACCTTAAACTAAACCTAGTTTTAGTATTCTGCAAATATAAAAGTGATAGTTCGAACTTGGTACACATCACGTACAAGTATGTGGCTTTGGTGTTGCAATAGCTCATGAACTTTAGACAATGGCAAATCAATTGTTGTGTTGTGACTTTGATGATGACTATATTATATTGTGTTTAGGTTTTCCCAGAAAGTGGTTTTTCTTCAATGATGCTTTCTTATTTGGCAAAGCATTGAAAGTTGGAGGATGCATGTCAAAAAAATTCGACAAAATGTTTATAAGCAATGGATGGTTTCTCCCTCACTATTTGATGCAATGTTAACCAAAAAAATTTGTGTTTCAATTAGAGACATGGTATATCAATCTTTGTTACAATCCTCCTTGGTATCACAACTACTTTACAGGGAAAGGGTTTGGATCATGTATAACAAGTTAAGGCTAAAATATAAGCTAAGGGAAGGGACCTTGGTTATCCATTAGAGATTAATCTTCCGTGGCTAATTAAAACATACAAAAGGAATCCATTAAGTTCTTGTTGCTACAATTTCTTGGGGGCACTCAAAGCAGAGGCACAATGTCTTCCTTAGCTCCTTTTTCTGTAAAGGAGCATTGTAGAATAAATCATGTCCCTTTAGACCCAAGACTCTCCGAAGGAGGCCTTCATTGTGGGAAGATCAAGCTTTGGCCCAATGTTACATATGCATATCTCAAATATTTATGAACTCATAAATAGTTATAAAGACAATGCCCTAAATTGTAGATTTAATGGATTGTGGCCATCAACATCATCTCTTGTACCTAATGGATTAATTCCACGTATACCAAAGAACATTTGGCAACATTTTGTTCTAATTTTTTTTTAGTGTTTTTTCACTAATCTTGAAGATTGTAAAAAGGTCTTGGAAGAGGGATCGTGATCTTTTGGGAAAAGTTAACCTCTTCATTAAACCATGGGTCACAAATTTCAACATAGTTTCCACGTTTATTACAACAACCTTAGTGTCGATGAGGTTACCCAATCTCCCCATCTTCACGTGGAAACCACAAGTTCAAGAACAAATTGAGAAAATTTTGGGTAGAATTCTTATCTCTAACGCAAGTCAAGTCCAAAAAGGAATCATTACATGTCCCCAAATGTCTATAGAGCTTGCCTAATTCAAGGTTTATCAGATAAGATAGTGCTAGAGTGGGATGATTTTTGTTGGATCCGGAAATTGGATTAGGAAATACAACTTTTAAATGCAAAGTTTACCAAGATATGGGCTATTTGAATGATGTTTGTCCAAAGGTTAAGTTCTCTTGTAATACCCCAATTTTGGCCCTTGTGATATATTGGCTTTTATGCAAATATTGTATACATGCGGTGTATGTTTCCCCAGCGTGGAGCTCAAGGCCAAGGCCCCGCTAGTGTATGTTCGTATTTATTTAAAATGGACAAGTATTTGACATTTTGCCATCCATGTGCTATTAAGCCATGGAATATTGTAAATAATGTAAATATTTGATATTGCAATCAAATACCAAAACTGGCTATAGAAGCAACGAATGAGAAGGGGCCATGTGTATTCCACTAGGGAGTGGTGAGGGGGTTGTGGGGATGAACCACATGCTTCCAAATGTCATCTTGTGATCCTATTTGACCTTCCTTGCTGACATTTAATTATGTTGTAAGGAAGTTGTTGAAGAATTCAGTCCATGGCTTCAATGGAGCATGGGCAGCCCAGAAATTTGTATGGCAGGTATGGGCTCTGTTTTTCTTATACCACAAGTCACTCTACCTCATGGGAATGGGTTCTTCCTCATTCTCATTCCATTGTTGAAGATCCCAGCATTAGTTTTCATCCATTACGAATGCCCAGTAGTGAGAAAAACCAGAAATCGCAACTTTGCAAGAACCGACGTTTTGAAGAGCCATAAACGCCCAGAATTTGGTATTGACAGTAAAAATCCAATGGGGGATCCATAGATATCGACCTTGGGGCGAATTTGAGAGTATTAGATACCCCGAAATCCATTGGAAAACCCAATTTCTATAGCCCAAAAATCCAGTGACAGGATTGAGTTATTTGATGACAGAATTGTGAGAAATCCCACTGTGAATGACTGAGCAGAGGTTGGAAATGCTTGATAAACCCAGTGAAGGCTGGAATCTCAAGGATTTAGCAGCTTGGACCTTTCTATGCCCATCCTGAAGAGCACTGGAGGGAAGGGACGCCTGAGGGACTGTGCAGCAGAGAAGGTGACCTTCCTTGTGTTGGGTGTGGTAGGTACTGTGGGTGCCTTGACTATTTGAATTATCTTGAGATGCCTGTAGCTCTGTGGTTGAGCTCACTGGCTTAGCATTTCCCTCCTTTCTCTTTTGTATGCTTGATAAACCCAACTATGTGTTGGATTAGCATAGCTATTGAGTGAAACCATGGTGGTGAGTGAGTCCATTTAGTTCCTTCTTAGTGGATACACAACCCAACTCAAGAGTGATCTCTCAGCTGAAAGAATATAGGCTGAACATATATCTATGGTTGGGTGGAACATTGCTCTCACATAGCCAGTTGTTTGAACAGCTTCATCTCAAAGATAAGTGTTCTCTGTGTTTAAATTATATGCATTATGTGTTATTGTGTTAATTCTGAATGATAATTATTCATGTTAATGGGATTGATATGAAGTCTATGCATAGCATGAGAAGGGGATTGATTCTCTGCATATTGAATCATCATCTACTTGTGATAGATATGTTGATGCATTACAATTGTGTGTGTGCAAATATGATTTAATTCTGTTGTGCTTATATTGAGTATGAATTTATACACAGAAGTTTTTTATTTATTATGAATTTCTTAGTAATGTATGGGGCTGAGTTTACCAATTAAGCCCTGGAATGTCAGTCATGTTCCCTCTGAGGTTTGGAATGATGGGAGGGGATGTGACATCTCTCGAGAAAAATAGGAAAAACAACAAACATAGATACCAAAATCATTATTAGATGAATCTCAAGGAATCTCAAAAAATTATGTAGTTTTCTCAAACCTTATAACATCATCAAAGGTCCCAACCCCTCCATTTGACGTAAGTGGCATAGACATGGATTTGGTCATGCCATAAGAGCCTGCTAAAAATATGCAAGTTATTGCGATTGACAATCCCTTACGGGTGATGAAGAGGCATATTGATGTCAATTTCTATTTGAAAGCATAATTGATGAGGAATCAAATTTAAAATTGAGGTCTTAATGTTGCACTCAAGATAGAAATAAAAGAGATGTCTATTGAAATTTCAGCCTTAGGACTACGATTCGTAGCCTTAGGACCATTTTAAATTAAATTATGAAACAATAGAGGAAAGATCAAAATAATTCCCTTCTAACAACTCCAAACTTCATTGTAAATCAAGGACAAAATATACCAAATAATGAGATAAGTTTTTGCCCCTTCTAGGGCAACTTATCAATGAAAAACCAAAACGGAAAAATGTATTTTTACTCAGCCCCTTATTCTCTTCTTTAGATGTTAATACACTCAACAATTTACCCTTTACTTTTGTCAAATCAACAAGGCCTAAAAAATTATAAAAGAGTACAATGATGATATGAATGTAAAGACTTTCCCCTTATTCTATTTATATGTTATGCAACAAATTCCCTAAAAGAGCATGGAAAGAGCATAACTAGACCAGAAAGAGTAATCCACGCCTTAATAATGAATAAATGAGATGAATAGCAATCCTCTTTGAGGGGGAAACCTCCTTATACAATGTACTAAGTATACAAGACAAGACAAGACAATATGCTTCAAATGAAAAGGTCTCCTTCCTATATATATGAGACAAAGAGGTACAATTACAACTAATGGACCCTAGTCGACATCAATAATATAATAATACTAATGACAATTACCACTAATGGACCTAAGTCGACATCAATAATATGTAATGTGCCACAATATAGGGGGTAATGTACCACCATTTAGGGATTAACATGCCCCTCCCCTTCAAACAAGTGTTGTCCTCAATGCTTGGTTAGTTGTGGATGCTTCTGTATGAAGGACTCATTCCCCATGTCGAATTTTCAACTAGTAAGTTCTTCCACTTGATGAGGTACTCAAAATAGCTCGATTGTGTAGTTGTTTGGTCCTTATTTCAGTGATTTGTTCAGGTTCCAATATGACTTTTCCTTCTTCATCAAGCTCTAGAAAGATATTTTGAATTGGGATCTTGTTTCCTATTACCTTCTTTAATAAAGGAACATGGAAAATTGGGTGTACCCTTAAAGATGAAGGGAGCTCCAATTTGTAAGCCATACTACCAATTTTCTACAACACTTTATAAGGACCATAATACTTGGGTGCTAATTTATTGTCCTTATTTAGTTGCTTGAGAGACATCTGTTTGTAAGGTTGCATCCTTAGAAATACCCAATCCCCTTCTTCAAAACTCCTTTCATTGTGATGTTGATCTGCTTGTTGTTTCATCTTTTTTTTGACATAACCAGGTTGTCCTTCAGTATCTGAAGAACTTCTTGCTGGTACTCTAGGTGATCTTCTACAACATGAACTTTATATTTTCTTTTAAGGGAGATGTGATAGATGGAGGATGGTACCCATAAAGTGCCATCAATGGAGACAAATTTTATGACGTATAGAAGGAAGTATTGTACTACCATTCTACCAAAGATAACCATTTCACTCACTATGTTTGTTTATCAGATGCAAAGTAGCGAAGATAGCCTTCCAAACATTTGTTCACTATCTCAGTTTTCCCATTGGGTTGAGAATGATAAGATAAACAATGAGCCAAATGGGTGCCCAAACAAGAAAATAATTTAGTCCAAAATTTTCCACTGAAATTTGTATTTCTATCACTTACAACAATCTTCGAGTTTCCATGTAACTTCTGAATTGTTTCCATGAAGGATGCATCTACTATACTTGCATTAAAAGGGTGAGAGAATGCAAAAAAGTGCACATACTTTGAGAGTCTATCAACAACCACCATAATAACATTCTTCCCTTTTGACTTGGGTAGACCTATGATAAAATCCATTGAGACTTCCTCCCAATGCTAACAAGGTATGTATAATGGTCGTAAAAGACCCAGGGTATTAATTGTTTCAACCTTATTTTATTGGAAAACCAATCATTCTTCCATGAACCTTTGAACATCAGATTTAAGACCTTCCCCAAAAATTTCCTTCTTGATCCTGTGTTAGGATTTTAGGAATCCTAAGTGCCCACTTATAGGAGAAGTGTGTAATTCCAAAAGGATCTTTTGTTTGAGTTGGGACTTCTTACATATATATAAGTGATCCTTATACCATAGTGAATAATTTTTCCACACAAAAGTATCTGATACACTAGGATTTTTTTGTAGCTTTTGAATGAGCGCCCACACATATAGGTCATTCTTCCATTCTTCCCTTGATACTACTACCTAATCGGGTTGTATAATCAAAATCACATAAAGTAATTCCTCAACATCTCCATCTTTTTTGGAGAGTGCATTTGCAACCACTTTCTGTTTCTGTTTTATATAGATGATTTCAAAGTCATATCCCAACATTTTGGTTACTCATTTTTGTTTCTCTTCTGAAGATAGTCTCTGTTCCAAGAAGTATTTAAGACTATCATGAACTGGTTTGACCTTGAAGTTCCTATTAGGTAAAGATACTATTGTTTATGTGCATGTAGTATTGGCATCATTTCCTTCTCATAAATGGGTTTCTATAATTTATTTCCCTCGATTGGTCGAATTTTTAAATCAAGGGGTCATCCTTCTTGCATTAGAACAACACCAATTCCATTTCCCGAGGCATCACATTCCACAGTGAAGTTTTTTGTGAAGTCTAGTGTGGTAAAAAATGTTAAAGTTACAGCATCATGAGTCATTCTCCAAGTCAATCTTGTGTGTCAAGATTGAGCCTCGTGTGTCGAGGTAGTTCCTTATAGGAGCTTGAGTTGGACTCATGAAACTTGGATAAGAATTTTGAGATGGACTCAAGAATGAATAATCCTCATGTGTTGAGGTAAGTGCTTTGTATGTCAAAGTGATGGTGTTGTACAATCTTGTTTGTCAAGACTAAGGTCTTGTGTGTCAAGACAGATCCTCATGTGTTGATGTAATGATTTTCATGTCGAAGCATGAATGGCATGTGATGTACTACTAACCATGGTTGAGCTATTAAGTCTCCCCTAGAGACTGACCACCTCTAGAGTGAATTACTTTAGCATATGACCACTTGGAATGATAGTAGAACAAGATGATCACATCATTGGAAAAATATCCTTAGTATATTTGATATGATAGATAAATTAAAGTTGGCACATGTGGACGATATAGATAAAACAAGAGATAAAGATAATATGTGATAAGATAAGAGAGAACTCGATTTTCTCACTTCAGTAATGATAAAGAATTCAGTTAAATAAGAGCGAACTCGAATTGTTAAACTTCAGTGATGTTAACAAGAAAGACTTCAATTAATTAAAGGAGAAATAGAATTGTTCACTTCAGTGATGTTATCAAGAAGGACTTTAGTTAAAAGAGTTAACTAAGTGTTAATAAAGAGAATCTAGTTAACTAAAGTTCACTTGAGTTACGACACTTGATTTGTGACACTTGAGTTATGACACTTGCATGACGACACTTGAGTTATGACACTTGCATGACGACACTTGAGTTAGCCACCTAACTAAGTGATCTAGAATCAAGATGAAGGGTGAGTTCATCCTGAAGTCAGAAGATAAAAATAGAATCCAATTCATGAGAAGTATGGTATATATATGTTATGCAGGATTGATGAATTCAATGTGAGAGTGAATTCTCTTCTCTCTTGAAGGAAACTCGCTTTCTTTGTGCATGTGACAAAAATCAACGAATTGGTTTTGTGTAGGATATTATTCTGAGTAATATTATTCCATATTCTCTCTTGCTCCGTGATTACACCAGGGGTGCTTGGTATTTCTCTCTGATAATGCACCAGGGGTGCTTGATGTAATATGCTTATTATAAATAACTTCTCTGCTATCTATCAATATTCTAAGGAATATTTTGCTGGGGTTTTCTCCCTCAAGTACTAGAGGGTTTCCCCAGGGTAAATACTGTGTCTCATGTGAATGCTTATGCTTGTTGATTATTCATTTGATTTCAAGTACTTCAATAATTCCACATTAAGATAAAAAATTAGCACGGTATCAGAGATAAGGGCATGAATGAGCTAAGTTTTGCAGTCAAGCTTGACCCTACGTTGATATTGAGTGGAAAAAGTTGAGCACAATACTTGTAGAAGAATGGATTCAATCTCAGTAAAACCAGAAGACCGACTTGAAGGAACTTCGAACTTCAATACTTGGAAGGATAGGATTCTGAATATACCGAAAGGGCATGATCTATATGGATAAATGTCCATTTTTTTCTAAGAGCCTACTTCTAATGATGGGTGCATTGATTTCAAGAAGAATCAAGCCAAAGCAAAGAGAATCATTTATGATTATGTCAAAGACAATTTGATGCCGATGATTACTCCATTGAATACTGCAAAGGAATACTTCAGCACTTTGACAAATATTTATGAGAAGAAGGCTCTGAGTCAGAAGAGAGCATTGAAAAAAAAACTTCCTAATTTGAAGATGGAGAAGGATGAAGTTGTTGAATCCTTCTTCACAAATATCTCTCAAGTAAGAGATCAACTCATGAGCATTGGAGTTACAGTCGAAGATGATGATCTTATTCAGAATATTGTCGATGGTATTCCATCCTCATTGGAGACATTCTTGGTTGTTGTTAATGGTCGAGAAGTGCAACCAAACTTTGAAATATTATGGCATGATTTCCTTCAAGAAGAAGATCAAATTCAAAGCAAAAATGCTTCCTCCAAAGAAGAGAACCTTGATCTTATGGAAAGGACAAAGAGAGGATATAAATCCTTTTCTCAGAAGGAAAAAAAAAAAATACAACAAGAAATTTGATAAGTCTAAAGTCAAATTCTTCAATTGCAATAAGAAGGGCCACTTTGCAAGAGACTACTGTGCAAAGCAAAGAGGAAAGTTCAAGGGCATATTTCATGCTTCTATTGCTACAGAAGATGAACCTACAAGAGAGAATTCTTCAAATGATCAAGGGACAAGGAAGGAGTACTATATTGTCTCAACTCTAGCTATATCCATTACCACTTGTGTTGAGACATGGTTGGTGTATAGTAGCACATCAAAACACATGACTAGATATAGGAGCGCTATCTTAGATCTGAAGGAAACTAAGTTCTCCTGTCAGGTGGAGCTTGGAGATAATACCACCTATTCAATCCAAGGAGTTGGATCCACTTCTTTTCAGTTGAATTAAGGTGATGTAATCCATGTTGATGATATTTTGTATGTTCCTAATTTGAAGAAAAACCTCCTATATGTTTCATTTCAAAGGTTTCAGAGTAATCTTTATGGACAAAAAAGTGCTCTTGTGGCCTAAGAATTCAGACTTGAATTCTACAACTATGATTCAAGTTAGAGAGGGAGGTCTCTACAAATTTCTTGGAAAGTTCATTAAATCCATGATCCCTGACATCATCAGTCCTTGTGAGCTATGGAATAGGAGGCTTTGTCATATTCATTTCAAATAATTTCCTAGCTTATAGAATGTGGTAAAAGGTATGCTTGTATTTCAATCTGAGCATGATGTTATTTGTAGAGGTTGTGCTCTTGGTAAGAACATCAAGAAAATGTTTCCAAACAATACTAAAAGATCTAAAGGGATCCTGGACTTGATCCACTCAGATATTTATGGTACCAAGTCTACACCTTCTTTGAGTGGTTATCAATACTATGTGATTTTCATCGATGACTTCACTCGCAAGTCATGGATCTATTTTCTGAAGGAAAAGAGTGAAACTTTCAACAAGTTTCAAGAGTTTAAAGCACTGGTTGAGAATCATACTAGAAAGTGCATTCATGCTTTGATATATGATAATGAAGGAGAGTTCGAGTCTCATGACTTTAATGATTTCTGCCGAGATGCAGGGATAATAAGACAACTAATTGTACCTTACAACCCCCAACAGAATGGGGTTGTTGAAAGAAAGAACGGAACAATATGTGAGGTTGCAAGCTATGATTTGTGATCAGGATCTGCCCACTTTCTTATTGGCATAAGCCTCTAGCACTATAGTTTATATACAGAACAAAATTCCTCATTCTATCCTAGGAGAAAAGACTCCTGAAGAATTTTCACTGGTGAAAAAACAGATGTTGGACACTTGAATATTTTCAGTTGTCCTGTCTACATTCATGTGCAAAAAGAGAAGAGGACAAATATGGAGTCATCCAGAAAGAAAGGCACATTTTTTGGATATGGCGAATCCTCCAAATCTTATAGAATCTATGTCCCACGACAAAGGCACATTGAAGTCAATAGAGATGTAACATTTCATGAAGAGGATTCCCTCAAGCAATCTAAAGAACTTCAGTGTGATTCAGATATGGAGGAGCATGAGACTCCTATGGTAGAGGATCTATTTTTTGGTTCTCCTCTTTCAAATGTTGAGAGGGAGAATCCAGAAGAGTCCTTAGATATGTGTGATCTTGAAGAACCAGTAGAACTGGTAGAAATATCACTTGATGAACCTCCTGCTAAGAGGAGATATGCCTGGTGTCGAGACATTCTGCAAGAGGCAAAAAAGCATGGAGCACCATCAAGAACATCCATAGAGCGAAGGATACCCGAAATATATTCAGGACATGTAGCACAGATGAGTCACATTAGTGATTTAGAACCCACTATCTATAAGGAAGCTACTAAGCAGCAAGTATGGAAATATGCCATGGTGGAAGAATATAAATCTATCATAAAGAATGATGTGTGGGAAGTGGTTCTTAAAACTGAAGGGAATTCAATAGTAACTTCCAAGTGGATTTATAAAATCAAACATGTAGCTGATGGAAGTATTGAAAAATATAAAGAAATATTTGTGGCTTGTGGTTTCTCATAGAATTAAGGAATAGACTATGATGAGACATTCTCTCATGTGGCCAGGTACACTACTATTCGAGCCATGATTTCACTTGTCTCAATTCTAGGGTGGAATATTCACCAGATGGATGTGAAGACTGCATTTCTCAATGGTGAAGTTGAGGAAGAATTATACATACAACAACTTGAGGGGTTTGTAGTTCATGGGAAGGAATCCCATGTATGCAAAATTAAGAAAGCCTTGTATGGTCTTAAGTAGGCCATGAGGGCTTGGTATTCAAGGATTTATAGCTATATTCAGAGCCTGGGATTCTCCAAAAGCGAAGCTAACCCCAACCTATTCTTCAAGGTTGTGAAGAACTAACCACTGATCTTGGTTCTCTATGTTTATGACTTGTTCCTTACTGTAGAGGAGCAACAGACATCTTAGTGCAAGAGTGAGCTCACTTCTGAGTTTGAAATGAAAGACTTAGGTCTTATGCATTGTTTTCTTGGTCTAGAAGTTTGGAAAAAGAAAGACGAGATATTTTTATCACAAGGAACATACACAGTTGATGTGTTGTGTAGGTTTGGTATGATGGATTGTAAATCCATGTCTACACTAATGGTTTATAATCTGAAGAAAATAATGAGTCAGATTCCGGATTGGATCTAGTGGATCCTACCATGTATAGACAACTCATTGGTTCCTTGGTGTATTTGATACATAGTAGACCAGACATATGTTATGCAGTGAGTATCTTGAGTCAGTTCATGTCTGAGCCAATACATAGACATTGGGTTGCTTCCAAGCATGTTCTTAGATACCTTCGAGGTACTATTGCTTTTGGAATTAGATATGCTTCTAGTGGAGGAGTGATGCTACTTGTTTATGCTGACTCTGAACTGGGTGGTAAGATTGTGGACCAAAAGAGTACATCCAGATTTTTTTTTAGCTTGGGATAAGTTATGATCTCTTGGTCCAGCAGGAAGAAGGGCTTCGTGGCCCATAGTAATAAAGAAGTAGAGTATATTGCAACTAGTATCGCCTACAGAGAAGTTGTGTGGATTAGGAAGATACTTGTTGGGTTATTCGGTGAGAATCCTAAGACTACTGTCATTCAATATGACAATCAGAGCTGCATTAAGCTCTCAGAAAACCCTGTGTTTCATGACAAATCGAAACACATTGAGATGAAATACCACTACATTAGAGATGTGGTCTAGAGAGGTGCCATAATACTTTAGTACATTGCTACTGGTGAGCAGATAACAAATATGTTGACTAAGCCTATGTCCTTGACGAAGTATAGGTGCTTCCGAGACAATTTGGTCATTGAATAGAATGTCTCCCTCGCCGAGAGGAAGTGTTAAAGTTACAACATCATGAGTCATTCTCGAATTCAATCTTGTGTGTCAAGATTGAGCCTCGTGTGTGGAGGTAGTGCCTTATAGGATCCTAAGTTGGACTCATGAAACTTGGAGAAGAATATTGAGTTGGAATCAAGAATGAATAAGCCTCGTGTATTGAGGTAAGTGCTTTATATGTCAAAGTGATGGTGTTGTGTAGTATTGTTTGTCAAGACTAAGGTCCTGTATGTCAAGATGGATCTGCTGCCTCATGTGCTGAGGTAATTCTTTGCATGTCGAAGCATGAATGGTGTGTGATGTACTACTAACCATGGTTGAGCTATCCAGTCTCCTCTAGAGACTGGAAACCTCTAGAGTGAGTTAATTTAGCATATGACGACTTGGAATGATAGTAGAACAAGATGATCACATCATTGGAAAAATATCCTTAGTATATTTGATATGATAGATAAATTAAAGTTGGCACATGTGGACCATGTATATAAAACAAGATATAAAGATAAGATGTGATAAGATAAGAGAGAACTTGATTTTCTCACTTCAATAATGATAAAGACTTCAGTTAAATAAGAGTGAACTCGAATTGTTAAATTTCGGTGATGTTAACAAGAAAGACTTTAGTTAATTAGAGGAGAAATCAAATTGTTCACTTCAATGATGTTATCAAGAAGGACTTTAGTTAAAAGAGTTAACTAAGTTTCAATAAAGAAGATCTAGTAAACTAAAGTGTTTTGCATGTCAACACTTAAGTTGAACTAAAAGACATCACTTAAGTTACGACACTTGAGTTGTGACACTTGAGTTATGACACTTAAGTTACGACACGTGTATGACGACACTTGAGTTAGCCACCTAACTAAGTGATATAGCATCCAGATGAAGGGTGAGTTCATCCTGAATTCAAAAGATAAAAATAGAAGCCAAAGCATGATAAGTATGGTATATATATGTTATGCATGATTGATGAATTCAATGTGAGAGAGAATTCTCTTCTCTCTTGAAGGAAACTCACTTTCTCTATGCATGTGAGCAAAATCAATGAATTAGTTTTGTGAAGGATATTATTCTGAGTTCTATTATTACATATTCTCTCTTGCTCAGTGATTGCACCATGGGTTCTTGGTATTTCTCTCTGATAATGCACCATGGGTGCTTGATGTAATCTGCTCATTGTAAAGACATTCTCTACTATCTATCAATATTCTAAGGAATATTTTGCTGGGGTTTTCTCCCTCAAGTACTAGATGGTTTCCCTAGGTTAAATACAATGTCTCATGTGAATGCTTATTCTTGCTGGTTATTCATTTGATTTCAAGTACTTCTATAATTCCACATCAAGATAAAAAATTAACAAAAACATGAGCTTTTCACAATGCCTCTTTAAGTTGTTCAAAAGCTTGAGTTTCCTCTGGAGTCCAAACAAATGCTTCCTTATTCAATAATGTTGTTAGAGGTGCTGCTATTCTTCCATAATTCCGAACAAACTTGCGGTAGTACCCTATCAAACCTAAGAATCCTCTAATATTCTTCATGGTTTTGGGAATCATCCAGTCCATCATGGCTTTAATTTTGTTAGGGTCTACCATGACACCTTCATGAGATACAATATGACCCAAATACTCTACCTCCTTTACCCTAAAGAAACATTTGGAAGGTTTTTCATATAGTTGTTGCTCCTTTAGTAGTTGTAGCACCATGTCAACATGTTGAACTTGTTCTTCCCAAGACTTGCTATAGATTATCATATCATCAAAAAATACTAACACAAATTTTCTAAGGAGGGGTTTGAAAATAGAATTAATCAAACCTTGAAATGTGGAAGGTGCATTCATTAATCCAAAAGGCATGACTATAAATTCATAATAAACTTCACGAGTTTTGAATGTTGTTTTTGGGATCTCTTCTTCCTTCATTATAATTTGATAATACCCTAAATGAAGAGCCAAATTTGTGCAGTAAACTGCTCCATGTAGTTCATCTAACAATTCATCAATGACATGAATGTGGAACCTATCTTTAATGGTGATCTGGTTGAGTTGTCTATAATCTAGACACATATGCCATGATACCTCTTTCTTATGTACCATTGCCACTGGTGTAGAGTAAGAACTTTGGCTAGGCCTAATTATTCCAGCCTCTAACATTTCTTCAACCATACGTTCAATTTCACTCTTTTGGCCATAGGGGTATCTATAAGGTATGGTGTTAGGAGGAACACTTCCTAGAATTAAGTGAATAACATGATCAAAATCTTGAGTAGGTGGAAGACCTTTTGGAATATCTTCAAATACCTTGGAATGCTTATCAATGGCCCTTTGGAGATTCAGGGGAATATGAGGCTTAGATGTTTGAATATCTAGAGAGCATAATTGTGCAATTACACCTTGATGTCTATTTTTTAACAATTTTGTCATACCATTAGAGCTTATCACCTTGATTGGTTTCCATGTGATACCTCTTAACTCCAATTCTTTTCCTTCCCATGAAAATTTCATGAAAAAATCTTGAAATTTAAAAGCCACTATTCCCAATTATTGTAACCATTGAACTCCTAAGACAGCATCAGCACCACCCATTGGGATAACAATCATTGTACTATTCAATACATATTCCCCCATAATAAGATTGATATTATGGCAATTTCCTGAGAAATTGCTAATTCCTCCATCTTTAATCATTACTTGAAACTCTAGTGCTAGATATACAAATAAATTGAGAACTTTGGCTAATTTACAATGAATGAAATTATGAGTACTACCAAAATCAATCAACAATGTTAGCTTTTTTTTTTTATCTATCCTTTGATATTGAGAGTTTGAGGAGTGCTAATTACAACCAATGCATGATAGGATATGGTGGGTGTAATCTCTTCCGGAGTAATCTCTTCTATTTATTCAACTTGAGATGGTTCTTGTTCATTTGCTTCTTCCTCTTCACAATCTATGTAGAATAATTTCTTCTCACCACACTTATGTTCCTTACTATACTTGCTGTCACAATTAAAGCATAGACCTTTTTCTTTTCTTTCATCTAATTGTTGAAGTGTCAACATTTGAGGTGGGTTAGAAGAAGGAACATTATTCTCTCTATATGTGATGGAGGTGGTCCTTCTAGTAGTCATCGCCATATTTTTAATTTTGGTTTTCCTTTCCAAACTAAAAGCTTTCTCCAATTATTTAGGTTCAAGGATATAGATCTCATATTGAATATTCTCCTTTAAAGTGCCCATAAAGAGATCCGACAAATTATCCTATGAAATATTCTTCACTCTAAGACTTAACTTCTAAAATTGCTTGATGTGCTATGTAATTGGACCCTTTTGCTTCTTCACTCTAAGACTTAACTTCTGAAATTTCTTGATGTGCTCTGTAACTATACCTTTTTGCTTGAGATTTATCAATTGGCTAAAGAAAGTCTTGATATTAATATCCCCATAATGTGCAATCAATTCCTCCGTGAATATAGACCAAGAGGTAATAAATTTCTTTTCATGGTCACAAATCCATTGGTACATGCAAATTGATCAAGCTCTAAATATAATGATGCAATAGTTACCTTTTGAAAAGTTGGCACTTGGTGCAGATCAAAGAATTGCTCCATATAGAATATCAATTTTATTAGATCAATGCCATCAAACAGTCTCATGTCAATTTTGGGAATAAAATAGTTACTTGGACATTATTTGAACCCATGATGATGCAATGGATCATCAAAATTTGGGGACTCGAACCTCTTATTCTCTATCTGTTTTTCAAGTTTCTCAATACGTGACTGGAATAAGTCCCCCTTTTCCTCCTTATCCTCTTCTTGAGTAGACGAATGTGTAGGGAAGCTCAGTCTTATCTTATTCAACAGTACCTTCAAATATTGAATATATTATTTATAACTATCCATCTAGTTGGTCATATTTACTAGGTCCTCTTTTCTAGCCATCTCATTAGTCATCTTTACTAGATCCTCTTTACTAGCCATCTTTTCGATATTCTTTTTTAACTCCTTCTCCTTATCACTTTTTTGGTTTAGCAATTTATAATTTGTCACTTCCCTTCCAATCCATTCAACAAAATTTTCACTCAACTTGGACAAGTCATATCTCAATTTGTCATTTTATTCATAAGTCGTGTTTGAACTTTCATGAGGTTTATTGGGTGTAACATTTTTTGATACACCTTTTTCCATTTGATCCCAATGATGTTTAGTATGATTCTTCTTTTTTTACTCTTTATCACACTTTTTTAATCACCCAAAATAGATATTCCAATCAAAATTGATCAAAGTTTCGAAATGGCATATCTTTAAAAATGTTGGTTTGGAGATTGTTTTGTTGGCTAAACTTCCACTTGATGCAAATCTAAAATTTTGGCCCCTTTGAGTCTGAAATATCAGCATGTGGTATCCTGATATATCCTATTTCCAATGCATGGTATCTTGATACATCCTATTTCCAATGCCACGGGTTTTGTTGAATTCAGATGTGCCAATAAAAAATTGTAGTAATTTTCCCAACACTTGTTATTTTTGGCCCTTTCGAAAGAGCAAAAGTGTACAACCTACAACATGTCAAATTTTTCGAATATGATTCTGAAATTTATACCACAGATATTGTGGTCCATCTTCTTTTTTATGCAACAAGTCTTACTCAATTTGGATCTCGCATGCTCCAGATATAACCATTTTTTTCAGAACACCTTTTTTAGACTAGTTTTTGAACTAGTCAGAAACCATAACTTCCACTAGGAATAACTCCTAACCTATAATGAGTTAGGATCTAAAACTTGTACCAAATATATATCATTTTGTACTCTATGTCCCCTATGATTTTGTCTATATTAAACGTCCTAGAAAAAAAATTATAGAGAAAATTCCAAGATGACTCGTTTTGGAAGAGTCTAAGCTTTGATACCAAATGTTATGCAACAAATTCCTTGAAAGAGCATGAAAATAGTATAAATAGTCCAGAAAGAGTAAACCACACCTTAATAAGGAAGAAATGAGATTAATATAAATCCTCTTTAAAGGGGAAACCTGCTTATACAATGTACTAAGTACACAAGACATGACAAGACAAGATGCTTCAAATGAAAATGTCTCCTTCCTATATATAAGAGACAAAGAGGTACAATTACAAGTTTTGGACCCTAGCCGATATCAATAATATAATAATACTAATGAAAATTACCACTAATGAACCCAATCCGACATCAATAATATGTAATGTGCCACAATATAGGGGGTGATGTACCACCATTTAGGGCTTAACATTATATTAGTGGTAAGGGTTTAGGGTTTATGAATAAGTTCAATAGTGGCTTACAGTGTATTCTATGTCTTTTTGGTTATAAATGAATGTGTTCTATTATTAAAATTAGAAGTAGAAATTTTATCTCTGCATAATTATTGTCTTTGTATGCGTAGAAAGAGCATAGATAGAGCATCGATTGATAGAAAGAAAATAGGAATACCCCATATATTGTTGATAACCATTGGGGTTTAATGGCAAGAGATTCCTTCTATCAAGTAAATTTGATATAGAGGTGAAGTATGGTCTCAATTATGAGGATATAGTGGAGAAAGACAAAGTGTTTCCTCGCTTGATTGACGTTAATAGAGCCACTGATGAATTTGTTACTATCACATTCATTTGGGTCCCTCCACATGCTCCAATGAAGGTTGATGTGTTACTTTTCTATAGAGGAGAAGATGGATTCCTAGGAATTAGATAAGGTGGGTATCTCAACATGATAAGGAGAACTATTAAAATTTATGCTTATCTTATTCCACCATACATTGATGTGGACTTAAGTGAGTTGGATATTGTACATAAATTGAATACCCTTTGAATACAATCATGGCCATACGATCGTGTATATTTACCGCAAAGGAATGACATATAATTTGGAATCCATTCGTTATACATAAGATACCTTGCGAGCACTTCCTAGTTTATTGTGTGAAATGGACTTGAGCCGAAGATCATCCACATATTCACTATCTAACACTTTTTTTGTAAATACATTACCTATGTTTGATATTAATGCAAGTTGAAGTATTAGAGACAAATATTTAAACTTCTGTGTCTTTGGATTTTCACGTAAGAGAGAAGAAATAAAAAATTAAATATTGGACTACATGTTACTATTGATTCTAGGATGGTCGAGATGGGTTCTCTTTCCTTCATGCTGAAAAAAATTTGACTTCCCACCTAGAGAAAGAGACCCAGACAGGAAATAATAATAACCCACTCAAGTATAGTTCCCATTAACACAAATACAATCAGGAGAGAAGAGTGAAGTATATTTCCCATTAACACAAATACCATTAGGAGAGAAGAGTGTGGCCATCGCCCCAACCAAAGTATACTTGAGCCCAGTTGCATTTGAATTTTTTTCACATTCATAAATTTGGACTCCAGATCCATTCACTATTTGAATAAGCCTGAAAAAACCCAATTGTTAGATGTCAGATACACAGTGAGTGTAGTCTATTCTCAGTAACTATAATCTATTCCATATAGCTAAATTTAAACTTGTATAGGATTATTTTTTCCTACAAAATCATTAGCCATTCATGTTAATGGAAAAATGATATATAAAATATTGATATAAATAAATGACATTCATATTAGAAGAATTGTTCGTACAAATTTCCAAATGGAGGATCGATTGAATTTGTTGTGAGAAGGGTTGTTGGTGCAACTTCTGTTTTTGAATTATTATCTAAATACAAAACAAAATTGAAGGAGGTTCATTGAAGGATTATCCAGGGTTGGACACCCAATCACTTCTTTTCAAAAGAAGGGGATAAAGTTTGAGTGGACACTAAGATGTGAAGAAAGCTTCCAGATTTTGAAGAAGCTCCTCACAAGTACTCCAATTCTAAAGATTGCAGATCCAGAAAAATATTTTATGGTATGCATAGATGCATGTAAAGATGGACTTGGAGAAATTATTATGTAAGATAACCATGTGGTATGATACGAGTCAAGGAAGTTGAAAGAGCATGAGAATAATTATGCTACTCATGATTTGGAGCTTGCAACCATAGTGCACTCTTTAAAAATGTGGAGGCGTTATTTAATGGGAATAAATTTGAACTAAGGACAGACCATTATGGTCTGAAATATTTGTTTGAGCAGCCAATGTTAAATGCTAGGCAAGCTAGATGGCTGGAATTTTTATGTGAGTTTGATTTTGAAATCAAAAACATAAAAGGTAAAAAAAATAAGGTGACTGATGCACTTAGCAGAAAAGTACATGAAATGCATGTGGCTGCCATTAGTACCTGCCAATCAGATTTAAGGCAACATATTACTAACTATATTGTTGAATACGAACTGTATGTGCAAATAAAGGACAAATTGCAGCAGCAGAATTTGGAAAAGAGGTATGAAGGTTACCATTTGGAAGGTGACGAACTTCTTGTTTATAAAAACAAATTTTACATTCCTAATATGGAATATTTGAGAAGGATTTTTATGAATGAAATCATAAAATGCCATATTCCAGTCACCTAGGATACCAGAAAATAGTTTCTACAGTGAGAAAGTAATATTTTTGGCTGGGAATGAAAAAGGACATTGCTAAGTATATTTTTAAGTGTATGAAATGTCAACACATAAAGGTTGAACATCAACACCCAGCAAGTTTGTTGCAGTCTTTTCCAATTTCAGAATGGAAATGGGATGTGATTTCCATGGATTTTATTATAGGTTTGCCAATGACAGTGAGGCAACACGATTCCATCATGGTTGTGGTGGATAAATTATCTAAGGAAACACACTTTATACTGTTTAAATCCACATATAAAATGGATGCTATTGCAAAAAAATTTATGAAGGAAATTTTCAGGTTGCATGGTTTTCCTAAAGCAATAATTTCAAACAAGGATACGAAGTTTACTTCAAATTTCTGGAAAACTCTTTTTGTTGATTTGCGTACACAACTGAACTTTAGTACCACCTACCATCCACAAACATATGGGAAAATGGAACGGGTAAATCAGGTGCTTGAAGACATGCTACACATGTATGTGATGGACAAACCATCCAAGTGGGAGGACTAGCTACATTTGGTAGAGTTTGCATATAAAAATGGGAGACAATCATTGTTGGGCATGAGTCCATTTGAAGCTTTGTATGGAAGGAGGTGCAGGACACCAGTTACTTGGGATAATCCAATTAATAGAATTGTACTTGGGCCATAATTGCTTAACGAAATGGAACAAGAGGTTGCAAATATTAGGCAAAATTTAAAGGCAGCCCAAGATAGATAGAAAAGCTATGCAGATAAGAACCGAGTGCATAGAGAGTTTCATATTGGGCCTCATGTTTACCTTATAGTGAGGCCAAGGAAGAGTTCCTTGAAGCTTGGAAGTTGTGCCAAGATATCACCAAGATATTGTGGGCCATTTGAAGTGTTTGAGAGAATAGGGCCAGTTGCATATAGAATTGCATTGCCTACTAACACTAGAGCTCATAATGCTTTTCATGTTTCTTTGCTTAAGAAGTATGAACATGATCCTAATCATGTGATTGATTGGGATGTGATCCAGGTGGGACTCGAGGGAGAGTTCCAAACCGAGCCACTATGCATCCTAGACATGAAAGTGACATTGCTCCAGAACCAAGTCATTGGACAGGTAAAAGTGCAATGGAAGCACTTCGGTCCCGATGAGGCTATGTGCGAGTTGGAGGATGGCATGAGAGAGGCATATCCATTTTTGTTCTAAATTTCGAGCAAACACCGAGGACAATGTTATTCCAAGGGGGGGGATTGTAATACCCCTAGTTTTGACTTGGAATGTATTTATCCAAAATTATGTAAATGATGTAAATATGCTAGTGTGGAGCTCAAGGCCAAGGCCTGACTAGTGAATGGCTAGGTATGTATGATGTATATATTTTATTTGGACTGTTTGGTTGGCTTTTATGTTGATTTAGGATATTATGTAAATATTATGTGCATAAATAATAAAATGGTCCAACAATGGTTGTGTAAAGAGCACCAAGGGAAGAAAAAAGGGGGTCCATGGGGGACTAAATCCTTGCTTCCAAGTGTCATCCTTAGAACTCACCCAAAATTATGTCACGTGATGATAATAAGCCAATTATCTCCTTTTTTTACCATTTTCCAATCATTAATGCATGTGTGTGGTTGGTGGGAAAAGTCAACTCATTTAAAGTCACCTCATGTAGTTACTGAAGTATGGGACTGAATGCACTTTTGTGATAGTTCTGTCATGACAGAAGTCAGTCTGCAGCTTCCAGGAGTCCTTTCTTCTACTGTCAGAAGTTATGTCAGTTGTCTTTTCACCATTTTCCCATATCCCTTGGATTCAACCCTCATTCTCTCATTCTTACATGCATATCTACTCTAGGCAGAGCTCTCCATTGTTGTCCATGAACTTACCATGTTGTCTTGAATCCATAAATTTGAATTTGGAGATCGTGTTGCAGATTTGGAAGTGAAAATTGTTGGTTGTAGGTGAGCAAAGAGGTTGGGAAAGTTAGGAACCCTTACCCATTGAGTTTTTTTTCTCATAAGTGCTTGAGAAGCCACGAATTGAGGCTACAGGTGGTTCTATATCATCCAATATCATATTGGACTTCTTCTATGCACACACTAGAAGCACCCAGCAAGATGGATTGTCCAAGAGAATAGTGGATCAGTGAAGGGGATGCCTCAGCTAGAAGGGTATTGTGGAAGCCAAGGCTGTGAGGGCTAAGTGAGACCCCTGTAGAGATCTATATGAGCATTTGGCTAAGCATAGAGAGAATAATGGGTTTTGGGCTTAGAGAGAGAATCCTGTAGGTGTTTCCTTCTCCCTGGTAGCCTCATAGCCCAGCTTGGGGGTGGCCTCCCAGCAAAAAGAGTATATTCTAGACGGAATGCCTATGGTTGGGTGGAAAATCGCTCTTACACAACATCCAGTTGCTTGGATCTGTGTTGGATAAAGATAAGTATTCTTATGCATTTGATTTTGAAATGTTTTTATTTTATGCATGTAATTTGTATGCTTGTATTTGCATGCTAGATGTGTGTGGATAGATTTTAAATTTCGCTATGCATGTTTATTTAAGTTTCTACACACATTTTATTTGTTGAAAATTGTATTAGGGTTTTGGGGTGAAATTTGAGAGCCCGAATTTGGATAATGTCCCCTCCCGATGGTCGAATTGGGTGAGGGGGATGTTACAGGGTCGGGTTGGAACCCCTTTCAAAATTTCTGAAGTAAGGGCGTCTTTGCGTCTTACTATCCTTCCTCCACCTGTAAGAGTAGCAAAATCACAACTAACTAACGATTGTTCACCTTTCTACAACTCCCCGGAAACGACACCAAAAATGTCAGGTTCATTATATGTTTCAAAAATTCACCTTAGTCATCTTGTTATCAACTAGGGTTAGTATAATTATGAGTTGTAATCATTGTTTGTGCAAGTAAACAGAATCCTTCTACTGGTGAAAGAACCTAATCCTACGGATTCCTTATTCTTGGGGGCGTATCCTATTCAAAAGGAAGGATAAAACCTAGAATCTACTGACTAATCCTAATTATGAGAAATATTTTGTACAATGCAGTATTGAAGTTAAATATAAAAGCTTTGTGATGACCTAAAGATGAGATTTTGTACAGAATTATAAAAGTTTTGTTATGACCTAAAGGTGAAATTTTATACAGAATGGATATTAAAAGTATAATAGCTTTGTGATGACCTGTGCACAGTATAGATGTGTGGAAATTTAAAAATAGCCTATGTAGACATTGTGGGTGTAAATCAGTGCCGAAAGTAGTACTGAACTAAAAATGAAAAGACCAATCACTAGAAGAAATACTGAAAATGGAAGAAAAACTACTTCTACGTAACATAAACGAATTCTAGAGTCAAAGAGGTGAATGCAAACGCTCATTTGAAGTGTTAACTTAAACATACTAAATGAACCTAATCTAGTTTATCATTATCTCCCATAAAATATACAGGTCTTGAGGTGGAGTGTACTAACAAGATGTGCAAGTGACTAATATAATTGAACCTAAACTACTTATATAAGGAAACATAGTATCAATTTGAAAACTAATCTGTTACATATACAAACCTAATAGAGATCACAAATTTAATACGAAGACCTATAAAAGGATACAAAACCAATTTTCTATGACCAACGTCCTAGATTCTAATGCATGTACTTATCTATCAGCTACTGGTTCTCTGGAGACTACCTGTAGTCATGATATCGTGCACTATCAAACTATGTTCAAAGAACTGAAAGGGAAAACAAAATGTATTTCATAAAATAACTATTCCCCTAAACTTTCTATGATTTCGATGATAATGAAAAATACACAGGTACATAACCAAAGTGAGATAGGACCTATGACAAAAACCAATGTTAACATACCTAGGCTATCTGAAAGACCTTGAGGTAAACGACTATAAACACATCAATGGAATTTCATACACATGTTCACAAAAGAAGATTGCATACCAACTCATAAATACATAGAAGTTCGTTAATACAACCTATCTGTAAATTTAAAATAAAGAGTATTCAAAAGTTCAGAGTACAAGATTATATCTTTACTACTAAAAATGGTAGAATTACCTACAATATTTATGCAATTCACAACTGAAGAACCAACTAGTTACATAAAATATGAAAAAAAATAGCAAATATGTATACAAGTGAGCCTACGTAGGAAATATAAACAAATCAAAGTATAAACAACGAAACACCGAAACAAGAAGCATAGTATAAAGAAACACTTCCCCAGGTCGGTGGGCCCTCCCGTTTGGTAAAGGAGCTATGAAGAGTTATATCACAGTAGACTAGTAAAAGACACTGAGCATCATGAAACCAATTTGAAATATTATAAATTTGGAATTACTGAGGCATCAAAATGGTGACCAAAACTGATAAGTTCAATAGAATAACAGTACAATGTTTATCTCTCTTCCAATTCATCGATTATACATATATAGTATCCAGGTTTAAAAATAGTAAACATGCATTACTAATTACAACTGATGAGTCAAGGGTTCCATTAAGAGATTAATCATATGGGGATAAGATCGTTTCAAGTGTGCAAACGCCCTAATTGAATGCAATTGGACTGTTACATTTCTTGAACTCTTGTTCTGAGTGTATTTGTATAACATGACTAGGATCGATTCCTCTTGGTATAATTACATCCTATGACAGCTGGAGGTTGGGTTCTTTTACTGAAATTGCATGCTTGTACTTTCTTGGAATTCCTTTGACTATGTTGACTAGTGTTGAAGTGAGTACTGAAATGGATATATGCTCAAAAGGTCTTCAATATAGGCATCATTAATCCTAAAATAATTTCAATTCACTAAAACATAAAGAATCTATCCAAAATATAGCAAATTTTACCTCTTTTTGACAATTGAATGAGAAATGGATGATAAGTACCAAAAGAGTGGCAAGTTGATTATATAGCAAGAAATATAGACATATGGAGGAGTCAAAAAGGTCAAAAAGTAAGATTGTAGTGCTGAAAAGGGGGAAAAATGGGAGGCTAGGGTGAAAACGTGAAGGTGGGTAACACTTTCGTGAGAAATCAGTGCAAAATCGTCTTAGCGGAAGTTATTCGGCCGAATAAAAATATTATTCGGCCGAATAAAAATAATTGTTCGGCCGAATAATTGAAATTATTCGGCCGAATAATTTTGAAGTTATTCGGCCGAATAACCACAAACAGTTCTCCGTCCCGTTTAACGGAGACTCTTGAAATTTGTGCAAACGGTTGCCGGACGGAAAAAAATTTCGGGCAATAGTTTATTCGGCCGAACAATTATTCGGCCGAATAATTGTTCGGCGGAATAATTGTTCGGCCGCATAATTGTTCGGCCGAATATTTATTCGGCCGAGTAATTGTTCGGCCGAATATATATTCGGCCGAATAATTATTCGGCCGAATAATTATTCTGCATAAAAAGACAGCATCGGCTGCCATTTGTCATTCCCTGTTGGAATTATTTGGACCCCGCATGGGCCCGCTGTAGTCCTCTGCCACCCTGCCGACGCCCCAACCTGCTGCTCGCCACCCCGCTGCTCGCCGCGCTGCTTGTGTTTCATGGCTGGCTATTTTTCCGCGACTCGCGTCTGCTCCATTGCTGCTGTCGTTCGTCTTTTCTTACGTTTCTTCGGGGTGTGATCTGCCCTTGCTCTGTTCGTTTTTAGCAGCGAGTTTGTTGGTTGCTTCTGCTGTCGATTGTCGGTTTTCTCGTTTCGTCGGGTTGGGATTTCTGCTAGTTGCTGCTCGTTGGTGGTATTCAGACGGTTGGTCTGTGTTCGTTGTCAGGTGTGTGTTGGTAGGTGGCTGCTTTGAAGGTGTTGCGGCTTTATCTGAACGGTTGAAGGTGCGTTTTTCCTTTGTTTTTACTTAATATTTCTGTTTGTTAATGTTATAGGGCTTATGTAATGACGTTCGTTGTTGTTTGTGAACGAAATAGGTGTTGTTTTGAGCGTTGCTGGGTTGAATAGAGGCGGCGTTGCGATCGACGATTCTTCACTGCATTTTTATATAGAGGTATGCATCGTCGTAAACTTTGTTTTTATGTTGTTGGCAGTATTAGAATTCAAAAAATCTGTAGTGCTGTTTAATATTGGAAGGTTAAATGTTTTAAAATGCAGTTTTTATTTTAGAGAATCAGTTTTCTGTCCATGAACTCTGTTCATGAACAGTTCAGTTCGTGAACTCTGTTCATGAACAGTTCAGTTCGTGAACTCTGTTCATGAACAGTTCAGTTCGTGAACTCTGTTCATGAACAGTTCAGTTCGTGAACTCTGTTCATGAACAGAGTTCTGTTCGTGAACTGAGTTCATGAACAGAGTTCTGTTCGTGGACTGAGTTCATGAACAGAGTTCTGTTCTTGAACTCTGTTCATGAACAGAACTCTGTTCATGAACAGAATTCCATTATTTATAGGTTAGATATGAATATGAATAATATAATAGTACTAGCTATGATTAGTTAATGATTTTTAGCTGTAATAATGTTGTTATCATTGTTCAAAGGGTATTGGTTCTCTGATTGACGTAAGCTTTTAGATAATTGAGATGAACTAACCCCATTAAAGTAGGCGGTCGTTTTTGATTCAATATAATTACATGCATTCAACAATGAATCTCAACCTCCTACTTGGAATTGGGTATCTGTATAATATTAAGAAAACTATGAACTTACTACTATTCCATCAACCATGAATGTTCATTTGCTATCATAGAAGTTCTGTTCATGAACAGAGTTCTGTTCATGAACAGAGTTCTGTTCATGAACAGAGTTCTGTTCATGAACAGAGTTCTGTTCATGATATGCTATGATATGCATGAAATTATTGCTTCTTTATATATATGGATATTTATACCTTAATCCCTGATGAGTTTCATATTAAGTTTTCCAAATTCTCAATAAAGTGATGATAAAGGATATATTAAACAACTTTATAAATGATCAACATGTGGTGTGACGATGTTAAGTCAGGTACAAGAATGTCAATTGAGTTCATGAACTCTGTTCATGAACTTTGTTCATGAACAGAGTTAACTTAGAAAGTCACTTAAAAATTCAATATTGTAAGTTATTAAGTATTTTTTTTATAAAAATTAAGGAATGTTTGTTTATTGAGATATAGAATGAAAACATAAGTGATAGTTTAAAAATTAGGAAGGTGATTGAACTATTACAATATGGGATGATTATTGATGTCATGTTTATGCTGCAATATTGTTCTTAGAGTTAGGAGA